>JAJHSJ010000011.1:29283038-29354279 GCA_021015155.1 Magnolia officinalis | reverse complement strand
AGACTTATCTTCACAGATCACTAGACTGTGACAAAGTCTCAAATTATAGGAGGATATGTCGTAGAGAAATAGTCTCATCAAGAAACCGACAGACTTTCTCCGATGAGATTCTTATAACCATGCTACAAACCCTCATCACCTTTACCCTACTCATTATTTCAAATCGTTCAACACACTTCCTTCCGCACTAGAGAATCATTATGGGGAAATAGGGAGTTTTAGAACTAGAGGCTTCTTGTCTTCACTCAACTATTACAGTGCATGGGCCTGAACTATTATTGAGAAGTATTTGAATGTCTTTAATACAAATTGACCTTTTTGAACGCAATCGAAGCGACATAAGGTACTTCTACAGGGATACAACCGTCTTCAAGGGTTTTCTCAAATATTGTTGTCCAATAACTAAACTCATCCTCTTCCTTTGGGTGAAGTTAGTATTATTCTATTGGATTTGTACCGGATGGCAGGCCTTCCTGTTATAGGAAATTTCTTTGACAATACGTGCTTACGAATGAGGGATTCACACATTTCTCCCCAATAAATCATCAACTCGAGATCTCAGAGACTACTATCGAACTTTTCAAGGAGATGATTAAATTTCCAGATATACATGAGATCTCTCCCCTTGATTGGCTAGCTCATTTCTCTCGTGGCTTATGGTACACTTTCTAGTTCTCTTCTCTTTATTGAAGCTTTTATGTACCATATACTCTTGCCATTCATTTAATAATTGTACTTCCACTCTTACCGTCTTCACAAGCCACAAAGGGCCATGAAGCCATTGATTGATGAAGGTCTTCAGGCGGTACGTGTATAATATCGCCATGCACCTGGCATTCATGGCATCGCTTCACATAAGTTATTACATCTTTGAACATAGAAGGCTAATAATACCCCCACGATGTATACAGTGGAATAAATTTCAGCCAGCCTAATGGGCCCCCCACTCTCTTGAGTAGGCTTCTCGCAGTACATAATAGGCTTCTTTTATATCCAGACAAGGTAACAACATTTCATCATAAGATTTTCGATATAATACCTCATTGTGCATGACGAACATTTTCGATCTCTGTTTAATCTGCACTCTCATTGACTGTTCTTCAGGTAAAATTCCATACTTAAGATAATCGATGAAGGGCTGTCATCGGTCATGATGATGAATCTAGGCAAGATATTGGTTATGCTCTAGTAATTTCGCTCAAGAGCTCTGGTTGGTAGAAATCTCCATTCTTCATCTTAATTGTTATTGAGAAAGCTATTATCATGGCAGGAAAGAGCCACGGCCAGACTGCTGCTAATGCATCTGCTCTCACGTTCTCATATCGTGGTATATGTTTAATTTCAACATTACGAAAACCCTCTAATAATCGTTGTGCTCGTTAGCAATAACGCAATAAGTCTGGCTTTCTTATTTCGAATTCTGTTGTCAACTGATTTATCGCCAGTTTAGAATCTCCAAAAATCTGCAAGACTTGTATTTCTATCTCATGAGCTATTTTCAATCCTATAATGAGGGCATTATATTTGTTCTCGTTATTTGTACATGCCGCCCCCAGCGTGAAGGAGTACAGAAGCAGATCGCCTTGAGAACTAATAAATATTATTTCGGCTCCTGCTCCTGACATCTGGGAGGCGCCATCAAAGTACATTTGCCAAGCATTAGACAATTCGACTAACAACACCTGTTTGTTTGGCAATTCATCATGAATCTCCTCATTATCTAGGACTGGGTGAGCCGATAGAAAATCAACAATTGCCTACCTTTTTATTGCTTTTGACGGTTCATAAGCAATTATAAATTCAGAGAGAAGTAACATCCATTTGGCCAATCTTCTCGACAGCATCGACCTTATTATTAAGTATTTAATCAGATCTGCTCGTGAGATCAGAGTTATCTCATGAGAGAGACAGTAGTGTTGTAGCTTTTGTACCACAAATACCAGGGCTAAACATATTTTCTCGATGAGTGAGTAGTTACATTCTACTCCTATCAGAGTTCTTCTTAGATAATAAAGGGCGTTTTCTTTCCCATTTTCATTACATTGAGCCAACAGAGCCCCTGGGGAATTTTTGCATGTTGCAATATATAGAATTAGAGGCTTGCCTTTTATAGGTGTGGTCAATACTTGCGGTTGTTTTAATAACTCTTTGATAGAATCAAACACATTCTGGCATGTTTGATCCCATACGAATTCTGCTCCCCTTTTCATGAGGTGAGAGAATGGCTGACATCTTCCAGCCAAATTTGATATAAAACAACAAATATAGGCTAACTTCCCTTGTAAACTTTTCAATTCTTTGAATGTTTTCAAGGGAGGCATTTCATGGATAGCCTTAATCTTTCTCGGATCGATTTTGATCCGAGAAGCCATTGATTGATGAAGGTCTTCAGGCGGTACGTGTATAATATCGCCATGCACCTGGCATTCATGGCATCGCTTCACATAAGTTATTACATCTTTGAACATAGAAGGCTAATAATACCCCCGCGATGTATACAGTGGAATAAATTTCAGCCAGCCTAATGGGCCCCCACTCTCTTGAGTAGGCTTCTCGCAGTACATAATAGGCTTCTTTTATATCCAGACAAGGTAACAACATTTCATCATAAGATTTTCGATATAATACCTCATTGTGCATGACGAACATTTTCGATCTCTGTTTAATCTGCACTCTCATTGACTGTTCTTCAGGTAAAATTCCATACTTAAGATAATCGATGAAGGGCTGTCATCGGTCATTGATGATGAATCTAGGCAAGATATTGGTTATGCTCTAGTAATTTCGCTCAAGAGCTCTGGTGATGGTAGAAATCTCCATTCTTCAATTGTTATATGGAGAAAGCTATTATCATGGCAGGAAAGAGCCACGGCCAGACTGGCTAATGCATCTGCTCTCACGTTCTCATATCGTGGTATATGTTTAATTTCAACATTACGAAAACCCTCTAATAATTGTTGTGCTCGTTAGCAATAAGGCAATAAGTCTGGCTTTCTTATTTTGAATTCTGTTGTCAACTGATTTATCGCCAGTTTAGAATCTCCAAAAATCTGCAAGACTTGTATTTCTATCTCATGAGCTATTTTCAATCCTATAATGAGGGCATTATATTTGTTCTCGTTATTTGTACATGCCACCCCCAGCGTGAAGGAGTACAGAAGCAGATCGCCTTGAGAACTAATAAATATTATTTCGGCTCCTGCTCCTGACATCTGGGAGCGCCATCAAAGTACATCTGCCAAGCATTAGACAATTCGACTAACAACACCTGTTTGTTTGTCAATTCATCATGAATCTCCTCATTATCTAGGACCGGGTGAGCCGATAGAAAATCAACAATTGCCTACCTTTTTATTGCTTTTGACGGTTCATAAGCGATTATAAATTCAGAGAGAAGTAACATCCATTTGGCCAATCTTCTCGACAGCATCGACCTTGTTATTAAGTATTTAATCAGATCTGCTCGTGAGATCAGAGTTATCTCATGAGAGAGACAGAAGTGTTGTAGCTTTTATACAGCAAATACCAGGGCTAAACATATTTTCTCGATGAGTGAGTAGTTACATTCTACTCCTATCAGAGTTCTTCTTAGATAATAAAGGGCGTTTTCTTTCCCATTTTCATTGCATTGAGCCAACAGAGCCCCTGGAGAATTTTTGCATGTTGCAATATATAGAATTAGAGGCTTGCCTTTTATAGGTGTGGTCAATACTTGCGGTTGTTTTAATAACTCTTTGATAGAATCAAACACATTCTGGCATGTTTGATCCCATACGAATTCTGCCCCCCTTTTCATGAGGTGAGAGAATGGCTGACATCTTCCAGCCAATTTGATATAAAACAACAACAAATAGGCTAACTTCCCTTGTAAACTTTTCAATTCTTTGAATGTTTTCAAGGGAGGCATTTCATGGATAGCCTTAATCTTTCTCGGATCGATTTTGATCCCCCCGATGCCTAATAACAAATCCCAAGAATTTACCCAATGACACACTGAATGCACATTTTGTCGGATTCATCTTCAATTGCTTCTTTCTAAGCCAGCGAAAGATCGATGACAAATGTCCGCATGTTCTTCATGATCATTAGACCGAACCACTAAATCATCAACATAGCATTCAACATGTTTGTGCATCATGTCATGAAAAATATTCTGCATTGCCCTTTGATATGTAGCCCTCGCGTTCTTGAGCCCAAAAGGCATGGCCTTATAACAATAAATTCCTAGAGATGTCCTGAATTCGGTAGCCTTTTTGTCCTCAAGCGCTATGTGTATCTAATTATATCTGGCGTATCCATCCATGAAAAACATGACTGCATATTTTGATGTGCTATCAATCAATAATTCTGTTATGTGTAGTGAAAAATCATCTTTTTGGGCATTGTTCGTTTAAATCTCTGAAATCAACACAAACTTTAATTTGTCCTCTCTTTTTCTTCACAGAGATAATATTAGAAATCCATCTAGGATATTTGACTTCCCTTATGAAACCAACTTTAATTAGGTTGTTCACTTCTTTTATTGAAGGTATCAAGTTGGGATGGAAGTGTCTTTGTGCCTGTTTAACCGATATCTTGTCTTTAGAGATGTTTAGTCGATGCATTGCCATTGTTGGTTATAAGCCAGGCATTTCTGCATATGTCCAGGCAAATACATCTCTGCATTACCTGTGCTTAAGTGTATTGACACCTTGTGCAATTTGGTAAAATGGTAAACTAATCCAGATGTTTACGATGCAGGTGCCTTTGAGCCTGCTGTGTTGAAGGATGTATAGGTGGACCCCATGGAGGAAGTACCCTACTTCCAGATGCAGGAGGAACAGAAGTAGTCTAGCGTGGCTGTTTCTTATTTTTCTTTGGATTGGTTACTTTATGATACTTAAACTTTTAGGCATTTATTTGGTTATGTACTTAATGTTATGCCCCAAACTCGGAAACCAGGCTCACAAAATTCTCGATTGCCGAATCCGGCACCAATAGCCTTTGCAGTACCCCATTCTCGACTCCCGGCACCCATATACCAGGTTCCGATCCTAGGATCCTACAAGGAGGATTTTTAATACAAATTTGTCTCGTAATAAGCATAACCATAAGCATAACCCATGAACAATAACAAGAACATCATCACAAAATCTACTATGATAAAAAAAACTTTAAGTACAATGCACATAAAGGGAAATACAATGATAATAATAATGAAAGCTCCAGAAGCTCTACGGCACGCTCCTACTCCTGCTCAGCTATGGCCTAGCGTCACCTGCATGCATCAATCATGCATAAGCTTATAAAAAGCTTAGAGGGTGGTGTATGTGTGTGCGTAATATAAGCATGCTCAGAATGCAATATCAGAGTGATGCAGAATATGCTAGCAAATCCATGAATACTATCAACCGTACCAAGGCTATGCGATGCAAGGCATGAATGCTATCGGCCATATCAGGGTCATGTGATGCAAGGCATGAATGATGTCGGCCATAACAAGGCCATACGATGCGAGATAAACTCAAGCATACCAATCCTCATCCGAATCCACATATCAATATAGCTCATCATTGGAGCATCAAATACCTGTACAGTTCTCACTCTGAATAATCACAGGGGTCTAGTACACTCTACGCTAGCTTGTCGCCCCCATCCGAGCACATAACTTGGTAAGTGGAAGATACCTTACTATCCGTCTGCCAATATCAGGCCCGACTCATCAATAGCGGACCCATTCCTCAAGCTGGTCAAACTCAACCTAGATATTGCCCCCTCACTCAAGCAGGTAAGGTCACACTCCCTTCCAACTGACCAGGACACAGTGGGAGACGCGTCCTACTAGTATATGGCCCTCGTGCACTCATAATCCACTCAGTCTCGACGTTGGAGCATCCTCCTGGAACTAAAAAGGTTCTAGGACTTTCACCCAAGGGCATCCTATGTGCCCACAGTGCTAGAACCAAGTATTTTCGGTATCCAATCCAGCCATCCATGATGTGCCTGTGGAGGCCACGGCCCTGATGTCGCTAAGGCGTACAGTAACCATATCACACAATGCAAGATGCATGAGTCATACAATCTAGTCATGCATCGATCCTGCTTGTACCGTGCACTCATGAGGGACAACTCCGCCTATCAGGGAGTCCCATAAACAACCTGCCTAAAGGCATATTCAATGGTCAACCACATCTCATCACAAGCATGCAAATGATGCATATGGGCATGTATCATGATGCTGTTTTATCACATACTCCTAGTCGGCATCGATAATCGGCCTATATACAAGGCAGGGTCCATAGATGGACAACAAATCCATAACATAAGGGTCAGTCCTCAACAGTGGATATACTAAACCTAACAGCACGGATCCCTCCGTCAACGGTGATAATAAACTCTCCTCATATCAAGGTCGGGCCTAGGTGGCCTACCTATATTCCTAAGGATCTGGAAATGGTTCCTTATCCATACTACCATATAACCTGCTAGATGCCCTAGGGGGCCCAAATAAGTCCTAGATGGACTCCAAGATAAAAGAAATAATCCTTCTAATAATTAATAGGAGCCCAACATCTTGGGTTATCCCAGTACGAATAGATGGACCATGCAAACATCAATGGGGCCCAATGATTTGGGTTGACCCACTTAGAGAATGATGAGAATGGGCTAAACAAAGGCCTAAGGGAAGTCATAATGTGGACATCTAACCATCATTGCCCATCAATGTGGACATTTAACCAACATTGCTCCCAAGGAGTGGCCCATATAGAGCCAACATATAGTGGGCTTATGGCCTCGTACAAGGGCCTAATATACATCACAATGGGCCTCACTCAAGGGCCACATATACATCACACCAGGCCTCACTATATGGGACTCATATACATCACATCGGGCCTCACACATGGGCCACATATCCATCACATCGGGCCTCACACATGGGCCGCATATACATCACATCGGGCCTAATTATATGGGCCTCATATACATCACGCCGGGCCTCATTATATGGCCTCATATACATCACATCGGGCCTCACACATGGGCCACATATACATCACATCGGGCTCACACATGGGCCTCATGTACATCAAGTGAGACCCACCGTCCTAGCTGGACGGTGTGGATAAAACATTATTATTATATCTACACCATTCATCTATTTTTAGAGATCATTTTAGAGCATTACCCAAAAAAAGAACCATATCGAAATATCATCTGGATTGCACCACAAATAGTAGTGGAGATAATGATTTCACCGTTAAACAATTCACAGGGCCCACCATAACGTTTATTTTCCATCAAATTTGCTCATAAGGTCATAAAGACCTAAATTAAGATGAAAACAAATTTCATATTGATCCAAAACTTCTGTGACCCCAAACGGGTTTCAATGGTAGACGTTCAACCCCCCACTGGTTTGCAGTGTGGTCCACTTGATAGATAGATCTGTCTTATTTCTCATCTCAAGCCTTAAGACGAGCTCGCAAGTGGATGGATGGTTTGGATATAACACATACCTCTGATCAGGCCCACAGAACTGCTGACATCAAATAGCAGCTATGGTCAGTGGGGTCCCCACCGTCTAGATGGACGGTTGAGATATAACACATGCCTCACGGTCAGACCCACAAAACTGCTGACGTTAAATTGCAGCTATGTAGCTGGGCTGCTAGCCGAGCGTCCAGATGATGGATAAACGGATGGAACAATACATCATAGGTGGGGTCCACCGTCAAATGGACGGTATTGATAAAACACTTGCATCACGGTGCAACCCACTGTCCAACAATCTGGATGGTGGAGATAAAACACATGCGTCCAGGTGGGGTCCACGTGGTGTGGCCCACCAGAGTTTTGGATCAAGCAGATATTCATGTTTTCCTTCATCTAGCGTCCAAAGATGGATGGCATGGATAAAGCACATGCACCATGGTGCGTCCAACACCATCCCATGCAGGACGGTGTGGACAACACACACGCGCCACATCTGGCCCCACCGTCCCTGCCCTTGGACGGTGGAGGCATGACAGATACATTAAGGTGGTTCCAAGTCAGTGTGGCCCACCACAGTTTCAGATCAGTTGATATTTATGTTTTCCCTACCATCCAGACGGTCTAGATTGTCCATACAAGTACTAATTAGGTGGGCCATCATGCAAAAAGAGAGAGAGAGAGGGGAAAGAGGGAGAATCGAGTGGTGAAGGGAACTCTGCCACTATGAGCTCCCTTTACAAGATACAAACATACATCGAATGGGTCCCACCACAAGTTGGCCCTCAAATCATACAAATCCATGCTGAAAATCTTAGATCACCCACCGTTAGTCTTCTTCTTTAGCTCCTTGGACTCCTTAGCTCCTTGGCTTTCTCTTAGATGGTGGATGATGAAGTTTGGATGGTTGGATGGTGAGATTGGGTGGTAGGGAGATGGGTCCTCTCTTGGCTTCTTTCTCTCTAAAGAATTTTTCTCTAATGGTAGCATGGGAAATAGTGGAGAATGAGATCGGATGGAGTGATGGATGGGAGAGAGGGATGGTGTTGTAAGAAAGATGGGGTGAGAGGGATGGGTGTTGTAAGGAAGAGTTGACTTTAGGGATGGCTTGTGTAAGAGAGGGATGGGTGTGATGGGTGGAGTGATGAGTTGTGTACTTGACTAGTTGTAAGGCCCGTATCCTAGACTGTACTGTTCCGTAGGCTTTCGCGGTCCTCCTGGTCGAATTTCAGCAAACTACGACCTATAATCGGAGTTTACGCCCAACCCTTAGTCGCATCCTGTATATCTATGTCGACTCGACTCGAAACTTGTATCCTAACGACCGCGCCGTCACCGCGGTTCCAACGCCTCGTCTCACGCGCCGATGCGATACCTAGGACAGGAGTTATGGGCCCGCGTTTATTTCAAGGAAAACGTCGCGCTTTACGAATTTTGAGAGAATCTCTATAACCCATCACATCAATTAATCACCTCAAGTCAAGTACACATCCCATCAATCCCCTTACAACACCCATACCCTTCCCATTCCCAAAGTCAACTCTCTCTCTCTCTCTCTCTCTCTCTCTCTCTCTCCCATCCCTTCCTTACACCCATAACCCATTACTCCACCCATCACCTATCACTCACCCATCCCTTTTCATCCCATCACCTCTCTCTCTCTCTCTCTCTCTCTCTCTCTCAAATCCATCTCCCAAGCAACTAAGAGACCCAATGTCCAAGCTACTCCAAAGAGCTAGGTGTGGCCCACTTCTTACCCCCCCCCCCTCACATCTAACCATCCAACCATCCAAATTTCATCATCCTCCATCAAAGAAGGAGCTTAGGAGATTAACATTCCAAGGAGCTGAAGAAGAAGGCTAATTGGTGGGTGATCGTAGCGTAGGACCTTGATTTGTATGTAGGGTCCCCTTATTTATCTTGATGTATGTGTTGTGATCAAAGAGGGTCCCATAGTGGCGGGGTCCCTCCACTACACCGATCTCTCTCTCTCTCTCTCTATCTCTCTCTCTCTCTTGGTGATGAAATGTGGCCCACCTGATCTAGGCCGTCCTGGATGAAGTAAAAGCACAAATATCAGCTTTATCCCAAGGTTGTGGCGGACCACACGTGTGGACCCACTAATGACGCATGTGTTCCATTCATGCTAAATGGGGCCAACAATGATCCAACTGTCCATCTGCTGGCTGGCCCACCAACAGTTACATAGCTGTTGTTGACGCAACAAGTTCAGATGGTCTGGACGTGGGGTATGTGTTATATCCAAACTGTCCATCCTCACTTCCATGTGGGGACCACCTGATGATGTGTTATATATCCAGGCCATCCACCTCTAGATGTGGGGTCCACCGTGATGTGTTATCAACACCGTCCGTGGGATCCTGTACGGTGGGGCCTGCTACACTGTGGTAGTCCACACCGTCCAGTCCACTGGACGGTGATTGCTACTGGAATATGCAATATAAAATAAAAATATATAATAATAATAATATATATTATATTATGGTGGGCCTCACGTGAGACCCACCTTTGTAGGTGGCTGATTGGCCGGTGTACCTACAGCAGCTATATAGTTGTTGTATTGCTGTCAGCAAGTTCTATGGCCCCATACGTGGTGTAATCCACACCGTCCAGCCATTTCAGCCGTGTGGGACCCACCTCACACGTGTTGCACGTGTGGGGGTGGGGCCCACTAAATGATGTATGTGTTTTACTCATCCGTCCATCTAGAAGGTGGCAGATGGGACTCACCTTGATATATATATATATATATATATATATATATATATATATATATATATATATATATATATATATATATATATATATATATATATATATATATATATATATAGCCCTTATGATGAGCCCCATTATGATGTATGAGAGGTCCAATGTGGTGTATATGTGGCCCATGAGTGGGGCCCGATGTGGTGTATATGAGACCCTTGTATGAGGCCAAGGGCCTACTATATGTTCGGCTCAATGTGGGCCACTCCTTAGGAGCAATGTTGGTTAAATGTCCACATTGAGGGGTAATGATGGTTAAATGTCCACATTGTGATGTTCCCTTAGGCCTTATTAGGCCCATTCTCATCCTTCTCTAAACGGGTTGACCCTAATCATTAGGCCCCATTGATATGTGCATGATCCATCTATTCATATTAGGATAGCCCATAATGTTGGGCCCCCATTTGTAAGACCCTAGCCTGAGTATCCGTTTTGTTCTGTTAGGTCCCACGGTCCTACCGGTCAAATTCCGGTGAACGACGACCTGTAGATTTCGTTTGTGGTCATCCTTAAATCTTGTCATGCTAACCCGACCCGGATCGACTTGAAACCTATGCCATTACGGCCGCATCGACTCCACGGTTCCAACGCTGCATCTCATGCATGAATCCGACGTGTACATCTTGAGATATTGACTGCACCATTTTTTGCCATTCATCATGCATGTGGGACCCACCTAGGCCATGGGCACGTTTCCCCCATGTGGACCCCACCTAGAGCACTCTATCCCATGCACCCTACTTCCCATCATGCCTAACCTATAGCTAGCTTTGATGGTTTTCTTAAAAAGAAAACCCATCATTTGATTTCTCCCTAACCCATGCTATCACCCTTCCCTAAGCTACCCATCTCCTAAAAACTACTCATTACCTTACTAGAAACCCCTCCTCCCTATCTCTCCTCTCTCATTTCTCTCATTCTCCCTCTCCCATGGTGGAAAACGTCCACTTCTCCTCCATTTTCCAGCAAGTTTTCCTCCCTTCTCTCTCCCAATACCACCATTACAACATCGTCTCCTCCATTAAAACCTTCCCTTTGGACCATTGGAGCTAGTACCTTGAAGATTAGAGGAGATCTTGGAGGTGGGTATTGCTTGAAGCTCTCTTTCTTCTCCTTCTTCTTGCATTTCTTTCGTAGCATGTTTGGAAGAATGTAGGACCCACCAATCAATGGTGGAGGTCCTACATGACTGCAAGATGAGAGGCCAAGAGTCTATTTCATGCATGTTCACTTCCATGATGGGCCATTCTCCATGGACCCACCATGATGCATTTTTCCTTTGATTTAGCACTTCATTGGTCATCTAGACCTTACATGCATGGTAGGGATAACATCCCTACCTCAGCAACTTCTTCGATTTGTAGGATAGCATGCATGTAAGATCTATGTACATTGTATGGTGTGGATGTGAAGGTAGAGGGTTCATAGTGACGGAACCCTCCCCTATGGCCATGATCTCTCTCTCTCTCTCTCTCTCTCTCTCTCTCTCTCTCTCTCTCTCTCTCTCTATCTCTCTCTCTATTTCTTCCTCTTTGGATTGCTGATGTGTGTGGCCCACTGAGGTGATCAGAAAAATCCTAGATCCACCAGAAATTTAGGACGTCCAGGCCCACTTTGACATGCATGGGATGGATGGCCCCCATACCTTGATTTTCTTAGGGATTTTCGCAAGGACATGGATTGGGAATTTTTATGGTCCCTTAATGTGGACCCCACTTGATGTATTTGGGTATAAATCCCTCTAGATATTTTCTATGGACTAAAATATGGACAGCATATGTTGCTATCCAAATTTCAGGCCCATTTGCTGCATTATTTTTTAGGCATTATTTTAGGCCCATTTGTGGGGCTTTTTATCCATGATTTCTTTAGGGGTTTTCTAGGGTATGGACCCCACCTTGATGTAGGATGGGACCCACATCAATTATCCCATGATTGAGACCTATGGGATGGGCCAAAGAGGGCTGGACGTTTAGAAATTTCTGGACAGTCCAACAATGTTGCATGTTGGAAATGAATCTAGTATACCTTGAATTTGGGGAAAGTGGGCCACTCTAGTGATCCCCACTTGCTGTTCATACATGGGAGCACCAAACCCACCTATTTTTCCAGTTATTTGGGAGGCCTAGGCCCACCCCATGAGGTGCCAAACATGGGGACAACAACAATTTCAGTAGTAAAATTTTTCTGGTTAATACCTTGCTGTATTTTTTGTGTGTGTGATTGTTTGGGCTGGCGTTTGACCCCAAAATTTATCTTTATGGTGGCCCACCTTGTTGGGACTCATCTTATGTGAACATAGGCCATCAGGGCCATCAGATTTTGGGGTTGAAGTGACTGGACAGCCACCTTGCTGGACGTCCCAGCTAGTAGACGTCCAACAAGGGTGGCCGTCCCACCTCCATGTGGCCCACCTTGATGTAATGTTTCACCCATGCATACATCCATTTGTGTGGCCCACTTGGACGTGGCCCACTACTAAGCGGGACATCCATGGTGGGGCCCACTTTAACCTTTGATGTGGGCTAGACCGTCCAGCCCATTGGACCGCCCACGCCTTTGTGGGATGCCCACTACATTGGGCTGCTGCTGGACTTTCAGTCCAGCAGCAAGGCCCACTTGTTTTATGTGTTGTATGTGCACTCCCTATGTGGTGGGACCCCCTGTGCATGTTACTGGCCACCCTGGGATTTAAATCCACTTTACCAGTTTCTGGGCTCCAGTAGGCCCAGATAGCTGGTGGGCTAAAAATCCAGTATGGTACCTTATAAATATGCATTGTTTATGGCTGGAGTTTTAAGGGTGTGGGGCCCACCATATTGTGAGGATTTGTGGGAATGTTTCATGCTTTTGTTTTCCTAATTTTGGGCTTAATTAATGCATCTTGGGGGCCCGCTTTAATTAGGTTATAAGGACCCTTAAACAACCAGATTTTTAGGACTCCTTGTAGGCCCAAATGGGCTGGGACGTCCTAACTAGGCCCAGTGGATTTATGGGCTATGTCCATCATTATGTTGGGCTGGTTGGGCTGAAGTATGTATGTGTGGTTGGGCCCTTGGTTGCCCACCAAATCAACTAGATTTTTGGGCTAAGCTTGTAAGGCTCAATTGGCTTAACTTGGATGTGATTCTTGCCCATCTGTTTGGGATAATGGGCTGCCCACTAGGGCCACCATAATGTATGGATTTGGTGACCTTATTCTTGGGCCATAACCTTCCTTATGGGCCCATGTTATTGTATATGGATTGGGCCATGTATTGCCCCTTTGGACCCATGTAATGTATGTAGGCCTTGGGCCACTTTATTAAGGCCCAACATGTGATGTAAGTAGTATATATATAGCTGCCCATTTCTTGTTTATGATTGTGCTCCGGCCACGGGCCTTGATTCTTGGTAGATTGTTATTGGGCTGCCTCTTTGAGACAAATGGTGGTTGAATGTCCACATTTGTGTACACTTGTAGGCCTGGCTAGGCCCACTTGCATCTATGGGTGGTTAAATGTCCACCATAGACCCTAGCTAGGCCCATTCTTATCATTTAGGCCCATGTCATTGTCTATCTTAGTCTTGTGGGCTACCCCAGGCTATTGGGCCCCCACTAGAGCCTAAACCCTACTTGGTTAGGAGGAGAGTACAACATCACCGCATGGCATACTTGCTTATCTTCATGACCCATTCCCACATGCATCATATGTGTAATTGGTTGAGATTATGATTGGTCATGGTTATGCCATTAGGCAGGATATTATGGTATTCCCTGAGGGATGGAGTTGCCTCTATTGAGCGCATTGGATGCTTAGGATTGATGCATGGCTGATTGTGTGATTCATGCATCTGGCATTGCATAGCACGTAGATATTCACACTTGCTTCATTAAGGCCCCAGCCTCCACAGGTATATCGTGGATAGCTGAATTTAGACACCAAAAATGTTACTTAAGCATTTAGGGCACTTGGGATGTCCTTGGGTGAAAGCCCCTAAACCTTCACGGTACCAGAAGACGCCTCAACGCCAATACTGAGTGGAAAATATGAGTGACCGAGTGCCTTATACCATTAGGCCGCGACTCCCACTATAGCGTAGTCGGTTGAGATGGGGTGTGGCCTTAACAGCCTGAGTGAGGGGCCAATAGCTAGACTGAGTTTGACCAGCTCGTGAATGGGTCTGCTACCAGCGAGCCTTGTTGGTGATTGGCTGTCCACAGGCGGGTAGTGAGGTCACTTACGCTTACTAGGCTGTGCAGCTAGGAGAGCCGCAGTCAGTAGGTAGTGTATTTAACCCTGGTGGATTCCCTAGAGTGGAACTATATTGATGTGTATTTACGATGAGGATTGGCATGATTGCATTACACCTTACATATAGCATTGGCTATGTAGGCCTCTTGTTGCATCGGCTTGGTATGGCGCCCAGTACTCATATGTCACATTGCATAGCCTTGAGACGGCTTGTAGCATTCCTGCTTGGTAGCATAGCCTTGGTATGGCTGACAGCATTGATGGTATTCATGGTTCTTGTCGCATTTCCGCATACTCTGATATTGCATTCCCGACACTAGTATTACACACACTTACACAGCCCTCTGAGCTTTCTATAAGCTTATGTGCGATTGATGTGTGCAGGTGATTATAAGCAGTAGCAGTAGTAGGGCAGGAGCATGGAGCGTGCCGTGAACCTTTTGTATCTTGTAAAAGTTTAAATTCTTAGTGGATTTTGTAATAGTGTTCCTGTAGTTATGATGTTATGATCTTAGGTATACTCTTTATGAACCAGACTTATGTTATAGAAATCCTCCTTGTAGGATCCCAGGATTGGAACCTGGTGTATGGGTGCCAGGAGCCGAGAATGGGGTACTACGGAGGCTGTCGGCACAGAAATTAGCAATCGGGATTCTTGTGAGCCCGGTCACCGAGTCTGGGGAGCGACACCATTGGTTGCCAGTAGGGTTGTTTTTAATCTTGGAGTCCATCTAGGACTTATTTGGGCCCCCTAGGGCATCTACTGGGCCATATGATAGTATGGAGAAGGAAGCCCGTTCTGAATCCTTAGACCATAGGTAGGCCACCTAGGCCCAACCTTGATATGAGGACAGTTCATCATCACCGTAGACAGAAGGATCCATACTATCAGATTTGACATGTCCACAATTGAGGATTGACCCTCATGTTATGGGTCTATTGTCCATATATGGACCCCGCCTTGTGTATAGTCCAATTATCGATGCCGACTATGAGTACGTGCTAGTATAACATCATACAAGCCATTGAGATGGTATGAGGCCCATTGTGAATGTATTAGACTCATTCTCATTTCCCTTAGTGGGCTAGCCCAAATTGATGGGCCCCTATTATTGTTAGTATGATCCATTTCGCCTTATTAGGGCTATCCTAATTCTTTGGGTCCCCATTGATGTTAGTAGAAATACCCAAACTTGGAAGCCCACTCTTAGGCCCATGAGTAGGCCATCTCAATCCATCCATATTATGAGGAGGATGCATCATCACCTCTGACCATAGGTAGAAGAATCTGTGGTATTAGATTTGGTATATCTACTGTTGAGGACCGATCCTCATATCATGGATCAGATTTTTCGTCCTTCTATGGACCCCGCCATATATAGGTCGATTATTGATTGCGACTATGTTAGTCTACGCACTGAGTATGTATTAACATAGCATTATGATTGTATAAGGTCATTGTGAGGTCCACTGTGATTACATGAGGCCTATCGTGACTATATGAGGCCCATTGTGACCATGTGAGGCTTATTGTGATTATAACAAGCCAATCGTGATTGTATGAGGCCCATTGTGAGACTGTATGAGACTCATTATGATTATATGAGGCCTATCGTGATTGTATGACCCATTGTGACCATGTAAGGCTTATTGTGATTATAAGAGGCCTATCGTGATTGTATGAGGACCATTATATGTGTGAGGCCCACCATGTATAAGTGATTATTGCACACCACCCATTCACCTATATGGGCCATGGGCCATCTTATACTGGCTCACTGTGATGTATGCAATTATAATCATGCTTGGTCTACTTCTTGATACGTGCCTATAAGCATCATCTGCATGCTTGTCATGAGTGATTGAGCATAGCATGTGCCATTGGGCAGGTTGTTATGAGGCTCCCTAATAGGTGAAGTTTTCCCACATGAGCGCACAGTACGCGCAGGGTTGATGCATGACTGGATTATTTTACTCATGCATCTTGCATTTTATGATATAACCACCGTACGCCCTAATGACATCAGGGCGTAGCCTCCACAGACATATCGTGAAAGGCCAGATGAAACACCGAAAATCTTTTTCTACATGGGGTGCCATAGATATCCCTGGGTGAAAGTCCCTAAACCCTCTAGGTACCAGAGGACGCCCCAACGTCTCCCACTATGTCGTGGTCGGTTGGGAGGGGTGTGGCTTTACCCGTCCGAGGGAGTAGGCAATGTTAGGCTGAGTCTGACTAGCTCATAAATGGGTCCGCTATCGATGAGTCGAGTAAACATTGGTATACTGCTGGCAAGCGGGTAATGAGGTCTCTTCCACTTACCCAGTTGTGCGCTTGATGGGGCAGCAGGTGGCGTCGAGTTACTAGACCCTGGTGATGATCACAGAGATGTACGGTACTGATATGTTGACTTACTAAGTAGGATTTGCATACTCAACACCTCATTTATTCATTCATTCACTATTCACCTGGACTTGTGGTGCATAACTATATCATTATGTGTACCTTCGCAATGGCCAGGATTTCGGTTGGGCACGCGACCAACCTGAGATCAAGAGTTTACACATTGAGTCTAGCTATCCAAATTTAGGTATGAGACTGGTTTGGATAGAAGCCCTTTATGATGGATCTCATAGCTTGCGATACTACGTACTATCATCTCGAATCCACACTCTAGCTTAGCCATTTCATTCGCACTTCATATTTCATTACATCCTCAGCATATGGCATTACATAACCGATCTGCATTGCATATTCTGACATTGTACGACTCACGGATATGTCAATATTTCTACTTACCCTAGTATCGTATGACTCTTGAACTTGCCAGTACTTCCGGCATTGTATGATTTATGGACTTGTATCGCATATTTAGCTTACTATGTTTCCACATTGCTCTGATATTGCATACTTGGCACTTACCTTGCGCGCGCACATTCACCACCCTCTAAGTTTTTTATAAGCTTATGCATGATAGATGCGTGCAGGTGGCGTAAGGTCGCAGCAGCGTTGAGCTTGGAGCGTGCAGCTGTCGTTTGGAGCTTTGATTTTCGATATATGTATTTCTCTTTTAGCACTGTATTCAACTGTTTATATTAGTGGATATGTGATGATGATGTTGTATTTGTGATTTGGGTAAACTTGTGGTTATTCTTCTTACAAGATAAACGTACGTTGGAAAACCCTCCTGGATCGAAATCTGGTTTATGGGCACAGAGAGTCGAGAATGGGGTACTACGAAGACTGTCGGCACCGGATTTGGTGATCGGGAATCTTGTGAGCCCGATTTTCGAGTTTGGGGCGTGACACTAGTGATTGATTGATTGATGTGATGTTTGCAAAAAGATTCTCTCAGGATTCACAATGCGAGGCGTTGTCCTCGAAATAGACGCGGGCCCATAACTCCTAGCCTGGGTATCACATCGGTGCTCAAGTCGCAGCGTTGGAATAGAGGCGACGGTGCGGTCGATAGGGTACAAGTCTCGAGTCGAGTCGACTCAGATCTACGGGATGCGACTTAAGGTTGCGTGTAAACGCTGATTACAGGTCGCGGGTCTCCGGAATTCCGACTAGACATAACTCATAAAGAAAGAGGAAACATAACATCATCATATAAAATCGAAGACAGCATATAAGATACAACATATAATCAATCATCAAAGATATGGGGATACTGCTCTTGAATCTCAGCCTCGCGCTCCCAAGACGCCTCGTCCACACTATGATGACTCCACTGAACCTTCACCAAGGGAATGATCTTGGTCCGGAGGACCTACTCCTTCCGATCAAGGTATGAACTGGCTGCTCAATGTAAGAAGCATCCTCACGAACCTCTAACGGCTGCCAATTAACATGAACGATATTTGACCCACACTTCCTCAACATAGAGACATGAAAAACGTTGTGGACGTTAGACAACTGAGATGGCAAGGCAAGCTAATAGGCCACAGCGCCAACGGGCCCAGTGATCTAGCAAGGTACAATGAATCTCGGGGCAAGCTTGCCCTTCGCTCCAAAACGAACTACACCCTTCATGGGTGAGACCTTGAGATATACATGGTTCCCAATGGCAAACTCCAAGGGATGACGCCGATGATCAGTAAAACTCTTCTGCCGGCTCTGAGTTATGCATATCCTCTGCCTGATGATATCGATAACCTCTGACGTCTACTGTACAAGCTCGGGACCTAAGATACGCTGCTCTCCAACCTCGGTCCAACAACTTAGCGATTTGCACGGTCTGCCATATAATGCCTCAAAAGGAGTCACGCCAATGGTCGCCTGATAACTGTTGTTATACGTGAACTCAGCCAATCGCAGGTCCTCATCCCAGCTACTTAAAAAGTCAATCACACAAGCCCGAAGCATATCCTCAAGGATCTGGTTGACCCTCTCGGTCTGCCCATCGGTCTACGGATGATACGCGGTGCTGAACTACAAAACAGACCCCATAGCTCTCTGAAAGCTCCTCCAAAACCGAAACGTAAACCTCATGTTTTGGTTAGAAACGATCGAAACTGGAACACCGTGCAGTCTCACAATCCCCTCGATGAATATCCTTGCAAGCTGGTCCAACAGCTAGGTTGCACGAATCACAAGAAAATGAGCCGACTTCGTCAGACGATCGACGACAACCCAGATGTCGTCGTGACTGCGCTGAGTCCTCGGCAAGCCCATGATAAAATTGGTGGATACGTGCTCCCACTTCCACAATGGGACGCTCAATGACTGCAACGGACCAGGGGGTCTCTGATGATCCGCCTTGATACGGTGGCACATGTCACACTCGGCCACAAAACTGGTGATCTGGAGCTTCATCCCTACCCAAAAATACTGCCTCCTCATATCACGATACATCTTCATCGAGCCAGGGTGGATAGAAAATAGTGATCGATGTGCCTCAGTCATAAGATCTCTGCGTAACTCTGAAACATCCGGGACACATAACCAGCCTCTAAAGCGAAGTCCACCATCAGAACCAATCTGTTAATCTGACTGACTCTCAGATGCTGCCTCTGCCCGATAACTCTGCAATGACTCATCTGCCTGTTGAGCCTCGATCACCCTTGCGACAAGAGAGGGTTGAATTAATAGGCTCGATAACTGCATAATAGAAGACTGTAGACCGATCTTGAAGTCGAATGCTGACACATCCTCAAACATCTTCCACTCCTTAATCATCATGTGCGCCACCAGGCCTCATGGCTGATGACTAAGGGCATCCATCACCACATTCGCCTTGCCCGGGTGGTACTGAAGATCAAAATCATAATCTTTTAGGAGCTCCATCCAACGTTTTTGTTGCATGTTCAACTCAGACTATGAAAAGAGATACTTCAGGCTCTTGTGGTCAAAGAAGAGCTCCAACTTAACCCTATAGAGATAGTGCCTCTACACCTTCAGTGCGAAGATAACTGCTGTCAGTTCCAAATCATGTATGGGGTAGTTTAGCTCATGGACCTTAAGCTGGCGAGACGGATAAGCTACTGGCTTCCTGTGCTGCATCAGGACAGCACCTAAGCCAACATGCGAGGCAACGGTAAACACCATAAATCTATCACTCCCAGAGGGAAGAGTGAGGACAGGATTAAACGTGAGGCGGTCCTTCACCTCCATAAATGCTCGCTCACATGCGTCACTCCACATAAACTCTGCGCCCTTCCAGGTCAACTTGGTCAATAGTGCTGGGATACGAGAGAATCCCTCAATTAAGCTTGATAATATCCCGCCAAGCCAAGAAAACTACGGATCTCGGACGCATTCGTGGGATGACCCTACTGACGTACTGCATCAATCTTCGAGGGGTCCACTGCGACACCCTCCCTTGTCACCACGTGACAAAGGAACTTCACCTCCTCCTGCCAAAACTCGCATTTTTTCAGCTTCGCATACAGTTGGTGGGCACGGAGGGTCTGCAAGGCAATCTTCATATGCTACTCATGGTCCTCGAATAGATCAGAATGTCGTCGATGAAGACCATAACAAACCGATCAAGATAAGGCCGAAAAACCTCGTTTATTAACTGCATGAAGACCGGGGGTGTATTAGTCAGTTCGAAGGACATGACGTGAAACTCAAAATGACCATAACGCGTCCTGAAAACTGTCTTCGGGATGTCCTCCTCTCGAACTCGAATTTGATGATAACCAGACTGCAAATCAATCTTCAAAAAGAACCGTGCACCCTGCAGCTGATCAAATAAATCGTCGATCCTCGAGAGCGGATACTTGTTCTTGATCGTGACCCAGTTGAGCTCACGGTAATCCACGTAAAGCCTCAACGAGTCATCCTTTTTCGTCACAAAGAGTACCGACACTCCCCACGGCGAACTGCTCGAACGAATAAAGCGTAACTTGTGCAACTCGTCCAACTGCTTTCCCGTAACTCCAACGGTGCTATACGATATAGGGCCTTTGAGATAGGCGTGGTACCATGCACAAGATCAATCTGAAACTCAATATGCCGGCGTGACGACAATCTAAAAATCTTTCGGAATACATCAGAAAAATCGCAGAAAATCGGTAGCTGATCGATACTTAAAGCAACTGACTCCTCAATGACACAAGACAACAGGCAGGAAAGCTGCTATCCTCTGGGCTCTGCTACAAACTGGAACTGTGGCACATCAGGTATACAAAATGTGACTGTGCTCGCGAAGCAGTTCAATATGGCATGATACTCGGTGAGTCAATCTATGCCCAGGATGACATCAAACTCGAACATCGGCAACATGAACAAATTAGCAGGAAAAAAGATATCCTCAGCCAGAACGGCGCAAGACGAGAAAAATTGGCCTAACACTACGATCTTCCCCAAGGGAGTCGATACTGACAAGCCCTCACGAGCATACTCCAACGGCAAACCGGTCGATTGGTAGAAATCATCGGCCACAAACGAATGCGATGCACCAGAATCAAACAATACCCTCAACAACTCCTCCAGATGACTACGGGTCCTGTTGAGTAGCGTAGAATCTAGCCTGAGCTGGCTGGGGAGGTGCATGTCCCCTCTAAGGGTGTTGTTGTTGCTGCTGTCACTGAGGCTGGTGCTGATGTTGCTGTTGAGGGGGCTTTGGTGGTGGGAGTCACTGTCACTGCTGTTGTGGAGGGTGTTGCGATGCTCTCGGCTGCTGCTGCTACTGCGGTCGGGGACACTCCCACACACGGTGTCCTATCAGACCGCATTCAAAACAGGCACTTGGAAGCTGCCTCTGAGGTGGTGCTGGGGGTGCTGCTGGTGCCCTGGCGGGTGGATGGCCTGTGCGCCTCTACTGGGGGTGGTGCTTCTGATGTTGGGAGCCATCGGAGGGGGCTGCCTCTTCTGGTCCCCTCTACGGTCACGGACCCTCTGCGAATTAGCCCAATCTACCTCATAAACCTAGGCCCTCTACACTACCTACTCAAACGTCGGGAGCATGTGTCCAACAACACGGCTCCTGAGACCAGAGCGCAAGTCATTCTCGAAACGGCGGGCCTTCCGCCCCTCATCATCGACAAGATACATCGCAAACCTTGATAGCGCAATGAAACGTGCCTCATATTGGGACACAGTCATGTCCCCCTAAACCAGAGACTCAAACTCTAACGCGTGCTGCTGTCGAACATGTTCGGGAAAGAACTTTCGATCGAACCGATCTACAAAGTCCTCCTAGGTCCACTCAAAATCGGTTCCATCTGCTAGGGTGACTGATTTTCACAAGCGCTCAGCCTTGCCCTAGAGAAGAAATACAGCTAACAGGACCCATTGTTGGGTCATACATCTCATCGTATCAAAAATCTTCTCCACCTCGGAGCGCCACCTCTCGGCTGCTGTCGGGTCTGGCTCGCCCTGGAAGCGCGGGGGATCGAGCTGTCGGAAGTCTCTGAAGAAGGGCACTCGCGTGCTCCTTCTCTGCCTGGGCTGGCATAACAGCGAAGCGCCTGCCCCACCCTTGGAGGGTGGCTGTCACAACTTGCAACATCTGCTGTAGTTGGTAGCACTCACGGGTACGGTCGAATCCGCACCGGTTTCGGTAGAGGAGCGTGAAAAGGCCTAGCTATATGTCCTAGAGGGGGGGTGAATAGGACTATGCCAAATAAAACTTATAACAGCGGAATTAAAAAGAATATGATAGCCAAATTAAATCACAATGCAGGAAAGTGAAACAACCTCAAATTTAGATCTTAAGAGGTTGATACAAATGTTGTTCTAAGGACAACCTTTCACCAAAAACCAAAGTTTATGGTAGGACAACCTTATTTCTAGAAAGATCTTTGTATCAAATCTCAAACTAAAGAGGAATAAAGAAATAAATACAAACTGAATTGAAATTAATTGTAATCACAAATGTATTGTTCTAGGGACAGCCATACACCATAAAAATGGCAGGGCAACCTTGCTGGAACAACTTTTAAAAGAAATTGAATATCAAGCTGATAAAGGAATAACAGAAAATAAATTCTAAACTATTACAAAATTCTCACAATGCTTGAATTAAATGATTACAACATTCACCAACATACATACATCCCACAAAAGAATAATTAAAGATTAGAAATGTAAATCATTCAACCACAACACAAGGGATTATAGTGGTTCGCCTGTGTGTTCACCAACTGTTAAACAACAGCCACACAAAAAGCTACTCCACTCCTAATATCCTCACACAGGGGATATTAGCGTTCACTAACAAAATAGGTTTTTCCAGGTTCACCAAAAACCTTTACAATTGTGTCTTTGTCTGTGGGCTTACACAATTAAAAAACCCCACTTCTGAGTTTTCCTGGCTCTCCTCAGATAACCAATACAACAAGATTTTTCTGGCAAATCTTGAAAGAAACCGAAACAAAAAGGAATTTACAATTAAATGTAAAATACCTGATTATCTCCTTCGTTGTAGCAGCCCGGTAGAACCAAGTTAGAGCAGATGATTGAATGTCCAAGTTCAATGTCCAGTACTCAATTACAATGGTTATAATTCTAATAGATTTTAAATTAAACCAAGTAGGGCTTGCCTTAATTGATTTTGATTCCAAAGAAAGGGAATAACAATTCCTCTTATCAAATT
Source organism: Magnolia officinalis (assembly GCA_021015155.1). Classification (NCBI taxonomy): domain Eukaryota; kingdom Viridiplantae; phylum Streptophyta; class Magnoliopsida; order Magnoliales; family Magnoliaceae; genus Magnolia; species Magnolia officinalis. The sequence goes on along the minus strand of JAJHSJ010000011.1, from coordinate 29,330,734 downwards.
AGATTGGAATAGCAGAAACAAAATTAATTAAATAAAGCTAAGGAAAGAGAGTATAAAATAAGCACACTTAGCTTAGATGGAGCACAAAATTATCTCTCAAAAGTTCGACGAAGATTGACTTGAATGGATTAATTAATTCATTGATTACTTCTGATATTCGTGCTCTATTTATAGTGAGCAGATCGTGTGTTCGACTGGTCTAGAGAGCTCTTCGACTAGTCGAAGAAATAACATATTTGAAAAAAATCGGGAGCGATAAGCTTTGACCGTTCTACGACTGGTCGAAGGTCTCCTTCGACTGGTCGTAGGTCACCTTCGACTGGTCGAAGGTCTCCTTCGACTGGTCGAAGAATTTAAAATTCATCGCTGGACTTTGAGTCGAAGACTTTCGACTGGTCGAAGATGCAGTCGACACTGTTCCTTCGACTGGTCTAACAGATTCCTGGACTAGTCGAAGCCTAACAGAAATTATCTGATTTTTGTAACAAACTTACGACTGATCGAGGAATTTCTTAGATTGGTCGAAGCAACTCTAGGACTAGTCGAAGAAGGCTTAGGACTAGTCGAAGAACAGACCAAACATATGTAAAATAAACATTCGATTTATGTATCCAAAGTGACCTACTTCTAAGGTCAACCTAAGGTCAGTCAAACCTCAACCATGAAGTAAGGACATTGAAACATTAGGAACTAGTGACCTTGAAGTATGAGCCTTGAAGTCTTGATGTAGTTCAATCTTGAAATCTTGATGTAGCTCAATCTTGAAAGTGTCTTGAGTTCTTTATGAACTGCCTTGTACTCTTCTTGAAGTCTTGCAACTTGAGTCATGTCTTGTGAGCAGTTCTTGCTTTCAAGTTTGATCTTTGTACTCGTGAGCTTTGCTTGTTGTGAGCTTAGCTTGTTGTTGAGCTTGTTGTGAGCTTAGCTTGTTCATGTATGTTGACTTTGAGAGAGCTTCACTTATGCAAGATATATAATAGTGATTTTGGCACCACAAATTTGACAACAAACAGGGATATAAAATATAGCACTTACAGAGCGACATCCTCAGGCGGGGGAGTAGGAATCTCCACTGGTGGAGTGGGAGTTGCAAGTGGTAGAGAGGGAGTCGCTCGAGTCACTCTCCTAGGCGGCATGTCCTACACGAAAGAACAAAGGCGCCTATCAACGTTGAGAACTCTCAAAGGCACGCACGTTAAGGGTCTATAACAGAAAATCCCTAAGTTATTTGAATTAGAGACCTAATTATTCTAAGCTCATAGTATATAAGTGATGTTGCTCTAAGTTATTCCCAAGTTATGCTCTGATACTAACTTTTGTCACGTCCTAAACTCGAAAACCGGGCTCACAAAATTTTCATTTGCCGAATCCGGCACCGAAGCCTCCATAGTACCCCATTCTCGGATCCTAACACCCATATACCAAGTTTCGATCCTGGGTTCCTACAAGGAGGATTTTCAATATTAATTTGTTTCGTAATAAGCATAACCCACGAACAATAACAAGAACATCATCACAAAATCTACTATGATAAAAAACTTTAAGTACAATGCACATAAAGGGAAATACAATGATAATAATAACGAAAGCTCCATAAGCTCTACGACACTCTCCTGCTCCTGCTCAGCTACGGCCTAGCATCACCTGCACACATCAATCATGCATAAGCTTATAGAAAGCTTAGAGGGGTGGTGTAAGTGTGTGCGTAACATAAGTGTGCTCAGAATGCAATATCAGGTAATGCGGAATATGCTGGCGAATCCGTGAATACTATCAGCCGTACCAAGGCTATGCGATACAAGGCATGAGTGTTATCAGCCATATCAGGGCCATGTGATGCAAGACATGAATGATGTCGGCCATATCAAGGCCTTGCGATGCGAGATACAACTTAAGCATACCAATCCTCATCCGAATCCACATATCAATATAGCTCATCATTGAGCATCAAATACCAGTACAGTTCTCACTTTGAATAATCGCCGGGGTCTAGTACACTCTAAGCCAGCTTGCCACCCCTATCCGAGCGTACAACTGGGTAAGTGGAAGAGACCTCACTATCCGCCTGCCAATATCGGGCCCGGCTCATCGTTAGCGGACCCATTCCTCAAGCTGGTCAAACTCAACCTAGATATTGCCCCCTCACTCAGGCGGGTAAGGTCACACCCCCTTCCAACTAACCATGACACAATGGAAAACGTAGCCTACTGGTATACGGCCCCCATCACTCATACATCCACTCGGTCTCGACGTTGGAGCATCCTCCTGATACCAAAAAGGTTTTAGGACTTTCACCCAAGGACATCCTATGTGCCCACAGTGTAAGAACCAAGTATTTTCGGTATCCAATCCTGTCATCCACAATGTGCTTGTGGAGGGTACGACCCTGACGTCGTTAGGACGTACAGTAACCATATCACATAATGCAAGATGCATGAATCATACAATCCAGTCATGTATCAATCCTGCACGTACCGTGCGCTCATAAGGGACAACTCCTCCTATCATGGAGTCCCATAAACAACCTGCCCAAAGGCATATGCAGTGGTCAACCACATCTCATTACAAGCATGAAGATGATGCGTATGGGCATGTATCAAGATGCTGTGCTATCACATACCCCTAGTCGGCATCGATAATCGACCTATATATAAGGCGGGGTCCATAGATGGACAACAGATCCATAACACGAGGGTCAGTCCTCAACAGTGGATATACCAAACCTGAAGCACAAATCCCTTCATCAACGGTGATGATGAACTCTCCTCATATCAAGGTTAGGCCTAGGTGGCCTACCTATATTCCTAAGGATCCGGAAAGGGTTCCTTCTCCATACTACCATTGTAAGACCCGTATCCTAGTCTGTACTGCTAAGTACACTTCCGTGGTCCTCCCGGTCAAGTTCCGGCAACCGGCGACCTATAATCAGCGTTTGCGTGTGACCCTAAGTCACATCCTATATATCAAGTTGACTCAACCAGAAACTTGTATCGTGGAGACCGCGCCGTCGCAGCGGTTCCAATGCCTCGTCTCACGCGCCGATACAATGCCCAGGCTAGGAATTGTGGGCCCGCATGTCTTTCGAGAAAAATGTCACTCGTTGTAAATTCTGAGAGAATCTCTATAACCCATCACATCAATCAATCACCTCAAGTCAAGTACACATCCTATCACAAGTACAAGTCAAGTACAAGCAACCCATCCCTCTCTCATTCCCAAAGTCAACTCTCTCTCTCTCCACCCATACCTTTCCATACCATCTCTTACACAAACCACTCCACCCATCACTCACACATCACTCACTTATCTCATTTCATCCCATCACTTCTCTCTCTCATTTCTCTCTTCACTCCCAAGCAACCCAAGAGAAGCCAACGTCCAAGCCTCCCAAGGAGAAGCTAGGTGTGGCTCACTTCCCTACCCTGAAAGCTCTCATCCCCACCATCAAAACTTCATCATCCTCCATCAAAGAAGGAGCTTAGGAGATTAGCATTCCAAGGGACCGAGAAGAAGGCTAATAGGTGGGTGATCCATCGTTGATTTTCAATTTGATGGCCCAAATTTGATGTATGTGTTGTAATCATATGAGGGGCCTATAGTGGCGGGGTCCCTCCACTACACCGACCTATCTCTCTCTCTCTATATATATATATCTCTCTTTCTCTCTCTCTTTTATGATGGATTGCGGCCCACTTGATCTAGACTGTCCATCTATTGGGCCCCTTCCCGCTGCCCTGGATTAAGTAAAGACATAAATATCACTTGATTAGTGGAGTGGCCCACTAATGTGGACCCCACCATATATATGTGTTGTATGTGTACCGTCTAGCAACAGGCGCTGCTAGACGTAGGCAAAACACAAACATCAGCTGATCTAAACCTCTGGTGGGCCACACCATGTGGACCCACCCTACTAAATGTGAGATCCAGTCGTCCATTTTCAGGATGTGCAGACTCTTCACCTTGATGTACGTGTGGATCCTCACTGTCCATTGCTTGGACGGTGGGCCACATTAAAGTATGTATTTTATCCATCTGTCCCACATGGACGCTGGAGATTTTCAAAATAATAATAATATATAATATTATATATATAGGTATGTGGTGGGCCCCATGTGGGACCCACCTGCTGGACGGACTGGTTGGGATCCCCACACCAGATTTATAGCTGTGTATTAATGTCACCGAATTCTGTGGGACCCATCGTTGATATGTTTTAATCCAACCGTTCATCCGTGTGGAAATCCCATACGGGATGCATATGTTGTGCATCCACACCATCCAGTGGTCTGGACGGTGGGGACCACCATGATATATGTGTTTTATATCCAGGCGGTCCGTGCCTGCATGGTCCTGGGGACCCACACATGATCTATGTGTATTGACATCTGCAAGCTCTGTGGGTCCTGTATGATATATGTGATCCACCTATCAGGCGGGCCACACTGCAAATAATAGTGGGGGATTGAATGGCTACCATTGAAATCCTTTAAGGATCATAGGAGTTCTGGATCAATATGATATTTATTTTTCCTCTTGATTCAGGTCTTTGTGACCATATGAACAAATTGGATGGAAAATAAACGTTATGGTGGCCCAGTGTGGATTAAACAGTGGAAATCATTATCTCCACTGCTATTTGTGGTATGGTCCAGATGATCTTCCGATGTGATTCATTTTGGATAATGTTCTAAAATGATCTCTAAAAATAGATGTATGGTGTAGGTCGCTCACCTAGAATGGTGGGTCCGATTTGATGTATATGAGGCCCACATAATGCGGCCCATTTGATGTATTTGAGGCCTATATGCGGCCCGACTTGATGTGTATGAGGCCCATTGTTGCAGCCCATTTGAAGTATATGAGGCCCATATGTTACGGCCCATTTAATGTATTTGAGGCCCATTTGATGTATATAAGGCCCATTTAATGCAGACCATAGTGATATATTTAAGGCCCATGGGATGTGGCCCAAGCGGTGTTTGTGAGGACTGATGTGATGCGTGATTCCACCATGATGTATGTAATAATGTTTATGATGGGTCATGCCTTGGGAGCAATGATGGTTTGACGTCCACATTGTAAAGAAATGATGGTTAAATGTTCGTATTGTAACTCTCCCTAGGGCCCATTGTTAGGCCCGTACTTGTGTGTAGCCCATCTAGGCCCATCTTTGTTGTAAAAAGAGTTCGTCACCATATAACATGCTTAGTATAGCTCCATGATTCATGCCCATACACATCATATGTATGCTTGATATGAGGAGTGACTGATCATAGCATATACCATTGGGCAGATTGTTTGTGGGACTCCCTGATAGGTGGAGTTGCCCCACATGAGCGCGCGGTATGCGCAGAATTGTTGCATGACTGATAGTGTGATTCATGCTCCTCGTATATTGTGTGACATGATTATTGTACGCCCTAGCGACATCAGGGCCGTAACCTCCACAGGCATATCGTGGATGGCAGGATTGGACACCGAAAATACTATTATTAGCATCAGGGCGCCATAGATGTCCCTGGGTGAAAATCCCTGAACCTGACGGTACCGGAAGACGCTCCAACGTTAAGACCGAGTGGATACATGAGCACACGAGGGCCGAATACCAGGAGGTCGCGTCTCCAACTGTGCCGTGGTCAGTTAGAAGGGGGTATGGCCTTACCCGCCCAAGGGTAAGGGTATTGCTAGGCTGAGTATGACCAGGTCGTGAATAGGTCCACTATCGACATGCCGAATAGGTATTAACAAGCTATTGGCTAGGTGGATAGTGAGGTTTCTTACGCTCACTTGGACTATGTGCCTAGGAAAGGGGTAGTGTCATTTGGAGTGTACTAAACCACGATGATTATCCAGAGTCAGAACTGTACTGATATTTGATGCTCTAGTGATGAGATGCATTGATATGTGGATTCTGATGAGGATTGGCATGCTTGAGTTGCATCTCGCATTGCATGGTCTTGATATGGCCAATAGCATTCATGTCTTGCATCGTATATAGCCTTGGTACGGCTGATTACATTCATGTACTCATTAGCATGATTCCGCATTATTCTGATATTGCATTCTAAGCATGCTCATATTACACACACACTTACACCACCCTCTATGCTTTCTATAATCTTATGAACGATTGATGCGTGCAGGTGACGCTAGGACGTCACAGCAGCATTAAGATTGGGGCGTGCAGCAGACTTTTGGAGCTTCCGATTCTGTTATTGTATTTTCCTTTATGCGCATTATACTCAAAGTCTTTTTATCAAAGTGGATTGGTGATGATATTGTTGGTTCTTGTTTGTGGGTTATGCTTATGGTTATGCTTACTGTAAATCAAATTCATGTTGAAAATCCTCCTTGTAGGATCCTAAGATCGGAACCTGGCATATGGGTGCCGGGAGCCGAGAATGGGGTATTATGGAGGCTGTCGGAGCCGGATTCGACGATCAGGAATTTTGTGAGCCCGATTTCCGAGTTTGGGACGTGACAACCATATAACCCGCTAGATGCCTTAGGGAGCCCAAATAAGTCCTAAATGGATTCTAAGATAAAAGAAATAATCGTATTAACAACAAATGGGGGTCCAACATCTTGGGTTATCCCAATACGAATAAATGGACCATGCAAACATCAATGGGGCCCAATGATTTGGGTTAACTCACTTAGAGAATGATGAGAATGGGCCAAACAAAGGCCTAAGGGAAGGTCACCATGTGGACATTTAACCATCGTTGCCCATCAATGTGGACATTTAACCAACATTGCTCCTAATGAGTGGCCGACATAGAGCTAAACATATAATGGGCCCATGGCCTCACACAAGGGTCTAATATACATCACAATGGGCCTCACTCAAGGGTCACATATACATCACATCGGGCCTCACCATATGGGCCTCATATACATCACATCGGGCCTCACACATGGGCTCATGTAATCAAGTGAGAGCCACCATCCTATCTAGACGATGTGGGTAAAACATTATTATTATATCTACACCATTCATCTATTTTTAGAGATCATTTTAGAGCATTTCCCAAAAAAAAAAAAGCCATATCGAAATATCATTTGGACTGCACCACAAATAGTAGTGGAGATAATGATTTCACCGTTAAACAATTCACAGGGCCCACCATAACATTTATTTTCCATCCAATCTGCTCATAAGGTCACAAAGACCTGAATTAAGAGGAAAACAAATTTCATATTGATCCAAAACTTCAGTGACCCCAAACGGGTTTCAATGGTAGACGTTCAACCCCCCACTGGTTTGCAGTGTCGTCCAGTTAATAGATAAATCTATGTTATTTCTCGTCTCAAGCCTTAAGACGAGCTCGTAAGTGGATGGACATTTTGGATATAACACACACCTCTGATTAGGCCCACAGAACTGCTGACGTCAAACAACAGCTATGGCTGGTGGGGTTCCCCACCGTCCAGATGGACGGTTGGGATATAACACATGCCTCACGGTCAGACCCACAGAACTACTGACGTCAAACTGCAGCTATGTAGCTGGGCTGTTGACCCACCGTCCAGATGATGGACGGACGGATGGAACACATACATCATAGGTGGGGTCCACTGTCAAATGAACGGTGTTGATAAAATACTTACATCATGGTGCAACCCACCGTCCAGCAATCTGGATGGTGGAAATAAAACACATGCGTCCATGTGGGGTCCACGTGGTGTGGCCCACCAGAGTTTTGGATCAAGAAGATATTCGTGTTTTCCTTCATCCAGCATCCAAAGATGGATGGCATGGATAGAGCACATGCACCATGTTGCGTCCAGCACCGTCCCACGCTGGACGGTGTGGACAGCACACACGCACCACACCTACCCCACCGTCCCTGCCCTTGGACAGTGGAGGCATGACAGATACATCAAGGTGGGTCCAAGTCGATGTGACCCACCACAATTTCGGATCAATTGATATTTATGTTTTCCCTACCATCCGGATGATCTGGGTCGTCTATACAAGTACTGATTATGTGAGCTATCATTCAAAAAGACAGAGATAGAGAGAGAGAGGGGGGAAAGAGGGAGAATCGAGTGGTGAAGGGAGTTCCACTACTATGAGCTCCCTTTATAAGATACAAACATACATCAAATGGGTCCCACCATAAGTGGGCCCTCAAATCATACAAATCCATGGTGAAAATCCTAGATCACCCACCATTGGTCTTCTTCTTTTCCTCCTTGGACTCCTTAGCTCCTAGGCTTTCTCTTAGATGGTGGATGATGAAGTTTGGATGGTTAGATGGTGAGATTGGGTGGTAGGGAGATGGGTCCTCTCTTGCGTCTTTCTCTCCTTAGAAATTTTCTCTCATGGTAGCTTGGGAAATGGTGGAGAATGAGATGGGATGGAGTGATGGATGGGAGAGAGGGATGGTGTTGTAAGAAAGATGGGAAGAGAGGGATGGGTATTGTAAGGAAGAGTTGACTTTGGGGATGGCTTGTGTAAGAGAGGGATGGGTGTGATGGGTGGAGTGATGGGTTGTATACTTGACTAGTGATTGATTGATTGATGTGATGTTTGGGTAGAGATTCTCTCAGGATTTGCAATGCACAATGTTTTCCTCGAAATAGATGCGGGCCCACAACTCCTGGCCTGGGTATCGCATCGGTGCGCAAGTCGCTGCGTTGGAATCACGGCAACGACGCGGTCGCTAGGTACAAGTCTTGAGTCGAGTCGAGTCAGTTCTACGGGATGCGACTTAAGGTCACGCGCAAACACTGATTACAGGTCGCGGTCGCCGGAATTAGACAGGAAGGATCGTGAAAGTTTAAGGAACGGTACGGTCTAGGATACAGGTCTTACACTTAAGTCCCCAGCTGAGTGGACTCATACTATTATATTTGGATGATTGTATGGTTTGGTTTAGTCATGTTATCGATGATACACAATTAAAACTATGAACTAATGATACATTCTTGATTATTTCTCCACTACCATGATCAATTTCATTTGATTCTGCCTTAAACTATGCTTCCACATTGTAAGTTAACACCCAAGATATCGGGGATCGGGGACACACTTGACTCCTGAAATCCAGGATGGTATCAAAGTGGATTGGAGAGATAAACTAACCCGTGGGTTGGGTGTAATGTACGTCCCCACAACATATGTTATTTTCTGCTTTGCCGAAGCTCACAGATTTAAAACGAGACATGCATGTTAAGGAAATAACCCAACTTATAGCCACCACAACTTCGGATGACGCTTCTGATGTGGGATAAAGCTCCACCTTCATTGTATGCATAATAGCCTACCAACACAGTAGCTTGCCAGCCACACAGTAGCTGGCCAGCTACCTTGGGGCCCGTCCACATGTGACCACATAGTGACGAGGCATCACAATATCTCCCACCGAGGCAGAGTCGTCCTCAGCTTTGATACCACTTGTAAGGCCTGTCCCAACAACACATGATATTGTCGACTTTGCCGAAACTCACAGATTTAAAACGTGTCTTTCCTGTTAAGGAAGGAATCCAACTTATAGCCACCACAATTTTGGACGACGCTTCCGATGTGGGACAAAGTTTCACCTTCACTATGTGCATAATAGCCTACCAGCCACCCTTGGGCCCGTCCACATGTGCGCCTGCCCATGTGTGTCGGCCCACATGTGACCACACAATGACGGAGCATCACATTGGGGACTCATATAAACTTCACGCTGACTTAGATAGGCTATGAGATTATATACAATGGACCTCATGATCAAATTCCCAATGATTGCTTGCTCTTGAAACTTAGAACTTAGACATCTAAACACTAGGGTAGCCCTGTTCGAGATCATTAAATATGTAATCCCTTTTATCATTTGAATTTGACTTAGAACAATTTAAATGGATGGACCAAAGCCAAATGAGAAGTGTTAGAGTAAAATTCCAAAAGCTTTGAATTTAAGATGGTTTCAGTCCAGTAAGATTTGGTCGACTGAAGGAATTTTTGGTCAACTAAGAGTCTTTAGACTCTCTTTCTCCAATGGACTAATAGGGGGATTCAGTCAACCGAGGAAATTTTCAGTCAACCGAGGAGCACTGGAGGTCCTCTCTAAATTTAGGTGATCAGAAAGTCTCAGTCAACCGAGACAGAGCTCGGTCGACCTAGGAACCCCGAGTACATTTTTTAAAATTGAACAGCAAATCTTGGTCAACCAAGATAGAGCTCAATCAACTGAACCCGACCCGAATTATTCCGCACTGTGAGACATTTTAAAAGGCCTTTAAGGCCATCGTCATCATACCTTTCCATCTTCTAAATATCCCAAGAGCGCACCCAAGATGATGTATCTGGGGCCCAAGCGTGTTTAGATCAAATAGATTCATTCCGAATTGAGAAATATTCTCATTCTAAGTGCTAACCATAAATCGGCCATAACTATTGATCTGAAATGAGTTATGGGATACACATCATATGAATTCCTACGTAATAGGCCATTCGAGGTCAACTAATGCCTTTATGAGTGTCGTGTTGCTCAGTTTCATGAGAAAATGAATCCTTCCTATAGAAAAATGCTATTTTTTGAAAGAATTATTATTTTTGGTAAGTTTTAGATTGGACATATCTTTTTTATCGTAAAGTTTTAGTATTTGGTGACTTCTTATGATTTACTTCTTATTATGCCAAGAATTATCCTGCATAGTTAGATTAATACTTTCTATTTTTAGTAAGTTTTACTATTTTGGGAAAGTTTCAGTTTATTTGCATAAGGACTCTTACTTTGGATTGCGTTTTATTATTTAAAGCCTTGTAATATCATTTTAGAGATAGACTACAATAAAAGAAATTTGAATTTTCTTATCTCTTGTGGATTTAAAAACCATTTCACCTTGTGGATTCAAAGTTCATATCATGTTGAGGAGATGGTGTCCTTCGTCTTCCTTTCCATGACCTTTTCCTTGTGTCACAAGTCCTCCAACCCTAACATCAAGTTAGTGGCCTTGTCCCTACTATTTTTTCTTTTATTCTAATTCCGATGATCGTTTTTCTCATGGCCAAGAGGAGAAGTGCAAAGGAAGAACCAGGCCTTGGGGAGTGGGGCATATACAAACTTTAATTACTCAAAGTCAGGGTGTTGAGAATTATTGACTTAAACTTAGGTGAAATCCCCTAGAATTATGGAAAATGGTGAATATAGAGATGAAATCTTAGCTCCTTAGAAATCTTTCTAGGATAGTTGTTTTTACTTAGAAATAAAAATTTGGGCATTGTGGGAAATCCATTAGCCATCATGTTGAATATAGATTAAATAAGAACATACTTTGAATTTGACCCTAAAGGAAATATCTTTAGACATAGAAAATTCAAACTTTCTAAAACTTACCTCTAAAGATAGCATTTCCCTGCAACTCCTAGCAATTAGAAATAACTAGAGGAGAAACCCTAACTAAACATAGGAGATTTGACATGAACATGTTTCTAATGGTTCACAAAATAATTAAAGTGCGCATCGTAAGTGAGATGGGCCATTTAGGCTTACTCCTCATGGAGATGGAAAATTACATGATATTTTCCCCAAGTGTTTAGAATAATCAAGACCACGAACTTATAGAACTATGTTTAAGAGAAACATATACGGTTCGATCCAAATTCTAAATCCTGAACACTTACTAATGTACTCAATCCACTGATCAAGCAGAAGATCGGGATCCACCAAGATTAGGAAAGAATACAAATGAACTCACTGTCCTGATCAGGCATAAGATCCATGTATCGAGCTCAGACCCACTATCACCGTCTTTCCATGTTAGCTCGAACACTGAAAACGAAAATTTATACTCTAGATAGTGGGGAATAGTTATGACTTTTGAATGTTGTTGAAGCGATTCCTTAACTTTTGGTGGAGCTTAGAACTATGAATCGATTCTTAGAAGAAAGTTTGAAGTAATATTAGAAATGAAATCCTTGCTTTAATCCATGTAAGTCAGATTGCTTGGGAGGAATAGAAAACTTCTCTATCCATGAGAAAATCTATCCACTATAAGAATCGAGTAAAGAAAGGATCTTAAGTCTAGGCTTGGGATAAACTTATCTGAGGAACGATGTACCCCTTAGATAAATCTTATAGTTAAATATTTAAGGGTGATGTTAATGATTTTGACGTATTTTCTCGAATCTCAAAGGTGAGAAATTTTAAGGGGGGTAGATCTTCATAATAACCCCGAGTTTGTTTAAGTTTAATATACACATATACCCGCAGACCAACCTATTACAATGAACTCAGTAGAATTTCCGGTAACATGAGTCATTATATCCTCACCAATTTGCATAATAGAAATGTTAGAAAATTTCGGGAACAAAATTTATTTTAAGGGGTAGATTGTAACACTTTGGATTTTCACCAACTTGAATTTCAAAAAAATCTCAAATTTTTTTTTTGTGAGAATTATCTTATTTTATCTCCTAGTGATCTTTAATACTCGATCCTAACAAATATATAGGTTTTACCATTTCAAGAACCGTACCAATTTGATTAGATACCTATAGGAAGCTAACGATTACACCCGATCACCTAAATCTCGGGCCTAGCCGTATGATTCATTAATTGAAGGCCAAGATCTATCGAACCTACCACCTACTAAATCAAAACATTGAAGTATAATGAAGACCTACTTAAATTAGCATAACTAACGAATTAGATCTAAACTATTATATGTACATATCCAGAATTGACTGAATTACCCCTATAGCCATCAAATCAATGACTTAGAGTAATCAGGGCCAAATCACCCTTTCCACTAATCTTGTGAAGACCAAATGATAAATTTAGATCATCTAGGCCTTATTCATCATACACAAGAAACCCCACTTCTTAAATCACCCTAAAAATGACTGAATTAACCAAACAAATTCTAGACCTTTAGTTAGTAGACCATTGACCATGAAGCTATAGAAAAACATTTTCCTCAGCAGGCTTGACATCCCACATGAATCAGATTGTCGAGACCGTGTGTCGAATCGTTTAACTTGGAGCTGCAAGTGGGCACATCAGATGCGTGAAGATCCTCTAGTATAGAAGGGAAGTTTCCAAGAGTTTTCCAAAAAGAGAAATTAGTTCATTTAAATTTATCTAATGTTGAAGACTTTGAGCCATCAGATCACGATCAAAATGGGGACACCATCCTTAATCACCATTCCTCATATATTCGTATAACAGTGATCCTGATCGAAGATCAGTCAGTGTTGAAATGAATTTGTAGCCAACGTCGTCGATCGAAGCGACCAATAAGTGGGGCGAGCGCATCATTGGGTAGATCTCTGTCTAATGTAACCAAATAATGGATTTGATAGGTCAACCCATCCCCAAATAGACCCTAAAAGCTTAAATCAGTTACCCTTAGGGATAATTGGGTCATTAGTCCCATTTTTAAGGTAACCACACCTCCAAATCCCACTATATAAGCATCCTTATAGCCAACTATTTCTCCCATTAGAATTTTCACCAAGGAAGAATTGGGGGCTTAAGATAAGAAAAGTAATGATTAAAGAGTAGAGATGGAGGTCTTGAATTGGGGATCTTGTGTTAGTGAAGGGGGTTTGCTGGAATTGCCTAATCCTCAAATCCTAACAATCCCAATCTGAATTAGAGGAATCCATTTCAATTTATGTGATTGTAAGATTGAATTATAGAATTCCATAATCTTACTTGTTGTTGTTGGATAGAAATTAGAAATTTGAGTTATTCCTCAAACCCCAGTCCTAAAGGCGCCAAATCAAGAGAGTTGAAACCTAAGGTGAGGACTATTCTTTCCAAATTACTATCTATCAATTCCTAATAGCTACAGTTAGTGATGTTGGGTATTTTGTTGAAGTTGCCTATGTTATTACTTGCTAGAACTATCTTATTAACTTGCGCTTCATGAAATTGCTGGTAGGATATTGATATTTTTGATGAATTGATTGTTTGAGTAGATTCATGATGATAGAATCTATCAGTGCTATTTGTTGAATGGTAATTGATTAGTTCTATTTCAACTGTTGATCAAATGCTTGTTTTTAAGCCTTAATTAACTTGTTACAATGTTGGTATTAATGTAACATATGATTCAATTATGTGCTTGATAGTCTATTATTAGAATGCCTTGGATCAAGCTTTGTGAACCATTTGACCAGTGGGCTGCCTTCCTTTTGGTTGGCTATCACAAACTTGTTTGGTCGACTGAGTCAGAACACAGTCGACTATAATGGCTAGGTCCACACGTGTAATAAACTCCTAATGCCAATTTGACCAAAGTTCCCTTGATCCTCCGAATAAGTCTCACCCAAAGTTAATCGTTTACTAGTTTGAAATGGATTGATTGTTGTCACAAACTTCCTTAGATCTGGCATACCACGATTTCCATTTGATTTACATGCACTAAGTATAACCGTTAGTGTGATATATAATCCTTATACAAAAACTCATGAGCTGGGAAAGTGGTATGGGACACTATGCCTGAGCTGTTGGCCTATGTTGAGTGATGAACTCCCCATCATGACCAATGGCATTTATCGAGGTGACATGTCTTGTATATAATGTGTTTCTGGTAGTGACCCTCTTAATCGACTTGTAAATCCTTAAATTCGGTAATTTCTTCCAATCCATGATTTGTGTCATCTCAAGGCATTAACTAAATCGATGATAAATCATTCTCTTACTGATCTTCGGTGATGACCCTTACCATTTTGATTTGAAATCTTGGGCATTGTGCCTATACTTTTGGAATTGTTTCTTTATAATTGAGATCGGGTGATGAACCCTGACCATTGGTGATACGCCACATGATCCTGGTTATTGGACTATTGGTATAATTATGGTATTCTAGTTTCCCCAATATGTTGGTTGTAAATTGGAATAATAATAACAGATTGGCTACTTCATACATATCATGGCATTTGTGGACAATTTCGGTGACGAGCCATATTTGTAAGACCCGTATCCTAGTCCGTACTGTTCCGTCGACTCCCGCGATCCTTCCCAGCGAATTCCGACAATCCGTGACCTATAATCAATGTTTGCGCAACCCTAAGTTGTATCCTGTAGATTTAAGTCAGCTTCATCCGAGACTTGTACCATCGCCGCGATTCCAACGCCGCGTCTTACACACCGATCCGATACCCTGGCCAGGAGATATGGGCCGACATTTATTTCAAAGAAACGTTGCGCGTTTGCAATCCCAAGAGAATCTCTACAACATGTCCCATCAAATCAATCAATCAATCACCTCACGTCAAGTACAAGAGCACCCATGCTTTCTTTCTCCACAAGTTAAGCAACCACCAAAGTCAACCTATCACTCACCTCACCCATCGCTCATCTCACATCCATCACTCCATCACCCATCACCCTCTCTCCTTACATCCTCTCTCTCTCTCTCTCTCTCTCTCTCTCTCTCTCACAAATTCCAAGCAAGAGAAGAGGCTCACGTCCAAGATCTTCCATGAGATAAAAGTGAGTTTGTGTGGCCCACTTCCTCTCCCTAGATCTATCATCCTAGCCATTCAAACCTCATCACCCTCCATCAAAGTGAAGCACAAGGAGATCGACTTTCCAACGGACCAAGAAGATCGAGCGGTGGGTGCTTCTGTAGGCTAGTTTTCATATTTTTATGATGGGCCAAGTGAGGCCTACCGATCGATGGTAAGGATCTCACTTTGGACTCTAAGATGTGGCTGATGGCCCACCTTGATTATCATGATATTTACCTTCCTAAGCTCTAAAGAGGTCATCTAGACCTTCCATTTTAGGTGCAGAAGTAATCTCCACAGTTGATTTTTGATTTGGTGGGCCCACATGTATTGGGACCCACTTGATGTATGATTGAATGCTTAAAAAGGAGGGCCCATAGTGTCAGGGTCCCTCCATCACACGTGTGTCCCACTTTCTCTCTCTCTCTCTCTCTCTCTCTCTCCCTCTCTCTTTCATTTCTTCCTATTTGTGTGTGATGATGTGGCCATGTGGCCCACTCGGATGGACCCCGCCACGAAGCATTTATTTTATCCAAGCCATCTTTAGGTGGGGCCCACATTTATTTTTGTTGTATCCACATCATTCATCATTTGGTGGCCCACTTAAGCAGGGTCCACCTTCCATGCTTGAAATGTCCAAACCGTCCAACATCCCTGGACGCTAGACGTTAAGAGAAAATACAAATATTATCTTGGTTCAAAGCTCCTTGGGTGGACCGCTTATGTAGGCGCCACCTTGATGTATGTATTCAATCCACGCCGTCTATTCCATTCCTCAGCCCGTTTTAGACATTGAGCAAAAAAAATGAAGCTGATTCGACTAACTGGTGGGTCGTACCTTAGCAAACAGTGATTTTCACTGTTTAAATTCACTCAAATTTTTCTACACACTAAAAGATGCCCAATATTGGGCTTGATGGATTTGTTATGGGCTGTAGAAACCAGTGGGCGGGGTGGATTCTTCGGATGTGGGCCCCATGTACGAAAAACCTCCAAAAAATGAGATTTCTAAATATATATATATATATATGTGCAGCGCCTGCTGCTGCTGTGCAGCAGGACGCTGCTGGCGTCACCATGAAACGGGTAAGGATCCACGGTCCCAGCCAGGGGCCCCACCATGATGTTTGTTCGTCATCCAAGTCGTTCATTAGGTGGGCCCCTTCCTGAAGCAGGACCCACCCAAAAATCAGCCACATCCAAAGTTCAGGTGGCCCACATCATAGGGGTTGAACCATCTGCCATTGAAACCCATTTTTTGGGTTCACAGAAGTTTTGGATCAGTATGAAATTTGTTTCTCTTCTTCATTGAGGTCCATGGGACCTTACCAATAGATTGGACTGTAAATAAACATTATGGTGGGCCCTAGTGGGACCACACCTTGATGTTTGTGGTTGGTCCACACCATCCAGATAGCTGGACGGTAGGCTGCACCATGAAGTATGTGTTTCATCTGCGCCTGCCCACCCCCTATACGTACAGCGCTGGCCCCACCATTGATGTATTTATTCTATCCATACCATCCACAAGGCGTGGACCTCACATGATGTATGTGTTTTATTCACACTGTCCACAACATTGGACGGTGTAACCCACCATGATATTCATTTGCCATCCAATGTGTAGAGTAGGTCACGGGTGACCTGGTTGATGAGAAACCACAAATATCATCTGGGTTCATAGGTTCATAGCTCCAGTGGTCCCCACCATTTTTGTGGTCAGTGGAGATTAAATGGCTACCATTGGAGCCTCCCTAGCATCACTGTGATGCAGTGTTTTACCCAGCCGTCCACCTATTTTTATTTTAGTTTTCTTTAGTGGGCCCACTAGGCAGTGGGGTCCACATGATGTGTTCATGAAATCGACACTGCCCAGCTGTTTGGGACAGTGCTGGATGCACCACCTTAATGATGTATTCCATCTACTCCGTCCATTTGTGGGACATACCACGTTGATGTATACATTGTATGCCCATACCACCCATCTACCGGGCCACAATATGATGTATGTGTTTTATCTATACCGTCCAAAGGACGATGGGCCCTACCATGGTGTATGTATTTTATCAGCATCACCCACTTGGGACAGGACCTACCTAAGGTATGATTTGTGTGCACGCCGTTTATGGGTTGTGGTTCACCATGATACATGTTTTACCCTTAGTATCCATCAATTTTCAGGCCCACTAGAAGCATGTGTTTTATCAGGCCTAATTGCTGATTGAGTGATGCCTATTGTGAATGTATAAGGCCCGTCGTGATGTGTGTATTGCATACACACTATCCATTTGGTGGGGTTCATCTTGCAGGCCCACCATGTTGTTGAAATTGCGGTGAAGATCGCTTTAGTTGAAGTCAGGATATGTCAATGTCCTAGAGAGGGTGAATAGGACTTTTAAAAGTTTTTATGATTTATTTAAAATCCTATTACACTAATCCTAACAACAGGCACATATTAGGATTACTTAAAAATAACTCTACTAGCTTCCAAGCCAGGTAGAGGATCCAATCACAAACTATTTAAGAAGTAAACAATATGCAAACTAGTTTATGATGGATATGACTGTGTAAGTGTGTGAGATGTGATTTCAGATATTCAGATATGCAAATATTAAAGTAAATCACACAATCAAAAGAATAACATTTTCAAACACAGTCATTTTTATAGTGGTTTGACGATCAGTCCACTCCACTCCCGGCAGACGCACTCAACCCTTGAGTGTGCCGAATTTCACTAAGGAGGTTTCACAGCGGTTCACCTCAAACTTAAGGTTTTAAATCAGGTTCACCTTCAACCTTTACAACCTACACTGAGGCTGACTGTTTATGCTCTCACGAGCAAGGGTCAACACAAGGCACCCACTTTTAGGCACACTGGCCAAGGATCTTCCATAAGACCCTACGAAGGTTTCTACACAGTTCACCTCAAACCCGAGGTTTCACACGGTTCACTTCAAACCTAAGGTTTTGTTGGTTCACCTTCAACCAGATGTTTATGCTCTCCACAAAGTAAGGGTACACACAACGCACCCACCACCTACACTCCCGTCGGAGGCCTCCTACGAGGGCTTCAAGGGTGAGAAACACTTAGGACCCAATCCTACAAAGGAATGATCACAAGTGTCCTCTGGATTCTAGATACTTACAGATAAGCTGATGAGTCCCATTAAGCATGTTTGACAAAGATCTCCTCCTTTATTGATGAAGACTCTTAGATCTCCTTGATCTGCAACTCAAAAGATATACCAATGCATGGTGACGTGTTGGGTCAAAGTTATGATGAAATCTTAATCTCAAAAGATTTTCCTATAAGGAAGATAGAGCAATTTCAATCATCTAAGCATTCAAGGCATCCCAGCTTAATGATTTGTCATTAAGATGGTAGCTGAAGGATCCTTGAATGCGGAAGTTCATTCCCCAATCCACTATATTCATTGAATATCAATGGTGAGGGTGGATTGGAGGATGAACTCCCTTGAAAGAAAGGGCTTTGGGTATAAGATCTAAAGTTAAACACTTAAAAGCTCTCTCTACTTTCTCTCACAGCAACAATAGACAAGTCCTCTTTATATAGGCAAAAGGTTCCAATGGATATAAAACGGTTACATTTATGACAGAGTTCGATATTATCGAGCAGGTTCGATATCATCGAGCGTATACTCTCAATAGCATTGATGGTCCGCTCGATGACTCGAACTCAATGTCATACGCTTTCGAAACCTTTTGCCAGATGGTTGATGAATCAAAACGATTGTCAATGACATCGGATTTCGAACTCCGATTCCATCGATGAGAGGTTCGATCCATCTACACTTTGAAAAATGAGAGAGACTTGACTAGAAATATTTCAGGTTTTTATGAATGATCGGGGAACTATCGAGATCATTGGAATTTGAATGTCGATGATATCGATATCAGAGTCGAGGCATCGATAAATCCTGCTGAATTTTCATCAAGCTTGCTGGACAGTTTATGTCCTTGTTCGATGCAATCGAGCTGGTACCGATGTCATCGATATTTAAATATCGATTCTATCAAGGGGGCCCCGATCATAGTTAAACAATCCTGAAATATTTTGCTGGAGAACTTAGCACCCAAGATCGATATCATCGAAGGCCTACCGATATCATCGAGATTTGAATTTCAATGGTATCGAGGAGGCTTCGATATATCGATGCTTTTGTGATATTCTTTAAGAAAAAGGGGCGCTGGAAATCTGCCTGTCGATAAGATCGAGTCGACTTCAATAGACTCGAGATTTGAATATCGATGATATCGATAGGTGTAACGATACATCAATAATTCGTCCAGATTTGTTGTGAGGTTGCTGGACATAATTTGTCCTCTTTTCGATGCTATCGATGGAGCATCGAGGACTCGACAGTGCAGGTCGATCATATCGAGATGTGTATTGATAAAATCGACAAGGCAAGAAAACTTAGAGAATTTTCCTATTTTGAAAACATTTTCTTACCTTAAACTATAAGATGTTCTAGTTTGTTTTTTAAGAGTTTTAGCGTACTTGGTGATTTGGGACAAGGGATGTGAGGCTCAGATTTACCTGTGGCGAGCTTGCACACATCCGGTTGAGGCAGACGCTTGAATTGATCTTCCTATCAAGCTCTATAGACGAACTGACTCAACACTCACGCTTATTGACAAACCGGGGCACTTTCAATCCCCCCCTTTGTCAATTACGTGACAAAATCCCAAAACACCCTAGAACATTCTAAACAAACACATCTTAAATTGTGTGTACATACTTTTTACACAATTTTACAATTTCTAGCCCATGTACACAACCAGTAATGTTCTCTACAAACTCCTCCTTACTTGATGCAACTGCTCCCCCTAACACCTGCAACAACATCCAAGCAGATATACAATTTCTATTCGGGGTGTGGGGTGTTTGGACTGTTCTCCCCATTTTTGTCAATCATTGACAAAGATATAGCAGTTGATATTGACTGAAGCTTGAAGTATTTGGGAGAACCACCCAGACAGTAGAATATGCATATAAAGATAGATGTATAATAGTCAATTAGTTGCTGAATCAGACATCATTTGCAGTGAAGATATATGCACAACAGATTAGATATATGTAGTGATATAGCAGATAGAATATTCATTAAAAGCATCACATGCATTCCAAGATAAGTCAGGGGATCATAAAACATAAGTATGGCAATAAAGATGAGAGTTACATTCAGCCATAACAAAAATATCCAAAATGAACTGCCCAAGATTTGCAGTAAATTAACAGTTACCCAAAAAAAAAAATGATTAAGCCCATCTGGGGGCACCCAAAGATAACCACCAGTATTTGGCCCACCCGTGGGCATATACCAAAAAAAAAAAAAAAAAAAAAAAAACCAACCTAAGGAGGTTTTACAGCGGTTCACCTCAAACCTAAGGTTTTAAATCAGGTTCACCTTCAACCTTTACAACCTACAATGAGGCTGACTGTTTATGCTCTCACGACCAAGGGTCAACACAATGCACCCACTTTTAGGCACACTGGCCAAGGATCTTCCATAAGACCCTACAGGTTTCTACATGGTTCACTTCAAACTCGAGGTTTCACACGGTTCACCTCAAACCTAAGGTTTGCTTGTTCACCTTTAACCAAATATTTATGCTCTCTACAGTGCAAGGGTCCACACAATGCACCCACCACCTACACTCCCGCCGGAGGCCTCCTACGAGGGCTTCAAGGATGGGAAACACTTAAGACCCAATCCTAAAAAGGAATGATCACAAGTGTCCTCTGGACTCTAGATACTTACAGATAAGCTGATGAGTCTCATTAAGCACGTTTGACGAAGATCTCCTCCTTTGTTGACGAAGACTCTTCGATCTCCTTGATCTACAACTCAAAAGATATACCAATGCATGGTGACGGGTTGGGTCAAGGTTATGATGAAATTCTACTCTCAAAAGATTTTCCTATAAGGAAGATAGAGCGATTTCAATCATCTAAGCATTCAAGGCATCCCAGCTTAATGATTTGCCATCACGATGGTAGCTGGAGGATCCTTGAATGCAGAAGTTCATTCCCCAATCCACTCTATTAAATATCAATGATGAGGGTGGATTGGAGGATGAACTCCCTTGAGAGAAAGGGCTTTGGGTATAAGATCTAAAGTTAAACACTCAAAAGCTTTCTCTACTTTATCTCACAACAACAATAGACAAATCCTCTTTATATAGGCAAAAGGTTCCAACGGATATAAAACAGTCACATTTATGACAGAGTTCGATATCATCGAGTAGGTTCAATATCATCGAGCGTATATTATCAATAGCATCGATGGTCCGCTCGATAACTCGAACTCAATGTCATACGCTTTCGAAACCTTTTGCCAGGTGGTCGATGAATCGAAACGATTGTCGATGACATCGGATTTCGAACTCCGATTCCATCGATGAGAGGTTCGATCCATCTACACTTTGAAAAATGAGAGAGACTTGACTAGAAATATTTCAGGTTTTTATGAATGATCGGGGAACTATCGAGATCATCGGAATTTGAATGTCGATGATATCGATATCAGAGTCGAGGCATCGATAAATCCTGCTGAATTTTCATCAAGCTTGCTGGACAGTTTATGTCCTTGTTCGATGCAATCGAGCTGGTACCGATGTCATCGATATTTAAATATCGATTCTATCAAGGGGGCCCCGATCATAGTTAAACAATCCTGAAATATTTTGCTGGAGAACTTAGCACCCAAGATCGATATCATCGAAGGCCTACCGATATCATCGAGATTTGAATTTCGATGGTATCGAGGAGGCTTCGATATATCGATGCTTTTGTAATATTCTTTATGAAAAACAGGGGCGCTGGAAATCTGCCTGTCGATAAGATCGAGTTGACTTCAATAGACTCGAGATTTAATATCAATGATATCGATAGGTGTAACGATACATCAATAATTCGTCCAGATTTGTTGTGAGGTTGCTGGACATAATTGGTCCTCTTTTCGATGCTATCGATGGAGCATCGAGGACTCGACAGCGCAGGTCGATCATATCGAGATGTGTATCGATAAAATCGACAAGGCAAGAAAACTTAGAGAATTTTCCTATTTTGAAAACATTTTCTTACCTTAAACCTTAAGATGTTCTAGTTTGTTTTTTAAGGGTTTTAGCTTACCTGGTGATTTGGGACAAGGGATGTGAGGCTCAGATTTACCTGTGGCGTGCTTGCACACATCCGGTTGAGGCAGACACTTAAATTGATCTTCCTATCAGGCTCTGTAGATGAACTGACTCAACACTCACGCTTATTGACAAACTAGGGCACTTTCAGTTGTATATGTCCTATATTCATGTTGTCCATTTATTCTAGACCATATGGGTTGTCCCATCAGGCCCATTGTGATGCATTTGGGGCCCATTGTTGCGGCCCATTTGATATACATATGGTCCATGTGATTAGGCCCCTCTTGATGTATTTGAGGCCCATGTTGTGAGGCACATTTGATGTATTGGAGACCCATGGGTTATGGCCCATTGCAACGTACGTAAGGCCCATTGGTGCGGCCCATTGATGTGGCCCACTTAATGAATATGAGGCCCATGTGATATGGCCCATTTGATGTATTTAAGGCCCAATGGGATGTCCTTAGGGTCCATTGCAATGTGTGATTCCTCCATGGTTTGTGTAATGATGTTTTATGGCGGGTCATGCCTTGGGAGCAATGTCGGTTTGACGTCCACATTGTAATAATGTTGGTTAAATGTCCGCACTATGTAAGACCCGTATGCTAGTCCGTACTGTTCCGTCGACTTCAGTGATCCTTCCGTCGAATTTTGGCAACCTGCGACGTATAATCAACCTGCGATTGACCCTAAGCCGTATCCTGTAGAATTAAGTCGGCTTAATCTGAGACCTGTATCATTGCGACCGCACCGTCGCCGCGGTTCCAACGCCGTGACTCGCGCACCAATCCGATACCCAAGCCGGAAGATGTGGGCCGACGTTTATTTCGAAGAAACACAGCACATTTGCAATCCCAAGAGAATCTCTACAACATGTCAAATCAATCCCATCAATCACCCCTCATGTCAAGTACAAAGCACTCCCATGCTTTCTTTCTCCACAAGTCAAGCAACCACCAAGTCAATTCTTTCTTACCCTTTCTCTTACACACCCATACCTAGTCAAGTACACATCACTCCATCACTCACATCTCCTGACAACTCTCTCTCTCTCTCTCTCTCTCACATTTCCCAACACAATTCCAAGTCAAGCAAAGAGAGCTCACGTCCAAGCCCCTCTAAGAGAGAAAATGACCTTGTGTGGCTCACCTTTCTCTCCCAAAAATCTTCCATCCTAGCCCTTCATTTCTCATCTCTTCCGTCAAAGTGAAGCATAAGGAGATTGGCGTTCCAAGGAGCCGAGAAGATTGAACGGTGGGTGCTTATTAGGCTAGATTTTCATGTTTTTATGGTGGACCAAGTGAGGCCTACCAATCAATGGTATGGATCTCACTTTGGACCCTAAGATGTGGCCGATGGCCCACCTTGATTATCATTTAATGTATGATTGGATGCAAGGGAGGGCCCATAGTGTCGGGGTCCCTCCATCACACGTGTGTCCCACCTTCTCTCTCTCTCTTACACTTTTTCATTTTTCTTTTCTTATGATGATGTGATTGTGTGGCCCACTTGAATGGACCCCACCTTAAAGTATGTTTTATACATGCCATTCATCCATTTGGTGGCCCACCTAAGCAGGGCCCACCCCAATGCATGTGTCATGACCAGACGTCCAGGGATGTCCCTAGCCGTGGACTTGGGAAAACAAAAATATTGGCTTGGTTCTCAAGCCTTGGAGAGGGTGGTCTATGTAGACCCCACCTAGATGCAATGATCAAATCCACTCCATCCATCCTATTTACCAGCTCATTTTAGGCATTGAGCCGAAAAATGAAGCTGATCCAACTTTCTAGTGGGCCATACCTTAGCAAACACGGATTCTCACGGTCTAAAGTCACCTGAATTTTTCTACAAGCCAAAAGATGCCCAATATTGGGCTTGATGGATAGATTATGGGCTATGGAATCCATTAGGTGGGTCGGATTCATTTGATGTGGGCCCCACATGTGAAAAACCTCGGAAAAATGAGATTTTCAAAAAAAAAAATACAAAAATAAGGTGCAGCGCCTGCTGCTGCTATGTAGTAGGACGCTGCTGGCGTTAGCGTTAAAACGGGCAGGGACCCACGGCCCCAGCCATGAGCCCCACCATGATGTATATTTGTCATCCAACCCGCTCATATGGTGGACCACTTCCAGCAGTGGGCCCCCTCCAAATTCCAGCCGTATCTAATGCTCAAGTGGCCCACACCATTGGAAACAGTGTGAATTGACCACCTACCATTAAAACCCTTTTTGGGTCCACAGAAGTTCTGAATCAAGCTGAAATTTGTTTTACCCTTCATATGGGTCTGCGTGACCTTATGAATGGGATGGATGGCATATAAACATAAGGGTGGGCCCCACTTGGGACCCACAATGATGTACGTGTTTCGTTCCACCGTCCGCCTGGAATATGGACGGCGGAGCCCTCCATGTTATATGTGTTGTAATCCCACCGTCCAGGGACGGTGGGCGTGCGGGTGTGTGTGCGTATGTGTGTGTGTGTGTGTGCACGTGTGTGTGCATGCGTGTGTGTGCATGTGTGTATGTGTATGCGTGTGTGTGTGTGTGCGTGTGTGAGTGCATGTGTGAGCGTGTGTGCATGTGTGGGGTGGTTGTGTGTGTGTATATATATAGGTATATATATATATTGTATATTATATATACTATATATATTATATTTTATATAATATACCTGATGGTGGGCCTCTATGGGCCCCACCATGATGCTTGTATTACATCCAAACCGTCCACCCATTTCTAAAGCTCATTTTGGGCATGAGCTAAAGAATAAGTCAGATCTAAAGTTCAAGAGAACCCATCGTTTAAGTGGTGGCCAATGACGCCCACGTTCAAAAAAAATCCCAAAGGGGCCATTGTCGCTTCCGATTAAGCTAATGTTTGTTCCACTTCATCTATCCCTATGTTAACTTAGGTACAGGTTAGATGGGAAATATACGTTATGGTGGGCCTTAGGAATTTTAAATGATGGAAATCATTATCACCACTTATTTGGAGCGGCCCATTTGATATACATGGGGCCCAATTGGTGTGACCCATCTGATACACATAAGGCCCACGTTATGGGGCCCATTCGATGTATTTGTGGCCGTTATTGAGGCCCACCTTGATGTGTATTTGTGGCCATTGTTGAGGCCCACCTTGATGTACATAAGGTCCATGTAATTAGGCCCATCTTGATTTATTTGTGCCCGTCCATTGAGACCCACCTTAGTATAAACATAAGGCCCATATGATTAGGCCGTCTTAATGTATTGGAGGCCCATGGGTTATGACCCATTGCAATGTACATAAGGCCCATTGGTGTGGCCCATTGATGTGGCCCACTTGATGAATATAAGGCCCATGCGATATGACTCATTTGATGTAATTAAGTCCCAATGGGATGTCCTTAGGGTCCATTGCAATGTGTGATTCCTCCATGGTTTGTGTAATGATGTTTTATGGCAGGCCATGCCTTGGGAGCAATGTTGGTTTGACGTCCATATTGTAAGAATAATGTTGGTTAAATGTCCGCATTATGATCTCCCTAGGGCCCATTGATAGGCCCATACTGGTTATGTGTAGGCCATCTAGACCCATCTTCGGTATAAGGATAATTCATTTCTTTATAACATGCTTAGTGTAACTCCATGATTCATGCGCATACGCATCATATGTATGCATGATATGAGGATGTTTGATCATAACATAAGCCGTTGGGCTGAGACATTTATGAGACTCCTTATGAGACGGAGTGCCCCACATGATCGCGTGGTACGCGTGAGATTGCTGCATGATTGTACGGTGTGACTCATGCATCTCGCATATGTGTGACTTGATCACTGCACGCCCTAGCGACATTAAGGTCGTGGCCTCCACAGGCACATCGTGGATGGTCATATCGGATACCGAAAATATTGGCTCTAGCATTGTGGACACTTACGATGTCCTTGGGTGAAAATTCCAGAACCTTTTTGGTACCAGGAGATGCTCCAACGTCTAGACCGAGTGGATACATAAGTGCCCGAGTGCCGAATACCAGTAGGCCGCGTCTCCCACTTTGTCGTGGTCGGTTGGAAGGGGGTGTGGCCTTATCCGCCTGAGTGAGGGGGCTATAAGCTAGGCTGAGTTTGACCAGCTCGCAAATGTGTTCGCTATCGACGAGCCGGGTAAGTATTGGCAACTACTGGTCAGGCGGATAGTGTGGTCTCTTCCACTTGCTTGACTGTGCAGCTAGGGAGGAGGCAGTTAGTGCGAGGTGTATTAGACCCCGGTAATATCCAGAGAGGAAATGTACTGATATGTGTACTTGATGAGTACTGGCACGCTTACTTTACATCTTGCATATGACATTTGGCTACATAGGCCTCGCATCGCATGTCCTTGATATGGCCGATAGCATTCATGCCTTGCATTACATAGCTTTGGTATAGCTGATAGCATTCATGGACTTACCGCATATTTCCGCATTACTCTGATATTGTATACTTGGCACTCGCCTTACACACACTTTCACCACCCTCTAAGCTTTCTATAAGCTTATGCACGATAGATGCGTGCAGGTGGCGTTAAGTTGCAGCAGCGTTGAGCTCGGAGCGTGCAGCAGTCTTCGGGAGCTTTTGGAGTTTCCTTTGATATCTTCATATTGTATTTTTCTTTCTGCATTGTACTCGAAGTTTTTGATATAGTGGATATGTGGTGATGTTGTTTTGTGACTTGGTTATGCTTGTGGTTATGCTCCATTACAAAAAAAAATTCATACTGAAAATCCTCCTTGTAGGATCCTAGGATCGGAATCTGGCATATGGGCGCTAGGAGCCGAGAATGGGTACTATGGAGGCTGTCGGCGCCGGATTTGGCGATCGGGAATTTTGTGAGCCCGGTTTTCAAGTTTGGGGCATGACAGAATGACTCTCCCTTGGGCCCATTGATAGGCCCATACTGGTTATGTGTAGGTCGTCTTGACCCATCTTCAGTGTAAGGATATTCATTACTTTATAATATGCTTAGTACACTTCCATGATTCATATGCATACGCATATATGTATGCTTGATATGAGGAATGTTTGATCATAGTATAAGCCGTTGGGCTGAGACATTTACGGGACTCCTTATGAGACGGAGTGCCCCACATGAACGCGTGGTACGCGCGAGATTGTTGCATAACTGACGGTGTGACTCATATATTTCGCATTATGTGTCGTGATTCACTACACGTCCTAGCGACATCGGCGCCGTGGCCTCCACAGGCACATCGTGGATGGTCGTATGGGATACTGAAAATATTGGCTCTAGCATTATGGGCACTTAGGATGTCCTTGGGTGAAAATTTCAGAACCTTTTTGGTACCAGGAGTTGCTCCAACGTCTAAACCGAGTGGATACACGAGCGCCCGAGTGTCGAATACCAGTAAGCCGCGTCTCCCACTTTGTAGTGGTCGGTTAGAAGGAGGTGTGGCCTTATCCGCCCGAGTGAGGGGGCTATAAGCTAGGATAAGTTTGACCAGCTCACAAATGAGTCCACTATCGACGAGCCGGGTAGGTATTGGAAGACTACTGGTCAGGTGGATAGTGTGGTCTCTTCCACTTGCTTGGTTGTGCAGCTAGGGAGGAGGTAGTCAGCGTGAGTGTACTAGACCCTGGTGATATCAAGAGAGGAACTGTACTGATATGTGTACTTGATGAGTACTGGCACGCTTGCTTTGCATCTCGCATATGACATTTGGCTACATAGGCCTTGCATTGCATGGCCTTGGTATGGCCGATAGCATTCATGCCTTGCATTACATAGTTTTGGTATAGCTGATAGCATTCATGGACTTACCCGCATACTTCCACATTACTCTGATATTATATACTTGGCACTTACCTTACACACACTTCCACCACCCTCTAAGCTTTCTATAAGCTTATGCATGATAGATCCGTGCAGGTGGCGTTAGGTTGCAGTAGCGTTGAGCTTGGAGCGTGCAGTGGTCTTTTGGAGTTTTGATTTTTGACATATGTATTTTCCTTTTAGCATTGTACTCAAATATTTATATTAGTGGATATGTGATGATGATGTTGTTTTGTGACTTGGTTATGCTTGTGGTTATGCTCCATTACAAAAAAAATAATAAAAAAATCATACTGAGCATCCTCCTTGTAGGATCCCAAGATCGGAATCTGGTGTATGGGCGTTGGGTGCCGAGAATGGAGTACTACGGAGGTTGTCGGCACCGGATTCGACAATCGAAAATTTTGTGAGCCCATTTTCTGAGTTTGGGGCGTGACAATATTGTTGTCAGCTTGGATTGCATTGCGGGTAATGTTGGTGATTAGTCACATTACCGATGATAAGTTCCCTTGATCCTCCGAATAAGTCTCACCCAAAGTTAATCGTTTACTAGTTTGGAATCAATTGATTGTTGTCACACACTTTCATAGATCTAGCATACCAAGATTCCTATTTGATTTACAGTCACTAATTATAACCGTTAGTGTGATATATAATCCTTATACAAAGACTCATGAGTTGGGGATAGTGGTATGAGACACTATACTCGAGTTATCGGCCTATGCTGAGTGACAAGTCCCCCATAGTGACTAGTGGGCATTTATCGAGGTGATAAGCCTTGCATATAATGTATTTGTGGTAGTGACCCTCTTGGTCGACATGTAAATCCTTGGATTTGGTAATTTCTTTCAATCCATGAGTTATGCCGTCTCGATGCGTTCACATAAATCCATGAAAAATCCATTCTCTTACTTATATTTGGCGATGACTCTTACCATTTTGATTTAAAATCTTGGGCATTTTACCCATACCTTTGGAATTGTTTCTTTATAACTGAGATCAGGTGGCGAACCTTGACCTTGGATTATGAGACACTGGCGATACGCCACATGATCCTGGTTATTGGACTATTGGTATAATTGTGGTGTTCTTGTTTCCCTAATATGCTAGTTATAAATTCGAATAACAATAACAAATCGGCTACTACATGCATATCATGGCATTTGTGGGCAATTTTGGTGATAAGCCATATTATTGTCAACTTGGATTACATCGCGGGTGATGTTGGTGATTAGCCACATTACTGTCAGCTTTATTTATATTTAAGGGTAATGTTGGTGATGCGCTACTTCACTGTCGGCATTGTTTATATTCTTGGGTGATATTGGTGACAAGTTATATCCCTCCTGGTTATATTTTATTCCCGAGACATGCATACTCATATTATGACATCCATGCATTTAATTCAACCAGATTAGGGACTTGTTTGATATGTCCTGACAGCTTGTACAATTTAGTGGAATGGTAATATTGAGTTGATTACTTACTCTTTTTTCGGGACGGTATTCCAAAACACCAACACAAATGTCTGCGATACAAGTGCCTTAGAGGCTGCTGTACTAGAGAATGTATATGTGGACCCCGTGGAGGAAGTATCATACTTCTAGATGCAAGAGGGGCAACAGTAGGTTGACATGATTGGTTTCTTGTTTTTCTTTGGATTAATTACTTTAGGATACTTGAGCTTTTAGATATTTATTTGGGTATATACTTGAGTCCCCAGCTGAATGGACTCCTACTATTATATTTGGATGACTGTATGGTTTGGTTTGGTCATGTTATTGATGGTACACTGTTAAAACTATGTGTAACACCCGTATCGTAGACCGTACCGTTCATTAGACTCATGTGATCCTTCTTGTCAAATTTTGGCAACCCGTGACTTGTAAACAATATTTGCGCGCGACCCTAAGTCACATCCCGTAGATCTGAGTCGGCTTGACTCGAAACTTGTACCCTAGCGACCCCGTCGTTGCGGTTCTAACGCCGCGTCTCATACTTCAATGCGATACCCAGGTTAGGAGATGTGGGCCCACATATATTTCGAGGAAACACCACGCGTTGCGAATTCCGAGAGAATCTCTACCACCTTTCACATCAATCAATCAATCACAAGTCAAGTACACAACACATCCCTCTCTTACATAAGTCATCCCCAAAGTCAACTCTCTCTCTCTCTCTCTCCACCCATCCCTCTCTTACACCACCCATCCCTCTCATCCTCTCTCCCATCCTTCACTCCATCCCATCTCCATTCTCTCCACCATTCTCCAAGCAATTCCCAAGGAGAGAAAGAACATAAGATCAAGCCCCACTTCCTCTCATCCTAGCCCTTCAATCTTCATCATCCTCCATCAAAGTTGAAGCCAAGGAGCTTAGCATTCCAAGGAGCCTAAAAGATTTGCAATCGGTGGGTGATTTGTAGGATTAGATTATGTTTTTGATGATGGGCCAAGTGGGGCTTACCGATTGATGGTATGGATCTCACTTTGGACCCTAGGTGTAGCCGATGGCCCACTATGATTCATATGTCCATCCCATGATGGGGCCATTCTCCATGGACCCCATCATGATGTTTAATTTTTCCATTGTGAAAAGGTCATGTAGACCTTGCATTTTTGGTGGAAAATGGATCTCCACCATTGATTTTTTTATGATTTAGGGTCCACATGATTTGGGACCCATTTTGATGTATATATTGTATTTACATGGCCCACCTAGGGAGGGCTCATAGTGGCGGAGCCCCTCCCCTCCATCACACCTCTCTCTCTCTCTCTCTCTCTCTCTCTCTCTGATGTGTGGCCCACCTGATGATACATGTATTTTATCCATGTCATCCACCAAGTGGGCCCACCTGGCAGTTCGTTTGGACGGACCTGAATGAAGGAAAACATAAATATCAGCTTGAATCCCAAGCTGGTGGGGCCACACACGTGGACCCCATCCTGATGTATATAGCTACCCACCGTCCAGTAGGTCTAGACGATGGGAAAATATAAATATCAGCTTGGTGCAGTAGCTGGTGGGCCACACACGTGTGGACCCACTGATGTAAGTGTTTTATCCATATCAGGTATATGTTTTATCCACACCGTCCAATCCCTGGACGGTGGGGATAATCGGATTGATTGGGGTACCTCACACCAACTATATAGCAGCTGTATGACGTTAGCAATTCTGTGGGCATGACGTATGTGTTATATCCAAACAGCCCATCTGTGTGGGACTCCACCGTGATGTGTGTTGCATCCACACCATCCAGACTCTGGACGGTGGGGCCTGCTTGATGTATGTGGTATCACACCGTCCGTGGGACGTGTGACCCACCATGATGTATGTTTTATCCACACCGTCCGTGGGACGTGCGACCCACTTGATGTATGTATTCTACATCCACGTTGTCCATTGCATGTGAGGCCCATTGTGATGTATTTGAGGCCCATGAGTGAGGCCCAGATGGTGAGGCCCATGTGATGTATTTGAGGCCAGATGGTGAGGCCCATTATGATGTAAGTGAGGCCTAGATGGTGAGGCCCATTATGATTTAAGTGAGGCCCAGATGGTGAGGCCCATTGTGATGTATGTGAGGCCTAGATGGTGAGGCCCATTGTGATGTAATCAAGGCCCAAATAGTAAGGCCCGATGTGATGTATTTGAAGCCCATGGGTGAGGCCCAATTTGATGTGTATGACGCCCATGAGTGAGGCCCAGTGTGATGTATATAGGCCCATGAGATGCGGCCCATAGTGATGTATATAGGCCCATGAGATGCGGCCCATTATGATGTATATAAGCCCATGTGATGAGGCCCGTCGTGATATATATGAGGCCCTTATGTGAGGCCCATCATGATGGTATAAGGCCCATTATATATGTGAGGACTATTGTATATGTGAGGCCCAATTGTGATGTGTAAAGCCCACCATAATGTAGGTGCTATCTTCACACCGTTCATCCATTTCTCTAAGGCCGTGGGCCCCATTGCCTTAAGAGGCCCACCCTGATTTATGAATTATATGCCCACCATGGGACTGCCTTATGAGGTTCATCATGTTTTATGTGTTTCATACACAATGTCCATCCATTTCCCGATTTGTATAAGGTTCGTGGGCCCCATAGAGAGTTAGATTCAAATCCCAAGTGGACCACACACTAGGAGACTGTAAGACCCGTATCCTAGTTCGCACTGTTCCGATGAATCCTCGATCCTTTCCGTCGAAGTCTGGCAATCCGCGACTGGTAATCAACGTTGCGATCGATCGTAAGTCGTATCCTTTAGATTCGAGTTGGTTTAATCCGAGACCTGTATCATTGCGACCGCACCGTCGCCGCGGTTCCAACGCCGCGACTCATGCACCAATCCAATACTCTGACCAGAAGATGTGAGCCGACATTTATTTCGAAGAAACGCCGCGCTTTCTAGATCCCGAGAGAATCTCTACACGATGTCAAATCAATCCCATCAATCAATCAATCAATCACTTCAATGTCAAGTACACATCACCTTTCTCCACAAGTAAAGCAACCCATGCTTTCTCTCACCAAAGTCAAACCATCTCTCACTTCACCCATCCCTCACCTCACATCACTCACCCATCACACCCATCACCTCTCCTTATCTCTCTCTCTCTCTCTTTCCATTCACATTTTCCAAGCAACCCCAAAGGAGAAAAAAATAATCCCACGTTGGGAGCTCTTCCATGAGAGAAAACAAGCAAGTGTGAGGCCCACCTTTTCCATTCCAAAACCCTTCATCCTAGCCATCCATTTCCCATCTCCACCATCAAAGAGGAGCACAAGGAGATAGGCCTTCCAACGGACCAAGAAGATCAAGTGGTGGGTGCTTATTAGGCTAGTTTTTCATGTTTTTATGGTGGACCAAGTGAGGCCTACCGATCAATGGTATGGATCTCACTTGGGACCCTAAGATGTGGCCGATGGCCCACCTTGATTATCATTTGATGTATGATTGGATGCAAGGGAGGGCCCATAGTGTCGGGGTCCCTCCATCACACGTGTGTCCCGCTCTTTTTCTCCCTCTCTCTCTCTCACTCTCTTTTTCATTTTCTTTCATATGATGATGATGTGGCCATGTGGTCCACTTGGATGGACCCCACCATGAAGTATGTGGTTTATCCAAGCCATCGGTAAGAGGGGCCCACTTCATATGTGTTGAACCCACACCATTCACCCTTGGTGGTCCACCAGAGCAGGGCCCACCTTGTATAGCCACTGCCCAAAACCGTCCAGCGTCCAGGGACGCTGGACGTTGGCTGAACAAAAAAAAGGGGAATTTTTGGGTTTTGGGGCGGACCGCTCATGCAGGCCCCACCTTGATGTTTGTGCTTAATCCACGCCGTCTATCCCTTTCCTTGGATCATTTTAGGCGTTGAGCCGAAAAATGAAGCGGATCCAACTTTCAGGCGGGCCATACCTTAGAAAAACAATGATTCTTACCGTTTAAATGTACTCAAATTTATCTTCACTTCGAAAGATGCCCAATATTGGGCTTGATGAAATGCTTATGGAGCATAGACTCCATTGTGTGGGGCGGATGCTTCCGACGCCGGCCCCCCACGCGAAAAACCTCGGAAAAACGAGATTTCAAAAAAAAAATTTAAGGTGCAGCGCCTACTGCTGCTGTGCAGCAGGACGCTGCTGGCGTCAGCGTTAAATGGGCAGGGCCCACGGCTGGTCGTGTGGACCCCACCATGATGTATATTTTGTATCCACACCGTCCATGAGGTGGACCACCCCCTGAGGTGGGTCCCCTCCGAAAATCAGCCTGATCCATGGCTCAGGTAGCCCACATCATAGGAAACAGTGTGAATGAACATTTACCATTGAAACTCTTTTGGGGTCCACAGAAGTTTTGGATCAAGCTAGAATTTGTTTTTCCCCTTCTTTCAGGTCTGTGTGACCTTTTGAACGGGTTAGATGGAAAGTAAACGTTATGGTGGGCCCCACATGGGACCCACAGTGATGTACGTGTCTTATCCCCACCATCCAGGCGGACGGTGGGAGCCCACTGTAATGTATGTGCTGTATTCCACCGTCCAGCGGATGGTGGAGCCCACGGTGGTGTTTGTGTTTCACACCGTCCACTGCTATGGACGGTGGGCCCCACCTGAAATTTGGCATGCGCCTGGAGCTTGGTCTGAACCCTCATGCAAGTGGGGCACCCATAATGGATAGGCTGGATTTGCAACCACATCTCAGTGGGCCCTCAAAATGGTTATGAATGTTTTAAATGGTGCACGATCCTCTCCACTTCTGCATGTGGTGTGGCCTGCACAAGTCACGGATTGACTTGATTATTTTGAGACCTAGGCTCATGACGGAATGGTGCATCTGGCTGATGGGGTAGATGTTTGAAAACGCATCACAGTGGGGCCCACTTAGCTCGACCTCATGGGAGCTGAACGTCAGCTCGAGCTCATTGTGCTTTTTTTTTTTCCATATATATATATGTGTGTGTGTGTGTGTGTGTGTGTGTGTGTGTGTGTGTGTGTGTGTGTGTGTGTGTGTGTGTGTGTGTGTGTGTATGTATATGTATATGAATATGTATATGTATATGTATATATTATTTATATTATATTGTATATATTATATGTAATATATATATCATTTATATATTATATTATGTAATATGTACATTATGGTGGGCCTTAGGAATTTTAATGGTGGTTTGGCCCATTTGATCCATGTGAATAGGCCCACCTTAGTGCATATGTGAGGCCCTTGTGATGGGGCCCATATTAATGTATTTGTGGCCATTGTTGAGGCCCACCTTGGTATATATATAAGGCCCATGTGATTCGGCCCATTGATGTATTTAAAGGCCCATGGGATATGGCCCATTGTAATGTATATAAGGTCCACTAATGCAGCCTACTTGATTTATGAAAGGCCCATATGAGGCAGCCCATTTGATGTATTTGAGGACTTTGGGTCGAGGCCCAATGAGATGTATATCGGTCCATTGCAATGTGTGATTCCACCATGATTTATTTAATGGTATTTAAGGCGAGCCGGGCTTTGGGGACAATGTTGGTTTGACGTCCACATTGTAGGTGACGACGGTTAAATGTCCGCATTGTCACTCTTCCTAAGGCCCACTGATAGGCCCATACTTGTACTCTGCAGTCCGTTTAGGCCCATCTTCACTTTGAGCAACGCCCATTATCATACCATAAGTATAGTGCTACCCCATGATTCATGATCATACGCATCATATGCATGCTTGAGATGAGGGGTGATTGATCATAGCATATGCCTTCGGGCAGACTGTTACGGGCTCCCTGATAGGTGGAGTTGCCCTGCATGAGCGCATGGTTTACGCAGGACTGTTGCATGACTGGTAGTGTGACTCATGCACTTGCATTGTGTGATTGTAGTTACTGTATGCCCTAGCGACACCAGGGTCATAGCCTTCACAGACACATCGTGGGTGGCTGGATTGGATACCGGAAATGTTTGGTTCTAGCATACGGGCGCCATAGATGTCCCTGGGTGAAAATCCCTAAACCCGATGGTACCAGAGGATGACTCCAACGTCGAGACCGAGTGGATGTACGAGCGCATGAGGGCCGAATACCAGGAGGCCGCGTCTCCCACTGTGTCGTGGTCGGTTGGAAAGGAGTGTGACCTTACCCGCCTGAGTGAGGGGGCAATTTCTAGGTTGAGTTTGACCAGCTTGAGGAATCAGTCCGCTATCGACGAGCCGGACCCAATATTGGCACGTGGATAGTGAGGTCTCTTTCGCTCTTCCAGTTGTGCGTCTGGATAGGGACGGCAAGCTGGCGCAAAGTGTACTAGACTCCGGTGATTATCCAGACTGAGAACCGTACTGATTTGATGCTCTAGTGAGGAGTTGCATTGGTATGAGGATTGACATGCTTGACTTAGATATTGCATCGCAAGGCCTTCGTTTGGCCGATAGCATTCGCGTCTTGTACTGCATAGCCTTGGTACGGCTGGTTGCATTTACGTACTCATCAGCACGATTCTGCATTACTCTGACCCTGCATTCTGAGCACGCTCATATTGCGCACACACTTACACCACCCTCTAAGCTTTTCATAAGCTTATGGACGATTGATGCGTGCAGGTGACGCCAGGACGCAGCCGTAGACTCGCCGCAGTTGGAGTGTGCAGCCGAGCTTTTGGAGTTTTGTCACTTTCAGTATATTGTATTTCCCCTTTCATACGCCTTGTACTTAAAGTTTTTGTTCATAGTGGATTTTAAGATGGTGTTCTTGTGGTTATTGTTCGTGGGTTATGCTTGTGGTTATGCTCATTACGAATCAAATTGATTATTAGAAATCCTCCTTGTAGCATCCCAGGATCGGAACCTGGCGTATGGGCGCTGGGAGCCGAGAATGGGGTTTTACGGAGGCTGTCGGCGCCGGATTTGGCGATCGGGAATTTTGTGAGCCCGATTTCCGAGTTCGGGGCGTGACAGAGACAATAGTAGTTAAAATTGTAAGTGCTATAGTTTATATCCCTGTATGTTGTCAAATTTGTGGTGACAAAAACACTGTTATATAACTTGCATTAGTGAAGCTCTTTCTAAAGATCAACATTCATAAACAAGCAAAGCTCACAACAAGCAAAGATTATAAGTACAAAGATCAACCTTGACTTCAAGTATTGCTCTCAAGACAAGACTCAAGAATACAAGACTTCAAGAAGAGTACAATGTAGTTCGTATAGAACTCAAGTCACTTTCGAGGTTGAGCTACATCAAGACTTCAAGACTTAAACTTCTAGGTCACTTGTTCCTAATGTTTTCAATGTCCTTACTTCTTGATTGGGGTTTGAATGACCATAGGTTGACCTTAGAAGTAGGCCATTTTGGATACATAAGTCATATGTATATGACACTTGTGTTTGGGCAGTTCGGGGACTTGTCCTAGGCTTTCTTCGACTAGTCCTAGCTTTGCTTCGACCAGTCCAAGAAATTTCACGATCAGTCGTAAGTTTGTTACAAAATTTGGATAAATTCTGTTAGGCTTCGACCAGTCGAAGGAGGTCTTCGACCAGTCGAAGGAACAGTGTCGACTGCTTCTACGACCAGTCGTAAATCTTCGATTCAAAGTCCAGCGATAATTTACAAGGTCTTCGACCAGTCGAAGGAGACCTTCGACCAGTCGAAGGTGACCTACGACCAGTCGAAGGAGGCCTACGACCAGTCGAAGGAGGCCTTCGACCAGTCGTAGAACGGTCAAAGCTTATCATGCCCGATTTTTTTTCAAATCTGTTATTTCTTCGACTAGTCGAAGAGCTCCTTAGACCAGTCGAAGATGCGATCTGCTCACCTATAAATAGAGCACGAAACTCAGAAGAAAAAATGCAATCAATTAATCCATTCAAGCCAATCTTTGTCAAACTTCTGAGAAGTAATTTTGTGCTCCATCTAAGCTAAGTGTGCTTATTTTATACTCTCTTTCTTTAGCTTTATTTAATTGATTTTGTTTCTGCTATTCCAATCTAATTTGATAAGAGGAATTGTTATTCCCTTTCTTTGGAATTAAAATCAATTAAGACAAGCCCTATTTGGTCTAATTTAAAATCTATTAGAACTAGAACCATTGTAATTGAGTACTGGACATTGAACTTGAACATTCAATCATTTACTCTGATTTGGTTCTACCGGGCTGCTACAACGAAGGAGTTAATCAGGTATTTTACGTTTAATTGTAAAATTCTTTCTGTTTTGGTTTCTTTCAAGATTTGCCAGAAAAATCTTGTTGTATTGGTTATCTGAGGAGAGCCAGGAAAACTCAGAAGTGGGGTTTTTTTTATTGTGTAAGCCCACAGACAAAGACACAATTGTAAAGGTTTTGGGTGAACCTGTGAAAACCTATTTTGTGAGTGAACGCTAATATCCCCTGTGTGAGGATATTAGGAGTGGAGTAGCATTCTGTGTGGCTGTTGTTTAACAGTTGGTGAACACACAGGCGAACCACTATAATCCCTTGTGTTGTGGTTGAATGATTTACATTTCTAATCTCTAATATTCATTTGTGGGATGTATGTGTGGTGGTAAATGTTGTAATCGTTTAATTCAAGCATTGTGGGAATTTTGTAATAATTTAGAATTTACTTTCTGCTATTCCTTTATCTACTTGAATTTAAATTTCCTTTAAAGTTGTTCCAGCAAGGTTGCCCTGCCATTTTTATGGTGTATGGCTGTCCCTAGAACAATACATTTGTGATTACACTTTATTTCAATTTGTGCTTAATTCTGTATTCCTCTTTGGTTTGAGATTTGATACAAAGATCTTTCTAGAAATAAGGTTGTCCTACCATAAACTCTGGTTTTTGGTGAAAGGTTGTCCTTAGAATAACATTTGTATCAATCCCTCAAGATCAGATTTTTGAGGTTGTTTTACTTTCCTGCATTGTGATTTATTTTGGCTATCATATTATTTTTAATTCCGCTGTTATAACATTTATTTGGCATAGTCATATTCACCCCCCCTCTAGGACATATAGCTAGGCCTTTTCAAGTGGTATCAAAGCCTAATAGCTCGTTCTTATTGCTATTTGTTTGGATTTATTTCCTGAGCTAACGATCTAAGCTATTTAAAAAGATGTCAAATTTTGATAGCCTTTCAGTCACGAGGCCTCCACCATTTGATGGCTCCAACTATGCCTATTGGAAAGCCAGAATGAGAATCTTCCTAAAATCAATGGATGAGAGTGTGTGGCGAGCCACAGTAACTGAATGGAAAACTCCTACCATTGAAGTAACTGAATCCGACGGTTCAAAAACTATGTCTGTACCTGCTTATTATTTATGGACCACTCTTCAGAAAAGTGAGTATAGTGCCAATGCTAAAGCACTAAATGCAATCACTTGCGCACTATCACCGGATGAGTTCAAAAGAATCATATCCTGTGATACTGCGAAACAAGCCTGGGATATACTAGAAATGACACACGAGGGTACATCAATTGTCAAAAAGTCTAAAGTCCAACTCCTTACAACCAAATTTGAAGAAATTCATATGGAGGAAAATGAAATGTTTATGGACTTTTACACTAGACTAAATGACATTGTAAACTCAATGTGGGGTCTTGGCGATAAAATCCCAGAAAGTAAAGTGTGTGCAAAGATATTACGCTCACTTCCTGAACGGTTCAATTCTAAAGTAACCGCGATCCAGGAACTTCGTGATACGGATAATATGAGGGTAGAGGAATTAGTTGGTTCTTTACAAACCTACGAGTTAAACTTTAAAGCTCCTAAAGGTAAATCGATTGCTCTAAAATCCTCTAAATGTAATTCAGATTCAGAAGATGATATGGCTCTTTTGGCTAAGAAATTCTACAAGATTTTTAAAAGCAAGAAAAGGGTTGATTTCCAAAAATCAAACGATAAAAAGAAGTTTAGACCCAAATCTCGAAAATCTTTGAAAGATAGTCAATGTTACAACTGTCAAGAATATGGGCATTTGGCAAATAGATGTCCCAAAAAGGACAAACCCAAGAAGAAGAGTATGTTGGCTACGTGGGATGAATCATCTGATTCTGAAACTTCTTCTGAATCAGAAGATTCTGAAACTGAGTTAGGGAATGAAGTTAAAGCACTTATGACTCTAGCCAAATTCACATTTTCAGATAATGACTCAACAAGTGAAGAAAATCTGAGTAGTGAATATGAAAATGAAGATGATCTTCAAGATGCTTACAATGCCCTATACAAAGAAAGTTGTAAAATTGCTGTCAAACTTAAACTTCAAAAAGAAAAGTTTTCTAAACTCAAAGAATGTTTTGAATCACTTGTCTTAGAAAAATCACAAATTTCAGATTGTTTTGAAAAAACAAAATGCGATTTGGAATTCAAAAATTCTTTAATTGTTGATTTGAAATCTGAGATTGAAAATCTCAAAAAGGAAGTATCTTCTCTTCTGAGTCAAAAGGACACATGGAAATATGCCCAAGGTGATCCAAAGTTAGAAAAACTCTTATCCGGATCAAGAAAATGTGGCGATCTATCCGGGCTGGGCTATGATAAAAATTTATCTCCTAAACAAAAGTATACTCCTCCTATGTTTGTGAAAGGAGAGTCCTCAAACTCAAAAGGGAAAAATACTTATCAAGGTTTTTCTAAAAATCCAAAAACTCTTCAAAAATCTGGAAGCAGTCATGTCAACTTTAATCAGAAACGAAATCCACTAGCTGAAAAGATAGTAGATTTACTCAAGGAGCTCCTAAAATCTAACTCTATAGGTTATTCTTATAACTATAAACAAAAGAAGACCAACTATGTTCCTAAACCCAAAACAGTTATGAAATGGGTTCCAAAAGTCACCTGCTTGGTTGCTCACATTGCTTTCAAAGCAACAAGTCATTCAAAGTGGTACCTAGACAGTGGATGCTCTAGGCATATGACAGGTGACAAAGCTTTATTCACGGAT
This sequence comes from Magnolia officinalis, assembly GCA_021015155.1. Classification (NCBI taxonomy): domain Eukaryota; kingdom Viridiplantae; phylum Streptophyta; class Magnoliopsida; order Magnoliales; family Magnoliaceae; genus Magnolia; species Magnolia officinalis. The sequence goes on along the minus strand of JAJHSJ010000011.1, from coordinate 29,289,860 downwards.
CTAAAAGATATGACTGATGGTTCAGTCACATTTGGTGATGGTAGCAACTGCAAGATTATAGGCCAAGGTACGGTTCAACTTTTTAATCTTCCTGTATTTAAAAATGTTTTATATGTTGAAGGCCTAAAACATAACTTACTTAGCATATCTCAGATATGTGATAATAACCATAGTGTTCGGTTCTCTAATCAAAGCTGTGAGATACTAAATAATAAGGGTTCTGTAATATTAACTGGACGTAGAACGTCTGAAAATTGCTATATTATTAGCGAATCCAGCTCATCTAATCAAACATGTTACATGGTTCATACAGACGAGACTGATTTATGGCACAAGCGTCTTGGACATGTTCATTATCGAAATTTATATAGATTGAGCAATCAAGAACTTATAAGAGGTTTACCCAAACTTCAGAAATTAGATAAAATATGTGGTGAATGCCAGATAGGCAAACAAACAAGGAACTCACACAAAAAGGTGAATTCAAATACCACATCAAAACCACTCGAACTTCTTCACATGGATCTAATTGGACCTACTAGAACGGAAAGTCGTGGTGGTAAAAAGTATATTCTGGTAATAGTTGATGACTTTACCAGATACACTTGGGTAGTCTTCTTAAGGGATAAATCTGAAACCCTTGAAGAAGTAAGAAAAGTTCTCAAAAGATTCAAACTGAAAAATCTTCTCAAATCAGTAAGATTCGTAGTGATCATGGATCTGAATTTGAGAATAGCAATTTTGAGAAGTTCTGTACCGACCAAGGAATATTACATGAATTCTCAGCTCCCAAAACTCCACAACAAAATGGAATTGTGGAAAGAAAGAATAGGGTGCTTCAAGAAATGGCTAATGTCATGTTGAATAGCATGAAGCTCTCTAAAAATCTTTGGGCTGAAGCTGTAAATACAGCTTGCTATATTATTAACCGAGTTTATACTAGCAAAGATAATAATAAAACGGCTTACGAATTATGGTTCAACAAAAAGCCTACTGTCAAATACTTTCGAGTTTTTGGCAGCAAATGCTATATTTTACGTGATCGTGAAAATTTGGGAAAATTCGATACAAAGAGTGATGAAGGGATTTTTCTAGGATATTCCTTAAACAGTCGTGCTTATAGGGTTCTGAACAAAAGGACTGGTGTGATTCAAGAATCCATCAATGTTGTCATTGATGATCACTTAAATAAGCCAATCTCGAATTCAGATAATGATGAAGTTCTAATCATTGATAAACCCGATACTTCATCAAATCAGACTGAATCTGAATTGAGGACTGTTAAAGATCATCCAACCACTCAAATTCTTGGAAACCCTCTCACTGGTGTTCGCACCCGTAGACAACTTGAGGATTTATGTAATTATGTATGTTTTACATCCCAAATAGAACCATCCAATGTAAAAGAAGCTCTTGTTGATGAGAACTGGATTGTTGCAATGCAAGAAGAACTTAATCAATTTGTAAGAAATGATGTTTGGTATCTTGTACCAAGACCTAAAGACAAACACATCATTGGAACAAAATGGATTTTCAAAAATAAGTCGGACGAAAGTGAAATATAATTAGAAACAAGGCTAGACTAGTGGTACAAGGTTATACTCAAATAGAAGGAATTGATTTTGATGAAACTTTTGCACCAGTAGCACGTCTTGAATCTATCAGGCTATTTATATCCATTGCATGTTTTAGAAAGATAAAAATATATCAAATGGATGTGAAAAGTGCTTTTCTAAATGGCGTTTTACATAAAGAAGTATATGTTGAACAACCAATGGGTTTTGAAGATCCCAAAAATACTGATCATGTGTATCGGCTTAAAAAGACACTTTATGGATTAAAACAAGCACCTAGGGCATGGTATGAGAAACTAACAAAATTTCTTTTAAGTCACAATTTTCAAATGGGATCTGTTGATAAAACTCTATTTGTTAAAAAACATAATGATCATATCTTAATAGTATAGATTTATGTTGATGATATCATCTATGGATCAACTTGTACTAACTTGACTATTGAGTTTGCAGATTTGATGAAATCACAGTTTGAAATGAGCATGGTTGGGGAATTAACTTATTTTCTTGGTTTGCAAGATAAGCAGCAACCTGAAGGAATATTCATCTCTCAATCTAAGTATGCCTTGAATCTAATCAAGAGATTTAGATTTGAGAATGACAAGAATTTCGATACTCCTATGAGTACTACCCTGAAACTCTCAAAAGACTATAATGGTAAAAATATTGATTCAAAACTTTATTGGAGTATGATTGGTAGTTTGTTATATTTAACTGCTAGTAGACCTGATATTTCTTTAAGTGTTGGTATTTGTGCAAGATTTCAATCTGATCCAAAAGAATCTCACTTGATTGCTGTTAAGCGGATTATTAGATATGTTGCAAGTACTATAAATATTGGTCTCTGGTATCCTCATGAAACTAGTGTCCAACTTGTTGGGTACTCAGATGCTAATTGGGCTGGTAATCTAGATGATAGAAAATCAACCAGTGGTGGTTGCTTTTACATTGGAAATTGTTTAGTTTCTTGGTTTAGTAAGAAACAAAATTCTATATCACTTTCAACAGCTGAAGCTGAGTATATCGCAGCTGGTAATGCATTGTACACACAGCTTGTTTGGATGCAACGAATGCTAAGTGATTATGGAATTAAACAGGATTCTATGATTTTGCATTGTGATAATTCCAGTGCAATAAATATTTCAAAAAATCCTATTCAGCATTCTCGTACTAAGCACATTGACATTAGATTTCATTATATTAGGGAATTGGTAGAAGAAAAAGTTATATCTCTGGAATATATTCCTACTGAAGATCAGAGAGCTGATATTTTCACAAAACCTCTTGATAAAATTAGGTTTAATAAGATGAAATTTGATCTTGGCATGTGTATTTCAAAATGATTATTTATGCCTACATGTATCATAGTGTATATATTTGCTAGGTTTAATTCCATTTTCTTTAAAAATTGCAAGAAATATGTTTTTCTGGACTTCCTTCGACCTGTCGTGAGTTATACTCGACCAGTTCGTAGATCTCAGAAATCACTTAAATTTGGGGATTTTTGCTTTCTTCCTCATTTCTTTTTTTCTAAGGAGCCGAGCTTCGACTTGTCGAACCCACCATTCTTGTTCTTCAAGGTTAGTGTTCCATTTACGTTTTTCTTGCAAATCAGTGTCTAGATTGCTCTCTTTTCTAACTTGAAGCTTTCTATTTAGGATTTCATTGAGATTTGGGGATTTGATTTTGAAAAATCTGTTTTGAGTAAACCCATTTCTCAATCCTTTGCATTTTCTTATTTCCTTATTATTATTGCTGCATATGGCTTCTAGAGGTAGAAAATCTACTTCCCGTGGTCCTTCTTCTTCCTCCAGATTGACCAAACGTCATCTTCTTGAGCCTACTAATGATTCTTCTTATGTTATAGACCTTAGAGCTCGTAATGTTATTGTTGAACATCCTGTTGATATTAACCATATTGCACCTTTTGATATCCTTCCTTTGCTTGAAGCTGTAGGTTGGGTTAACTTATTGCATTGGGGTGGGCCTGCATACCGGTCCATTGCTCAATCCATGTTTACATGTATTAGTGACTTCTCACTGGATAATTTAACTTTTAAAATATCTACTAGTGAAGGGCCATTTGAAATTGATCGTCATTTAATTTCAGCCCTTATGGATATTCCCGTGAATGATGAGGGTATTCCTATTCATAACTTGACTGATAAACCCTCTGTATCTGAAAAGCGTATGCTCACTAGAGACTTGTGCAACATGATGTTCATGGACACTAAAAAAGGGGATGCGCTTCCCGCAAGGTATTTGTTACCCAAATACAGAGTACTCCACAGAATCTTTGTGTCTAATCTGTATCCTCGGTCAGGTAATAAAACTGACTTGACCTCATTTATGGTACGTATTATTCATGCTATTTCCAGTGGTACTCAGATTTGTCTGCCATCCTTAATCTGTCATTTCCTTCTTCGTTTAGTTAGACTCCATCCTGGTCATAGTGACATCCCTTTTGGTTATTTAATGACTGTATTAGCTACACATATGTTGGTCGATATGCCAGTTAATGAGGCACCTATCCATCATCTGATTTTCAACAACTCTAATCTCAATAAGATGAAGCTGGAATTACTTCCTGAACAAGGTGGTAATGGTGGTGGTGCTGGTCATGAAGAAGCGGGGGATGACATTAATATGGATGATATCTTTGAGGAACTGGATTCTGATTCAACAAATGATCCAGATTTTGTACCATCTGATTTTGATGCACGTCTGAGTGCATTGGAGGGTAAAGTTGAAAATTTGAATGAAAAGATAGAAAACATGTCTGTTGCTCATGATTCTCAATTCAAGTACATGCGGAAATATCTTCGGTGATTAAACAAAGGCATGCACCAACTTGATCCCTCTATTCCTGCTCCGTCTTCTAGTTCTAATTCTGACTAGTCTATATGGGATTTTCTGGTTTGTAATAACTTTAAATCTTAGCTTTGAGTCATCCGATTTGGAATTGGATACTATTTTTCTTTTCTGCTGGATATTTATTTTTTTTTTATGCTATTATCTCATATCTCATCTTATTTCCTCTCATATATTCCTTTATATTGTTATTTTATTTGTCATATTGTGACAAAAAGGGGGAGAATGGTTATGTTACTTAGGGGGAGTATGTTTGGAATGGTTTAAGAATGGTTTAATGTTAGATATGGATTTAATTTGCAGGTAAGCCAGAGTTGATGTCAACTGGTTTATGTTTTCTCTCTAACTCAATCCGGGTGATTCTACTTTTATCTTGGTTATATCTTGTTATGTGTTTTGTCACTAATTTGACAAAGGGAGATTGTAAGTGCTATAGTTTATATCCCTGTATGTTGTCAAATTGTGGTGACAAAAACACTGTTATATAACTTGCATTAGTGAAGCTCTTTCAAAAGATCAACATTCATAAACAAGCAAAGCTCACAACAAGCAAAGATTACAAGTACAAAGATCAACCTTGACTTCAAGTATTGCTCTCAAGACAAGACTCAAGAATACAAGACTTCAAGAAGAGTACAATGTAGTTGTATAGAACTCAAGTCACTTTCGAAGTTGAGCTACATCAAGACTTCAAGACTTAAACTTCTAGGTCACTTGTTCCTAATGTTTTCAATGTCCTTACTTCTTGATTGGGGTTTGAATGACCATAGGTTGACCTTAGAAGTAGGCCATTTTGGATACATAAGTCATATGTATATGAAACTTGTGTTTGGGCAGTTCGGGGACTTGTCCTAGGCTTTCTTCGACTAGTCCTAGCTTTGCTTCGACCAGTCCAAGAAATTCCACGATCAGTCGTAAGTTTGTTACAAAATTCGGATAAATTCTGTTAGTCTTCGACCAGTCGAAGGAACAGTGTCGACTGCTTCTACGACCAGTCGTGAATCTACGATTCAAAGTCCAGCGATAATTTACAAGGTCTTACCAGTCGAAGGTGACCTCGACCAGTCGAAGGAAGCCTTCGACCAGTCGTAGAACGGTCAAAGCTTATCGCGCCCGATTTTTTTCAAATCTGTTATTTCTTCGACTAGTCGAAGAGCTCCTTAGACCAGTCGAAGAATGCGATCTGCTCACCTATAAATAGAGCACGAAACTCAGAAGAAAAAAGCAATCAATTAATCCATTCAAGCCAATCTTTGTCAAACTTCTGAGAAGTAATTTTGTGCTCCATCTAAGCTAAGTGTGCTTATTTTATACTCTCTTTCTTTAGCTTTATTTAATTGATTTTGTTTCTGCTATTCCAATCTAATTTGATAAGAGGAATTGTTATTCCCTTTCTTTGGAATCAAAATCAATTAAGACAAGCCCTATTTGGTCTAATTTAAAATCTATTAGAACTAGAACCATTGTAATTGAGTACTGGACATTGAACTTGAACATTCAATCATTTACTCTGATTTGGTTCTACCGGGCTGCTACACGAAGAAGAAGTTAATCAGGTATTTTACGTTTAATTGTAAAATTCTTTCTGTTTTGGTTTCTTTCAAGATTTGCCAGAAAAATCTTGTTGTATTGGTTATCTGAGGAGAGCCAGGAAAACTCAGAAGTGGGGTTTTTTTTTATTGTGTAAGCCACAGACAAAGACACAATTGTAAAGGTTTTGGGTGAACCTGTGAAAACCTATTTTGTGAGTGAACGCTAATATCCCCTGTGTGAGGATATTAGGAGTGGAGTAGCATTCTGTGTGGCTGTTGTTTAACAGTGGTGTGAACACAGGCGAACCACTATAATCCCTTGTGTTGTGTTGAATGATTTACATTTCTAATCTCTAATATTCATTTGTGGGATGTATGTGTGGTGGTAAATGTTGTAATCGTTTAATTCAAGCATTGTGGGAATTTTGTAATAATTTAGAATTTACTTTCTGTTATTCCTTTATCTACTTGAATTAAATTTCCTTTAAGTTGTTCCAGCAAGGTTGCCCTGCCATTTTTATGGTGTATGGCTGTCCCTAGAACAATACATTTGTGAACACTTTATTTCAATTTGTGCTTAATTCTGTATTCCTCTTTGGTTTGAGATTTGATACAAAGATCTTTCTAGAAATAAGGTTGTCCTACCATAAACTCTGGTTTTTGGTGAAAGGTTGTCCTTAGAATAACATTTGTATCAATCCCTCAAGATCAGATTTTGAGGTTGTTTTACTTTTCTGCATTGTGATTTATTTTGGCTATCATATTGTTTTTTAATTCCGCTGTTATAACATTTATTTGACATAGTCCTATTCACCCCCCCTCTAGGACATATAGCTAGGCCTTTT
>JAJHSJ010000011.1:29206008-29282938 GCA_021015155.1 Magnolia officinalis | reverse complement strand
CCCACTTGATGTATGTATTCTACATCCACGTTGTCCATTGCATGTGAGGCCCATTGTGATGTATTTGAGGCCCATGAGTGAGGCCCAGATGGTGAGGCCCATGTGATGTATTTGAGGCCAGATGGTGAGGCCCATTATGAGATGTAAGTGAGGCTAGATGGTGAGGCCCATATGATTTAAGTGAGGCCCAGATGGTGAGGCCCATTGTGATGTATGTGAGGCCTAGATGGTGAGGCCCATTGTGATGTAATCAAGGCCCAAATAGTAAGGCCGATGTGATGTATTTGAAGCCCATGGGTGAGGCCCAATTTGATGTGTATGACGCCCATGAGTGAGGCCCAGTGTGATGTATATAGGCCCATGAGATGCGGCCCATAGTGATGTATATAGGCCCATGAGATGCGGCCCATTATGATGTATATAAGCCCATGTGATGAGGCCCGTCGTGATATATATGAGGCCCTTATGTGAGGCCCATCATGATGGTATAAGGCCCATTATATATGTGAGGACTATTGTATATGTGAGGCCCAATTGTGATGTGTAAAGCCCACCATAATGTAGGTGCTATCTTCACACCGTTCATCCATTTCTCTAAGGCCGTGGGCCCATTGCCTTAAGAGGCCCACCCTGATTTATGAATTATATGCCCACCATGGGACTGCCTTATGAGGTTCATCATGTTTTATGTGTTTCATACACAATGTCCATCCATTTCCCGATTTGTATAAGTTCGTGGGCCCCATAGAGAGTTAGATTTCAAATCCCAAGTGGACCACACACTAGGAGACTGTAAGACCCGTATCCTAGTTCGCACTGTTCCGATGAATCCTCGATCCTTTCCGTCGAAGTCTGGCAATCCGCGACTGGTAATCAACGTTGCGATCGATCGTAAGTCGTATCCTTTAGATTCGAGTTGGTTTAATCCGAGACCTGTATCATTGCGACCGCACCGTCGCCGCGGTTCCAACGCCGCGACTCATGCACCAATCCAATACTCTGACCAGAAGATGTGAGCCGACATTTATTTCGAAGAAACCGCCGCGCTTTCTAGATCCCGAGAGAATCTCTACACGATGTCAAATCAATCCCATCAATCAATCAATCAATCACTTCAATGTCAAGTACACATCACCTTTCTCCACAAGTAAAGCAACCCATGCTTTCTCTCACCAAAGTCAAACCATCTCTCACTTCACCCATCCCTCACCTCACATCACTCACCATCACACCACACCCATCACCTCTCCTTATCTCTCTCTCTCTCTCTTTCCATTCACATTTTCCAAAGCAACCCAAAGGAGAAAAAATAATCCCACGTTGGGAGCTCTTCCATGAGAGAAAACAAGCAAGTGTGAGGCCCACCTTTTCCATTCCAAAACCCTTCATCCTAGCCATCCATTTCCCATCTCCACCATCAAAGAGGAGCACAAGGAGATAGGCCTTCCAACGGACCAAGAAGATCAAGTGGTGGGTGCTTATTAGGCTAGTTTTTCATGTTTTTATGGTGGACCAAGTGAGGCCTACCGATCAATGGTATGGATCTCACTTGGGACCCTAAGATGTGGCCGATGGCCCACCTTGATTATCATTTGATGTATGATTGGATGCAAGGGAGGGCCCATAGTGTCGGGGTCCCTCCATCACACGTGTGTCCCGCTCTTTTTCTTCTCCCTCTCTCTCTCTCACTCTCTTTTTCATTTTCTTCATATGATGATGATGTGGCCATGTGGTCCACTTGGATGGACCCCACCATGAAGTATGTGGTTTATCCAAGCCATCGGTAAGAGGGGCCCACTTCATATGTGTTGAACCCACACCATTCACCCTTGGTGGTCCACCAGAGCAGGGCCCACCTTGTATAGCCACTGCCCAAAACCGTCCAGCGTCCAGGGACGCTGGACGTTGGCTGAACAAAAAAAAGGGGAATTTTTGGGTTTTGGGGCGGACCGCTCATGCAGGCCCCACCTGATGTTTGTGCTTAATCCACGCCGTCTATCCCTTTCCTTGGATCATTTTAGGCGTTGAGCCGAAAAATGAAGCGGATCCAACTTTCAGGCGGGCCATACCTTAGAAAAACAATGATTCTTACCGTTTAAATGTACTCTCAAATTTATCTTCACTTCGAAAGATGCCCAATATTGGGCTTGATGAAATGCTTATGGAGCATAGACTCCATTGTGTGGGGCGGATGCTTCCGACGCCGGCCCCCCACGCGAAAAACCTCGGAAAAACGAGATTTCAAAAAAAAAATTAAGGTGCAGCGCCTACTGCTGCTGTGCAGCAGGACGCTGCTGGCGTCAGCGTTAAATGGGCAGGGCCCACGGCTGGTCGTGTGGACCCCACCATGATTTTTATCTATCCACCACCGTCCATGAGGTGGACCACCCCCTGAGGTGGGTCCCCTCCGAAAATCAGCCTGATCCATGGCTCAGGTAGCCCACATCATAGGAAACAGTGTGAATGAACATTTACCATTGAAACTCTTTTGGGGTCCACAGAAGTTTTGGATCAAGCTAGAATTTGTTTTTCCCCTTCTTTCAGGTCTGTGTGACCTTTTGAACGGGTTAGATGGAAAGTAAACGTTATGGTGGGCCCCACATGGGACCCACAGTGATGTACGTGTCTTATCCCCACCATCCAGGCGGACGGTGGGAGCCCACTGTAATGTATGTGCTGTATTCCACCGTCCAGCGGATGGTGGAGCCCACGGTGGTGTTTGTGTTTCACACCGTCCACTGCTATGGACGGTGGGCCCCACCTGAAATTTGGCATGCGCCTGGAGCTTGGTCTGAACCCTCATGCAAGTGGGGCACCCATAATGGATAGGCTGGATTTGCAACCACATCTCAGTGGGCCCTCAAAATGGTTATGAATGTTTTAAATGGTGCACGATCCTCTCCACTTCTGCATGTGGTGTGGCCTGCACAAGTCACGGATTGACTTGATTATTTTGAGACCTAGGCTCATGACGGAATGGTGCATCTGGCTGATGGGGTAGATGTTTGAAAACGCATCACAGTGGGGCCCACTTAGCTCGACCTCATGGGAGCTGAACGTCAGCTCGAGCTCATTGTGCTTTTTTTTTTTCCATATATATATATGTGTGTGGTGTGTGTGTGTGTGTGTGTGTGTGTGTGTGTGTGTGTGGTGTGTGTGTGTGTGTGGTGGTGTGTATGTATATGTATATGAATATGTATATGTATATGTATATATTATTTATATTATATTGTCTCTTTATCTGTCCTATATATATCATTTATATATTATATATGTAACTGTACATTATGGTGGGCCTTAGGAATTTTAATGGTGGTTTGGCCCATTTGATCCATGTGAATAGGCCCACCTTAGTGCATATGTGAGGCCCTTGTGATGGGGCCCATATTAATGTATTTGTGGCCATTGTTGAGGCCCACCTTGGTATATATATAAGGCCCATGTGATTCGGCCCATTGATGTATTTAAAGGCCCATGGGATATGGCCCATTGTAATGTACATAAGGTCCACTAATGCGGCCCACTTGATTTATGAAAAGCCCATATGAGGCAGCCCATTTGATGTATTTGAGGACTTTAGGTCGAGGCCCAATGAGATGTATATCGGTCCATTGCAATGTGTGATTCCACCATGATTTATTTAATGGTATTTAAGGCGAGCCGGGCTTTGGGGAAAATGTTGGTTTGACGTCCACATTGTAGGTGACGACGGTTAATGTCCGCATTGTCACTCTTCCTAAGCCCACTGATAGGCCCATACTTGTACTCTGCAGTCCGTTTAGGCCCATCTTCACTTTGAGCAACGCCCATTATCATACCATAAGTATAGTGCTACCCCATGATTCATGATCATACGCATCATATGCATGCTTGAGATGAGGGGTGATTGATCATAGCATATGCCTTCGGGCAGACTGTTACGGGCTCCCTGATAGGCGGAGTTGCCCTGCATGAGCGCATGGTTTACGCAGGACTGTTGCATGACTGGTAGTGTGACTCATGCACTTGCATTGTGTGATTGTAGTTACTGTATGCCCTAGCGACACCAGGGTCATAGCCTTCACAGACACATCGTGGGTGGCTGGATTGGGACCGGGAAATGTTTGGTTCTAGCATACGGGCGCCATAGATGTCCCTGGGTGAAAATCCCTAAACCCGATGGTACCAGAGGATGACTCCAACGTCGAGAGACCGAGTGGATGTACGAGCGCATGAGGGCCGAATACCAGGAGGCCGCGTCTCCCACTGTGTCGTGGTCGGTTGGAAAGGAGTGTGACCTTACCCCCTGAGTGAGGGGGCAATTTCTAGGTTGAGTTTACCAGCTTGAGGATCAGTCCGCTATCGACGAGCCGGACCCAATATTGGCACGTGGATAGTGAGGTCTCTTTCGCTCTTCCAGTTGTGCGTCTGGATAGGGACGGCAAGCTGGCGCAAAGTGTACTAGACTCCGGTGATTATCCAGACTGAGAACCGTACTGATTTGATGCTCTAGTGAGGAGTTGCATTGGTATGAGGATTGACATGCTTGACTAGATATTGCATCGCAAGGCCTTCGTTTGGCCGATAGCATTCGCGTCTTGTACTGCATAGCCTTGGTACGGCTGGTTCATTTACGTACTCATCAGCACGATTCTGCATTACTCTGACCCTGCATTCTGAGCACGCTCATATGCGCACACACTTACACCACCCTCTAAGCTTTTTCATAAGCTTATGGACGATTGATGCGTGCAGGTGACGCCAGGACCGCCGTAACTCGTCGCCGCAGTTGGAGTGTGCAGCCGAGCTTTTGGAGTTTTGTCACTTTCAGTATATTGTATTTCCCCTTTCATACGCCTTGTACTTAAGTTTTTGTTCATAGTGGATTTAGATGGTGTTCTTGTGGTTATTGTTCGTGGGTTATGCTTGTGGTTATGCTCATTACGAATCAATGATTATTAGAAATCCTCCTTGTAGCATCCCGATCGGAACCTGCGTAGGGGCGCTGGGAGCCGAGAATGTGGTTTTACGGAGGCTGTTCGGCGCCCGGATTTTGGCGATCGGGAATTTTGTGAGCCCGATTTCCGAGTTCGGGGCGTGACAGAGACAATAGTAGTTAAAATTGTAAGTGCTATAGTTTATATCCCTGTATGTTGTCAAATTGTGGTGACAAAACACTGTTATATAACTTGCATTAGTGAAGCTCTTTCTAAAGATCAACATTCATAAACAAGCAAAGCTCACAACAAGCAAAGATTACAAGTACAAAGATCAACCTTGACTTCAAGTATTGCTCTCAAGACAAGACTCAAGAATACAAGACTTCAAGAAGAGTACAAGTAGTTCGTATAGAACTCAAGTCACTTTCGAGGTTGAGCTACATCAAGACTTCAAGACTTAAACTTCTAGGTCACTTGTTCCTAATGTTTTCAATGTCCTTACTTCTTGATTGGGGTTTGAATGACCATAGGTTGACCTTAGAAGTAGGCCATTTTGGATACATAAGTCATATGTATATGACACTTGTGTTTGGGCAGTTCGGGGACTTGTCCTAGGCTTTCTTCGACTAGTCCTAGCTTTGCTTCGACCAGTCCAAGAAATTCCACGATCAGTCGTAAGTTTGTTACAAAATTCGGATAAATTCTGTTAGGCTTCGACCAGTCGAAGGAGGTCTTCGACCAGTCGAAGGAACAGTGTCGACTGCTTCTACGACCAGTCGTAAATCTTCGATTCAAAGTCCAGCGATAATTTACAAGGTCTTCGACCAGTCGAAGGAGACCTTCGACCAGTCGAAGGACCTGACCAGTGACCTACGACCAGTCAAGGAGGCCTTCGACCAGTCGTAGAACGGTCAAAGCTTATCGCGCCCGATTTTTTTCAAATCTGTTATTTCTTCGACTAGTCGAAGAGCTCCTTAGACCAGTCGAAGATGCGATCTGCTCACCTATAAATAGAGCACGAAACTCAGAAGAAAAAATGCAAATCAATTAATCCATTCAAGCCAATCTTTGTCAAACTTCTGAGAAGTAATTTTGTGCTCCATCTAAGCTAAGTGTGCTTATTTTATACTCTCTTTCTTTAGCTTTATTTAATTGATTTTGTTTCTGCTATTCCAATCTAATTTGATAAGAGGAATTGTTATTCCCTTTCTTTGGAATCAAAATCAATTAAGACAAGCCCTATTTGGTCTAATTTAAAATCTATTAGAACTAGAACCATTGTAATTGAGTACTGGACATTGAACTTGAACATTCAATCATTTACTCTGATTTGGTTCTACCGGGCTGCTACAAACGAAGGAGTTAATCAGGTATTTTACGTTTAATTGTAAAATTCTTTCTGTTTTGGTTTCTTTCAAGATTTGCCAGAAAAATCTTGTTGTATTGGTTATCTGAGGAGAGCCAGGAAAACTCAGAAGTGGGGTTTTTTTATTGTGTAAGCCCACAGACAAAGACACAATTGTAAAGGTTTTGGGTGAACCTGTGAAAACCTATTTTGTGAGTGAACGCTAATATCCCCTGTGTGAGGATATTAGGAGTGGAGTAGCATTCTGTGTGGCTGTTGTTTAACAGTTGGTGAACACACAGGCGAACCACTATAATCCCTTGTGTTGTGGTTGAATGATTTACATTTCTAATCTCTAATATTCATTTGTGGGATGTATGTGTGGTGGTAAATGTTGTAATCGTTTAATTCAAGCATTGTGGGAATTTTGTAATAATTTAGAATTTACTTTCTGCTATTCCTTTATCTACTTGAATTTAAATTTCCTTTAAAGTTGTTCCAGCAAGGTTGCCCTGCCATTTTTATGGTGTATGGCTGTCCCTAGAACAATACATTTGTGATTACACTTTATTTCAATTTGTGCTTAATTCTGTATTCCTCTTTGGTTTGAGATTTGATACAAAGATCTTTCTAGAAATAAGGTTGTCCTACCATAAACTCTGGTTTTGGTGAAAGGTTGTCCTTAGAATAACATTTGTATCAATCCCTCAAGATCAGATTTTTGAGGTTGTTTTACTTTCCTGCATTGTGATTTATTTTGGCTATCATATTATTTTTAATTCCGCTGTTATAACATTTATTTGGCATAGTCCTATTCACCCCCCCTCTAGGACATATAGCTAGGCCTTTTCAAGTGGTATCAAGCCTAATAGCTCGTTCTTATTGCTATTTATTTGGATTTATTTCCTGAGCTAACGATCTAAGCTATTTAAAAAGATGTCAAATTTTGATAGCCTTTCAGTCACGAGGCCTCCACCATTTGATGGCTCCAACTATGCCTATTGGAAAGCCAGAATGAGAATCTTCCTAAAATCAATGGATGAGAGTGTGTGGCGAGCCACAGTAACTGAATGGAAAACTCCTACCATTGAAGTAACTGAATCCGACGGTTCAAAAACTATGTCTGTACCTGCTTATTATTTATGGACCACTCTTCAGAAAAGTGAGTATAGTGCCAATGCTAAAGCACTAAATGCAATCACTTGCGCACTATCACCGGATGAGTTCAAAAGAATCATATCCTGTGATACTGCGAAACAAGCCTGGGATATACTAGAAATGACACACGAGGGTACATCAATTGTCAAAAAGTCTAAAGTCCAACTCCTTACAACCAAATTTGAAGAAATTCATATGGAGGAAAATGAAATGTTTATGGACTTTTACACTAGACTAAATGACATTGTAAACTCAATGTGGGGTCTTGGCGATAAAATCCCAGAAAGTAAAGTGTGTGCAAAGATATTACGCTCACTTCCTGAACGGTTCAATTCTAAAGTAACCGCGATCCAGGAACTTCGTGATACGGATAATATGAGGGTAGAGGAATTAGTTGGTTCTTTACAAACCTACGAGTTAAACTTTAAAGCTCCTAAAGGTAAATCGATTGCTCTAAAATCCTCTAAATGTAATTCAGATTCAGAAGATGATATGGCTCTTTTGGCTAAGAAATTCTACAAGATTTTTAAAAGCAAGAAAAGGGTTGATTTCAAAAATCAAACGATAAAAAGAAGTTTAGACCCAAATCTCGAAAATCTTTGAAAGATAGTCAATGTTACAACTGTCAAGAATATGGGCATTTGGCAAATAGATGTCCCAAAAAGGACAAACCCAAGAAGAAGAGTATGTTGGCTACGTGGGATGAATCATCTGATTCTGAAACTTCTTCTGAATCAGAAGATTCTGAAACTGAGTTAGGGAATGAAGTTAAAGCACTTATGACTCTAGCCAAATTCACATTTTCAGATAATGACTCAACAAGTGAAGAAAATCTGAGTAGTGAATATGAAAATGAAGATGATCTTCAAGATGCTTACAATGCCCTATACAAAGAAAGTTGTAAAATTGCTGTCAAACTTAAACTTCAAAAAGAAAAGTTTTCTAAACTCAAAGAATGTTTTGAATCACTTGTCTTAGAAAAATCACAAATTTCAGATTGTTTTGAAAAAACAAAATGCGATTTGAATTCAAAAATTCTTTAATTGTTGATTTGAAATCTGAGATTGAAAATCTCAAAAAGGAAGTATCTTCTCTTCTGAGTCAAAAGGACACATGGAAATATGCCCAAGGTGATCCAAAGTTAGAAAAACTCTTATCCGGATCAAGAAAATGTGGCGATCTATCCGGGCTGGGCTATGATAAAAATTTATCTCCTAAACAAAAGTATACTCCTCCTATGTTTGTGAAAGGAGAGTCCTCAAACTCAAAAGGGAAAAATACTTATCAAGGTTTTTCTAAAAATCCAAAAACTCTTCAAAAATCTGGAAGCAGTCATGTCAACTTTAATCAGAAACGAAATCCACTAGCTGAAAAGATAGTAGATTTACTCAAGGAGCTCCTAAAATCTAACTCTATAGGTTATTCTTATAACTATAAACAAAAGAAGACCAACTATGTTCCTAAACCCAAAACAGTTATGAAATGGGTTCCAAAAGTCACCTGCTTGGTTGCTCACATTGCTTTCAAAGCAACAAGTCATTCAAAGTGGTACCTAGACAGTGGATGCTCTAGGCATATGACAGGTGACAAAGCTTTATTCACGGATCTAAAAGATATGACTGATGGTTCAGTCACATTTGGTGATGGTAGCAACTGCAAGATTATAGGCCAAGGTACGGTTCAACTTTTTAATCTTCCTGTATTTAAAAATGTTTTATATGTTGAAGGCCTAAAACATAACTTACTTAGCATATCTCAGATATGTGATAATAACCATAGTGTTCGGTTCTCTAATCAAAGCTGTGAGATACTAAATAATAAGGGTTCTGTAATATTAACTGGACGTAGAACGTCTGAAAATTGCTATATTATTAGCGAATCCAGCTCATCTAATCAAACATGTTACATGGTTCATACAGACGAGACTGATTTATGGCACAAGCGTCTTGGACATGTTCATTATCGAAATTTATATAGATTGAGCAATCAAGAACTTATAAGAGGTTTACCCAAACTTCAGAAATTAGATAAAATATGTGGTGAATGCCAGATAGGCAAACAAACAAGGAACTCACACAAAAAGGTGAATTCAAATACCACATCAAAACCACTCGAACTTCTTCACATGGATCTAATTGGACCTACTAGAACGGAAAGTCGTGGTGGTAAAAAGTATATTCTGGTAATAGTTGATGACTTTACCAGATACACTTGGGTAGTCTTCTTAAGGGATAAATCTGAAACCCTTGAAGAAGTAAGAAAAGTTCTCAAAAGGATTCAAACTGAAAAATCTTCTCAAATCAGTAAGATTCGTAGTGATCATGGATCTGAATTTGAGAATAGCAATTTTGAGAAGTTCTGTACCGACCAAGGAATATTACATGAATTCTCAGCTCCCAAAACTCCACAACAAAATGGAATTGTGGAAAGAAAGAATAGGGTGCTTCAAGAAATGGCTAATGTCATGTTGAATAGCATGAAGCTCTCTAAAAATCTTTGGGCTGAAGCTGTAAATACAGCTTGCTATATTATTAACCGAGTTTATACTAGCAAAGATAATAATAAAACGGCTTACGAATTATGGTTCAACAAAAAGCCTACTGTCAAATACTTTCGAGTTTTTGGCAGCAAATGCTATATTTTACGTGATCGTGAAAATTTGGGAAAATTCGATACAAAGAGTGATGAAGGGATTTTTCTAGGATATTCCTTAAACAGTCGTGCTTATAGGGTTCTGAACAAAAGGACTGGTGTGATTCAAGAATCCATCAATGTTGTCATTGATGATCACTTAAATAAGCCAATCTCGAATTCAGATAATGATGAAGTTCTAATCATTGATAAACCCGATACTTCATCAAATCAGACTGAATCTGAATTGAGGACTGTTAAAGATCATCCAACCACTCAAATTCTTGGAAACCCTC
This sequence comes from Magnolia officinalis, assembly GCA_021015155.1. NCBI lineage: Eukaryota > Viridiplantae > Streptophyta > Magnoliopsida > Magnoliales > Magnoliaceae > Magnolia > Magnolia officinalis. The sequence goes on along the minus strand of JAJHSJ010000011.1, from coordinate 29,272,589 downwards.
TCACTGGTGTTCGCACCCGTAGACAACTTGAGGATTTATGTAATTATGTATGTTTTACATCCCAAATAGAACCATCCAATGTAAAAGAAGCTCTTGCTGATGAGAACTGGATTGTTGCAATGCAAGAAGAACTTAATCAATTTGTAAGAAATGATGTTTGGTATCTCGTACCAAGACCTAAAGACAAACACATCATTGGAACAAAATGGATTTTCAAAAATAAGTCGGACGAAAGTGAAAATATAATTAGAAACAAGGCTAGACTAGTGGTACAAGGTTATACTCAAATAGAAGGAATTGATTTTGATGAAACTTTTGCACCAGTAGCACGTCTTGAATCTATCAGGCTATTTATATCCATTGCATGTTTTAGAAAGATAAAAATATATCAAATGGATGTGAAAAGTGCTTTTCTAAATGGCGTTTTATATGAAGAAGTATATGTTGAACAACTAATGGGTTTTGAAGATCCTAAAATACTGATCATGTGTATCGGCTTAAAAAGGCACTTTATGGATTAAAACAAGCACCTAGGGCATGGTATGAGAAACTAACAAAATTTCTTTTAATTCACAATTTTCAAATGGGATCTATTGATAAAACTCTATTTGTTAAAAAACATAATGATCATATCTTAATAGTACAGATTTATGTTGATGATATCATCTATGGATCAACTTGTACTAACTTGACTACTGAGTTTGCAGACTTGATGAAATCACAGTTTGAAATGAGCATGGTTGGGGAATTAACTTATTTTCTTGGTTTGCAAGTTAAGCAGCAACCTGAAGGAATATTCATCTCTCAATCTAAGTATGCCTTGAATCTAATCAAGAGATTTGGATTTGAGAATGGCAAGAATTTCGATACTCCTATGAGTACTACCCTGAAACTCTCAAAAGACTATAATGGTAAAAATATTGATTCAAAACTTTATCGGAGTATGATTGGTAGTTTGTTATATTTAACTGCTAGTAGACCTGATATTTCTTTAAGTGTTGGTATTTGCGCAAGATTTCAATCTGATCCAAAAGAATCTCACTTGATTGCTGTTAAGCGGATTATTAGATATGTTGCAAGTACTATAAATCTTGGTCTCTGGTATCCTCATGAGACTAGTGTCCAACTTGTTGGGTACTCAGATGCTGATTGGGCTGGTAATCTAGATGATAGAAAATCAACCAGTGGTGGTTGCTTTTACATTGGAAATTGTTTAGTTTCTTGGTTTAGTAAGAAACAAAATTCTATATCACTTTCAACAGCTGAAGCTGAGTATATCGCAGCTGGTAATGCTTGTACACACAGCTTGTTTGGATGCAACGAATGCTAAGTGATTATGGAATTAAACAGGATTCTATGATTTTGCATTGTGATAATTCCAGTGCAATAAATATTTCAAAAAATCCTATTCAGCATTCTCGTACTAAGCACATTAACATTAGATTTCATTATATTAGGGAATTGGTAGAAGAAAAAGTTATATCTCTGGAATATATTCCTACTGAAGATCAGAGAGCTGATATTTTCACAAAACCTCTTGATAAAATTAGGTTTAATAAGATGAAATTTGATCTTGGCATGTGTATTTCAAAATGATTATTTATGCCTACATGTATCATAGTGTATATATTTGCTAGGTTTAATTCCATTTTCTTTAAAAATTACAAGAAATATGTTTTTCTGGACTTCCTTCGACCTGTCGTGAGTATACTCGACCAGTCGTAGATCTCAGAAATCACTTAAATTTGGGAATTTTTGCTTTCTTCCTCATTTCTTTTTTTCTAAGGAGCCGAGCTTCGACTTGTCGAACCCGCCATTCTTGTTTTTCAAGGTTAGTGTTCCATTTACGTTTTTCTTGCAAATCAGTGTCTAGATTGTTCTCTTTTCTAACTTGAAGCTTTCTATTTAGGATTTCATTGAGATTTGGGGATTTGATTTTGAAAAATCTGTTTTGAGTAAACCCATTTCTCAATCCTTTGTATTTTCTTATTTCCTTATTATTATTGCTGCATATGGCTTCTAGAGGTAGAAAATCTACTTCCCGTGGTCCTTCTTCTTCCTCCAGATTGACCAAACGTCATCTTCTTGAGCCTACTAATGATTCTTCTTATGTTATAGACCTTAGAGCTCGTAATGTTATTGTTGAACATCCTGTTGATATTAACCATATTGCACCTTTTGATATCCTTCCTTTGCTTGAAGCTGTAGGTTGGGTTAACTTATTGCATTGGGGTGGGCCTGCATACCGGTCCATTGCTCAATCCATGTTTACATGTATTAGTGACTTCTCACTGGATAATTTAACTTTTAAAATATCTACTAGTGAAGGGCCATTTGAAATTGATCGTCATTTAATTTCAGCCCTTATGGATATTCCCGTGAATGATGAGGGTATTCCTATTCATAATTTGACTGATAAACCCTCTGTATCTGAAAAGCGTATGCTCACTAGAGACTTGTGCAACATGAATGTTCACTGGACTAAAAAAGGGGATGCGCTTCCCGCAAGGTATTTGTTACCCAAATACAGAGTACTCCACAGAATCTTTGTGTCTAATCTGTATCCTCGGTCAGGTAATAAAACTGACTTGACCTCATTTATGGTACGTATTATTCATGCTATTTCCAGTGGTACTCAGATTTGTCTGCCATCCTTAATCTGTCATTTCCTTCTTCAGTTTAGACTCCATCCTGGTCATAGTGACATCCCTTTTGGTTATTTAATGACTGTATTAGCTACACATATGTTGGTCGATATGCCAGTTAATGAGGCACCTATCCATCATCTGATTTTCAACAACTCTAATCTCAATAAGATGAAGCTGGAATTACTTCCTGAACAAGGTGGTAATGGTGGTGGTGCTGGTCATGAAGAAGCGGGGGATGACATTAATATGGATGATATCTTTGAGGAACTGGATTCTGATTCAACAAATGATCCAGATTTTGTACCATCTGATTTTGATGCACGTCTGAGTGCATTGGAGGGTAAAGTTGAAAATTTGAATGAAAAGATAGAAAACATGTCTGTTGCTCATGATTCTCAATTCAAGTACATGCGGAAATATCTTCGGCGATTAAACAAAGGCATGCACCAACTTGATCCCTCTATTCCTGCTCCGTCTTCTAGTTCTAATTCTGACTAGTCTATATGGGATTTTCTGGTTTGTAATAACTTTAAATCTTAGCTTTGAGTCATCCGATTTGGAATTGGATACTATTTTTCTTTTCTGCTGGATATTTGTTTTTTTTTTTTTATGCTATTATCTCATATCTCATCTTATTTCCTCTCATATATCCCTTTATATTGTTATTTTATTTGTCATATTGTGACAAAAAGGGGGAGAATGGTTATGTTACTTAGGGGGAGTATGTTTGGAATGGTTTAAGAATGGTTTAATGTTAGATATGGATTTAATTTGCAGGTAAGCCAGAGTTGATGTCAACTGGTTTATGTTTTCTCTCTAACTCAATCCGGTGATTCTACTTTTATCTTGGTTATATCTTGTTATGTGTTTTGTCACTAATTTGACAAAGGGGGAGATTGTAAGTGCTATAGTTTATATCCCTGTATGTTGTCAAATTTGTGGTGACAAAAACACTGTTATATAACTTGCATTAGTGAAGCTCTTTCTAAAGATCAACATTCATAAACAAGCAAAGCTCACAACAAGCAAAGATTACAAGTACAAAGATCAACCTTGACTTCAAGTATTGCTCTCAAGACAAGACTCAAGAATACAAGACTTCAAGAAGAGTACAAAGTAGTTCGTATAGAACTCAAGTCACTTTCGAGGTTGAGCTACATCAAGACTTCAAGACTTAAACTTCTAGGTCACTTGTTCCTAATGTTTTCAATGTCCTTACTTCTTGATTGGGGTTTGAATGACCATAGGTTGACCTTAGAAGTAGGCCATTTTGGATACATAAGTCATATGTATATGACACTTGTGTTTGGGCAGTTCGGGGACTTGTCCTAGGCTTTCTTCGACTAGTCCTAGCTTTGCTTCGACCAGTCCAAGAAATTCCACGATCAGTCGTAAGTTTGTTACAAAATTCGGATAAATTCTGTTAGTCTTCGACCAGTCGAAGGAATAGTGTCGACTGCTTCTACGACCAGTCGTAAATCTTCGATTCAAAGTCCAGCGATAATTTACAAGGTCTTCGACCAGTCGAAGGTGACCTACGACCAGTCGAAGGAGGCCTTCGACCAGTCGTAGAACGGTCAAAGCTTATCGCGCCCGATTTTTTTCAAATCTGTTATTTCTTCGACTAGTCGAAGAGCTCCTTAGACCAGTCGAAGATGCGATCTGCTCACCTATAAATAGAGCACGAAACTCAGAAGAAAAAAGGCAATCAATTAATCCATTCAAGCCAATCTTTGTCAAACTTCTGAGAAGTAATTTTGTGCTCCATCTAAGCTAAGTGTGCTTATTTTATACTCTCTTTCTTTAGCTTTATTTAATTGATTTTGTTTCTGCTATTCCAATCTAATTTGATAAGAGGAATTGTTATTCCCTTTCTTTGGAATCAAAATCAATTAAGACAAGCCCTATTTGGTCTAATTTAAAATCTATTAGAACTAGAACCATTGTAATTGAGTACTGGACATTGAACTTGAACATTCAATCATTTACTCTGATTTGGTTCTACCGGGCTGCTACAACGAAGGAGTTAATCAGGTATTTTACGTTTAATTGTAAAATTCTTTCTGTTTTGGTTTCTTTCAAGATTTGCCAGAAAAATCTTGTTGTATTGGTTATCTGAGGAGAGCCAGGAAAACTCAGAAGTGGGGTTTTTTTTATTGTGTAAGCCCACAGACAAAGACACAATTGTAAAGGTTTTGGGTGAACCTGTGAAAACCTATTTTGTGAGTGAACGCTAATATCCCCTGTGTGAGGATATTAGGAGTGGAGTAGCATTCTGTGTGGCTGTTGTTTAACAGTTGGTGAACACACAGGCGAACCACTATAATCCCTTGTGTTGTGGTTGAATGATTTACATTTCTAATCTCTAATATTCATTTGTGGGATGTATGTGTGGTGGTAAATGTTGTAATCGTTTAATTCAAGCATTGTGGGAATTTTGTAATAATTTAGAATTTACTTTCTGCTATTCCTTTATCTACTTGAATTTAAATTTCCTTTAAAGTTGTTCCAGCAAGGTTGCCCTGCCATTTTTATGGTGTATGGCTGTCCCTAGAACAATACATTTGTGATTACACTTTATTTCAATTTGTGCTTAATTCTGTATTCCTCTTTGGTTTGAGATTTGATACAAAGATCTTTCTAGAAATAAGGTTGTCCTGCCATAAACTCTGATTTTTGGTGAAAGGTTGTCCTTAGAATAACATTTGTATCAATCCCTCAAGATCAGATTTTTGAGGTTGTTTTACTTTTCTGCATTGTGATTTATTTTGGCTATCATATTGTTTTTAATTCCGCTGTTATAACATTTATTTGACATAGTCCTATTCACCCCCCCTCTAGGACATATAGCTAGGCCTTTTCAAAAATGTCCACCGTTGAAATCCTCCTTAAGGCCCATTGTTAGGCCCATTCTCATCTCCTCTTATTGGGCTTACCCCCAAACTATTGGGCCCCCATTCATGCTAGTGTTCTCCACCACCCTTGTAGGAATCACCATAACTTGTAGACTCACCTTGTTTGTATCAGGCCCCATAAGAAAGTCCAACTTACCATATGATAGATTGGGTGAGAAAGCGCACTTAATATACTTAGGGTCATCATCTCGACTCTCACTGTTGAATGATCACTCTATGAGGTCCATCCTTGATGTAGTATGGCAATTAGGTCGCCACTATATATATATATATATATATATATATATATATATATATATATATATATATATATATATATATGAGAGTACATCATTACCGTAGATCATGCTTAGTATAACCTCATGATTCTTGCCCATGTGCATCATATGTATTGATGGGCTACCCCAAAACATTGGGCCCCATTGATAATAATGCTTTCCACCATACCCTGTAGGACTACTCCCAAGCTTCAGAGCCCTCCTTATAATTTGTATCAGGCCTTCCATAGTAAACGTGATCCACCTAGATGCATGGGTTTGCCCAAGCTTAGTGACCCAAACCGAGGCCCACTTAGATGATGGGTGAACTACCGACCCGTTTGTAAGGACACATAGTCCTAGATGTATAGACCCTACCGAGGCCCGCCTTGTATTCATATTGGGCCCCATGGGAAATGAAAGCCCACTTGCTGTATACCCACTTGACTCGCCCCATGAGACATATCTTATCCTTGTATCCAGTGTTAGGACCTCAGTGTCACGTATATATCATCCACACCGTTCATTTACTTCTTTGGGACAAGTGTGAGGTCTATCCTTGACACTAGTACACCATCACCTCTTGTTGTAGATGGGAGGATATGTGATACCGGATTTAGTATATCCACTGTGCTATCTCGATGTATGGGTTAGACCCGTCGTCCTTCCAGTGGACCCCGTCTTGGGATATATGATATATTAGTGCTTTGGAGGCTAATGTTAGTCTAACATAGGACATACCACATGGACTCCTATAGTTGTAGAAGAGGCATGTCGTTTAGCTCCTACTCTTTGTATGTGGTATGTCGATGATGGCCAATTGTAGATTATTGTTGTCCGCCCTATCAGATAATCATGCCTATGTACTTTATTACATCATGATACATGCCTATACGCATCATATGTATACTTGTTATGAGGAATGATTGATCATAGCATATGCCATTGGGTTGGTTTATTATGAGACTCCTTTTGAAACGAAGTTGCCTCACATGAGCGTACGGTATGCACAGGTTTGATGCATGACTAGACGGTATGACTTATGCATCTCGCATCTTATGATATGACCACTGTACACCCTAGCAACATCAGGGTCGTGGCCTCTACAGACATATCGTGGATGGCCAGATGGGACACCAGAAATCCTTTTTGTACAAGAGGCGCGATAGATGTCTTTGGGTAAAATTTCATAAACCCTCATGGTACATGAAGACGCTCCAACATCTAGACCGGGTGGATATACATGAGCGCATGAGGGCCGTATACCAGTAGGTCGCGTCTCTCACTATATCGTGATCGGTTAGAAGGGGGTGTGGCCTTAACCGCCTGAGGGAGTAGCCAATGTTAGGCTGGGTTTGACCAACTTGAGGAATAGGTCTGCTATCGACGAGACGGACCGATATTGGCAGGCGGATAGTGAGGTCTCTTCCACTTACCCAGTTGTACGCTTGATGGGGTGGCAAGCTGGTGTAGAGTGTACTAGACCCCGGTGATGATCCCAGAGATGTACGATACTGATATGTGGACCTACTGAGCATGAGTTGCGTACTCAGCATTTAATTGATTCATTCATTCACTATCCACTTGGGCTGGTGGTGCGCAATCAAATCATTGTGTGTACCTTCACAACGGCCAGGATTTCAGTTGGGGCATGCGACCAACCTGAAATCAGGAGTTTACCACATTGAGCCTAGTTATCCAAATTTAGGTATAAGATTGGTTTGGACAGAAGTCCCTTGTGATGGACCTCACAGCCTGCGATACTGCGTACTATCATCCCAACTTCACGCCCTAGCTTGGTCATTTCTTTCACACCGCATATTGCATTGCATCCCTAGCCCATGACATTTGGTTTACCACGACCCCGCATTGCATAGGCGATCTGCATTGTATACTCTGATATTGTATGACTCATGGACTTGTTAGTATTTCTGCTTACTCCGTTATCGTATGACTCATGAACTTGCCAGTATTTCCGATATTGTATTGTATACTTGGCATCGGTGTTGCGCAACACGTACACTACCCTCTAAGCTTTCTATAAGCTTATACACGATAGATGCGTGCAGGTGACGCCAGGATGCAGTAGCGTTGAGGCAGGAGTGTGTGGCCGAGCTTTGTGGAGATTTTATTATATATGTGTATTTCTTTTCAGCATTGTAATCAACGATTTATATTAGTGGATATGTGATGATGATGTTGCTCTAGGTACACTTGTGGTTATGCTTCTTTACAAAAAAAATTACACTGAAAATCCTCCTTGTAGGATCCCAGGATCGAAAATCTTGCGTATGGGCACTAGGAGCCAAGAATGGGGTACTATGGAGGCTGTCGGCACCGGATTCGGCGATCGAAAATTTTGTGAGCCCGATTTTCGAGTTTGGAGCGTGACACTATGAACTGATAACAAGTTCTTAGTTATTTCTCTACTATGATGATGAATATCTTGGTTATTTCTCTAATACTATAATGGATATCATTTAATTATGCCTTAAACTATGTTTCCATAACATAAGCTAATATTTGAGATATCGGAGACTCCTAAAATTCAGGTCATTATAAAAAATGACCCAATGGTAAAGATTAAACCATTTGAGTTCATCTTTAGTTCAATTTACATACGTAGATAACAACAAACTAGGTGGAGATGATCCGATGTATGAGAATGGTTACAAAAATTAGGCAAATCAAGAACTGAGACAACTCTCTCAGGACCAAAAGCTGGTAGGTGTGTCGCTATTCTTTCATCATTGAGCCAACTCATAGTTAACTACAGAGGGATCAACTACTACCTAAAAGGAAAATGTGTACCTGAAAAAGAATAATACACGTGTAAAGATCACTAATGGCCGAATTCCATTCATGGTAAGAGGTCGTTCCAGACAAACTTCCCATCAATAAAAAGAATTTGAGGACATACACTACCGTCACAATCTACTTCATCTTTTGTATAAAGCTATCCTCCTCTTAAGCGTCCACATGCTCAGACTGTATACTCTAAATCTGTATAGCTAAGTGATTTGGCTTATAAGATAGTAAACTCCTCAAATCTTTTATGAAACTGCTCAGAGTATGGCACACAATAACCATAAAAGCGCAATTTCTTTTTACAAAATTTATAAATTTAATTTTTTTTTTTTTTTTTTCAATATTTTTTCCAAAGCAATCCAACCCCGTACCGTACCATGCAAGTGACCGACAATGTCCTCATCAACACGGCCCACCCAAACATGGAATTGCACGGTCCACCTGATAGAAGAGAGATCTTTTTTCTAAATTGATATAGACAACTGACCTTATTGTTTCCAAACGTATGTTTTATGCAACCCTTGACCACGTACATTGTCTGGGACGCGGATTGCGTCCTACTCCCGCCCGGACGGTAATCCGTTCGGGCAGGGCTCTGTGGGGCCCACAGTGATGTGAGTGTTTTATCCACGCCGTTCAACACTGTTTTCAGATAATTTTAATACGTGAACCAAAAAATGAGGTGGGTCCCAGTCTTAAGTGGACTACAAAGTGGAGATTGAACGTACGCCATTATTGAACGTACGCCATTAAAAACTTCTTAGTAGCCGGAGAAGTTTCGGATGAAGCTGATATTTTGTGTTTGCACTTCATCCACGTCTACATGACCTTATGAATAGGTTGTATGGTAAAAAAAAACATCACGTTGGCCCTTAGAAAGGTTTCAAGGGTAGGTGTCATTATCAATGTAGGTTCCTTTGGTGTGGTCTACTTAAGCCTTGGACCCGCCTCATTTTTTGGTTCATAATAAAATTATTTGAAAAAAGCGTTGAACGGGGTGGATAAAACACTCACATCACGGTGGGCCCCACAGAGCCCTGCCCGGACGGATTACCGTCCGGGCGGGGGTAGGACGCAATCCGCGTCCGACTGTCTGATGGGCATCAATCTCGCCACCTGGATCCAGGTGCAGCCTACAGTCGACGCCGACAGATGGTGGGGGACTCTAGATATCGTCCCCATCCAACCCCCCCAGCTCGGCACAGGCAGGGTCTCTGAGGGACCATCGTGATGTATGGATTTATCCACACCGTCCATCCATTTTTTTTATATCAATTTAGTGTAACAGACCAAAACCGAGGTTTATCCAAGGCTTAAATGGACCACAGTGGGGATTGAACGCTCACCATTAAAAACTTCTAGAAGATTAAGAAGTTTTGGATCAAGCTGATATTTGCGTTTTACCTTCATCTAGGTCTGTGATCTTATGAACAGGTTGGATGGCAAATAAGCATTATGGTTGGCCCCAGGAAGGTTTCAACGGTAAGCATCATTAACGCGGTCTCTTCCTGTGTTGTGGTCCACTTAAGCATTGGCTCTGCCTCATTTTTGGGCTTATAGCCTAAATGATATGGAAAAAAATGGATGGACAGTGTAGATAAAACCCATCATAACGGTGGGCCCCTCAGATCCCCTGCCTGTGCAGAGCTCGGGATTGGCAGGGATGGTACCGAATCCGCGTCCAGCTGTTACGCGATGGACCGAGATGCATGTTACAGTTGTGAGGCGTGATACCTAGAGCTTGCCACATGGCCCATGCGAATGGTCATCTCAACTGTCCATCAGGGACGGACCACTTAGATATTTAGACCAACGGGAAATGGGCAGAAGAATCTGGATTACAGGTGGAAGGGGATTGTCTAGCTACGGATAATGATTTATTCGAGATACAAATAGATTGGATGATCCTTTCTATCTAACAGTGGCCTACAAATCAACGGTGGAAAAGAAAATTAATTAATGGTCAACATTAAGTGCTGGAGAGTAAAGATAGTGTGGTCTGCTGATAAATACGATTTTGTAACATGGTGCATTAGCAATGAGGCCCACCATCTGGACAGTTCAGATCGACGGATACCCAGCCACATGCAGACAAATGGCTCCACCGCATCATCTCTCCTTACACCAACGGCGGAATCCACTGACCGAGCAAACTGAATGCAATGAAGAGCGGACGCGAGTTTTCTGTAACATGAGTTACTATACGCCAAAACTCTGGTGAGGCCACCACGATGTCTATCTAAAATCCACACAATCCATCGGTTTCACCAGCTCATTTTAGTTTGAGAGCCCAAAATAAGGCAGATCGAAGGCTCCACTGGGCAATGCCACTGGAAACAGTGGGGATTGAATACCCACCATTAAAACCTTTCTTGGGCCCACAGATTTTTTGGATCAGGCTGATATTGGGGTTTTCCCTTCATCATGATGGTAATCACCTCCCCAAAGCGATGGGGCTTCGGTGGATCCCTGATTGTGGGGCTCACCATGATGTAAGTCTTATATCCATGCCGTTTATACGTTTCGCCAGATTATTTTGAGGGCATTAGCCCACACATGCAGCAGATCCAAATCTCAGGTGGACCACACCACAGGATAAAGTGGCGACTGACCATTAAAAACCTTGTGGGCCATAAAAGTTTTGGATCAAGCTGATATTTGCGTGGTGCTTTCATCTAGTTCTGTACAACCTTATCAACATGGATCAGGCAGATATTTGTGTGGTCCCTTCGTCTAGGTCTGCATGACCTTATCAACAGGATGGATGGTAAATAAACATTCCTATGGCCCCCAGGAGTGCTCAATCACCACTGTTTCCCGTGGTGTGGTCCACCTGAGATTTGGATCTGCTGCATGTGTGGGGTGGTGTGATCCACCTGAGATTTGGATCTGCTGCATGTGTGGGCTCATGCCCTGAAATGATGTGGTGAAACGTATGGACGGCATCAGCATCGTGGTGGACCCCACAGGGATCCACCGAAGTTGCATCCCTCCCCAAGGGGGGTTGGATGGAATTTGAACATCACGGTGAGCCTCATGAATGTTTCGATCGTGGATCTGGACCACTTCCATCCGCAGTGTTTAGCATCTGCATCACTTCTCAGATCTCATGCTAACATGAGCTGCAAATCTATGGATGGAGTGGATTTCACATGGACAGGACCCCACAGCTTTGGGTGCCAAAATCAAGGGAGAAAAATCCACCAATCATGTACTTCCCCGGGAGGTTAGGTACCACATGGTCAGTTTAGTGTGGGGCCAGCCACAATGCACGGGCCGTTTGATGACATGTGAATGGAGCTAATTATGAATAGGTTGGATTTTAATATTCTAAGGACCATGTGATAAATTATTAATATACAAGTGCAATTAGTGACATTGCCGACAGAATAATGCGGTCACCATTCTTCATCGATCATCCTTATTTTCCCATTTCAGACAAGAAAATGAATCTTTTCACTGTACATGGGGGAAGGAACATCATAACATGGCTCTCTCCATTCTCCAAGCTCTTTTAAGAATATCAAAAGAATGCAGCTACATATGATAAAATGATTATTTAACCAATCACTCAGCCTTTCTCTACCTATTTCCACTTCAAATCCACTCTCCTCTCAGATCCAATTTCCACTACAAGGATTCATCCATCCTGTATTACGTAAATCTCGACAATTAGGCATCTTTAGTTTCATATTCAAGATCATCGTTTGCTGCCATGTGTTCCACACCTCCAAGCCAGAATATGTATGGTCCACCCCAATCATGCTGAAGATCTGAAAGAAGCAAAAAAGAACCATCAAGATAGCGATGCAGGAAGCGCAATATACCTATCTACCCCGCCACTACGTCAACAGCAAACAAGATGTGACTGGTGTAACTTTGAGGCCACGCGTGACATAGTGCATTGTGTGGAAATGAAGCAAAATATCAATATCATATATATAAAAGAAAAAGTGATGAGAGCAAAGGTTAAAGTAGAGACGGGTTATCATCTTATTACCAAGTCAATGAAACATGAGAGGTGCTAACTGAAGGAGCATGTCAAGGTGGAATGTGGAGCCACCATTAACATGCACTCGCCCAAAAATCAGGCAGCACATCATCAGGTGAGCCATGTGTACTAGAAAAATAGGACATGGATTGCTTGTAACAGGGATTAAACACATCCTGTCTAGTGATAACATGAAGCCAATGAAAAAGCACCATGCGCTTAGATGTGGGACTCATAGTGAAAAGTAAAGATGATGATTTTGTCCTTTTTACTATATGTCCCACATTTGATACACGCACAAAGTGCTTTTTCATTGATGACATATCATCGTTGGATGTAGTGTGTTTAGCCCTATGTTATATACAATCTGCATATAGAAATAGATGGTTACATAAAAATAATGACCAATGGTCTATATATTCAAAATACGCGTGTTCCACCTAATAAAGAGACCTCGACTTTCAGGCCATGGAATATTCACGGTACACATTTGCCATGCTAGCAGTGTGCCAACTATACCCTTTAGTCAACATTTTCTTGTTAAACATAGCAAGCTTTCAAGAAACTGAAATACGAGGGAATTGAGTTTTGGAAGAAAAAGCTCAACCAGGAGGAATTCTAATCGCAATTCATTTTTACCACACGTCCAACAGGGATACATGGAAGATGACTATGAGATCCAGACCAAGAATCCAACAAGACACTGTATGTAGAAATCAGGTAAGTTGTAGTCCTAGCTAGCCACTTGATTGCAGCAAGGCCCAAAAATTGGTCAGGCCTTTTCCTTCAAATTTAGCAGCTAGGATCATCCAACCAGCCAGATTTTTGGGTCATGGACCATCCAAGGGGGGCTGGTTCGATGAGTTGACTGGATCTTGTGCACATCTGTCACATCCCTGTGGTAACTCTTGTGCAATTAATTAGCATGCATCTTCAAGTAGAATGCAGAAAAAACAAGTCTAACGGTAGGTTTAACAAGTAACCAACATGTTGTTAATCTTTTCTTTTTTTTTTTTGAAAGATAATAGGACTGTCATGATAGGTCACTTGATCTTCTGATTTTTAATAATAGGACTCTCGTGATAGGTCACTTGATCTTTTAATAATAGGACTCTCATCCATTAGGTCACCTGATCTAACCACTGTGAGATAAAGGGAAGAAAGAAGAGAATCTAATAACCAAAAATGAATAATATCCATCACCTGCTGATCACGTTGGCTGGCAAATTTCCAGCGAGAGATGAAATCTCACCCTGGTTGTTGCGATTGAGAGTCTGCCTTCCATCACTCTCATGGACTATGGCATTACTTGGCATTCCACTCGAGCAAACCTCTGAACTCCCTCTTGAATGAGGGTGAATCTCTGCTAACGGATTGACAACGAACCCACCCTGGAGTCCATACCTCCGGTTCTCCAACTTGTCAGAGTCAGCACCTTCTTTGTTGGCTGCACTGCGCATAGCAGCCAATGGTGTTGCACCAGATGTTGGAAACCTCGACGACGGGGTTCTACCCTCTGTTTTTCTCCAGAATTTCGAGCTAAGGAATTCTGCACCAGGTAGTTTGCAACATGTATTTCCTGTAGTGTCAGTGTTTGGCATCCTTCCTGTCGATACAGCCAAGTCATGGGAGATCTCATCCAATGCCATCTCAATACCATGAACTCTAGTTTCCAGGGAACGAATGCCGTTCTGCGAGCTTCCAATGAACCTCTGAATAGAAAACGGACACGAAAGATTGAAACAAATCAGCATAGTCTTTGAAATCAAAACAATATATAAGAGAATGCCTTGAGAAATTTCCAAAGATGGGAATGTAAGAGAATATTTATAATGAGACATCTGATGACCATGGATGGTGCTGACTAAATCCAATGATCTCAAAGTAATGTGTGTGCCTCTGTACATCTGTGGCACCCAAATAATCCTGATAAGAATCCACAAAAAAGTAGATCAAGCAGCTGATCTCTCCTGCATTAGGACTAGGTATGAGATTTTAACGCTCTAATGGAGGATTAGGCAATGGGAGACAGAAGTAAAGGCAGACAAAGCTAATTTTCTCCATCCAGAAGTAAGCGGATGAAAATAATGGTTGTTGGAAAAATAAAGAGAAGGGCCAACTAGTAAGACAATAAAAAGAATTGGGCACTTAGATTTCCTCACTGCAAAAAATTCCTGGTTTCTCAAATGCCTAATGAAAAGACCAATAATAGTGTTCCTAAGATATTCTTGCTTATTGGAGGTAATGGATTCATCTAACTCTGTTTCCAAGCATAACTGTGTTTCCAAGAACAATAAAAGATTTGAATAGGGCCAGCCTGACCAGGTTGAGCCCTAGTCGATCATCCCGGTTGTCTATATAAAGAACCTATAGCACAAGTTGCCAATGCCATGAGAGCTACCCATCGAGTAGGCAGCAAAACAAAGGGCATTTGTCAAGCAGAATTTGGCAAGTGTCAAAGAAACTCAACCAAAGATTTCCAGTTTAGTTTGTCTAGTGAGGATAAAAAGGTGAATGCTGGAACATGAAACAACCATTGACACAAGTGACAAGACACTCGTGATGCAAGTCGATGGTGAAGCTCATCTCTATTTTAGTGTGTGTGTGTGTTTTTTTTTTTTTCGGGGTCTTTTTAGTCCCATATAAATCACACTCCCATGATACTGATTATGAGAAGCATCCTACCCACTGATTGAAGGACGCAGCTCCACCATAGTAAAGACCACTTGAATTAAGTGGTAGCAAGTAGAATGGCCTAAATACATTTAAAGCATAAGGAAATGTTACTTGTCACTGATTAATAGGGCATAGTCATTCAAGTGAAGGATCCCGCCTGCTCTTTTTCTCAACAAAGACAGATTAATAAAGCATAATCAATTATGGCAATCCAATGGCATCGATTTTAGCATATTGAAATCTGAGCTTAGCAACCCCAAACTTCATTTGAACTGGCAGGACACTGCAAACCTAGGACTGTCATGATACTGCACTTTCTTAGAAGAAAGAGGGGCATACCTGGAGAAGATCCAGCAGGCTGGATTGCTGGTTCTCTATCTGAACCAGCTGTTTGCGGATCAAAGACAAATCGTTGTCTTTGTGGCTTCCATATAATTCTTCACCAGTATTGTTATGTCCAACAATAGAATCCGAGCTTTCCTCCTCTTGGAAAGGAACCACGCGAGATGACGACCTCAGCCCACCCAACTTCACAGTCTTGTCATCACAGTTCTTATCAAAGAGGACACGTTTCACTTCTAGCTTAGTAGGCCTACTTCTCACATTTTCTCCCTTTTCCAGACCAATCACATCTCTCCCCTCACCATTCTGAGGACCATCTTCACAGAAAGCTGTGTAAGGTGGAGCATGAGGAACGGCAATCTCTATCTTCCAATTCGATGGTTTTTTACGGTCCAGCTTACGGAACAAAGGTGGGCTTGATTTCTTGTCACTACCAAGAGGATTCATCTTGCTTATGGCGGTAGCTGAGGCACCATCAGATGGAGGCGATCTTCTTAACGGAGCTCTCTTCTTCGCCAAATATGGAAAGTCAGTTGTCATATTGTTAGAACCTTTTGATCCATCTGGGAACCGCCCATCGCTTACATTTTCTGCCACATCAACACCCAAATTACAGAAGAAAAAGAGAGAGATAGAGAAAGAGAGAGATAAAAGGACAATCCTTAAAAGAAAAAAGAGCAGATGAAGCAAGAAACACAAACATTCGTGGAGAAGTATAAATTCTACAACTGCTTTTTGTGCATCGATGTTACAAAGGGTAGGTTCTGGGGATCCATGCATTGCAAGGTGGAGCTGATGCCCTTCCCCTAAATCACAAGCAAGATCGGGAAAAAGTGGAAAATGTGAATCTCAAATAAGATTGGGTTCCGTTTCCGCACTGTCCCAAACAGAAAACCACAACCTAAATTGTCTAACCAACTGCGATCTGGAGGCACATTCATACAATCCCAAACCTCTACTATCTACAAATGAACTCAATTGCCTAAATCAGAATAAGTAGACAAAGAAAATAAGAATGGGAGAAGCGGAAGAGCAGGCAGTTGTGATCAAATCCAGAAAACATAGAAGCAAAATTCTTTAGATCTGAATGAGCTGAATTGCATTTTGAAGGAGATGTACGCAAAAAGTAAGAGAGAAAGAGAAATCATAGAAAAAGAAATCAAGAAAAACAAGACAGATGTTAGTCACCTCTTGAGGAAGATTTCGACTGAGATGGCGGTGAAACATCATCAGAAATGTCCGGAATGTCATTCCAAGCTTCCAACATCTGATTCATGGCATCCCGAACGACTTTCACCTGGATGAGATTGAAGAAAAAAAAGACATGAGGAACCAATGCACAAACAGATAGATGGCAATAAAAGATATGAATGAGAAAGCATTCCGCTAACCACCTTATCAAATCTCCGAGCTTCGAACGTGGATAGGCAAGATGACTTGAACTCCGAGAGCAGATCCCTCTCGGCATGGGCCATACGAGTCAGCGCCTCAGCTGCTGCCTTCCTCGCAGCCCAGTCATCACTGCTCAGGAACTCCACCAAGCAAGGAATCAAAAGCCCCAACAGATGGGCAGTCGAGGCAGTGCCAACGGCGACAATGCTCCCGACCAGAGACAGCAATGCCGGCTTGGCCTTGAAGCTGTCAGTCTTCAGCAGCTTCACAAGCCGTGGTAGAAGCCTCTGCAGCTGCGCAGGGTCGGGACTGGGAGCGGCCTCGATTGCAGCAGAGAGGCAGAGGGCGGATCCGATCTGGGAATTGTAGTCCTGCTCGAGGACGAGGGCTTCGGAGAGCGGTTTAAGGAAGACAGAGAAGGGAGGCTTAGTGATGTGTGATGCCATGGAGGAGACGGCATCGACGCAGGCAGCACGGACGGAGGAATCAGGATCACGGAGGCGGCGGACAATGACGGTGGAGATCATTCGAGGTAGGAGAGGAGTGAGGGCGTCGCGATGGGCGGTGGAGAGAGAGGTGAGGAGACGGACGCATTGCTGGCGGACGGGGGATTTGTGGGAAGAATCCGTGGAGGAGATGCAGGAGAGGAAAGGTGAGAAGGAATCGTGAGAGAGCGTGTCGGCAATGGAATGGAGCTCGGAGGAGGCGATTGCATGAGTGTCTCGGTCGGAAAGCTTGTTGAGGCATGTAATGACTCGCTGCTTCAACTCGCGAGTCGAGGCGGACGAGTTCAGATGCGGGCTTGGAGAGGAGCGCTTCGCAAAAGCCATGGAGAGAGATGGGATGGTTAGAGAAATGGCATTGATAAAAGGAGGTAGTAGGAATTTAGGTGGAATTGGTTAGAAGAAGAAGAAGAAGAAGAGAATGACGGAAGCATTCCTTCTCCCTTGTTGGGTTGGGTGGGGTTGGGGGGTGTGGTTGGGCTTTCGTTCGCCTCTCTGGCTTTCCTTTTAAATTAATTAAAGGAGACGGCAAGACAAGGTAAAAGGGCAAAAGGGTCGCCTCATGGCAGTTTTTTCACTTCACCCCACCATTACGCGGGACTCGGATTGGCTACTCTACAACAATGCACCGACGATTGGTACTTTGGATACGTGGCAAAACTATGTGGGCCCCATATTGTTGTTTATGTTTTATCCACGCCGTCCATAAGTTTTTCCAGATTATTTTACGTCATGAACTCAAAAGTGAGGCAGATCCAAAGTTTATGGGAAGCACAATGTAGAAAAAATGGGGATTAAATGCTTACCATTGAAAACTTAATGGGTCCAGGAGTTTTATATCAAGCTGATATTTGTATCATCCCTTCGTCTACGTCTGTACGATCCTATGAACAGTTTGGATGGTAAAATAAACATCATGACGGGCCCTAGGAAGGTTTCAACAATAGGCATCACTATCCCCACTGCCTCCTGTTGTGTGGTCCACTTAATTTTTAGATATGCCTCATTTTTGTCTCATGCCATAAAAATGATAAGGAGAAATGAATCAACGGTGTGGATAAGACACATAAATCATGGTAGAGCCCACAAGATTTGTCAGACATAGACAGTGCCCACGCTTGGTGCTGTGTTCTTCACCGCACAATCCATTCCCATTACGCGGGACGGAAATCCTCTGCAAAACCCCAAGCTTTGTGGGGCCATCATGCTTTATATGTAAAATCCACTGCGTTCATCAGGTTTTGTTCTCGATTCTAGGACCCGGGGTTAAAAAATCAGTGAGATGTCGATGGCTCTAGTGGGCCACATTAGAGCGAACAATGGCGATGGGATGCCAACCATGGTTTTTTTACTTTGGGACTACCATGTTTTAAGTTTCATCAAACCGGTTAACCATGTGTAATTCACCATCATCA
Organism: Magnolia officinalis; assembly: GCA_021015155.1. Classification (NCBI taxonomy): domain Eukaryota; kingdom Viridiplantae; phylum Streptophyta; class Magnoliopsida; order Magnoliales; family Magnoliaceae; genus Magnolia; species Magnolia officinalis. Next base: position 29,253,642 of record JAJHSJ010000011.1, on the reverse strand, counting down.
ATTGAAAATACAGGAGTCATCTTGATCCAAATGTCAGGCCGGCCACACCGTGTGAACTTGGAGGTTTTAGGAGAGGCGTGGATTGGGTACTACTCTACCGGGACCTAGCTAGAGACTGATGGTCCTACAGGGTTTCTTTTGGTCCACTGTGATGGATGTATTTTATCTTTATTGTCCATCTATTTTGACAGATCATTTTAAGCATGATCCTAAAAAGTAAATAGATGGAAGACTTGAGTGGACCACACCACAGGAAACCATGGTGACATTACCAATTACAATTGAAACCTTTTAAGGCCCATCATGATATTTATTTGCCATCTAATCTGTTCATGAGTGGATGAAGGGAAAACATAAATATCAACTTGATTAAAACTTTTGTTGCCCGGGAAGTTTTCATTTGGTAGGTGTTTTATCCCTATCATTCTTGTAGTGTAGTACATTTAAGCATTAGATCTTCCATCATTATGGGCTAATATCTTAAAATTATCTATCAAAGTGTAGATGTTAGAGGGCGGATTCTCCGAAGGTATGAGAGAGACTCTCTTCTCTCCACTAGTTGCCTCTTAAGAGAGCTTTTGTGATTGAGATAAAATAGTATAATATTTGACTAGAGTTGCCACCAACCAATTATTACGATTCTATAATCAATTAGACATCGTATAAACGCTTAAGATTGAGGACCTGATGATCCTTAACCCTAAGATGACTCATGAGTTTACATTCTATAGATTTCAAGGGATCGTGGTTATAGAGCAGGAAGGTGTTAGGCACCCAATGTGCTCATACGGATGTATGATCTTTACTTCATAAGATCTGACTAATTTTTAAAGAATAAGAGATATTTCTCGCATGCTATAAATGTAATATGATGTAATAGTAGTGATGATTTATTGATCTGAATTTCTGATGGGTAGGTTCTAAGTATATCGGCAAGCTGCAGAGCATACATTCAAAACGATCAAGTGCAGGGTATATGTATGAGATGTTTATGATGCTATGTGGATGCTTATGATAAAACGATAGTCAATCGGCTAAGGTTTCTAATGGACTTGTTGTGATTATATTGACAAGTCTCTGAGAATACACCTGCCAGTCAGATACAGTGGAAAATGATGGAATATAGTGTACATGTTAAAATGACGGCTAACTAGATAAGGTTTCTGATGGGCAAGATCCGATTATATCGGCAAGCCACAGAGCATACGACCATCAGTCAAATGTGAGAAAACAATGAAAAATGTACTATGATGCCAATGTGCATGAGGAGCATGGGAGTTGAGAGGGACATAAATATTGCATGATGTTAATGCTTGAGTTTGATGAAACCGATAGAAGCTTGAACGACTGGTTGAATGGTAGTGTTGTAAGGCTAGATTGAGTGGCTCATATTTGAACTTAGGTGACTCAGGAGGCTTGGACTCTAGCTAGTCTAGACCAAGGTTGGACTCTCTCTCTCTCTCTCTCTCTCTCTCTCTCTCTCTCTCTCTCTCTCTCTCTCTCTCTCCTTGGTGAAGGGATGGCTAAGATTAACGCTAAGGGATTTCTCAATATGGGAGTGAGTTAAAATGAGAGTGGATGCCTAAAATGAGAAAAGAAATGGGCTATTTATAATATATAACCCTGTTTTTCTTGTAATTCTTAGTGATCCCGGGGTAAAAGATGGTTGGATGGCTAGATTGGACATTTCCACATGGCATCATCCCATGAATTGGATGAAGTGGTAAAAGAGTAATTTTGGGTAAGGAGGTGGGCATCGGAGTAAATGCACTTCAACCGCACACTTAAGGTTTGAAAAATGGGAGTTATTGCTTTGAGGTTTCAGTTATTTCTCCGATTGGGCTTGGTTCTGGGCTTTTGACTAAGTGATTTGACTAGGTTGTGGGGTTGGGTAGGTTGACCGAGTGAGTTAACTCAATGACTTGACTGGGTGAGTTAACTTGCCGAGCCGACTCGAGGTTATAAGGTTTTAGGTTCCTAGGGTTTAGGGTTAGGCTAACCGGGTTGACTAGCTTGAATGGGCTGAGTTTAGGGTTTATGACTAGGGTTCTTGGGATTTAGGCTTCTAAGGTTAGTGTTTATGATTAGTATTCCTAAGTTTAGGGTTTAGGATTGGGGTTCAATTATCCATCCATCCGTTTAAACTCAATCAGCTTATCGGCCTGGGGCGAGGTGTCTACAGATGCCCCTCTTTAGCAGAGGTTGTGTTCAACCGAATGCCAAAGCAAATGGACACCCCTCATTTGTCAGTCATTAATGAATTGCGATCCAGAGTCATTGCCTTCATTTGTGTTTGTGTCTGCTGGTTGCCTGAAAATAGATAACTCGCACATATCGTGAAGGTTTGAGAAAAATGTTGTGATTGTCCCTGTGCGGGCCGCCAATCGCAACCCTTTTACTCATGTTCAGTACTAACATCGAAAAAGTATAGTAGAGACCCTACGCTTTCTGTGGCCAGAGACCCTACGCTTTTTGTGGCCTTATAATGATATCGACCCAGTATTGGATTGTTTATTGCTTCCCAGATTACCTTAGGAGTACTTGTTTTATTTGATTATTAAAGTGGTTAGCTACCCTGCGCTTTCTGCAGCCTTAAGGGGAACTCACTATACCAAATTGGACTTGATCAAATTCCACAAGCATCCATGCCTATGCAGTGCAGGTGACCTTTTTCCATGCAATCTTCTAGTTTTGACACTTAGGTTGCATTTTTCTTTTTTGCTATTTGGATGATTTCTTCTGACCAGTCTTGGCCTATCATCTTTTTATAATATTAGCATTTGACACAATGGAGCAGATGTTGGAGTTCATTCGATCATATTTTGATGTGTATTCGAATCTTGTAATTTTTGAGAAAACCATGAGATGTTAGATTTTATTTGATTTTACATTGACTCCCACCCAGAGATATGGAAGATCTCTTAGTGCCTCATATGTCTGACGCTTTATTTTGAAAATGTTTCATGATATTGAAAGTCACCCCACTCTAGGGAGTGATACTCTGTGGGGGTTTTAATTACAAGATGATTTTTAAAATGTGCCCAACTACTCATCGTCTCCACTAGGGATGCCTATGGGACTTCAAGTAAGTTGGTTTTTATTGAAAATATATGAGGGGTTAGTGCGCATGCTTGTTGTGATGGTGATGGACTTAACTGGGGATTATGGATGTTGTGTTTTATTGCTTGGATTTTAGTTGTCGCAATTGAGACTGAGATCTGTTGGGGATGGTTCATTTGAGACAAGTCTGATTAGTGGTTGTGATCAAGAATTTGATTAGAGATGGTTGATTAGTTCCATCGTCTCATAGAGTATTTAGACTTGATTTTTTGGACTGATCCGGAAGGTTGTTTGTGACAACTCCGGCTTTCGTGATGCAAATCTGTCCGTGGATGACGGTTAGGATTTTGATTTGCGACCAATCAAGTCCATTGTCTCGTGTAGTTTTGTGTTCAAGATTCTAATCCATGATCGATCGAATCCATCATCCCATTGTGTTGTGGTTAAGATTCCGATGTATGATCGATCAAATCCGTTGTTCCACTGTATTATGGTCAAGATTCCGATCCATGATTGATCGTATCTGTCATCTCATTGTGTTGTGGTTAAGATTCTGATCCATGACTGACTGGATCCGTCGTCCCACTAGTGTGTGGTCAAGATTCTGATCCATAATTGAATGGATTCATCATCACACGGTATTGTGATCAAGATTCCGATCTATGATTGATCGAATCTGTCATCCCACTATTTTATAGTCAAGATTCCGATCGATGACTGATTGGATCCGTCGTCCCACTGGTGTGTGGTCAAGATTTTGATCCATGATTGTTCGGATCCGCGGTCCCACTGTGTTGTGGTCAAGATTCCAATATATAATCGATCAGATCCGTCGTCCAACTAGTGTGTGGTCAAGTTTTCGATCTATGATCGATCGGATCCATCGTGCCACACTTTTTATGACTCTCTAGGGAGGTGTTTTTGTATTTTTAAAACATAATCCGGTCCATCGAATCGCTAGTTGATGGTCGTGTTTAATGCTAGTTTTTATTGAAAGAATCTAGATCATCGGATACGAGTTGACGGTCACGACTAATGCTAGTATTTTGGGTTTTTTGAAAAGTATCCAGATCATCGGATTGCAGATCGACGATCATGATTATGTTGAGAAGTGGAGCCACATCTGGGGCCGCCCACGACCAGTCGAGGTTGCGCGGATTTCGTGTCGCAAGTCCTTTCGCAACTGGGATGCGAAAGGAGTTTCGAGGATTTCGTGTCGCAAGTCCTTTCGCAACTGGGAAGCGAAAGGGAAGTTGTCAAAACTATAAATTGGGGTCCCTAGGGCTATTCTAGGGTTAAGGTTAATATTGGGAAATATTTCTAAGGTGTGTGCAAGGGATTTTCTCTATACTTCTAAGGGAGAGGTTAGTATATTGCCTTATAATCTTCGTTATTCATAGTGGAAGTTTGCATCCATGGTTTTTTACCCTAGATTGAGGTTTTTCTACGTATATCTTGTCTTGTGGCTTGTTTTAGATTGCTTTGATCTGTTTCTAGTTTATATTTCTTCCTATTTATCATTTGTGGGTGAGGCCTGAGATTGGATCTAGGCTCACTACGTTGTTGGCGTGCTGTGCAACAACTGGTATCAGAGCTATTGGTTTAGTTCTATTGGGAGCGATGGCAGAAGAAGGGAAAACTAGAATTGAGAAGTTTGATGGTTCAAACTTTGCCTTCTGGAAGATGCAGATGAAGGATTATCTGTATCAGAAGGACCTCTATATTCCTCTAGGAGGAAAAGAGAAGAAACCAGAAAAGATGATAGATGATGAATGGTTTTTACTGGATAGGAAGGCTTTAGGAACGATCCGACTCTCTTTGTCTAAGAGCGTTGCCTTCAATATATCCAAGGTAAAAACTACAAAAGAATTAATGGAAGCCTTAGCCACCATGTATGAAATGCCCTCAGCATCCAACAAGGTTCGTCTTATGAAACAGCTATTCAACATGAAGATGTCAGATGGTGGGAGCGTGACTGAACATCTAAACGAGTTTAATACAGTCACGAGCCAGTTGAAATCCGTTGACATTGCTTTTGAGGATGAGATCAGGGCGTTATTGATCTTATCTAGATTGCCAGACAGTTGGGATGGTTTGGTAATTGCTGTGATCAATTCTTCAGGGTTGACAAAGCTGAAATTTGATGATGTGGCTGGTCTAATTCTCAGTGAAGAATCTAGAAGGAAGGCATTAGGAGTTTCAGGGGATTCAGGAAATGCTCTAAACGTTGAAGGAAGAGGAAGATCGCTGAACAAAGGAGGCAATAAATACAGGCGTTCTAAGTTGAGGAAGTAGTCTAATGGACCGAAAGACAAAGATGGGTGTTGGCATTGTAGTAAGAAGGGGCACATGAAACGTGATTGCAGGGCGCTCAAGAAACAAGAAGGAAGCTCTCAAGGCGGGAAGGATTCAGTGAATCTGTCTGAGGAGAGTGACACAGAGGCGTTGATCTTGTCTCTTGATGCGAGGAATGAGTCTTGTGTTATAGACTCGGGTGCTTCATTTCATGCTACTTCGTGTAAGGAAGTTCTGCGTGATTATGTGTCAGGTGACTTTGGGAGAGTCTACCTGGGTGATGATGAGCCGTGCAATATTGTTGGAAAGGGAGATGTTCATGTAAATCAGAAAGACGGAACGGTCTTGAAATTAAAGGACGTCAGACATGTACCAAGTTTGAAACGTAATCTAATCTCAGTGGGACAGTTGGCCAATACCGGTTATGTGATGACATTCACCAGTGACTCCTGGAAGATCACAAAAGGTGCCTTGGTAATATCTCGAGGCAAAAAGGAAGGTACTTTGTACGTGACTTCAGGATCGTATAGTTCACTCGCAGTCGCATCAACTGGAGTGAATGGGCAGTTATAGCATCAGAGGCTGGGACATATGAGTGAGAAAGGAATGAAAGTGCTATTGTCAAAAGGGAAGCTACCAGGGCTAAAGTCTATTGACTTGAAATTCTGCGAGGACTGCGTGTATGGCAAGTAGAAGAGGGTAAGCTTCAAGAAGATGGGACGCCCTCCAAAGATACATCTGTTGGAGCTTGTACACACTGATGTGTGGGGACCGACACAGGTATTAGCTCTTGGTGGCTCACGTTATTTTGTTACATTTATTGATGATGCTAGTAGAAAACTGTGGGTCTATTTCTTAAAACATAAATTTGATGTATTTGATGTATTTAAGAAGTGGAAAGTTATGGTAGAAAATGAGACAGGTAAAACAGTAAAGTGTCTCAAATCTGACAATGGGGGAGAGTATTGTGATAAGAGGTTTGAGGAGTATTGTGCAGCAAATGGAATCGAACATCAGAAAATGATTCCAGGGACACCACAGAAGAATGGTATGGCTGAGCGCATTAACAGGACCATCCTTGAGCGCGCTAGGAGCATGAGGTTACATGTAGGGTTGCCCAAGACCTTTTGGGCAGATGCTGTGAATACTGCCGCATCTCATCAATAGAAGTCCCTCAACACCATTGGATGGTGGGCTACCAGAAGAAGCGTGGACTGGGAAGGAAGTGAACCTTACATATCTCAGAGTGTTCGGTTGCACTTCGTATGTTCACATTGATGCAGAGCACAGAAACAAGCTGGATGCGAAGTCCAGGAGGTGCACGTTTATAGGCTATGGGCAGCATGATTTTGGCTACAGGTTCTGGGATGCAGAAAACAGGAAAATCATCAGAAACAAGGACGTAGTCTTCAATGAAAAAGTGATGCATAAGGACAGTGTGCAGGAAAATAAGGCCGAGAAAAAGGAATTCATAGAGTTGGAAGAGTTACCGGACATGGGTGTTACAGCGCCATAGGATGAGGCAGAGCCGCATACACCGGTTGTGAGGAGGTTTACTCGGGAGAGGAGACCCATGATCCGATACTCACCCTCCTTACATTATCTACTACTGACGGATAATGGTGACCCAGAGTGTTTTGAAGAGACGTTACAGTCAAATATACGGGTTAAGTGGGAGCAAGCCATAGATGATGAGATGGACTCTCTTGAGTTTAATCGTACATGGCAGCTAGTCACTCTACCTAAGGGTAAGAAAGCTCTTCATAACAAGTCGGTTTACAGACTGAAGGAAGAACACGATGGTTTGAAACGGTACAAGGCCAGATTGGTTATGAAAGGGTTTCAACAAAAGGCAGGTATCATTTCACTGAAATATTTTCACCGGTAGTGAAAATGTCTACGATTCGCATGGTCTTAAGTATAGTGGCTTCAGAGGACTTACATCTAGAACAGCTAGATGTTAAGACAACCTTTCTTCATGGGGACCTTGAAGAAGAGATATATATGCATCAGCCGACAGGATATGTGGCACTAGGTAATGAGAACAAAGTGTGCAGACTAAAGAAGAGTCTATATAGCCTAAAGCAGGCCCAGAGGCAGTGGTACAAGAAGTTCGACAGTTTCATGTAGGAAAACGGTTTTACGAGATGTCATGCAGACCACTGTTGTTACTTGAAGAAGATTGATACGTCTTACATCATCCTTCTTCTGTACATTGATGATATGCTTGTGGCCGGTTCAAACATGAAGGACATCTCATATCTCAAAAGACAACTGTCTAGAGAATTTTTCATGAAAGATTTAGGAGCTATAAAATAAATCCTAGGCATGAGGATAAAGCGTGACAGGGAAAACAAGAAACTAGTTTTGTCACAGGCAGAGTACATAGCCAAGGTACTTGACCGATTCAATATAAGAGGTGCTAAGCCGGTTAGCACTCCATTAGCCAACCACTTCAAGTTATCTAAGGAGTAAGGTGCAAAGACGTATGAGGAACATGACTACATGACTAAAGTCCCATACGCGTCAGCTATTGGGAGTCTCATGTATGCTATGGTGAGCACGAGGCCAAACATTGCTCAAGCAGTGGGAGTTGTTAGCAGGTTCATGAACAACCCCGGGAAGGAACATTGGGAAGCTGTGAAGTGGATCCTTAGATATTTGGTAGGTACTAAGGATGTAGGGCTGTGCTATGGTGGATCAGAAATCAAGCTACAAGGCTATGTGGATTCAGATTTGGCTGGAGATATTGACAGCAGGAGAAGCACTACAGGTTATGTTTTTACTCTGGGTAGTGCTGCAGTCAGTTGGGTCTCTCAGTTACAAAAGATAGTATCTATCAGTACGACAGAAGCAAAATATGTTGCGGCTACAGAAGCATGCAAGGAGATGGTGTGGATGTAAGGTTTTATGAAAGAGTTGGGTAAGAAGCAAGAAGATTGCAAGCTGTACAGTGACAGTCAGAGTGCAATACACTTGGCTAAGAATTCAGCATTTCATTCAAGGACCAAGCATATTGCCATCAGATATCACTTCATATGTTCGTTATTGGAAGATGGATCGATTGCTCTGGAGAAGATTCATACAAGTGAGAATCCTGCGGATATGCTGACCAAGGCAGTCACAAGGGAGAAGTTGAAGCTTTGTTCAGCTTTGATTGGTCTTCAAGCTTGAAGACGGGGAGGTGGTGTACTCCGGATGAAGAAGATAAAGGTTTATGGCGATGTGTCTCCAAGTGAGAGATTGTTGAGAAGTGGAGCCACATCTAGGGCCGCCCACGACCAGTCGATGTTGCATGGATTTCGTGTCGCAAGTCCTTTCGCAACTGGGATGCGAAAGGAGTTTCGCGGATTTCGTGTCGCAAGTCCTTTCGCAATTGGGAAGCGAAAGGGAAATTGTCAAAACTATAAATTGGGGTCCCTAGGGCTATTCTAGGGTTAAGGTGAATATTGGAAAATATTTCTAAGGTGTAGGCAAGGGATTTTCTCTGTACTTCCAAGGGAGAGGTTAGTATATTGCCTTGTAATCTTCGTTCTTCATAGTGGAAGTTTGCATCCGTGCTTTTTTACCCTAGATTGGGGTTTTTCCACGTATATCTTGTCTTGTGGTTTGTTTTGGATTGCTTTGATCTGTTTCTAGTTTATATTTCTTCCTGTTTATCGTTTGTGGGTGAGGCCTGAGATTGGATCTAGGCTCATGCGTTGTTGGCGTGCTGTGCAACAGATTGATGCTGGTTTTTATTGGAAGAATCCAGTCCATCAGATTATGAATCAACGGTCGCGATCAATGTTAGTATTTTGGCTTTAAAAAAAGGATCAAGTCCATCGAATCGTGAATCAACGGTTACGATTGATGCTGGTTTTTATTGGAATGGATCTAATCCGTCGATTCGTGAGTTGATGGTCATGATCGATGTTGGTATTTTTGAGATTTTGAAAAGGATCCAATCCATCGGATCTCAATTTGACGATCGCAATCAATGCTAGTTTTTATTGGAAAGGCAAACATACCTCGTCATTTTTAGGCTCTGGTTTTCTCTTGATTGATATGATGATTTTATGGGCCATGACATGCTAACTACCCATTCCACGCATTGGATTGTGCAAGGAAGTGAGATTGCTTTATGGTCAATGAGCTTCAGTACCTGTGAGGAGAAAACACTTTTAGTAAGAGGACTGAAGTATTAGATAAGGGGAAGAGATACTTACCTTTTGGGTATTCCAATGATGACTGAGAGTTTATTGCTTGGTTTTTGGATTTATCGGGCCATCCGTACGCACTTTTTGTGTGGTATGAAAATGGTGGAAAGAATCGTATTTTATTTTTATAAGCAAAGGAAAGACATATACATGTAAAGAAAACCTATGATGAAATGAAAAGAAAGCTTTTAAAAAATTTGTGCCTTATGTTGTCTATGTATGCGTAGTTTGTACTTGTACCCGTAGATATAGGAATCACTCAATTTTCTAATCATTTGTCGAGGGTCCTGATCCCTTTAAGGTAGATCGCAATGGTATCCTGCCCCTAAGATTTGAGAAGAGCTCATAAGAAATCTCGATTCATTCCTGTTATGCCCCAAACTCGGAAACCGGGCTCACAAAATTCCCGATCATCGAATCTGGCAACGACAGCCTCTGTAGCACCCCATTCTCGGCTCCCAGTGCTTATTCGCTAGATTTTCGATCATGGGATCCTACGAGGAGGATTTTCAGTGTAATTTTTTTTGTAAAGGAGCATAACCACAAGTGTACCCAAATCACAAGAGCAACATAATCATCACATATCTACTAATATAAATCATTGATTACAATGCTAAAAGGAAATACATGAATATAATAAAATCTCCACAAAGCTCGGCCTCCACGCTCCTGCCTCAATGCTACTGCGACCTAATGTCACCTGCACGCAACGGTCGTGCATAAGCTTATAGAAAGCTTAGAGAGTGGTGTATGTGTGTGCAATGCACGTACTAAGCATACAGATATCAAAGTAAGCAGAAATACTGGTAATTCCATCAATACCATCAGACTTATCCAGACTATGCGATACAAAGACACAATAAGGCAAAGTCATATGCTGAGGAAGCAATGTAAATCGACTACACAATGCAGAAATATAGTAAGTTAAATGTCATATCTAGGCCGTACAATGCAGAATCATAGTAAACCCAATGTCATAAGTTGAGGGTGCAGTGCAATATGCAAATGTAAAAGAAATGATAAAGCTGGAGTGTATAATCGGAATGATAGTACGTAGTATCGCAAGCCGTGGGGTTCATCACAATGAACTTCTATCCAAACTAGTCCCATACCTAAATTTGGATAGCCAGACTCAATGTAGTAAACTCCTGAACTCAGGTTGGTCGGGCACCTCAACCGAAATCCTGGCCATTGTGAAGGTACACATAACGAATTAGTTGCACACCACCATCCCGAGTGGATAGTGAATGAATGAATGAATCAATCAAATACTGAGTACGCAACTCTTGCTCAGTAAGTCCACATATCAGTACTATACATCTCTAGGATCATCACTGGGGTTTAGTACACTATACGCCAGCTTGCCACACAACTAGGTAAGTGGAAGAGATTTCACTATCTGCCTGCCAATATTGGCCCGATTTGTCGATAGCAGACCCATTCCTCAAGCTAGGTAAGACTCAGCTTAGTCATTGCCTACTCCCTCAGGTGGGTAAGGCCACACCCCCTTCCAACCGACCATGACACAGTGGGAAGCACGACCTTCTGGTATTCGACACTTAGCGCTCCTGCATCCACTCGGTCTAGATGTTGGAGTGTCCTCTAGTACCAAGAGGGTTTAGAGAATTTCACCCAGGGACATCTATAACACCCCATGTAGAAAAAGATTTTCGATGTCCCATTTGGCCATCCACGATATGCCTGTGGAGACTACAACCCTGATATCGCTAGGGCATACAGTACTCATGTCAGACAAATGTGAGATGTATGAATCCCGCTATCAGTCATGCAACAATCCTGTGTGTACCACGCGATCATATGGGGCAACTCTGTCTCATAAGGAGTCACATAATAAACCAACCCAATGTTATATGCTATAATCAATCACTCCTCATAACAAGCATACATATGATGCGTATGGGCATGTATCATGATGTAATAAAGTACATAGGCATAATTATTTGATAGGGCAGACAACAACACTCCACAATCGACCATCACTTGCTTGTCACATACTACGAGTATAAACTGAACGACGTGCTCCTTCTACAACTATAGGAGCCTATGTGATATGTCTTACATTAGCCTTTCAAGGCTCTGCATGATCCAAGACAGGGACGACGGGTCTAGTCCATACGTCAAGATAGGTTCTACATAGTGGATATACTAAACTTGATACTATATATTCTTCTATCTATGACAAGGGGTGATTATGTACTAAGCAACAGATGGCCTAGATGATACACTAATGCCAAGGATGGACCTCGCACTCGTCTGAACAAAGAGATGGACGGCGTTGATGATATGTACATGTCACGAGGTCCTAGTAAACGGGTACAAGGGTAGGATATACCTCTCGTGGTGAGTCAAGTGGGTATATGACAAGGTGAATTCACAAGGTGAGCTAACAGGGTGAACGATTAGGCTTCCTAAATCTCTATATCATGTAATAAACTGGGCTTTCCTATGGGAAGCCTGATACGTACACAATGTGGGTTTGGTGGAGTACCTACACCTAGGACTATGTGTCCTTCCAAGCAGATTGGGTAGCCTGCTCAACACCTAAGTGGGCCTTGGGTATGGTCACTAAACTTGGGCAAAACATGCATCTAAATGGGCTACCTTTCTATAGAAGGCCTAATGTGAACACAAGGTGGGCTTCAAGATTTGGGCAGTACTACAGGGCATGGCGGGAAGCACCATTATTAATGGGGGCCCAAAGGTTTGGGTTAGCCCAATGGATATTACTAACATCGGTGGGGACCCAACGATTTGGGTTAGCCTACTATGGTAAGGGTGAAAATGGGCTTAACGATGGGCTCTAGAGGAGTTTGCAACGGTGGACATTTAACCACTATTGCCCTATGGTGCGGTCCACTTGGGATTGGAATCGAAATCACTACGGGGCCCTCGCCCCTTTAAAATCTCTTAGAAGGACGGATGGATAGTGCAGATACAATACACATCAAGGTGGGCCTCACACATCACAATTGGGCCTCATATATGTGCTGCATATGTATCACAATGGGCCCCATACACGGGCCACAAGTACATCACAATGGGCCTCATCCATGGGCCTCAAGTACATCACAATGGGTCTCATCCATGGGCCTCAAATACATCACAATAGGCCTCACTACCTGGGCCTCAAATACATTACAATGGGCGTCATCCATGGGCCTCAAATACATCACAATGGGCCTCACTACCTGGGCCTCAAATACATCACAATGGGCCTCATCCATGTGCCTCAAATACATCACAATTGGCCTCATCACTTGGGCCTCAAATACATCTCATTTGGGCCTCAAACATGGGCCTTAAATGCATCACATTTGGGCATCAAACATGGGCCTCATGTACATCACCTTGGGCCACATCCCATGGGCCTTAAATTCATCGCAAATGGACCACATCCCATGGGCCTTAAATAGCTGATGGACAGCAAAGATAAAACATATATATCATGGTGGGTCTCGATCCAGCTGTTGCTGGACATTGGTCCAGCAGCAGGTGAACCTGTTGACCGCCAGCTGAGCCTGGCTATTGAGGCTTAGGCCTTAAAATGATCTGGAAATAGGGTGGACAGTGTGGATCCAATATAGCAAGGTGGGTCGACGTATGGGTGGTCCACCTGCTTGAATAAGCTAATATTTGTGTTGTTCTTGTGTCCAGACAGTTGGTAGTCTGGACGCTACTGATCTGCACCGTAACAGCAGATGAACGGCTGGATGAAACAAATGGACGGTGTGAATAAAACACATACGTCGCAGGTGGGATTCCCACCATCCCAAACAGTGGACGATGTGAATAATCACATGCACCACGGTGGGTCACACTGTCAGATGGACGGTGTAGATAAAATACATATATCACTGTGGTCCCCACCATCCAGATAAACGGTAGGAATAAAATACATATATTACGGTGGTCCCACGTGGATGGCCACAAGTGGATGGACGGTTTGGATATAACAATACCTCATGATCAGACCTACTGAACTTGCTGACGTCAATACAACAGCTATATACAGCTGAAGGTACACCGGCCAATCTGCTTTCCATAGCAGGTGGGTCCCACGTTGGGCCCACCATAATATTTATATTATTAATTTTTTTTTATGCAGCCCCAGTGTCCAGGCCCTAGACGGGCGGCCTGGACATGATACACGTGCTCCAGGGTGGGGTCCACGTCAGTGTGGCCCACCCAGTTTGGATCAAGCTGCTATTTGTATCCTCCCTCGTCCAGGCCCGCCATTTGGATGGTCAGGATGAAACACATCCAGTAGTGGGGTCCATACAGGTGGACGACATGGATAAAGTACATACATCACAGTGGGTCCATGATCGGACGGTGTGGATCTAATCCATTCATCAAGGTGGGCCGCAACAAGAAAAGAGAGAGAGAGAGAGAGAGAGAGAGAGAGAGAGAGAGAGAGAGAGAGAGAGAGAGAGAGAGAGAGAGACGCGATGGAGGGGAGGGGCTCTACCACTATGAGGCCTCCCTAGGTGGGCCATGTAAATACAATACATACATCAAAATGGGTCCCAAATCATATGGGCCTTAAATCATAAAAAGATCAATGGTGGAGATCCCTTTCCACAAAAAATGTAAGGTCTAGATGACATTTTCTCAATAGAAAAATAAACATCATGATGGGGTCCATGGAGAATGGCCCCATCATGGGATGATCATATGAATCATGGTGCGCCATCGGCCACACCTAGCTTCTAAAGTGAGATCCGTACCATCGATCGGTAGGCCCCACTTGGCCCATCATCAAAATACAACCTAATCTTACAAAAACACGCACCGATTGCAAATATTCTAGGCTCCTTGGAATGCTAGGCTCCTTTGCTCCAACTTTGATGGAGGATGAAGAAGATTGAAGGGCTAGGATGAGAGATGAGGGGGTAGGAAGTGGGTCACACTTGAGGTTCTCTTTGGGAAGGGCTTGGACGTTTTCTCCCTTGGGTTACTTGGGAAATGGGTTAAGAAGAGAGAGAGAGAGAGAGAGAGAGAGAGAGAGAGAGAGAGAGAGAGAGAGGTTGATGGGATGAAAAGGGATGGATGATTGGTGGGTGTGAGTGATGTGAGGGTTGACTTTGGGGATGACTTGTGTAAGAGAGGGATGAGTTGTGATGGGAGGTGTACTTGACTAGTATTGATTGATTGATGTGATGGATTGGGTAGAGATTCGCTCAGAATTCGTAATGTGTGGCATTTTTCTCGAGATGAACGCGGGTCCACAACTCCTAGCTTGGCTATCTCATCGGTACGTAAGACGCAGCGTTGGAGCCGCAGCAACAGCGCGGTCGCAATGGTACAATTCTTGGGTCAAGTTGATTCAATCTACAGGATGCGACTTAGGGTCGCGAGCAAATGTCGATTACAGGTCGCGGGTTGTCAGAATTCGACGGGAGAATCGCAGGAGTCTATGGAATGGTACAGACTAGGATATGGGCCTTACAATTCCTGCCATCTTTGCATCTGTTTAATTTTCATGTTGCCTTGGATCTTTCATATACTTGCTTTTTTTTTTCTTGCCCATATTGCTCATAGTGCTCTTTCAGGTTTTCGTTACGTCTGGCTAGCCCGTCATTTTTGCCCGTGGCGCCCTTCAGGTTTTCACTACGTTCCGGGTATTCGAACTTGCCTGCCCCTTAGCAGTTTTGCTGTTTTTACTCTTTGCGCTCTTTCGAATTTTCACCAAGTCCGTTGCATGCCTACTGTTTTTACTCAAAGCAACCTTTTTGGGTTTTCACTTCTCCCATTTTTCTTAAGCATGTTTTTCTATTTTTTTTCTTTGATTTCTTCAACAATGGAGGGATCAAACTTCCATCCTTTCTAGCTGACTTGTAGCTCTTCCTTCCTTGTCTTGAGTCATGATGGCATAACTGTTGACTCAAGTTGAGATCATTCTTAGGAGATCTGAGTTGGGATGGGTTTCTTGGGTTAGATTTTTTTTTTTCTATCTTTCTTTTTTCTTTTTCTTTTTTTCTATCTCGGACTACGCGCTCTTATTTTGTCCTCGTTTCTTCTTCTTCTTCTTCTTCTTCTTCTTCTTCTTCTTCTTCTTCTTTTCCTTTTTGTTTCTTTAACCATTTCCTATTGAAGCACTTATTTGGGAATTGGATGGAGTAATTCTCAAGATGACTAGCTTTGGTCACTTGACTTTAGCTTTGCTATTGTAAATGTTGACATATTTAGATAAGCTTACCTGTTATTGATGTTGATGGGCTCTGTCCTCGCCCCAGGTTGGTGAGTTGGAGGGAGCCTTCCAAAAGAACTCTTCTAATTATTGGGCCATCACATGTGGTATCTGAACTTGTCCCTTGATTCTGAAAAATGCGATAGTTCTTGTTATAAACCCAATCTGACTTTTCTATCCTTGGCTTCACTCTTCATGAGATTTTAACTTGAACTTGTAGGATTGCATCCATTTCATAAGTTAGATTGTAAAGAGTTTCCCTCGTAGTTGTATGTACGGATATCCGATTCTCCCAAAGTACAGACAAAATTGATCTCATGTCTTCTAATTTTCTTGAGGAGCTCGTCCATCTTTGGACTCACAAAGGGCGTCCTATTGTTGATGATGATGACATGTGGGATCCTTTAGCATCTAACATTGTTGTTCTTCATGAGTGTCATTGTGTGATATGCGGGATGCTACCTCCATTCATTTCTTCTGAAGTATTGATTGTCACGAGTACTAAATCATGACCGTTAAATGTTGTTAGGCTGACTTTTATGTTAATGTTGATATCTTGCATAAAAGATGTCTAAGACCTTGCTAGGTTGTAGAGTTTCAAAGTACACCCATGGATCCAATGTATGCGCTCTTGACACTTGAAATAATTTTTGACGTGGAATGCAAGCATGGTCTTCGCAACTTTTACTTAACAGGCTTCATTTCGGGCTTTATTGATAAGTTTTTTTTATCGAATCTAAACAAGTCTTCATAGGATGCAAGATTGGGCAATCATGACTTTAAGAATTCAATCATTCTTTACTCATTTTCTAGAGATAAGGATTCGCAATGCATACTTCCTTAAGTATTTCAGGAGATCTTAGGTTTACAATTTCGAAATTTTCAGGATGACATTGGCTTTTGGTTTTAAACTTTTTGAGGAGACCCTCTAGTTTGAGAGTCGATTCATCATCTTCCATGTCATCGACTTTGTACTAACCTTTGAGTTCAAAATCCAAATCTAAATCGAAATCATATGAGTTGACTTCATACTCAAATGCTTCAACAGATAGACTTGGCACTTTAATGTTTGTGATTTTTGAAAAGCATTTCTGAATTTTTTTTAGGTTTTGAAATTTTTTTATTTTTAGAATTTTGCAAATATCTTTTTTTTTTTTTTTTTTTTTTTTTTTTTTTTTTTTGAGTTTTGAAATACTTGGTGTTTTGGATTTTTAAAAATTCTAATTTTTTTTTTTTTTTTTTTTTTTTTTTTGTAAGGAACACCGAGCAAGACGACGACGTGAAGCAGGGGTTGCCTGATTCGGCTTGGAGAGCTAAGTGCTATTCAGATTGACTTTTATTATCGTATGGGGTTATGATTTTGTTACTACCCTGCACTCCTTCCCCTTAGGAGGCAGGGTTAGACGGAACAATAAATGGGCCCCCATCATTGTGCCTAAATATCAGGATGAGTTTGAGGTTGAGCCCCGAGTCAGTGTCAAATGTGTTTTCTCTAGTCTCATCCCCGATGGATTGCAGCTCCTCAGGTTCTTCCAGCTCGAGTGGGACTAGGATTGTCATCCAGTCAATCAGGAGAAATTCATCCCTCTTGTTCGAGTCCTCTGTATTATCGGATGGGATTGATGTGTAGGTGAATGGATTGCCCTTCTTTTAATGACCTCGTTTTCTTCTGATGCTTGTATGCTTTGGTTTCTTGCCCGGAGGATGCTGATATCCTATTCTTCTTCTGTTCACATTCTTTCAATCCTCAATGACTGGGATCGAGCCTTGATATTCAAGTAATTAGTAAAATATTTGGTGCTTGTCAGGAAGAAAGACGTAGTTTGATTCGTTGGGACATGCAAAAGGAATGCAATCCATAGTCTCAAACTCGAGACTATGGTATGGGATGTCCTCATTGGAGAAATGTACATCTATGATTAAGAGGACGGGCTTCTTCAGTCTCTTGTTTTTGTGGTTGTGAATGAATGATGGGCGTCTTTGGTTGTTGATGGACGTGTTTTGTGTAGCTGACGGAGTAAGCGACTTGGGCAAGGCCTGCACCTGGTTGATTATTGAATCTGAAATGGGTAGGGTGTGCCCCTAGTTGATCAAAGTTGAGACAGGTCAGGTGTGCCCCTAGTTGATTGCTGAAGTTGAGACGAACATGATGTGCCCCTAGTTGGTTGAAGCTAAGACAGGCAGGGTGTGCCCCTGGTTAATTGAAGCTGAGATAGGCAGGGTGTGCCCCTGGTTGGTTGAACCTGAGATAGGCAGGGTGCGACCTTGGTTGGTTGAACCTGACACAGGCACAGGGTGTGCCCCTAGTTGGTTGAAGCCGAGACATGCAGGGTGTGCATGTGGTTAGTTAAAGTTGAGATTGGCAGGGTGTGCCCCTAGTTGATTGAAGTTGAGACTGGTAGGATACGCCCCTCGTTGATTGAAGCTGAGACTGGTAGGGTGTGCCCCTGTTTAATTGAAGCTGAGACTGGCAGAGTACGCCCATGGATGATTGAAGCCGAGACAGGCAGGGCGTGCCCCTAGTTTATTGAAGCTGAGACTGACAGGGTGTGCCCCTAATTGATTGAAGCTAAGATAGGCAAGGTGTGCCCCTAGTTGATTGAAGCTGAGACATGCAAGGTATGCCCCTAATTGGTTGAAGCTGAGACAGGCAAGTGTGCCCCTAGTTGGTTGCTGAGATAGATAAGGTGTGCCCCTGATTGGTTAGTGGAGCGGGAAGGTTGTCTCCTTGATTGATTGTTGTTGAGACAGACAGGGTGTGCCCCTGGTTGATTGTTGGAGTGGGGAGGTTGTCCCCTTGATTGACTGAGGGTGTGAAGATTAGACTGATTGGAAATGCCCATTGTATATTTAGAGGCATAAAGATTGGACTGGTTGGGGGTGCCCCTTGTAGGATGAGGGGTTCAAACTCCGAATGAGAGTCAATGGTATGGACAAATTGGATTGGATGGAGATGAGATTCTTCCCTTATAATATCGACGGTATGGGTGCTCGATGTATTAGGACTCGCTTGATGTTGTGGCGGCAATTCTGGAGTATGTTGTCCACAGTTGTGTCAAAAGTTGAAATGGCCAAGCTATATGTCCTAGAGGGGGGGTGAATAGGACAATGCCAAATAAAAACTTATAATAGCGGAATTAAACAGAGTATGATAGCCAATGAACCAATTAAATAAATTGCAATGCAGAAATGAAATACAACCTCAAACAACTGAATTTGAGAGGTTGATACAAACGTTGTTCTAAGGACAACCTTTCACCAAAAACCCAATGTTTATGGTAGGACAACCTTATATCTAGAAATGTCTTTGTATCAATTTCTCAAATCAAAGAGGAATACAAATTGCACTAAATAAATTGAATTTACAAATGTCTTGTTCTAGGGACAGCCATACACCATAAAAATGGCAGGGCAACCTTGCTGGAACAATTTTGGAATTTAAAGCTTGAATCAATAAAAGGGATTGCAAGAAAGAAATTGCAGAAATAAATCACTAAATTATTACAACATTCCCACACTTGCTTGAAATTTCAAACTGTTACAACATTCACATCCACAAGGAAAATAGAACTGAATGATAAAAGATAAGGAATTAAATAACCATTCAATCCACAAGACAAGAAGTTATAGTGGTTCGCCTGTGTGTTCACCAACTGTCCTCAAACAGCCACACAGAATGCTACTCCACTCCTAATATCCTCACACAGGGGATATTAGCGTTCTCTAATAAAACTGGTTTTCACAGGTTCACCAAAAACCTTCACAATTGTGTCTTTATCACTTGGGCTTACACAATTCAAAAAACCCCACAATCTGAGTTTTCTGGCTCTCCTCAGATAACCATACACATAGAGATTTTTCTGGCAAATCTCATACAAAACCAAAATAGAAATTACAGGAATTGTAGAATACCTGGATCTTATCCTTTTGCAGTAGCCCGGAAGAACCGATCAGAGTAGAGATTCAATAATGATAGTTCAATGTCCAATACTCAATTTATCGAGGTTCTAAGTTCTAATTGATTTTAAATGAAATCACAAAGGGCTAGCTCTATTTGATTTTAATTCCAAGAAGAAGGAATACACGATTTCCCCTTTTCAAATATGATTGGAATTTAGAATAAAATCAAATGCAAAAAGCTAACAAAAGGAATTAGAATGAAGCGCAAATTAGCTTAAAAATAAACACGACTTATCTCAGAGTGGAGCCTAGAATATACTTGCTTTGATAGATTTTTCGACATTTAAACTCTGAAATTCGTGTGCTATTTATAGCTACAGAAATTCGTCTTCGACTGGTCTAGGAGTTCCCACGACTGGTCTTAGGAGAAACAGATTTTTGAATTTCTGCGCGGAATCAGGAAAACCGATGTTCGACCGGTCGTAGGCAGTCCACGACTGGTCGAAGGTCGTCCACGACCGGTCGAGACCCCTTCTCGACTGGTCGAGCGACAGTGAATTTAGTCGCTGGAGTTTGAATCGAGGCTCCACGACTGGTCGAGGTTCGAGTCGAGGACATCCCACGACCGGTCGAGCAGACTCCAAGACTGGTCGTGAGCGAACCAGAAAATCCGATAAAATTGAACAAGTCCAAGACTGGCCTAGGAAATTCTTAGACAGGTCGAGCCAGTGCTAGGACTGGTCGAACCAGACCCAGGACTAGTCTAAGAGCAGATCAAAAACATGTTTAAACACAGTTGTATAATGTATCCAAAATGACCTACCCTAAGGTCAAAGACTATGGTCTATCAAACCTGAATAATGAAGTATGGACATTGAACTTTACTTCATTCAACGAATGATAAATCTTTTAGTACTTGAAGCCTGAAGTACGAGTCGTCCAAAAGACTTGACACAAACATTTATCTTGAGTTTGCTTTTGAGCTTCACACCTTCAAACACTGCTTGTATCTTGAACTTGAATAACCTTGCGTGAATAAAGAATACTGTGTCTTCTTTATATCTTCGAAATGTACCTTGAAGCCGCTTGAAGAGTCCATAAGTTGATATGGTTGTCTGGAACATAGAACACACCAAGACATAGAACACTCCAAGGTTTTGACACACAATTTGACAACCAAAGAGGTATCATATAATAGCACTAACAATCTCCCCCTTTGTCAAATTTGTGACAAAACATATATATAAAATCATAATAGAGAATCATGAATCAGTTGTCAACACATGTCAACATATGACAACCATACATAATATGAGAGATGAAAGATGAATCAATCACTCCCCCTCAATAAGACTCCCCATTAAGGAATGATGCAATCAATCACTCCCCCTCAATAAGACTCCCCATTAAGGAATGATGCACACAACATCAACAACACAAATAACATATATATACCATTCTTCTCTCCTCCTTTTTGTCAAAAATATGACAAAGGAAGATCCATAAGCTCAAGAAGTAAAATAGAGAATAAGCATAAAAGTGTTAGGAGAAGATATTACAAACCAAAGTCACAGTTATAAGTTTAACAGTACCAAGAAAAATCCAAAGTGAAATCAGTTCAAACTTCAGTTAAAAAACATTTAATCAGACCCTGAAGAAGGAGCAGGAATGGTAGCATCAATATGATGAAGGCCTTTTTGTAAGCGCCTCAAATACTTATGCATTTTCTTAAATTGTGCATTATGGCCAACATGCATATTTTCTACCTTTTCTTCTAATGCACTTAGACGTGCATCGAAATCAGAAGGAACAAAATCTGGATCATCTTCAGATGCAGACTCAATATCATCAAAAAGATCATCCATGTTGATATCCTCATCAGGAAGATCATCGCCTTCATTCGCATCTCCAACTCCAGCAGCTCCACCACCTTCGACATTATCAACTTGACCAGCGGCCAATCTCAACTTCATTTTGTTTAGGTTGGAGTTGTTGAAAATAAGGTGTTGGATAGGAGCTTCACCAACAGGCATAGTGACCAACATATGAGTAGCTAAGACATTTAACAAATATCCAAATGGAATGTCACCATGACCTGGCTGAGACCGAAACTGAATAATAGAAGAACAGATCAACGAAGGCAAGCAAACATTGGCACCACTAATGACTGAGTACAGTATACGAACCATCAGAAGAGTCAACTCAGTTTTGTTACCAGCCCGAGGATACACATTAGACGTAAAAATACGATGAAGAACTCTGTATCTGGGCAACAGCCACCTGGATTTGAGAACAGTACCATTGACAGACCAAGGTGCATCCATATTACAAAGGGCTCTAGTAAATAGACGTTTTTCAGATTCAGTAACTTTATCACCCAATGTGGAAGGGTGGATTCCATCATCAATTACTGGAATATCCATTAAGCCAGAAATCAAATGACGATCCACAGTAAAAGGCCCTTCTCTTGTAGTAACAATAAAAGTTAATTCCTCAAGAGAAAAGTCTGTAATACATGCAACCATGGCCTGAGCAATTGACTGAAATGCCGGCCCTCCCCAGTTCAAAATGTTAACCCAACCAACAGATTGAAGGAGAGGAACAAGATTAAATTGAGCAATATGATTAATACTAACTGCTTTCTCAACAATAACCTTCTTAGTACGAAAATCACGAACTTGTGGAGGGTCATCATTAGGATCTCTAAGATGACGGCGAGAAATAACATTAGACCTAGATGAAGAAGCACCTCTACTAGTTCGCTTTTTACCTCTAACATCCATACTCTTGAAAAGATTGAAGAAATTTCAAGAAAAACAAGATGGGTTTCAACCAAATCAGAAAATGAGGAAGAAAACCCCAAACCCTTGAAGGAAATATGAAATAATCAACACTAACAAGGAAGACAAGAAGCAATGTTCAAGATTCTTCAACAAAATCAAGAGAAATACTCAAACCTGGAGAAATCCCATAGATGGGTACGACCGGTCGAAGCTAAGCCCGTTGGAGAAGAAGAGGGAAATGAGGAAAAAGTGATTTTTCCCCCAAATAAAGGAACCAGCGCGATACACGACCGGTCGTGATTAGTCCTCGACCGGTCGAACCACGACTGGTCGAGACTATCCTCGACTGGTCGTGTAAGACCAAAACATGCATTTTTTTTTTAAAAAAAATTTTCATAAAAAACTATGAAGATATTTACAATATAATATACAAAATGCATAATCAATCATCTTATATTACACATACCGAGATCAAATTTCAATTTATTGAACCTGCATTTATCGAGTGGTTTGGTGAAAATGTCAGCAAGTTGTTTCTCGGTTGGAATATATTCTAAACAAATTACTTTTTCTTCAACAAGTTCACGAATATAGTGAAATCTAATGTCAATATGCTTAGTTCGTGAATGCTGGATTGGATTTTTGGAAATATTAATTGCACTTGAATTATCACAATATAAAACTATCGAGTCTTGTGCAATACCATAATCACTTAACATGCGTTTCATCCAGACTAACTGAGTACATGCATTTCCTGCAGCAATGTATTCAGCCTCAGCAGTTGAGAGTGAAATGGAACTCTGTTTCTTGCTGAACCAAGAAACTATGCAATTTCCAATGTAAAAGCAACCACCACTGGTTGACTTTCTGTCATCCATATTACCAGCCCAATCAGCATCCGAGAACCCAGCCAATTGAACACTAGTATCATAGGGATACCAAAGACCCAGATTAACTGAACTTGCAACATAACGAATAATGCGTTTAACAGCAGTCAAATGAGATTCTTTAGGATTAGACTGATATCTAGCACAAATTCCAACACTAAAAGCAATATCAGGTCTACTTGCTGTTAAATACAGTAAACTACCAATCATGCTTCGATATAGTTTAGGATCTATATCTTTACCTGTAGAGTCTTTTGAGAGTTTTAGAGAAGTACTCATAGGAGTATCAAAATTCTTACCATTTTCAAACCCGAACTTCTTAACTAAATTTAGAGCATATTTAGTTTGAGAAATAAAAATTCCATCAGATTGCTGTTTAACTTGCAATCCTAGAAAATAGTTTAATTCTCCGACCATACTCATCTCAAATTCAGATTTCATTAGATCTGCAAACTCAACAGTCATGTCAGTACAAGTTGATCCATAAATTATATCATCAACATAGATTTGAACCATTAAAATATCATTGTTCTGCTTTTTAACAAAGAGTGTTTTATCAACACTACCCATTTGAAAATTGTGACCCAGTAAAAACTTAGTCAATTTTTCATACCATGCTCTGGGAGCTTGTTTCAACCCATAGAGAGCTTTCTTAAGGCGATAAACATGATTAAAAAACTTAGGATCTTCAAACCCTGTAGGTTGTTCAACATAAACCTCTTCATGTAAATCACCATTAAGAAAAGCACTCTTTACATCCATTTGATAAATCTTAAACTTTCTAAAACATGCAATGGATATAAATAATCTGATTGATTCAAGGCGTGCAACTGGAGCGAAAGTTTCCTCAAAATCGATACCTTCAATTTGAGTGTACCCTTGCACAACCAGTCTTGCCTTGTTTCGAATAATATTTCCCAATTCATCAGACTTATTTTTGAAAATCCATTTTGTTCCAATAATATGTTTATCTTTCGGTCTTGGAACAAGATACCAGACATCGTTACGAACAAATTGATTAAGTTCTTCCTGCATCGCAACTATCCAGTTTTCATCAGAAAGAGCTTCTTTTACATTAACCGGTTCTATCTGAGATGTGAAACACACGTAATTACAAAAATCTTCTAATTGTCTACGAGTGCGTACACCAGTGAGAGGATTTCCAAGGATTTGTGTAGTTGGATGATCTTTGACAGTCCTCACATCATGATTAGATTCACTTGATGAAGTTTCTGGTTTTTCAATTATGAGAAATTCATCATTATCTGAACTAGGGGCCGAAGTATTTAAGTGATCATCTATGACCACATTAATTGACTCTTGAATAACTCCGGTCCTTTTGTTCAGTACACGATATGCACGACTGTTTAATGAATATCCTAAGAATAATCCTTCATCACTTTTAGTATCAAATTTTCCAAGTTTTCCCGGTCACGTAAAATATAACACTTACTGCCAAAAACGCGAAAATATTTGACTGTAGGTTTTTTGTCAAACCACATTTCATAGGGCGTTTTATTATTTGATTTGCAAGTATAAACACGATTAATAATATAGCAAGCAGTATTAATCGCCTCAGCCCATAAATTCTTAGAAACCTTCATGCTATTTAGCATAACAGTTCCCATTTCTTGAAGAACTCTATTTTTTCTTTCCACAATGCCATTTTGCTGTGGAGTTTTAGGTGCAGAGAATTCATGTGATATTCCATGATCATTACAGAATTTCTCAAAACCGCTATTTTCAAATTCAGATCCATGATCACTTCGGATCTTATTCACTTGAGAACATTTTTCAGTTTGGATCCGTTTGATTATCTTTTTCACTTCATCAAGGGTTTCTGATTTGTCCTTTAAAAATGAAACCCAAGTGAATCTGGTATAATCGTCTACAATAACCAGAATGTATTTTTTACCACCTCGACTTTCCGTTCTAGTTGGTCCTATTAGATCCATGTGGAGAAGTTCGAGTGGTCTTGATGTGGTATTGGAGTTCACCTTTTTGTGAGATCTCCTAGTTTGTTTACCATACTGGCATTCACCACATATTTTATCTACTTTTTGAATCTTTGGTAGACCTCTTATTAGTTCTTCTTTGCTCAATCTATATAAATTCCGGTAGTGTACATGTCCAAGGCGTTTATGCCATAATTCTGTTTCATTGGTATGGACCATGTAACACATTTGATTAGATGAGCTGTCATTTCTCACTATATAGCAGTTTTCAGAAGTTCTGAGACCAGTTAATATCACAGACCCCTTTTTGTCTATAATCTCACAACCTTGATTGGAAAACTTCACACTATGATTGTTATCGCATATTTGAGATATGCTTAACAAGTTGTGTTTTAAACCCTCAACATATAAAACATTCTTAAATAAGGGTAGATTATAGAGTTGAACCGTACCTTGGCCATAATTTTGCAATTGCTACCATCACCAAATGTGACTGACCCATCAGTCATATCTTGTAGATCGGTGAAAAGAGCTTTGTCACCAGTCATATGCCTGGAGCAACCACTGTCTAGGTACCACTTTGAAAGGCTAGTTGCTTTGAAAGCAGTGTGAGCAACCAAGCAGTCAACTTTAGGAACCCATTTCATAACAGTTTTAGGTTTAGGAACATAGTTGGTCTTCTTTTGTTTATATTTGTAAGAGTGACTTACAGAGTTAGATTTTAAAAGTTCCTTAAGTAAATCAACTATTTTTTCAGCTAAAGGATTTTTCATCTGATTTTTGAAGTTGACATAGCTGCTTCTAGGTTTTTGAAAATTTTTTGTTGTTTTGACAAAACCTTGTGAAGTGTTTTTCTCTTTTGAATTAGAAGATTCTCCTTTCACAAATTTAGGTGGAGAATTCTTCTGTTTATGAGGTATTGTTTTATCATACCCCAACCCGGATCTATCGCCACATTTTTTGAACCGGATAGGAGTTTTTCTAATTTAGAATCACCTTGGGCATACCTCCAAGTTTCCTTTGAATTCAGAAGAGAAGACACTTCATTCTTTAGTCTCTCAATTTCAGATTTTAAATCAACAATCAGAGAGTTTTTGAATTCTAAATCACTTTTTGATTTTTCAAAATAATCTGATATTTGAGATTTTTCTAAAACAAGCAAGTCAAAACAATCTCTAAGTTTAGAAAATTTTTCTCTCTGAAGTTTAAGCTTCACAGCAATTTTACAACTCTCTTTGTATAAGGCATTGTAAGCATCTTGAAGATCTTCTTCATTCTCATGATCATTATCCAAATTTTCTTCACTAGTAGAATCATCGTGATCAGAGAAGGTAAACTTGGCTAGAGTCATAAGGGCTTTTACCTCATTGCCCGACTCGGTTTCAGAATCTTCTGATTCAGAAGAAACTTCAGAGTCAGATGATTCATCCCATGTAGCCAACATACCCTTCTTTTTGGGTTTGTCCTTATTAGGACATTTGTTTGCTAGATGCCCATACTCATGACAGTTGTAACACTGACTGTCTTTCAAAGATTTTCGAGTTTTAGATCTAAACTTCTTTTTATCATTTGATTTTTGAAAATCAACTCTTTTCTTACTTTTAAAAATTTTGTAAAATCTTTTTGCAATAAGAGCTAAGTCATCTTCAGAATCGGATTTATCTTCTACCGTATTTTTGGAAGATTTCAAAGCAATTGATTTTCCTTTAGGAGCTTTAAAATTTAATTCATAAGTTTGTAGAGACCCAACGAGTTCTTCCACCTTCATTTTGTCCGTGTCACAAAGTTCCTGGATTGCGGTTACTTTAGAATTGAACCGTTCAGGAAGAGAGCGTAGTATTTTTGCACACACTTTACTTTCTGGGATTTTATCACCAAGACCCCACATTGAGTTTACAATGTCATTTAATCTAGTATAGAAGTCCATAAACATTTCATTTTCCTCCATATGAATTTCTTCAAATTTAGTTGTGAGGAGTTGGACTTTAGATTTTTTGACAATCGATGTACCCTCATGTGTCATTTCTAAAATATCCCAAGCTTGCTTTGCAGTATCACAGGATATGATTCTTTTGAACTCATCCGGTGATAGTGCAAAGTAATTGTATTTAGTGCTTTAGCATTAGCACTACTCTCACTTTTCTGAAGTGTGGTCCATTGAAAGTATGGTGTAATTCTCATAGATTTAGAACCATCAACTCCAGTTACTTCCATGACAGGAGGATTCCATTCAGTCACTGTGGCTTGCCACACACTCTCATCCATTGATTTGAGGAAGATCCTCATTCTGGCTTTCCAATAAGCATAGTTGGAGCCATCAAATGGTGGAGGCCTAGTGACTGAGAGGCTATCAAAATTTGACATTATTATATATAGCTTAGATCGTTAGCTCAGGAAATAAATCCAAATATAAAGAAATAAAAGCGAGCTATTAGGCTCTGATACCACTTGAAATGGCCAAGCTATATGTCCTAGAGGGGGGGTGAATAGGACAATGCCAAATAAAAACTTATAATAGCGGAATTAAACAGAGTATGATAGCCAATGAACCAATTAAATAAATTGCAATGCAGAAATGAAATACAACCTCAAACAACTGAATTTGAGAGGTTGATACAAACGTTGTTCTAAGGACAACCTTTCACCAAAAACCCAATGTTTATGGTAGGACAACCTTATATCTAGAAATGTC
The DNA here is from genome assembly GCA_021015155.1 of Magnolia officinalis. NCBI lineage: Eukaryota > Viridiplantae > Streptophyta > Magnoliopsida > Magnoliales > Magnoliaceae > Magnolia > Magnolia officinalis. The sequence goes on along the minus strand of JAJHSJ010000011.1, from coordinate 29,225,660 downwards.
TTTGTATCAATTTCTCAAATCAAAGAGGAATACAAATTGCACTAAATAAATTGAATTTACAAATGTCTTGTTCTAGGGACAGCCATACACCATAAAAATGGCAGGGCAACCTTGCTGGAACAATTTTGGAATTTAAAGCTTGAATCAATAAAAGGGATTGCAAGAAAGAAATTGCAGAAATAAATCACTAAATTATTACAACATTCCCACACTTGCTTGAAATTTCAAACTGTTACAACATTCACATCCACAAGGAAAATAGAACTGAATGATAAAAGATAAGGAATTAAATAACCATTCAATCCACAAGACAAGAAGTTATAGTGGTTCGCCTGTGTGTTCACCAACTGTCCTCAAACAGCCACACAGAATGCTACTCCACTCCTAATATCCTCACACAGGGGATATTAGCGTTCTCTAATAAAACTGGTTTTCACAGGTTCACCAAAAACCTTCACAATTGTGTCTTTATCACTTGGGCTTACACAATTCAAAAAACCCCACAATCTGAGTTTTCTGGCTCTCCTCAGATAACCATACATATAGAGATTTTTCTGGCAAATCTCATACAAAACCAAAATAGAAATTACAGGAATTGTAGAATACCTGGATCTTATCTTTTTGCAGTAGCCCGGAAGAACCGATTAAAGTAGAGATTCAATAATAATAGTTCAATGTCCAATACTCAATTTATCGAGGTTCTAAGTTCTAATTGATTTTAAATGAAATCACAAAGGGCTAGCTCTATTTGATTTTAATTCCAAGAAGAAGGAATACGCGATTTCCCCTTTTCAAATATGATTGGAATTTAGAATAAAATCAAATGCAAAAAGCTAACAAAAGGAATTAGAAGGAAGCGCAAATTAGCTTAAAAATAAACACGACTTATCTCAGAGTGGAGCCTAGAATATACTTGCTTTGATAGATTTTTCGACATTTAAACTCTGAAATTCGTGTGCTATTTATAGCTACAGAAATTCGTCTTCGACTGGTCTAGGAGTTCCCACGACTGGTCTTAGGAGAAACAGATTTTTGAATTTCTGTGCGGAATCAGGAAAACCGATGTTCGACCGGTCTTAGGCAGTCCACGACTGGTCGAAGGTCGTCCACGACCGGTCGAGACCCCTGCTCGACTGGTCGAGCGACAGTGAATTTAGTCGCTGGAGTTTGAATCGAGGCTCCACGACTGGTCGAGGTTCGAGTCGAGGACATCCCACGACCGGTCGAGCAGACTCCAAGACTGGTCGTGAGCGAACCAGAAAATCCGATAAAATTGAACAAGTCCAAGACTGGCCTAGAAAATTCTTAGACAGGTCGAGCTAGTGCTAGGACTGGTCGAACCAGACCCAGGACTAGTCTAAGAGCAGATCAAAAACATGTTTAAACACAGTTGTATAATGTATCCAAAATGACCTACCCTAAGGTCAAAGACTATGGTCTATCAAACCTGAATAATGAAGTATGGACATTGAACTTTACTTCATTCAACAAATGATAAATCTTTTAGTACTTGAAGCCTGAAGTACGAGTCGTCCAAAAGACTTGACACAAACATTTATCTTGAGTTTGCTTTTGAGCTTCACACCTTCAAACACTGCTTGTATCTTGAACTTGAATAACCTTGCGTGAATAAAGAATACTGTGTCTTCTTTATATCTTCGAAATGTACCTTGAAGCCGCTTGAAGAGTCCATAAGTTGATATGGTTGTCTGGAACATAGAACACACCAAGACATAGAACACTCCAAGGTTTTGACACACAAAATTTGACAACCAAAGAGGTATCATATAATAGCACTAACAAAAGTCACAATGGTAATTTTTCCTTGGTCGATCAAGTTTTGGACCGCGTGTTTTAAGGTAAAACAATGATCTGTTGTGTGACCCCTGACTTGATGGTATGTACAATAGTCGTTCTCATTAAAGGTTGGTGGTAAAGGATTTGGTGGGGCATTAGGTGGTATTAGGGTAAGAAGTTTCACTTAGACTAGCGTAGTTAGCATTTCACTATCTGTTCGGCCTATCGGTGTGAACTGCCTAGGCTCCAGGATCATGCCCATTTTCCACCCATGATTGGGGTACTGCAAGTTCCATCTTGGTTGTTGTTGTTGTTGTCGTTGTCGTTGATGTTATCCCTGTTGAGGGGCGAATGGTGCATCCTTGATAGAGGCAACAAGATCGTTTTCTTCTATTGGATGAGGGACAAGAACACTTCTCTTACCGTTGTCGCATTCAGTAGGCCTTCCTTCCACTATTGGTGTTACCAAGGATGCCTGATGAGGCCACCAAGGGGAGATCATCCCAGCCCTTATTCTGACTTCAACTTGTTCCCCGGTGCGGCTGAGTTGGGTGAAGTTGACACATGGATGCAAGACAAGGTTTTCTCATCGTCGTTGATGAGTGTATTCATTCTAATGGCCATGGCCCACCACTGTCCAACGTAAGCAGATAATGACTCATCATCCCTCTGCCTTAAGTAACAAGATCTGCTCTTTTCGGCGCTACATTAAGATTGTACATGAAATGATTAATGAATGTTTGGGAAAGTTGTTCCCGAGTTTTGATTCAATGGTAGTTTAGTGATGTGTATCGGTCTAACACATCACCTTTCAGGGACTTCTAAAACATGCAAATCAATGCTCTATCATTTTTTACCACGACATTCATCTCTCCACAAAATGCTCTTAGGTGGTCTATAGGACATCCTGTACCATCATATTTTTAAATTTTTGGTACCATAAAATGCTCTTAGGTGGTCTATAGGAATTCCAAAAAATGCTCGGAAGTCCTACATGAGCCTTGATTGATGTGGTTATTGTGCTGGGCAACTTGGGTGATGGATATTGGACTTGCACTGGTGTGAGCTGGCGTAACATTTCTTGCATTATCTTTGTATTCTAGACCACCTCCTGGATTTAAGAGAATATCACTGATCCTACTAGATGCAGTTTTGGGGAAATGCCTTCCTGTATATCGGGAGCAGAGGAAGGGATAACTACTTCTTTATGGTAGGACATAGCTGTTCAGGATCTGGTTCGGATTGTGCTGTGATAATAGAGGCTTTTTAATTTAGGACGCCTGACTCTTGGAGGCATAATTTTTAGTTTCTTTTAGTATGAATGTAAATGTAGGTATGCGAGAATATGTATTCTTTATGAATTTTTAAGATCTTCTTTTTTAAGTTGGGTTGCAACTAGTGTGGCTAGTTAGTGAAATTGCGGCTAGACCGCTAATTAAAGTATGAAATTATGTCCAAGTGTCCTAGAGGGGGGGTGAATATGACTTTTTAAAAATGTTAATTCTACTTAATGCAAATATCAAATTCTAATCACTAGTAGGTAGGATTAATTCACAATTACGCATAATAAAAAAAAACAAGATAGTGAAATATATCTTTGCTGCATTTTATCAAACATGTAATGTGCATAAATTAAGCATAGCATCAGACAACAAGATAAACACATCCACAATCATTCATCCAAACACAACGATATATAGCGGTTCGACTACGTGCTACTCCACTCCAGGCAGACACACTCAACCCATAAGTGTACCAGATTTCACTATCCAATGTTTTAAATTAGGTTAACCATGAACCTTTACAACCTACATAAGGTTAATTAAGGTGTCTATACAAGACAACCTTATGTGCCTACACAAGGCAAACACTCCTGCCTACACTAATATTTTCATATATATGCCATATAGATCTGCTCGATGTCATTGAGTGACGTTCGATGCAATCGAAGGTCATCGAATGTTAACTCGATGTCATCGGGATTTTCTTTAAAAAATACTTGGAGCTTGCTGGACAATGTGGTTCACTTTTTCGATGTCATCGAATGTTCTTCGATGTCATCAAAATTTGAATTTCGATGTCATCGAAGGCATTTCGACTAAGATTTCAAGATTTTCTTTAAAAACTCATTGGACAAAATTGGTCCATTTTCGATGTCATCGAATTTTGAAATTCAATGATATCGAATATAGTTCGATTCATTGAGATTTTTACTAATTTACCTTTTGAGGTTAATGAAACATTGAGTGCCTATTTTTCGATGTCATCGAGATAGGTTCAATGTCATTGAGAATTTCTCCAGAAATATAGGTTTGGTCGCTGGACAAATTGGGGCACTTGTCATCGAACAGTGTTCGATGTCATCGAGTAGTATTAGATGTCATCGATTGTTGTAGAAAATACATTTCCCTATTCAGATTTGCTTGCAACTTGATTTTTCTTTTTCTAACCTTACCAAGGTGTTTTCCTAGTTGGTTTTAGGTAAGATTGGACCACTTTTAAAGGGATAATTACCTGAGGTGTTTTGGTCATGGGATGTGAGGGTTAATTTACCTTTGGAATACCTTAATCATCCTTCACCTTGTTGAGTCTTCAATCTTATAGTCTTCCATGTGAGGCTCACTTGACTCTTTGACTCAACTGTCACGTTAATTGAAAAATAAGGAAACTTTCAGTTAGTTCCCTAGCAGAGTTGTCATTCATATGAGTCTTCGATCTTATAGTCTTCTATGGAGGGCGGATTCCTTGAGGGTACGGGAGATCTACTCACCTCTTTCCACTAGTTGCCTCTCTTGAGGGCTTTTGTGATGGGGTTAAAAGAGTATGATATTTGACCAGATTCGCCACTAACCAATTATTACAATTCTACTATCGGTTAGACCCCATATAAATGCTTAAGATTGAGGACCCAATGATCCTTAACCCTAAGATGACTCGCGAGTTTACAATCTAGAGATTTCAAGTAAGGGACCCAGTTACAGAGAGGGAAGGTGTTAGGCACCCACTTTTCTTATACAAATGTACAATCTTTACTTTACAAGATCTGAATAATTTATGAAGAATAAGGGGTAGTTCTTGCGTGCTGTAAATGCAATGCGATGAAATAGTAGTGGTAATTGATTGATCCGAATTTCTGATGGGTAAGTTCCGACTATATCGGCAAACCACAGAGCATACGTTCGAAACGATCACGTGCAACATATATGTATGTGATGCTTATGATGCTATATGGATGCTTATGATAAAACAACGACAATTGACTAATGTTTCTGGTGGACCTACTGTGATTATATCAGGAGGTCTCAGACTATATGCTCACCATTCATATACGGTGGAAAATGATGGAATACAATGTATATGCTAAAATGACGGCTAATTGGATAATGTTTCTAGTGGGCAAGATCCAATTATGTCGGCAAGCCACGGAGCATACACCCGCCAGTTAGATGTGAGAAAACAGTGAAAAATTTACTATGATGCCAATGTGTATGAGGATCAGAGGAGTTGAGAGGGGAATGAATTTTGCATGATATTAATGATTGAGTTTAATGAAATTGATAGAAGCTTGAATAACTGGATGAACAATAGTATCACAAGGTTAGATTGAGTGGCTCAGATTTGAACTTAGGTGGCTCAGGAGGCTTAGACTCTAGCTAGGCTATGCTAGACCAGGGCTGAGCTCTCTCTCCCTCTCACTCCTTGGTGAAGGGATGGTTGAGGCTAAGGCTACGGGATTTTTAGAAATGAGAGTGGATGCCTGAAATGAGTAGGGAAGGGGACTATTTATAGTCTCCAACCCTGGTTTTCTTATAATTCTTGGTGATCCTAAGGGTAAAAGGTGGTTGAATGGCTGAGATTAGAGATTGCCATATGGCATTATCTCATGGGTTGGATGAGGCGGTAAAATGGTTATTTTGGGTAAGGAGATGGGCATCGAAGTAAATGCACTTCAACCGTACACTTAATGTTTTAAAAAAAGGAGTTCCATATGCTTGAGGGACGCTGCCCTAAAGAGGGGGAGTGCCACATGGTCGGCGGCATCCTGGCTGCCACCGGTCCCCACTTGGACTTCCTACTTTGGCAGGCAGCATCCTTCAAGCATGTAGAGGCTCTGATGTGAAAGTTGCTGCTTTAAGGCTTCGGCCATTTCTCCGATTGGGCTTGGTTTTAGGCTTGGGTTCTAGCTGAGTTTTGGGCTGACTAGGTGAGTTGACTGTGTTGTGGGGTTGGGTAGGCTGACCGGGTGAGTTGACTGGGTGATTTGACTCGCCGAGCCGACTCAAGGTTCTAATGTTTTAGGTTTCCAAGGTTTCGGGTTAGGCTGATTGGGTTGACTGGGTTGAATGAGTTGATTTTAGGGTTTAGGATTGGGATTCCGAGGGTTTAGGCTTTTAGGGTTAAGGTTTTGGATTATGGTTCCTAGGGTTCAGGATTCTATGGTTAGGCTTTAGGATTGGGGTTCGGTTGTTCATCCATCCGTTCAAATTCAATCAACTTATTGGCCTGGGTTGGGGTGTCTACATAAAATAAATAGATGGTGTGGATAAAAAAATACATCAATGCGGGCCCCACAAAGGCCCTGCTCGGACCGTTCATCGGTAGCTTGGTCCTGGTGTGGTAGTACCAATCGAGGTTTACATTGTGACCTTTGGTGTGGCCCATTAGGGCTTACACCAACTTTTTTTTTTAAAAAAAATTTATACGCACGGTTTAAATAATAGTCCTCAGCCTGATGCACTGACTAGAGCTATGTAAGTGCTATATTGTATAAAGCACACTGTTGATTGTCAAATTTCGTTTAGACAAAACAACTTGTGTTGTAGTCCGTCTAATGTGGATCAAGATGGAAAGTACAAGTCATGAAGTTGAAAAGCTCAAGCTTAAGTACAAGTCATGAAGTTGGAAAGTTCAAGCTAAAATGAGTTCAAGTTCTACTACACTTCAAGTAAAATATCAAGCTTCACCTTCAATACACTTCAAGTAGAAGATCTAATATGCTCTATTAGAGATTCAAGAAGAAGAACAAGTCTTAAATTTCAATATCTAGTCATCTTAGGTATAACAGACCCTAGAAAGATCTTAGATTTATGTGCTTTAATAGACAAACTTATATGGGTTTTTATACTTTGGTTAGGCTTAAGTTTGACTAGTCTAAGTTGTGGCTCAACCAGTCTAAGAAAATCTTTGACTAGTCCAAGTTTATGTTCCAAAAAACAGATATTTATGTTGCTTTCTTGACAAGTCGAAGAGGGACCTTTGACCAATCGAGGGTTGCTCAACTCGAAGTCTAACAACTAAAATATGACACCCTCGACCAATTGAAGCCCATTTTGGACCAGTCGAACAGGGCCCTTGACCAGTCGAGCAGGGCCTTCGATTAGTTGAATAACAGTTTTATCTGATCGCACCCAAAATTTGAAATTTGGTTAGATCTTAGACGAGTCGAAGGAGACCTTATACGAGTCGAAGCAACAAGTTTAGAAGCTTTCTCTCAATCCGAAATTACTCATCCAAGATAGTAAAAGCCTTCACTAAGAAAGAGAGAAGTCCCCACTATCTTCGAGCTATTGCAACAGTATTTTAATATTTTGTCTAAATAGCTTTTTGTTTTGATTATTTGATCTCTTTTTATGAATCATATTTTTTAAAGATAGTAATCAGTCTTATCGGAGATATGAAGAATTCAAATAATTAGCCTTTAGTTTGAATTAATTTAAAATCAATCTAGAACCTAGAACCCTTGTTTGTGTTACTGGACATTGAACATTCTACTTTAAGCGAAGCGGTTTTACAGGCTGCTTCAAGAGATACGTCTTCAAGAAGAAGACAAGTACATTTCTATTCTTTGTTTTTAGTTTATTTGAGATAGCTAGAAAATTTCATGTGTTAGTTTTGACTGAGATAACCTGAAAATCTTAGTGTGGGGTTTTTGTTTATGATAAGCCCTTTAAAATCACAACTGTATCAAGTTTTAAGGTGACCCTGTGAAAACCTTGTTTATAGTGAAAGTCAATATCACGTGGTTTGTAATTATTGGGAGTGGAGTAGGTGTGACTATTTGAAAACAGTTGGTGTACACACCGAACCATTATAATTCTTGGTGTTTGTGGTGAATGTTTACTTTTTGCATATGTGAAGAATGGTTGTAATTTTATTTATGCAAATGTGGTGAATGCTTGTAATAGATAGCTCTATTGGATCTTGCTTTGGTTTGAGATTTTGATCCTTACGACTGTTCGTGAAATAAGGTTGACCTGCTTAAACTTTGTTTTGGGTGTAGGTTGTCCTACGAACTAAATTTGAATTAATTTTTCAATACCAGTAAGAGTTTATTTCTTGGTTTATTTATTATTTCAGCAAGTTTATTTTTATTTGGCATAGTCCTATTCACCTCCCATCTAGGATTGTTAAGCTCGCCCTTTTCAAGTTACTTATAAAAATATGGTTGGCCTATATAGTTTAGGTAATCTAAGTGAACTCAAATTTGGCAGCGACGGCAGCAACAACGCTAGAAAAGCTCTGTAGACTCTACTATGATGTATGTGTATTATCCACATTGTCCATCTATTTTTCCACCTTATTTTAAGGCATGAACCAAAAAATGATGCACATCATTATATAGGAAAGTGATGATTAAATGCTCACAAAAGTTTTGCATCAATTTGATATTGGTATTTTACCTTCATCTAGGTTCATGTGACTTAATCGACTGGTCGAATGGGAAATAAACATTGCATTGGCCTAGGTAGTTTTTAATAGTTGCCACCTGCCTTGGATTTGGAGTTGGCTGCATGGAAAATAAAGAAAAACAAATGCATAATGATTGGTGCTGATAGAGCTTTTCCCATTGCTGACATGAGGGAGCCGATTAGGTGTTAGTGGGTATGACTTGGGAGCCTATCTTGATGATGTGTTGTGTGCCCATGCTATCCTCTGTTTTTCCAACCTATTTTACAATGCGGGCGCAAACATTAAGTAAATCCAAATCTCAGGTAGGCCATACCACACGAAACAGTGGTGGTTGAACGCTCCAACATTAAAAACTACTTGGCCCATCAAAAAGTTTTTATAATGTTTATTTTCCATCCAACCCATTGATAATGTCAAACATACCAAGATAAAGGGGAAATACAAAGATCATCTTGATCCAAAACTTTTGTGGCCCATAAAATGTTTTTAATGGTCATTCATTACTCTTTTCAGTGGGGTGGTCTACTTGATATTTGGATCTGCGTAAGGTTTGGGATAACTTCCTAAAATCAGATGAAAAAAAATAGGTCGACGGCATGGATATACAAAAAATTCACCAGGGTCGGCCCCACTTGGTCAGGTAACACCCACTAAGGTGTTGCCCTGGTAACACCTAATCCGCTCCGCGTACTGAAAGCGTCGCTACAGGAATCGAGTACACGTTTTAGGCGACTGCCTAAAAAAGATGTACGCGCGATTTGGATCCCATTCGGCAACCTTTTTATGCTTCTTCCTAAATTCCCTAACCTTTATTACTAAATCTACGATGGACGGTTGGGAGTGCAGACCGGCCACCCTAATTTATGGCCCTTAGTTTCTAATACACTATTTAGCCTCTTGTACGATGATTTCCTAAGAAAAAAGATATATAAAAGCCTTTATAAATGAAGAGACCTCAGAGAATGCAGGAGAAAGGAGTGGTGAAGCCGGTGAAAATGGAAATTTAATTGATAATAATCTGGAGTTGAACTGGTGGCTTATATGAAATTTAAGCATTCAACCATTAAGTGGTGGGATACACTTTAATTGCGTCATCATTTAAATTTTAATTCCATTTAATAATCATAATCTTTAATTAATGATAATTTGTTTGTCAAATACATTAAGGAAACAAATCAAAGGCCATTACTTTAGTTTGATATCATTATTTGCCACATGAACAATTTGTTAATGTAGGTATATCAGACTTCATTCTCTACAAAATTATCAAAGCTTTCTCACTTGGAAGGATAGGAGAGCTGCCCATGCCCAAATGACTTCATGTAATTTCTTAGAGGCATTTCTTTTTATCTTAATGCATGGTTTTATGTATTCCTGATATAAAAACTTAGCTTGTTCCGAGGCTTGTAATTGGAATACACTAGAATTCAAATCACGTGATAAATGAAATCAATGCAAATGTGTTTGGATGCCTATAATTAGAATATATTGGAATTCAAAAATTATGTTTGAATACATGTAATTAAAATGCATTGAGTAAATCAGTTTTAATATCTCAAATTAGTATATGTGACATTTGATATAATATTTGTAATAAAACCATTGAAGTATATACTTTATTAAAAAATAAGAAAAGTTTTAACTTTGAAAATCAGACTGTTTTTGATATTTGCATCCGAATCTGAACCCTTTTGAAAGGATTCTAGTTCACAAGGATTTTGCTGCATTCTATTTTACGTTTATTCCAATTACTACTATTTATCATCAACCAAACAACCCCTTTTGCTCATGTGCATCAAGTTACCACCAATTACAACCATTCACCATATACTATTACTAGCATTATATATGGAAGAGATGAAGTGTATTGATTTGGTACATTTGTCATACAGCTATATACTATGATATATAAGAGATAACATGGATGTGGCAAATGTGCTGTTTGCATTGGTTTGTGGTTCAACAATAATATCCTACCAATGTCATCGCATCTAAATGCATCGATTAATTCCTATGGAAGAATGGGAGTTAAAGCTAGCCCTTCCACATGGCCTGTCTACATATGTCCACTGATGGATGAGACATCTGGACCCTCCTCCCTTGCCAATGGTTGGTTACTAACCAACAATAGCCTTGTTAATCAGATTCTAACCATCTAATCAATTGACTTTTAATCAATTTTAAGTGTTGTTCGTCAGTGTTCAATTGAATACCACCGATTTAATGGTTGGGATTGTATGATCAATATCATTTAATTTTATTTTATTTTTCCTTTCATATTAACTTGTTTAATGCACAGTTCGGACGTCACTCTCCCAAAATGGCCTCATCTATTCGAACTTGAAGATCTATAGCAGGTTTGCAATTAATCACTGACCCCAAACAATTTTTTTCAAGAAGTCATTAAAACATTGTTCTTCCCTTCAAAAGATCTCTTAGAAGCATTGTTGATGTTGGAAAATTGAAAAAAAAAAAAAAAAAAGCTTATTTAATTTTTAGCACCAGGCTAAATCAAGTATAAATTCGTTGTTCTTAAAATTTGATTTGCCTCCTTAAGACAAGCCTTCTTTCTATATCATGCGAGCAACAATCATGAAGAGATCTACTTTAGGAACTCTTCTTACGCAGTTGATCATTTCGTAGACTGGATTAGTGGTCGTTTAACAATATTCTTAGAAGGATAGTTTTTTGTGAGATCAGGAATTCTGATGAGATCTGTTGGAGTTGATTGATTCTGGACCGAAATGGTCCAATTTATATAGGCACCAGAGGAGTGGACCGTTGCTGGGTGGTCATTAATGGTTCAAAACGTTTGTAAAATGTTTCTGACTGTTAATATTTAATTTGGGGCGTTTCAGATCATTGGATCAAACGATCTAACCATTGGATCATCATATCCTGTCTGTTTTCGGACCGTTGTAGCTTTTAAGGCTATTAGTCGTTCTTGAAACGGCTGACCATTTTGGATTCATAAATCTGACCATTCTTAGTAGCTTATAAAACCTAGGCTCATCTCACACCACGATCGCATCCTATGTGCCATCTAGTGCGACTACAGCCACACTGCCCTCGCCCTCGCCCTTACCCATACCCATGCCCATGCTCGAGCCCGAGTGCATGAGTGTGCATTTCAGTGCTACACACTGGAATATGCAACCTGAGCATCTCAACCTCCAATTCTCCAAGTAAGAATACTACACACACAACCATTATAAAGTACAAAATTCCTTTCATCCTTTTCGATGTGGGACTAAAGAAAACTACAATTTTTCATTTAAAAATCTGAACATTATTTTGGTGAGAAAACAAAGATTTTAAAATATTTTGATTTTTAAAACCAAAATTTCAACAATCCCCCACTTGGTTTTTTAAATAAACAGTAAAATTCTGCCAGAGATAAAATACGGCTATTACACATAGAGAAAAATATCTCACGATTTGAATATTTCCTTAGTGTAGGTATTTTAAAGTTTTGTCAAAATTCCTAATTGCGCAGCTTTAAACTAGTTATTCCTAAACAACATAACCGAAGATACCACACACATAATAACATCTGCGTTATGTGAGTTCATTTACATTATTTGCTTAGCACTTTTAATAGCCATGTGCTCATACTGTTTCATGAACGATCCCGAGAGAACTCTAACTATCATGAGAATTGACACCACTTCTACGTTCATATAGGTGAAATCGTTTCAGTGTTTCCATTACTTAAAACACTTGTCTTATTGATTGAATTTCATTAAGAGTTATAAGACTCGACCCTCTAGTTTTAACGGGTAGCACTCTAAGGTTATTTATAAATTTAGTGCTGAAAATTTCCACATATCAGTGATTTATTTTTATGATTAAACCCAAACTTTAGAGATTTTCTAACTTTGGGTTGGATTTCTAGCACTGGTGGAATTTTGATTGAAGAGTTTCAACCCCAATTCCTCTAGATGTTGTCTTTACTACCTCTCTTGTTAGAGGTTCAGTAAATGGATCAGATAAATTATTATTTGACTTCACAAATAAGATCGCAATGATTTCATCTTGAATAAATTGCATTATACAGTCATGTCTAAAACTTATTGTTCACACCCCAAGTATAGAGTTGTGATGTAGTAATAATCTCGGTGAGACCGAGGTCGAATCCACATGGACTGAACCTTGTACGTAATATGAAAGTAACTCGAATTAGAACTAGGATAAGATGAAATCTAAATCAGGTAAAAATGAAGGGATTAATTGTGAATTTATTTAACTAAAACTCATGAAATTCAAGGGTAGGAAACTAGAGTGTCAAGGATCTACTTGTAGCATTTGGGAAAATACTTTACATTGATTCAAGGACACAACTGGAATCAGAGTCTTATTTTATTCAATTGGTAAGAAGAGATTTGTCAGATCTCTGAACGTCTCATGGATCTAATCATCAATAGATAATAGTGGCGAAGATTTGAAAGTGATTCTGTCACTGAACCATGCTCAAGAGACTGACAAATAACAACAATTTACCAATCTCACAACCAATCATAAGAAAATTGTGAAAGTTAGGAAGGATTTCGTTACCCTACCATATCTAAGGGATGATAGTGAACAACAAGTCTACCTAATTTTACAATCTCAATAATGGAAAGAACGTACTTAAAGCTATCATAGATCCATTGTAATTTAAGTTACAACAAACCATTAAAAACTAAAAGTATTCCTCAATAATCAAACTAGAATCCATAAGGTTCAATCAGATATGAATCAAAACAAAGCAACCATCCCAATCACGCTACAAGCTTCACCTCTTAGCCCTAGCTAAGAAGTTTAGCCAGTCATAATCATGATGGCTAAAAACTCAACAAACGTTAAAGGAAGGGAAAATCCCAAGAAGGAAGAATAAGATGCTGATGCTGCCGACCCGCTCCACATTCTCTCCCTCGCCTCCACGGCTGCTCGTCTCCAAGATTGATGCCCTTTTTACGTTTTCTTATCCTTTTTATAGGAGATTTATGTCGGTGGAATAGCTGGAGTCAGTGGAAGTCGGATGAAAATTCTTTACGCAGCCACGAGATTTCTTGTGCAAATCTGTTTACGCAACCAAGAAGGCGTGCAGAAAATCGCCCACTTTCCTTGCTGATCAGCAAGCAATCCTCCATGTCTTGGTCAGATTTTTCGTCCCTACAAGATGGACGGTGCATATTTTCTATCACCTTAAAGACAGGGGCCCACAGCGATCCGCAATCACCGAGATCCAATCGTAATGCGAATCGCGCAAACAGAGTCCGCAGGATTTGCGATGCGGATGGATTTTCATTCCTGTTAACATGGATGGTAAAAATGGCCATCTTCCGGTCGGTTTTTCATCCTGATCAAGATGGATGGACCGGATCATTCTGAAAGATCTTATGAGTGGCCCATAAGGATTGTCCGCAGGTCTGATTGTGAAACAGAGCCATCACAATGAGTGGTTGTTGGGGCCATGATCGATATAGGAGGGGAAATCCATTCCGTCCATTAGACTCCTCATAAAAAACCATTTAGGAATGGACTATTTTGACTCATATTAGGTGTGGCCCACGGAACTTTTCAGTGCACCGTCTGTCTTCCGTTTGAATAAGAAATTCACACGATCGCTTGCATGGGACCAGAAAGGAATCATATCTAAGGTTGTGGCCATCCTTCAGATCATATGGACGGTCTAGATCGTCCATTGGGTTGACGGTGGTGGACCACTAAAACTCACAGCGGACGTCGCCGGTTGTTTGGGAAGGAAGAAGCTTTTCCTTTGCTTTTGATCGGGTCAAACCGTGTTTGACCCGGTCCTTTGTTTGGTGGACGGGCGGTGCACATGTATATGCATTCTCGCCGTCGGTTGTGGGGCCCATGGTGATGATTATGATAAATCCACTCTGTCCATTCTCCCTCTCATCCAAGTTAAGAGTTGATACCAAATTTGAAGCACATCCAGATATCAGGCGGGCCCCAAATCGAGAATTTATGGGCTGATCTGTCCGTTGGGCCACTTCCACAATGATACAATGGCTGAAATTTGACGTGTACGGTTAATTTATGGTCCTTAGGCCATATATAAAGTTTCGAGCCGAACAGATAGTAGGAACCCCGCGATCACGCATTCTGGATGATTTTCGGGCTCGTTTAATGTAAGTGGTATGATTTTCTCGGATCTCTGGCATGTAAATTCTTCAATCTTGGCCCTCTGGGGTCCATCCCTTGCCTTAGTGGCTTCAAAACATCAAATCCATGCTTTTAGCACCATTTTTCAGTCCAGGCTTCTAAATTCACCTTGCAACACAAACACGATTAAAATATGCCGTTAAACAGTACCATGTTCATAAAATCAAGTAATAACTGGGGTCTAATATGCAATATTTGACCCTCAACACTTATGTTCTAGACTTTCCATTATATGTATTTCTATAAACACTCACTAGAGTGACTTCACTGTCACGATGAAGTGAAACAGTTGGTATAGGCTTCGCATAAAATGAAATTTCTAATAGAAGATCCCTCAGCCACTCAGCCTCTTTGCCAGTTGCGGCCAATGTTATGAACTTAGATTCCATTATTGAGTACGTTATGCAAGTTTGTTTTTTGAATCTCCAAGATATAGCTACACCTCTTAATGTAAATATCTACCCTGATGTGGATTTGTTGCCCCCTGCACTCGATATCCAACTTGCATTGGTATATCCTTCCAACACGAGCGAAAATTCTGAGTAGAATAACCCTAGTTCTTTAGTTTCTTTTAGATAACCTAAAACTCTACCTATAGCTTTCCAGTATTCTACACTTGGATTATTAGTAAACCTACTTAATTTACTCACAACGTATGCCATATCCAGTCTTGTACATTCCATATCATATATAGGACTGCATATAACACTAGCATACTCTAATTGTGCGACTTCTCTTCCATTGTTTTCTTTTAATTTAATACTTGGATCAAACGGGGTTTTTGCCTTTTTAATTTTCAAGTGGTTAAAATTGTTCAATATCTTCTCAATTTAATAAGGTTGATACAATGCATAACCCTCACTATAGTTTTAATTTTGATAATATGGTATCTCTATTTGTCTAAGATCCTTCATTTTGAAAATAGAGGAGAGAAATATCTTTGTTTCAGCTACACTTTCTATTTTATTGTTAATAATTAGCATGTCATTTACATATAAATATTTGATTACAATATAATTATTACAACTTTCACGTATATGCATTTATCAGCAATGTTATGTACAAAACCATAAGAAAATACTTTAGAATCAAAGTTATCATGCCATTGTTTTGGCGAGTTGTTTTAATCTATATAAAAACTTAACAAGTCTATATATATATATATATATATATATATATATATATATATATATATATATATATATATATATATATCTATATATATATATCATTTCTTGCTAGAACAAACCCTTCCGGTTGCTTCATATATACCTCCTCATCGAGGTCACCATTTAGAAAAGTTGTCTTCACATCCATTTGATGGATATGAAGATGATGTATGGATGCTAAAGCGAAGAATATTCTAGGCACTGGTGAATATGTGTCAAAATAATTGATTCAATCTTTCTGTCGAAAACCCTTGGCTACTAGTCTCGCCTTAAAGGTCTGTATTGTACCATTAGTTTGATATTTTTCTTAAATACCTACTTATACCCTATAGGCTTAGAACCTAGAGGTGGTACCACTAGTTCTCATGTTTGGTTTGATATAATTGAATCTGTTTCATCATTAATGAGCTCTTTTCAAAAAGCAAAGTCTCTTGAAGACACGACTTCACTAAAGGTTTTAGTTTCATTTTCTATAGTTAAAATCATAGATATTTTCCTAATGACATTCTCTCTATCACTCTCTACAAGATGAAAAGAAAGATGCTAAGAGTCTATTTGATAAGGATCAAGACTCTTCTTTACCCTTGTTCTTTGATTCTTATGAGGTTCACCGAGAGTTTCAACTTCTTATTGTGTTCCTTTTATAGTTTTATTAGGAGATTGAATCTCGATATTCTTTTTCTCCATGAATAAAGAGTCCTCAAAGAACTTTATATCTCTAGATTTTATGATTACATTGGAATCTACGTCCAAAATTCTATACGCCTTACTATTTTGTGCATATCCTATAAAGACGCACTTGATATCTCTTGGTCCTAACTTAGTTTTTTTGAGTTTAGGAGTTGTGCAATATGTGAGACACCCCCACACTCTAAGATACCCTATGTTAGTTTTCCTTTCTTTCTATATTTCATATGGAGAAGTCTTGGTTTTCTTAGATGGGTTTCTATTCAGAACGTTGCACGCAGCTAACCGCGCTTCTCCCCATAGGTTTAATGGAAACTTTTCTTATATTAACATTGAGGTGATCATTTCAACTAAAGTCCAATTTTTTCTCTTGGCCATAACATTCTGTTGTGGTGTATAAGGTGTTGTGCACTAGTATACTATGCCATGTTCTTCACAATAAGTAGAAAATTCGTTAGAAAAATATTATCCTCTGCCACTACGAAGGATTTTAATCTTTTTACCTAATTGATTTTCTACTTCAGATTTATAGACCTTGAATGCATTAAATGTCTCATTTTTAAATTTTAGTAGATATACATATACATATCTTGAACAATCATCTATCAATGTTATGAAGTACCTCTTGCCTCCTCGAGTAAGAACGCCATTTAGCTTACATATGTCAATATGCACTAGGTCTAATATCTGAGACGATCTCTCAGCACTAAGGAATGATTTCTTAGTTATTTTAGACTGTATGTATACTTCACATTATCATTCTTACTATCATTGTATGATATTCAAACATTCTTAGCTATGATTTTTATGATACTATAACTAATATGTGCTAACCTAACATGTCACAATGTTACAGACTCAACCATATAAGCTGAAGAATTATTTTCATTCAGAAAAAAATTAATAATCCCATTATAAGCATAACCCTTTCCTACAAAGTTCTCATTGTTGGACACGATCAGCTTGCCGGATTCAAACATAACCCTTATCTCAAGTTTGTTCAAAAGATCCCCCGAGACTAAGTTCTTCCTTATGTCTGGGACATACAGTACGTTGGTCAAGATTACCTTCTTTCTAGAAGTAAAGAGTAATTCTACAGTTCTTTTGTTGATGACTGTCGATTAACCTTCATTTTCCATTTGAACCTTTTGACCGTTGGTCACGTCATCATAGGTTTTGAAGGTAGATCTGTCATTGCATATATGAATGTGGTACCTGTATCATACCATCAACCATGGACTTTCTCTTGAATTATGTTCACTTCTGTGACCATTGCTACGATATCATCGTCTAATGCATTAGCTTCTTTCTTAAGCTTTTTGTGGTCCCTACAGACTCGGATGAAATGTTCGGTCTTCCTGCAGACATAGTAAGGCCCTTGGGTTTACCCTTTTTTTTTGGGGGGGGGGGGGGGTTTTTTTTTCTTGATTTTTAGTTGATTTTGGGTTTTTTTCTTAATATGGTTTTTAGGAATCATTTTTCTCAAAGTTATTATTTTGGGATGGTTTCTCTACTACATTCACCTTGGATGAGGATGCACCATTGGCGTCATCCCTCTTATCTCAGTTACAAGATTCTTCCTTAATACAAAGATGCTTTTCAATTTGTTATAGGGTAACTCTTCAGATTTATGCAGTAGCTTCTTCCTGTAGTATTTCCAATTTGGAGGCAATTCGGCTATAATAGCTCCGACTTGAAAAGATTCAGGTAAATTGATTTTCAAAGCCTTTATTTTGTTTACAATCAATTGTAATTCATGGATTTAGGCCAGTAGGGGCTTATTGTCTACCATCATGAAATCAAAGTACCTATCGATTAGGAATTTTTGTGTTCCTTCTTCTTCAACCTCGTACTTGTATTCTAATGCGTTCTAGATTTCTTTTGCTGAGGTGGTTCCTGTGTATATCGTATAACTGATTAGAAAGCACGTTGAGAATATGACCGCAACACAACAATTTATCTTCTTGTCGCTCAATTTTGGTAGTAATGTAAGACTCGTATCCTAGCCCGTACTGTTTCGTAAACTTCCGCGGTCCTCCCGGTCGAATTCCGGCGACCCGCGATCTTTTATTGGCAGTTGCGCATGACTCCGAGTCGTATCCCGTATTTCAAAGTCGGCTCGATCCGAGACTTGTACCAGTGTGACTGCGCGGTTGCCGCAGTTCCGATGCCGCGTCTCGTGCGTCGAGGTGATACCCAGGTCAAGAGATGTGGGCCCGCGTTCAATTCAAGGAAAACACCGCGCGTTACAATTTTCAAGAGAATCTCTTCCCTAAACGTCACATCAATCCATCAATCAAAGTCTAAGTATACAACCTTACCTAGCCATTCCGTTTTCACCTACAAGGCATGACACTCATTCCTCTTTCACCCAAAAGTCAACAAGCACCATGCTCCCTCATCCCATCACCTCATCCATCACCGCTCCTCTCTCTCATTTTTCTCACTCCATTCCAAGCAACTCCCATGAGAGTGGACGTCCAAGCTCTCCATGGGAGAGAAGCTAGGTGTGGCCCACCTTCCTACCACCCAATCCCACCCTCTAAAATCAATCTTAACCATTGAAATGTATTCTTTGGAGCAATAGAGCGTGTTGATGGAAGAAGTCCAAGAAGATCAAAGGTGGGTGCTCCTCTCTTTCTTTCTCTCTTTCTCTCTCTCTATCTCTCTTTCCTATCTTGTGATCCATCATGATGTATGTATTTTATCTATACCGGCCACCCATGGGCCCGCCTTACTGATTGTCCAGATGGCCCACTTGGCTGTCCGTCTGGACAGGCCTGGTCGAAAGGAAAACACAAATATCAGCTGTATCCAAATATGTGGTGGGCCACACGTGTGGATCCACCAAGGGTGCATGCATTTCATCCATTTGGTGGAGCCCTACTATAAGGTATATGTTTCATCCAGACTGTCCAGCCAACTGGGCGTGGTCGTGGACCCCACCACGATTTACATGTCTCATCGTTCATCCAGCAGCAGGGAGTGGGACCCCTCCACACGTGATGCACGTGTGGAGATGGGCCCACATCAATGCATGCATTCTATAATCCACGCCGTCGTCCGTCCAGGCGTCCAGAGTCTGGACGCTGGACGCTAGACCCCCTCCCCTTTAATATATATATATATATATATATA
>JAJHSJ010000011.1:29145434-29205908 GCA_021015155.1 Magnolia officinalis | reverse complement strand
GACACCCAAAGTGTCCAGCAACCAACATGGAAGATTCTGGATTTTTATGATGGCATAGAGCAAGACTTTGATGATTTCGAAGTCTGCTTGATGGCATCAAACTGTCATCGACAGACGTGTTGATTTACATATTTAAGACATCAATCAACAATCTCCACCATGACTTCAATCGCCAATCTTCATAGCTTCTTTTTCCTCATATCTAATTCTACCTTGTATCATAGTTCTATCACTGATTCTCGTGCATCATCCGTCTTCATTTTGTACTTCGCCAAGCTCAGAGAAGTTGCATATAACTTGAATTTCTCTAAGGGAACCACCTTAGTGAGCATGTCCGTCAGATTCACGCTCGTGTGAATCTTCTCCAGAGTCATGCCTCCTTTAAGCACCTATCGAATAAAATGGTGACGAACATCAATATATTTAGTATGTGAGTGATAAATAGAATTTTTAGCTACAAATTGATCGCGGTTTCGTTGTCATAATTAACCAACACGTCCTTCTACTGAAGCCTCAAATGATTTATCATCCCCCTCAACCAAACACCTTTCTTGAATGCCTCCGTCATTGTCATATACTCAGCTTTGGTTGTGAAAAAAGTTACCACGGACTGAAGCTTCGACATCCAACTGATCGCTCCACCTGCTAACACAAACGAGTAGTCGGAAGTCAACCTTCTATTATCCACACTGCCTGCGTAATCAGAATCCACATACCCTACTAATTTGGTGTAACACTCCGTACTTTTCAATACTCAAGTGTTATCATTAAGTCGACGTATTAGAACACACACGTAACCTGTAACTTACACAATGCTTGACTAATCGTGATTAACCACTTAGTTCTTAATGTAGGACTTCATTCAGACCATGATCCAAAATCTAGCTGATAATGCATTTGATATCACACCTAAACTACCTCGAGATCAGCATATAAACTCAACCATGCACCTAGCTAAGCATAAAAACAGCTTTCACCTATCAATTAGACCATCTATCCGTTGTGTCCTTGAGATAGGCCATCACACCATCAGATAAACTTATTTTTAACGCCTTAATCTCATTAATAGACATATCTAACCGACCATCTTAGATTAGAACCCTGAATCATGAGATCCACTGTTCATTGTTCAACACCTGAAATTACTCCTATCAGGTTTTTGATCAATGAATACGTCGTGGATGTTTAACCAAACTAGAGTAGGATCCTTAAAGGCATTAGGATTGTGTTGGGAGGTCATCCGACCATTGGATTGATAGAAAGAATGTTAGTATCGAGAATCCTGGCAAAATGGCCCACCTTGGTCATGGATCTAACTCATCCTATAGACTCGGGTCCAATTAGAGCTGATGAAACAGATGAAC
Source organism: Magnolia officinalis (assembly GCA_021015155.1). Taxonomy (NCBI): domain Eukaryota; kingdom Viridiplantae; phylum Streptophyta; class Magnoliopsida; order Magnoliales; family Magnoliaceae; genus Magnolia; species Magnolia officinalis. The sequence continues at coordinate 29,204,544 of JAJHSJ010000011.1, read as the reverse complement.
GGAGTGGATTAGTCCAATATTCACTGTGGACCCCACCCTTAGCTTGCATGTACATAACATAACAGGTACACACCCACGAAACACCAAGCAGGAAAGCCCAGTCAAACCAGGTTTGACCAAACCAAACCCGAAAAAGGAGGGACTCTTCCTTTCTTTCGGTTTCCACCCGCAGGGAATTCAAACAAAGTTCTGCTTGAGCATCCAGCGGCCCACATATAGAGATCTGGTCGCTGATCTAAACTACCCATCTTGTAGAGCTCTCGGGCCTGACCGAAACCTGGTCCCTCCCACATGCGAACACATGTGCGCGTGTACATGATCGGTGGCATAGATCCGCTATGTGCAGTCGTTTTAACAAAAACGGAAAGCCCGTTTCTCCTCCTGACTACCAGGGTGGCAATCCAGATGAGGAGAAGTCCTGCTATCCCAACCGTCCCTCTGAAGGGAATCCTAGCCCTACATTCAGCGCCAGAAAAAGGCAGACACCTTATTGGCGGAAGAAAGACGGTCGAATGCTTTCCTCTTTGGGCACGCTAGCTAGCGAGATCAGGGTTGTTACTGAAGCTTTATCTAATTATCCTAGGCGTCCGACCTAGGGCAGCAACAGCCCTAGCCGTTTCCCCGAGATAATCCTCAGACCGTGCAAGGTAAGGGATGTGGCTGAACATCTCACGAGTGGTTACACTCAAGTGAAACATGATGAGGTTACTAGGCCCCACAAGGATCAGTACCCCCATCTGGCCCGTCCAAACGACTCAGATCATGGGGTAAGACCGTTGATGGAGGTCTGCCATTGACGGCCACTTCATCTTCGCCATCCAACCGTGAGGCAGTGGGCCCTATTTTCTGATAAAACATTGCCCCTTCAGTGGGCCATGGCAGTGAGAATTCATCCCACACGTCGGATCAACACCATGTAGCGGGATTTAGCTAACTTATCTAGGTCATTGTTACACGAAAGTGTGGCCGTTGGATGCGGACTTAAACTTAGCTCCAAGTCTATAAAAAAAAGGGCCCTGTTCTCTCGGGAATCCCACCAAATATCCAAGAAAGGAAAGAGAAAAATAGAGGGAAAGAGAGAGAGAGAGAGAGAGTGAGAGCGAGAGCGAGAGCTGGCTGTCGAGTTGAGTGGCATCGACTCGTTAGGCTGAGATCGGCTCGAGTTAGAGATGGGTCTGGTCCATCCAGACCTTGTGAAAGGCCAGGGAGAGAAGGGGAGAAGGTAAGAAGTAGAAGGAGGCAGTGTAAAAGAGAGTCGTTGTTCGTGGTGGCCGCCACACCACACTACTCACCTGAGTCAGACTCGCTGGGTCATGAGCTATTGGACGATACAGTGGAGGAAAAAAAAAAGAGGGAGAAATAGAGAGTAGAGAAACAGGAAGGAAAGAAGAAGAAAAGGAAGAAGAAGAAGAAGAAGAAGAGAGGAGCGAGGGATGCTGCCGCTCTTCGAGGAGTTGCTACTAAGTCGGTTTGCGGACTCATGTTGAGTCATTGACTCGTTTGGAGTAGCTCGAGCCCAGTTAAAATAGGGCCCAAGCTAGCTAGACTCACCAGCAACAAAGAGAAGGAAGGGAGAGAGGGATTGAGAGTCAGAGGTTTACACCCTCCGAGTCAACCTGACTTGTTGTCGAGTCTTGCGCGCGGGATGGGCCTGGTTTACTCCAATAATCATACTAGTGTATGGGTCTGAGTGAGAGAGAGAGAGAGAGGGAGAAGAAAGAAAAGAGAAAGGAAGAAGAGAAGAGAGAGAGAGAGAGAGAGAGATCTCGAGTCGACTCGGTTGAAACTCGTTAGGTAGAGTTTTGCGAGTCAAGTTGGGTCTCGTCGTTTCCAGCAAGCTTGCTGGATGTTGCAAGTTGGAAGGAATCAGAGAAATGAAAGAGAGAGAGAGAGAGAGAGAGAGAGAGAGAGAGAGAGAAAGGGAAAGGAGAAGAAGAGAAGGAAGAAGAGGAAGAAGAGGGAGAATGAGAGAAGAAATGTGGTAGCTGAGTCAACTCAGTTTGGAACCAAGTCAAACCGCTGGCTCATTGATTGGGCAAGTCAGATACCCTACGGAGTGCAGGGGAGGGAGTCACCGAGTCGACTTAGTTGAATCGGATCGCTGATTCTACTCATCCTCCTGCGTCAACTTGCTCCACACTGAGTTGGACCGCATCAAACTTCCGCTGAGGTATAACTCTCTACCCTCTTGTGTGGAAATTTAGATTTAATTATCTACTTAGACATTATAACTATAAATCTTATATTTTCCAAAATCCAAACCTTAGGTTGGATAGTAGGTAAAGGTCCACTAGGTAGCATAATTAAGATCCTAACGTTAAATGTAATCGTAGATAGTTTGTAAACTTTGATCTAACCATGCGGTTTGTAATTCATGGTAGGATTTGATTCTTAAGGTGTGCGCGCTCTCTAACAACATTAGTTAGCGAATCGGGTCATAAGGTGATGATTTCTTCCCCTTGAGCTTTCCACTTTCCTATTAGTTTAAGTAATAGTTTCTATTTTAAATACAATTGATAATTGGTATGTCTATTACTTGCGCTAGTTGTTGAATTTGATCTCCAACTTTATGCTCAACGTTTATCTTGTATAAACATATGCACGCTGCACTTGTATACCTTCTCATGCTTGTGGATTACTTGTGGATTGCTTATGGAACTTAAACTGGTACCTCTATCAGTGAGAAACCCCACTTGTATATGTACACCCATCATCGGGATGTAACTTGATTGATTATGGCTATAATGGGCCCCGACCTAGTGGCCATTTTACCCAAGTTTGTGTGGACTTACCATCTTGCGGATCCTTGTGCCCTTTGTGGCTTTGATGTAATATCTGCCCTTTACCCCTTTGATATGATATCTTTCCTTTGTGGGTTTGATGTGATATCTGCCCTTTGTGCCTTTGATGTGATATCTGCCTTTTGCGCATTTGATGTGATATCTGCCCTTTTGCCTTACGTGACTTTCATTTTCCCTAAGTGGCTTGATGGATTATTTCTGTATATCTATGCGATGGTAAGATCCACTTGTGGCATTACAATTGGCCTCTACTTAAGGAGCTTACCATTAAACATCATAATGTTGGAGTCTCATGAGCCGGGGATGGTGAAATGGGACACTATGTCCGATCTGTCAGCCTACGCTGGGTGACGAGCCCCCGGTAGTAACCTTTGAGCTTTCTTAAATTGGCTGGTTGTAATCAGAATAATAATGGATGAGTTAATCATGCATTCATAGCATACTGGCGATGACGGGTGGCTGATTTTAGATGTTGTAGCATGTGCCCTTAGGCTTAGTGAGGTATCGTTTCGCTAGCTCCCAGACCATCGACTATCGACCTACGTACGTGATGTACGATAGCTTAGTCATTATGTTGTACATGATGTACACACATGATGTGCTGCACTGATGACCAATCATATGCATGGGTGACAAACCCAAGTCCAACTGGATAAGTATCCCCAGGTCGATGTGCATTCACGCATCCATGCATTTAAACAAGACTGCATCATGTATTGTTTTAGATGCTTTATTCTTAAAACTATGCTTAACTAATGAGACAGTGTGTAATCTTAAGGGGAATTCACACTGAACTGGCCACTCATTCATCAAATATATAACCATACAGGTAGTACAAGTGACTTAAATGATACATATGTTCAGACTTGATGAGGAGCAGGGTACAAGTGTCAAGGATGCATGACTGTATCTACCAAGAGAAGCTGCGTGATCTTACGGCTCAAATTTATGTACATTTTATTATTTCTCATGTGTAAATTATGTAATTCTTGTATTTGTTAATATAGAGACATTGGTTTGTATAAGTCATTATGGGCAGCCACTCGTTATTCCAAATGCAAATATAATTTTTCTTTATGTTTGATTTGTCCATCTTTAATTAAATTGCTAACTCTGAAAGAAAAAGAAAAGAAAAAAATACTTGATTTTGACTATCTTTAAAGGTTAACACTCTGGTTTTTTGAGAACGAGTCATATACTCGGGCTCTGAAAACTCGGGCGTTACATTTGGCCTCTGATTTCTTAAAAGATAAGCGTAGTCCTGCGTACCTCGAATGTATTGAAATAGTCATTTCACTACTTTCCAATGTTGCGTCCCGGGGTTAGACATATATCTACTAACAACATCAACTACATGTAAAATATCCAGTTTCATACAGACCATGACATACATCAAACTGCCAACCGCATTCGAATAAGGCATACAAGACATAACATGCTTTTTCTAATCTGTTTTAGAACATTGTTCTAAGGAAAGCTTGAAGTAAGCCACATGGGGAGCGTTGGCCAGCTTTGCTCTATCCATCCCATACTTCACCAATACCTTCTCAAGGTACTCCTTCTGAGATAACCAAAGCCTGCTCTTTTTCATGTCTCTGTGTATATCAATACCGAGAACCTTCTTTATAGCCCCCAGATCTTTATATCGAATGTCCCTAATAACTGAGTCTTCAGTAAATTGATTTCAAGCATGCTATGACTGGCGATCAGCATGTCATTATTCACAACCTCAAGTATAGGGTTGCGATGTAGTAATAATCTCGGTAAGACCGAGGTCGAATCCACAAGGACTACTCTTATGTGTATTATGAAAGTAACTGGAATCAGAACTAGAAGAAGATCTAAAACTAAATATGAAATTATTTGAAAGAGTAATTGCAAATTTGTAACTGAAACTTGTGAATTTAAAGGCAGGAAGTAGGGTTCCAAGGATCCACTTGCAGCTATCAGGATGTTTCCTTATCTGATTCAAGGATCGCAATTTGAATTGGAGTCTTATCCTATCCAATTGGAAGATACATCATTAAAATCAAATATGAACTTTCATTAACCTAATTCTCAATGAAGGAGAATTGTGAGGATTGGAAGGGATTCCATCACCAAACCATTCCCTGGAGACAATGGCTAACAACAGGATTTACCAATCCCAGAATCTCAAAGAAGAAAAGAAGATACTCAAAGCTATTGCAGATCTATTGTAATTTAAGTCACAACAAATCATTAAAAACTAAAACTATTCTTTAAATATCAAATTAGAATTAAAGAAGTTTAACAAGAACAAGAATCAAACAAGAAAAACATCCCAAAAACACTACAAACTTCACCTCTTTGCCCTATCTAAGAAGTTTAGCCAACCATAGACATGATTGGAATCAAAACCCTAAAAAAAAGCATTAAAAACTAAGAAGAATGGAAGAAGAAACTCTTGGATGACGGCTCCACTCCTTTACTCTGCTCCTCAAAACCCTATATATCCCTAAAAGTGTTTAAGAAACCCATATTTATAGTTTTCCCGTCCGGATTCGCAAAAATGACTCAATTTACACAGTCTGCATAACTATGTGTTACGCCTTCGATGTCATCGAAGGGATATGAATCCGGAAGTTGCGCCTTTTTCACCTTTCACACTGCGTAAGTTCTTGTGTCATCGAACCTTCCTTCGATGTCATCGAACTACCTTCGAGTAATCAAAAAACATCGAATGTTCTTTGAGTAATCGAAAAAGTTTCCAAAACCGTCCAACGAGTTGCTTCAAAATTCTTCAATAAATTCGATGCCATCGAACTGACTTCGATGTCATCGAGCAGATCTTTGAGTCATCAAACAGGACTTTGATTCATCAAGAATTGCATCCAATATGTCCAGCAACCAACTTGATTTTTCATGTAAAAATTCGATGTCATCGACTTGTGTTCGATGCCATCGAACTGTGGTCAATGACACAAACAATGAAGTGAATTTCAACACTTTGTTCTTTTGACTTCATTCCTTCTCCACTTGCTTTTCTCGGATCTTGGGGTCTTGAAATCGTCAATCTTGGCCTCCAAAGATCCGTTCTTTGCCTTGGTGTTTCTTAAGCATTAAATCCATGCTTTTAGCATTCTTTTCAATCCAAACTCTTAAACTCACATTGCAACGCAAACATGTATAAAATATACCATTAAGCCTTATCATGTTCGTAAAACTAAGATATAAATGGGGTAAAATATGCAATATTTGACACTCAACACACTCCCCAACCAGCATTTTGCTAGTCCCAAGCAAAATCATGCATGAAATAATCCTCAATTGTCAATGTTCAAATCCTTTTTCAAAATTCGATCATTTGTGCAATCAAGTATGAGTGAGAAGAATTAAGGTGAGAATATGAGGTTTTGAAAACCTAGAGCCGAATCATATAAGCAACCAATCAAGTAGATTCTTTATCAATTATATCAGAGTATAAGTTTATATATCAAGTTTTTCAATGTGCTTAGTGAGAATCAACCTACTTCCCATAAAAATGCTATCTTTTCATCATGTTAGCCATGCTCATCTCTTTAAGATTGGTTGGAAACTCAAGTACTAATTCCAAACTTATCCCCTTTTCCTTCTTTTTCTAGTTTCTGATTGTATATCGATGACCACTCTTATTCATTCTTTTTAGAGACCATTTTCATTCCCTTCAAAGACATTGTCATTCTTTATTCTTTTTTATTAAAAAAAAAAAAAACACCTTTTTGTTGATCTCCTATTTTTTTTAACTGGTTTTTTATCTTTAAGGTGGATAAAATTCTCCATACTCAATTCCCAACATCCTTCAATAATTTGCATACTAACAATTAGAAAATCTAGTACCATTTATGGAGGTAGATTGAACATGTCTTGTGATTTGGATTATCATGATATTCAAACTTCCTCTTAATCAATTAAGTGTAAGAACCGTAAGTGATAGGCTACTTAGTTGATTAAACTCCAGCAATTCAAAATTTCAACTTCTATCTTATTGTTTTCTCTTGAAAAAATAAATTTTTTTCATAAATTTTGCTCAAAACTAAGAAAATACTGATTAGTCTACCTAATCCACACCCCCCAACCTAAAATCCACATTGTCTTCAATGTAAAAGATATGATCATGCAATGCATATGAGACAATGAAAAGAAAGGAGAAGTGATGGAAATGTAGTACCTCAAGAAAGAATTTTGAGGCTTTCTTCCAAGGATCTCATTGTGAAGATGGGTTAGCACATAAACTAAACAAACGAAAAGTAAACTATACTAATCCTAAATTCTTATGAAAGCAATAAACCTAACTACACCTCCATCAGACTAGGAGGTCAATCCAGGTAAACAAGATCAATCAGAGGTATGGACATGTCCTCTGAATCAAATTTCTCAACAAACGACTTTAAGCAATGTCCATTCACTTTGAAAACATTGTCGTTGTTCAGATTTTATATCTCAACGGCCCCATGAGGATAGACATTAGTAACAGTGAAAGGGCTGGTCCAACGAGATAGGAGTTTACCCGAAAATATATGTAACCGAGAATTGTACAAAATGATTTTTTAACTAGTCAAGAACGATTTCCGAAGGATGTTCTTGTCATGGAATACCTTCATCATGTCCTTGTAAATTCTCAAGTTCTCGTATGCGTCATTCCGGATTTCCTCGAGTTCATTTAACTGAAGCTTGCACAACGAGCCAGCGTTGTCCAAATCGAAGTTCAGATTTTTAATAACCCAATAGGCTCTATGTTCCAATTCCACAGGAAAGTGGCAGGCTTTCCCATAGACAACTCTAAAGGGAGACCTTCCAATGGGAGTCTTAAAGGCTATACGGTAAGCCTATAAAGCATCGGTCAAGCGGATTAACCAATCTTTACGATTCGGGTTAATCGTCTTTTCCAAAATGTGTTTACTTTCCCTGTTGAAAATCTCAACTTGCCTACTTGTTTGTGGGTGGTATGGAGTGCTCACCTTATGAGAGATGTTTTCTTCATTAGATTTGCAAATTGCCTATTACAGAAATGTGAGCCTCCATCACAAATGATGGCACGAGGCATTCTGAACTGGGAAAGGATGTTTTCTTTTAAAAATTTAATGATCGTTTGATGGTCATTATTCCGGCACGGGATCGCTTCGACCCTTTTAGTGACATAGTCTACTGCTAGCAAAATATATAAATTCCCAAAGGATTGGGGGAATGGTCCCATGAAATCGATGCCCCAGCAATCAAATGCTTCAATAATATGAATTAGGTTTAGAGACATCATATTTCGAAGGGATAATGCACCCAATTTTTGACAACGCTCACAAGCTTTATAAAACTCGTGAGTGTCCTTGAACATAGTGGGCCAGTAAAAGCTGCACTGCAGAATTTTGGCCGTGGTCTTTTTAACAGAAAAGTGACCACCATAGGCCTGAGAGTGACAGAAGCAGATGACACTTTGGTGTTCATTATCTGGCACACATTTCCTTAGAATTCGGTCTGGGCAGTATTTGAACAAATACGGATCATCCTAGAAAAATTTGCGTAACTCGGCAAAGAATTTTTTTCTTATCTTACATAGTCCAATGTGTTAGCGTGAAACCTGTGGCAAGATAATTAGCTGTAACGCCCTGAAAATCGGGGGTCGATCATAAACTCTACTTCTGAGTTCCAACGCATCACTTATGCAACATAGATGATGATGATTGAATGTTGTCCATATTAGGGCATTAAACATGAGTGAGATTATACCAAAACAGCATATCATACTCGAGAGACAGTTAAATAAGCAAGCGGAAGACTGTGATAGATATATAAAGTATATAAACTGTTGTAAGTCTCCAGTGTGTGAACATGTTACCAGGTTAAATACATGCATGTATACTTCCCAAAATGGACCAAAAATGAATATAATGTGTGATTCAAAAAGACAAAATAGCAAGTGTAAAGGCATCTAGTCAATATCCCAGAAGTCCACGTCGATCAGGCCACGACTCACATGAACCCGCCTGAAAACTACACGAAAGAGAATGCCTCCTCGTCATCCTCATAGTCCGGCTCCACCTCGTAGGCATCGCCTCCACCTGCAACTAAGACAGGGTCTGGTTGGTGTGTACAACATCGTCCCGTAACGTGGGAGTGAGTGATCAACTCAGTGGAACCATAAAGCAAAGGTTAACATGTTATCAATTCAGTCAAGCAGTAATGATAAAACAATACAAGCAGACATCCCAAAGTACTCTGATTAATGCAGGAATGGTATGTATAAATGATGTATGCCCTCGCCTGCACTCCCTCTGCGATCTTCATCTCACGGTCGCGCATGTCAGTCACTTCCTCAGTGCTCTACCCAACGCCAAACGGCACATGCAATGCAGTGTATGAGCGTGCTTACCAAGTTCTTATTAGTCCTTTTCATACAGCAGGTTTGGGAAGCTAAAGTACCGCCCTTTATATCATTAACCCAAACAATGATCCATCTAGGGTCGTCAATCCTAGTTAATCACATACGATAGGCAAATTCAGGTCACTACCCCCAAAGCCATACCAACTGGCAGTCTATTTTTGAAGGCTCGTCACCGACCCGACTGGGGACCACAACCAGGCTGCACCGGGGTAGGCCTATTTCATACTCGAGGTCACTCCACCAACGCCCTACTAACTAGCAATTTATTTTCGAAGGCTCGTCACCGACCCGACTGGGGAACACAGCCAGGCTGTGCCAATGGAGGCCGACATCTCGAATACAGTGTCCCATACCACCGTATTCGGCTCACCAGTCTAGGTTACTCGCTAGTCACTACGGGGAGACTTGTCGCCCCAGCGTAGGCCGACAGCTCGACCATGGTATCCCATACCACCATGCCCGGCTCATGAGTCTTAACGGATCGAGGTACCAAGGTTAACGGAGTTTCCACTGGTGAGTTAGGTACCTTAGGTTCAAGCAGTAGCGTCCATACATGGTGAATATACATCAGGTCAATCGGGTTACTTGACGAGCTCGACTGGTACGAGCGCACCTCGAGTTAATCGACATGAAGTGCATAAGCACTTCGTGTGGCCTAACCACTGTCGACAACCAAAGTACGGCTCAGATTCATCGAACACATCCTGTGTGGCGGAACGACCTCAACCACCAAATCAGGATCCGTTACTGATTGCCTGGACTACATCGTAGCCCCAAACACACTTCAATTAAGATAGGAATGCATATGTGCTAGTCAAAACAGCATGTAGCAACCAACTTAAATATAAGTTTCATTTGAGCATTTCAACAAACACATAGTGTACAGATTAGCATACATAGGCAATAAAGCACGTAGTAATAATATATGATACATAAAGGAAACTATAACCATAGTTAAGGGAAATGAGAATCCTCTCTCAACACCCTCATTACATGCATTTCAACAAGATTTCCTCATTAAGGCATTTTATCAAACACGTAGGCTACACATTTCAACATACACAGAATAGACTAGATATAACATATATCTTGGCAAGCTCTTTTACAAAAGAGTTGCCACGTACTCAACAAGCATATATTCATTGTTAATAATCATGGCAAGCATAAATCAAAATTTCATACTCATTCAGTCATTTCAACAAACACTTAGACTACACACTATAACATACATAACGTATGTTGACGATAACAGGAATTAGAACAATTCCTTTCACCAAGGAGTTGTCACACGCATAACGGCCATATATTCATGACTAATAATCATGGCAACCACGAATCCAAAAACTATATGTATTCAAGTATTTCAACAAATACATAGAATACGCTATACTTGACATAGTTCTTACGTATTCGTAAAGAGAAACAACCATCACGTTTTGCATGTGAAATGGCACCCACGTCAGTAATAAATCATTAACCGACATTGAAAGTCTTGAAAATTATAACCTAAACGTATATAGTCAGCACCTTATGCCGGTAAACGCGTAACGGATTTGTTTTAAACACGAGGTCTTTGTCACCGGCAGAATGACAACCTATAGCATGAACTAGGTTAGCTATTTCATCATTTCAACTATTTGAAACCCTAGAACGGATTAGAGTTAGGTTTTCTTACCTAAGAATGGGATCGGTATCGCCGGTAGAGCGATACAGAAGTGGTGGTAAGGCACGTGGAGTAGCGGGGATCGAATCTCAGGAGTGACTCCAACTCTCTCACACTTCCTCTCTCTTTCCTTCTCTTTCTTCTCTTCTCTCTCTTAGGGTTCTAGAGAATTCGTATGGAGTGAGAGAGAGTGAGGGTTTTAAGCCCTTATATAGGCCTAAAACTGATGGGAATGGCCCCAGGGCCAAGGTATAGTTAGGTTATAACCAAAACCCATCTGTTTCGGCTCAACGGAGTACTTCTAGAGGCCCCCTTTCTGCGTGCGGTCGAACTTAAGCTCACTGGCATTGGATCTAGGTCGAGTTAAGTTTTCGGTCCGATCGGATTTACAAATCGACCGTGGCGGACCAGTTTCAGTTCAACGGTCACTGGTACTCGATCAGGGCCACAAGTGTACTGACATGTGTGGGAAATTTCTCCTGATCTGAGGGTGTATTTGGGTCAGATTCTGACGATCTGACATGTTTCGGTTTACTTAAGTTTGGATTTTATTTCCAAAAATATTCACGTTTCTCACACACTTCGCTCCAGGCTCAAGTTGTGCATTTTTAGACACAGTCAGGCCTTGATTTCCGAGATGGTTGTCAAGCCCAACAAGGCGGTCATAATCGTTTAGTTTCGCAGTAATCGGACTTTCGACGTGCGGTCCAGGTCCGATACGGAGTTTCGTGATGCTCCCGAGAGCAACTGGGTAATGAGATTGATCCTAGATTATAGAGTAATGTAGCATCAATGATTCTGCAAGTTTTGGGTCTTGCAGTTCGTATTTAAAGTGGTTCAAGCGAATTCACAGTTAATCTAGTTTAACACTTAGTTAATTTCGTCTAATTTCTAAAGGATTTGGTCTTGAGTGATTCCTGCCTGAGGTGGTACTCGGGTCTTTGTACGGATTTTTTCGGGACGTTATAATCTACCCCCCCCTTAAAGAACAATTTCGTCCCCGAAATTGCCTAAGGGAAATACGTAAAGGTTTATATACGTGTTAGGGTATATAATAACTTCATCAACCTAGCCCATATTGGTCTACCCCCCTTAAAAGTTTCTACCTTTGAGGTTTGAAAACAAATGTCCAATTCAGTTTACCTAAGGGTGGTATGTTCTACCCTTTATGATTGGGCTAATACGGAAAATCAGTTGTGGTAGGCTCGAACCTGATACGTCGATTGCCCGCCTGAACAGCGCAGACAACTCGTTGTATCCCTTCCTAATCCTGATGGATCCTGGTCTTCTGCTCAGTCAAAGCAGTGAGTCCTTTGGTAATCACCCAGGATTGAGAATTGAGTTAAGCCGTGAATGCCTCGTAGGGATATGATTTTGAAATTCTGAAATCTAATTATCCTAAGTATTTAAGGAGTATTATAATTTGTTAGGAGGTTCACAGGTTGTCCCTTGGGTCTTGTTCAACGAGAGTTGTTGTTTAACCTATATTTAACTTGGTGGATAATAAGTTCTTTTATGGTGCTCATAGTCAAAAGGCTATACTCGAGGGGTTTTCAATCTCCTAAAAGTAGATTTGTATGTCACCATTTAGATCATACGGCTAGGGACTTATGGGCAGATTCACACTTCGGTTTCATTAACTTCAGGAAGGAAGGAAGAGTCAAGAGTTCCAAAATATTTCAGGAGTTTGGAATGTTAGCAACATAAGGCCGCGGGAAAGGAAAGGAGAGGGACATCTCCTTGACGCGGTATGAACCTTGAGTTCACAAGGGAATAAGAAACTTATAATATTTTACTATAGTCCGCCTCTAACATGAGCCAACGGAGTATTAAACTATAAAACTCAATCCTACCCGAGGGTTCTAATTTAATTGTAATATTTTTAGATATATCTTTATGTATAATCAAATCTAATCACAGGATAATTCCTAGTATGATTATAAATAATTCCTAAATAGACACCACATACTAAACTTTAATATGAAAAGATATGACCAGCCTATTGCAACTCGAAGTTGTAGAAATTTTTCCGTTTTGACCCTTCTACCTTGAATGTGGGCAGTGACCTCAAAGGTCAAACGCTCTGTCGTTGTTGACTCAGGTGCTTTAGTTGCAAGTGCATGCACACGGGCTTGTTGAGGATGCTTTAGTTACGCTGTCATAGGTCGTTGAGGCGGCCTATTCTGAGGTACAAGCGGTAGGTAAAGTGGTTGCGCTGGTGGTGTAGATCGTAGGGGTGGAGTCATTACACCATGTGGTGGCCGACGGTCGACCTTTTGAGGTGGCGTGACACTGTTGTCTTTCATCTTAGTGAAACAGAAGGGGTCAGTGTGTCCGCCTTTGTCGCAATATGTACACCAACGTTTCGCTCGCCTTTGCTGGGTCGGCAGAGTCATGGGCCTGGGAGGCGAGTCTACATGTGGCCTCTTACCTAGGACTGGTCGGTGCTACAATTCAGGCCGAGGCCTCAGACCCATTGGTATACGTGTCTGAGAAACTCTGTCTCCATCTTGTTCGGCTCGTAGAGACATGTTGACTAGCTCGGGGTAATTGGGATTGCTAGCGCAACACGTCTTAATACGGATATCGGGCACAACCCATCTGAAAAATGCTGCATTTTCATCGCTTCATCTGTTAGTACCAAAGGAGCGTATTTGGCTAGCTCCGTAATTTTGTTTGCGTACTCTGTTACAGTCATTCCTCCCTGTCGGAGGTGGAGAAACTCACCCTCCTTTTCATTACGGTAAGTGAGAGGGAAGTACTTCTCATGGAAGCGTGTCTCGAAGGCCTCCCACGTCCACACATAACCTTCCGCAACAGTGCGCAGAATACTGTCCCACCACAAGCTGCCCTCCTTTTCCAACATGAAGGTGACCAACTCCACCTGCTCTGCCTCAGTGCAGCGCAGTGGCTTCAGCATCTTAGAGATGCGGTCAAGCCAATATTCAGACTCTTTGGGTCTATGAGTACCCACAAAAGTGGGAGGCCGTAAGCGATGGAATCGCTCAAAGGTGTCGCTGGCACTCGAGTTCCCAGCAGGGTGCATAGGTGATGCAGGTGGAGTCACACCCATACTCTGGGCAAAAATACCAGCCATGGAGGTCAAAAACTGTTGTTGTTGTTGTGCCTGCTGCTGCTAACACTGTGCCTGCTGCTGCTGCTACTGTGCCTGCTGCTACTGCATCAACAACATCATCTGCTCCAGCCTATCAGTAGGGGGAGTCGGCTGAGGCATGGGTGGCGTCGAGGTAGACGTGTGGTTCTGCTCTGAAACCGATGGTGCAACAGGTGCAGGCCCATTAGTGGGGCCAGTGGCCGGCTGAGAATCCGGCATAGTGTCAGAGAGAAACGGGCCCTAACTGGGGTCCATGAGGCGATCACTGAGGGAGATGCCCCGTCAAGAGAGTCACCAGGTGCGAGGCAGGTCGTACTCCGCGTACTCTTAGGTGGCATGCCCTATATACAACATAAGGTGCAAGCCGAGTCAGATGTAGCATAACAATACTCAATTCTTGAAGCATCCAATGCACCTTATAATAAAAGAAACGACATGCATTTCATTTAACAAAATTGGTCACAATACATGGAAATAAAGTTCTACATGAATTATGATGGGAACGCATGCGACTATGCTAAGCCCAAACTACCAAACACAAACACACTTTCTACCTACTACATGACTAGACCAAGCAACATCAAAATACAGACATCCTAAACAGCAACAAAACAAGCTACAGGGCGACAGCATGGATGACTAGACATCCGAGTCTGGCGACGGAGGGGGGCACCCTTATCCTGCAAGCAGCACGGGATAGATTTCAAGGTGCGAGTCACCTTCTTAAACTTGTGTTTCACGAGGGCCCGAGTGTCAATAATCTCCTGTTGTAGGGCAGCCTGGCCCTCAAGTCGAGCTAAGCGGGCCCGATTAGTGTCATGCTCCTGTGCTGTAGGAGGGGAGCTCTCATCCGTGTCCTGAGCCTCCTCTTCTTCTTCTTGTTCTTCCTTTATCTCATCACCACTTCCTTCCCCACTCTCTTCCTCCAGATCAACACTTTCCTCCCCCTCACTATCGGACTCCTCCCCATACTCATCGAGTCGGGCTTGACGTTGTCGAGGGTTGATCCCCATGTTGTTAATTGTAGCATCGTTTATGAACCGGATCGGCGCAATATCATCCATGTTAAGTCTATAGCTGACCTCTCGAGCAATCCTACATACCAGCCGGCCAAACGGGAGTGAGACATCGTTCCTGACAAAGCGTACGGTCTGGATTATCTGAAGTAGGGCGAACGTGGGCAGGCACAACTTGTTCCCATGTCCAACCCTGTACAAGAAGTCTACCATCAAACGAGTGCATTCAGTGCGGTTGCCCCATCTGGGGTACACGTTGTACGTGAAAATGTGGTGAAGCAAACAGAAATCATCTATCAATCTCGTCGATGGGAGGCAATTACCTCGTGTCCAGGGAGCCAGTCGACCACAAAGGTATTGCGTCCGGCGATCTCTTTCTCGCACACTCTTAAAAAATTTCTCATTGGCGTGTACCTCAACACGTGGAATCCTCATAATCCGGGCTACCAGATCCACATTGATTGTGTGCTTCCGCCTCCCTACAGAAACAGTGAACTGGAGAGGCTCTAGTGATGGGTCTTGGATATGGGCGTAGAAAACACGAACCGTATTCTCACATGCATGAGACTTACCTTCAAACATGGGACCCCACTCAACGTCCACCAAGTTGTCCATAATCGGGTGTAGCCTAAACAGCCTCTCATCTACGTGAGCTTCAAGTACAACCCTGCGGCCACCAAACCGACCGTATTCGTCGCCTATCGGTACCGCTCTCTCGATTGAAATTTCGAGATCTAGGTCCCGCTTCGACCTGTGCTCTTGGGCGGCGCTTGTGCTACCTTCGGCGCCCGCTTTCCTCCTCGAACGGGTTGGGCGACTAGGCCCAGCTTCATCTGTAGAAGCCCGCTTCTTTCCCATGAGAGAGAAAAAGGTGGAAATGGAGAAGATGGCTGCCACAAGTTCGAAAAGGGCCATTAGAGTGGAATAAAATATTGGATTAAGGTGGATTGTTGAGTTGTGAGAGGTTGAGCCACAAAAATAGGATTTGTGCACTCAAATCGTAGAAAATGAGAGGGATAGAAGAGGGGGTTTGCTGAAAATGGTGGAGGGGTGTGTGATGTGAAGGGAAATGGAAAAATGGAAGAATTGAGGGAAGATTTGAGAGAGAAATTTAGGATTTTTGAGAGGGAGAAGAGCTTGGAGGGGTAGGAAATGAAAGAGGGGGCAAAAGGGGGATAAATGGGGGTCCCCACGTGATTCGGTGGGCCCCATGCTCTTTGGGAGGTCGGTCCGACGCCGGCCCACGTCGGCCTAACAGGCCCTGACAGACCTGGCCGCGGTGCACCGCGGTAGGCGTGGCACCACCGAGGTCCTCTGGACCGGGCACGGTGCCACCGTGGTGGGGTGGTGACCACCCCCCTCCCGGGGTGCCGATGGTGTACAGGGTCCACTATGGGTCCCCCTGAATCGCACCGACTTGGCCCCGACTCCGTTTTGAGTCGTTTTGAGCTCCCCTTCGCATATAGTCATGTGTTTTCAATTTGTTGAGTGTGGGACCTGTGAAAGTTTCACCTAAACCCGTCGATTGACGATCTAGAATGGTGTTGGGATCATTTCACGCGATCGGGAAAGTCTACGGGTCCGATTTCTATAGTTCGTTTCGGTTGATTTCGTCGTTTGGCGAAATGGAAAATCCTAAGTTTGTCTCTATGTTTCCTCGCACCCTCCTACATCGAATTTGTGCCAGCGTGCGTTGTATGACCATAACCCAGGTCCAGTTTAATTCAAATTATGCTCTGATACCAACTTGTAATGCCCTGAAAATCGAGGGTTGAGCATAAACTCTACTCCTGAGTTCCAACGCATCACTTACGCAACATAGATGGTGATGATTGAATGTTGTCCATATTAGGGCATTAAACATGAGTGAGATTATACCAAAACAGCATATCATACTCCAGAGACAGTGAAATAAGCAAGCGGAAGACTATGATAGATATATAAAGTATATAAACTATTGTAAGTCTCCAGTGTGTGAACATGTTACCAGGTTAAATACATGCATGTATACTTTCCAAAATGGACCAAAAATGAATATACATGTGTGAATCAAAAAGATAAAATAGCAAGTGTAAGGGCATCTAGTCAACATCCCAGAAGTCCCCGTCGATCCTGTCATGGCTCACATGAACCCGCTTGAAAACTGCACGAAAGAGAATGCCTCCTCGTCATCCTCATAGTCCGGCTCCGCCTCGTAGGCATCACCTCCACCTGTAACTAAGACAGGGTCTAGTTGGCGTGTACAACATCGTCCCGTAACGTGGGAGTGAGTGATCAACTCAATGGAACCCTAAAGCAAAGGTTAACATGTTATTGATTCAGTCAAGCAGTAATGATAAAACAATATAAGCAGACATCCCTAAGTACTCTGATTAATGCAGGAATGGTATGTATAAATGATGTATGCCCTCGCCTGCTGTAAGACCCGTATCCTAGTCCGTACTGTTCCGTCGAATCCCGCGATCCTTTCCATCTAAGTCCGGCAGTCTGCGACTTATAACCGACATTTGCGATCGACCCTAAGTCGTATCCTGTAGATTGGAGTCGGTTTAATCTGAGACCTGTATCATTACAACCGCACCGTCATCGCAGTTCCAACGCCGCGTCTTACGCACCGATCTGATACCCTGGCAGGAAGATGTGGGCCGGCGTTTATTTCGAAGCAAACACCGCGCGTTGCAATCCCAAGAGAATCTCTACAACATGTCCCATCAATCAATCAATCAATCCATCAATCAATCACTTCATGTCAAGTACAAGCAACCCATGCCTTCTTTCTCCACAAGTTAAGCAACCACCAAAGTCAACCCATCTCTCACTTCACCCATCACTCACCTCACCCATCACTCACCTCACATCACTCACTTCACATCCATCCTCTTACAACCACCCATTTCCTCTCTCTTTCTCATCACATTTTTCAAGCCATTCCAAGCAACCAAAAACCACACGTCCAAGCCCTTCCATGTGAGAGAAAAGTGATTTTGGTGGCCCACTTCCCATCCGTTTAACCTTCATCCTAGCCATTCAAACCTCATCTTCCACCATCAAAGTGAAGCACAAGGAGATCAGCTCTCCAACGGACTAAGAAGATCAACCGGTGGGTGCTCCCATAGGCTAGATTTTTATATTTTTATGATGGGCCAAGCGAGGCCTACCAATCAATGGTATGGATCTCACTTGGGACCCTAAGATGTGGCTGATGGCCCACCTTGACCTTCATGATCATTCCATGATGGGGCCATTCTCTATGGACCCTATCATGATGTTTATTTTCTAGCTTGAAAATGTGTCATCCAGACCTTACATCTTGCTGGAGAAGGGATCTCCACCGTTGATCTTTGATTTGGTGGGCCCACATGCAATGGGACCCACTTGATGTATGATTGATTGCAACAGAGGGCCCATAGTGCCGGGGTCCCTCCATGCACGTGTGTCCATCGATCTCTCTCTCTCCCCTTTTTTTTTCATGGTTTGTGTGATGATATGGCCGTGTGGCCCACCCGGATGGACCCCACCATAAAGCATGTATTTGATCCAAGTCCTATGGGTGGGGCCCACTTTATGTATGTGTTGTACCCACACCACTCACCATTTAGTGGCCCACCTAAACAGGGCCACCTCAATGCACGTGTTGACGTCCAGGGACGTCCCTGGACGTCAATTGAAAATACAAATATTAGCTTGATTCATAAGCTTTGGAAGGGGGTTGTGCATGTAGGCCCCACCTTGATATATGTATTCAATCCATGCCGTCCATCCCATTCAGCGGATTATTTTAGGCGTTGAGCCAAAAAAAAAATGGGGCCAATCCGTTTTTCTGGTGGGCCATAATATGGAAAACAGTTTTTCTACCCTTGAAAACCACGTTACTATTTTTGTACCCCGAAACACCCCCGATATTGGACTCATTTGGTTGGTCCCGAGCTGTAGAAACCAGTGGGCAGGATGGATTCTTCTGATGCGGGCCCCACACAGGAAAAACCTCAAAATTACGCGATTTAAAAATAATAATAATAATAAAATAATAATAATAATATACAGTAGCAGTAGCCGCTGCTACTGCTGTTGTCAGAGGCGCAGGCAGCGCCTACGTGCGCTGGCAGGCGTGAGCGAGCAGGCTCCCACGGCCCCAACCATGGGCCCCACCATGATGTATTTATTATATCCACACCGTCCATTTGGTGGGCCACCTCCTGAGGTGGGCCCCCTTTAAATTTCAGTTACATCCAAGACTCAGGTGGCCCACATCATAGGAAACAGTGTTGATTAAACATCCATCATTGAAATCCTTTTTAGGTCCACAGAGGTTGCAGATCAAGCTGAAATTTGTCTCTACCCTTCGTCCAGGTCTGCCTAACCTTATGAACGGATTGGATGGAAAATTTACATTATGGTGGGCCCCACATGGGACCTACAGAGATGTATGTGTTTGGCTCCCACCGTCTAGGCGGACGGTGGAGCCCACTGTAACATTTGTATTTCATTCCCACCGTCTAGACAGACGGTGGAGCCCCCACTGTGGTGTGTGTGTGAGCGTGTGTGTGTGTGTGTGTGTGAGTGTGTGATGTGTGTGAGCGTGTGTGTGTGAGTGTGTGAGTGTGTGTGAGTGTGTGTGCACGTAAATATATGTGTATATATATATTATATTATATATAATATTGTATATATACTATATATAAATTATACATTATATTATGTATAATATACAAGATGGTGGGCCTTCATGTGGACCCCACCATGATGCATGTGTTGCATCCAATCTGTCCAGCCACTTTGAAACTCAGTTTTGGGCATGGGCTAAAGAATGAGTCAGATCCATAGTTCAAGTGGACCCCACCTTGGTCTATATAAGGCCCAAGTGTTTAGGCCCACCTTGTCATATTTATGGCCCATTGTTGAGGCTCACCTTGATGTGTACGAAGCCATTGTTGAGGCCCACTTTGATATATATGAGACCCATGTTACGAGGCCCATTGTGATGTTTTCAAAGACCCATGGGATATGGCCCATTGCAATGTACATAAGGCCCATTGATGAGGCCCACTTGATTTATAAAAGGCCCATATGAGGCGGCCCATTTGATGTATCTAAGGCCCACGGGTCGAGGCCCAACAGGTTGTCCTTATGGCCATTGCAATGTATGATTCCCCATGGTTTGTGTAATAATATTTTATGGCAGGCCATGCCTTGGAAGCAATGTTGGTTTGACGTCCACATTGTAGAATAATGTTGGTTTAATGTCCGCATTATAAATCTTCCTAGGGCCCATTGATAGGCCCATACCGGTTATGTGTAGGCCGTCTAGGCCCATCTTCGGCGTAAGCATAGTCCATTACTTTATAACATGCTTAGTACACTTCCATGATTCATACGCATACATATCATATGTTTGCTTGATATGAGGAACGTTTGATCATAGCTGGGCTGAGACATTTACGGGACTCCTTATGAGACGGAGTGCCCCACATGAGCACATGGTACGCGCGAGATTGCTGCATGACTGCCGGTGTGACTCATGCATTTCGCATTGTGTGTTGTGATTCACTGCACGCCCTAGCGACATCAAGGCCGTGGCCTCCACAGATACATCGTGGATGGTCATATCGGATACCGAAAATATTGGCTCTAGCATTTGGGCACTTAGGATGTCCTTGGGTGAAAATCCTAGAACCTTTTTGGTACCAGGAGATGCTCCAACGTCTAGACCGAGTGGATACACGAGCGCCCGAGTGCTGAATACCAGTAGGCCACATCTCCCACTGTATCGTGGTCAGTTGGAAGGGGGTGTGGCCTTATCCGCCCGAGCGAGGGGGCTATAAGCTAGGCTGAGTTTGACCAACTCGCAAATGAGTCCGCTATCGACGAGCCGGGTAGGTATTGGCAGACTACTAGTCAGGCGGATAGTGTGGTCTCTTCCACTTGCTTGACTGTGAAGCAAGGGAGGAGGCAATCAGTATGAGGTGTATTAGACCCCGGTGATATCCAGAGAGGAACTATACTGATATGTGTACTTGATGAGGACTGACATGCTTGTTTTGCATCTAGCATATGACATTTGGCTACATAGGCCTTGCATCGCATGGCCTTGGTATGGCCGATAGCATTCATGTCTTGCATCATATAGCTTTGTTACAGCTGATAGCATTCATGGACTTACCTGTATACTTCCGCATTACTCTGATATTGTATACTCGGCACTTGCCTTACGCACACACTTACACCACCCTCTAAGCTTTTGTAAGCTTATGCACGACCGTTGCGTGCAGGTGTCGTTAGACAGCAGCAGCACTGAGACAGGAGCGCGTACCAGACTATTTTGGAGGCTTTTAATCATCTTGTATTTCCCTTCCCGCATTGTACTTAAAACTTTTGATATAGTGGATATGTGGTGATGTTGTTTTGTGACTTGGTTATGCGTGTGGTTATGCTCCATTACATTATTAAAAAAAAAAAATCATACAGAAAATCCTCCTTGTAGGATCCCAGGATCGAAAATCTGGTGTATAGGCGCTGGAAGCCGAGAATGGGGTACTACGGAGGCTGTCGGCGCCGAATTCGGCAATCGGGAATTTTGCGAGCCCGGTTTCAAAGTTTGGGGCGTGACACCTGCACTCCCTCTGCAATCTTCATCTCACGGTCGCGCATGTTAGTCACTTCCTCAGTACTCTACCCAACGCCAAACAGCAAATGCAATGCGGTGCATGAGCGTGCTTACCAAGTTCTTATTAGTCCTTTTCATACAGCAGGATTGGGAAGCTAAGGTACCGCCCTTTATATCATTAACCCAAACAATGATCCATCTAGGGTCGTCAATCCTAGTTAATCACAAACGATAGGCAAATTCAGGTCACTACCCCTAAAGCCCTATCAACTGGCAGTCTATTTTGAAGGCTCGTCACCGACCCGACTGGGGACCACAACCAGGCTGCACCGCGGTAGGCCTATTTCATACTCGAGGTCACTCCACTAACGCCCTACCAACTGGCAATCTATTTTGGAAGGTTCGTCACCCACCCGAATGGGGACCACAGCCAAGCTGCGCCAATGGAGGCCGACAACTCGAATACAGTGTCTCATACTAACGTATTCGGCTCACGAGTCTGGGTTGCTCACTGGTCACTACGGGAGGCTCGTCACCCCAGCGTAGGCCGACAGCTCGACCACGGTGTCCATACCACCATGCCGGCTCATGAGTCTTAGCGGATCGAGGTACCAAGGTTAACGGGGTTTCCACTAGTGAGTTAGGTACCTTAGGTTCAAACAGTAGCGTCCATACATGGTGAACATACATCGGGTCAATTGGGTTACTTGATGAGCTCGACTGGTACGAGTGCACCTCGAGTTAATCGACATAAAGCACGTAAGCACTTCGTGTGGCCTAACCACTGTCGACAACCAAAGTACGGCTTGGATT
The DNA here is from genome assembly GCA_021015155.1 of Magnolia officinalis. Lineage (NCBI taxonomy): Eukaryota > Viridiplantae > Streptophyta > Magnoliopsida > Magnoliales > Magnoliaceae > Magnolia > Magnolia officinalis. The sequence goes on along the minus strand of JAJHSJ010000011.1, from coordinate 29,182,156 downwards.
CATCGAACACGTCCTATGTGGCGGAACAACCTCAATCACCAAATCAGGATCCGTTACCGATTGCCTGGACTACATTGTAGCCCCAAACACACTTCAATTACGATAGGAATGCATATGTGCTAGTCAAAACAGCATGTAGCAATCAACTTAAATATAAGTTTCATTTGAGCATTTCAACAAACAAATAGTGTACAGATTAGTATACATAGGCATTCAACCATAAAGCACGTAGTAATAATATAGGATACATAAAGGAAACTATAACCATAGTTAAGAGAAATGAGAATCCTATCTCAACACACTCATTACATGCATTTCAACAGGTATTTCCTCATTGAGGCATTTTATCAAACACGTAGGCTACACATTTCAACATACACAGATTAAACTAGATATAACATATATCCTGGCAAGCTCTTTTACAAAAGAGTTGCCACGTACTCAACAAGCATATATTCATTGTTAATAATCATGGCAAGCACAAATCCAAATTCCATACTCATTCAGTCATTTCAACAAACACTTAGACTACACACTATAACATACGTAACGTATGTTGGCGATAACAGGAATTAGGACAATTCCTTTCACCAAGGAGTTGTCACATGCATAACGGCCATATATTCACGACGAATAATCATGGCAACCACAAATCCAAAAACCATACGTATTCAAGTATTTCAACAAATACATAGAATACGCTATACTTGACATAGTTCTTACGTATTCGTAAAGCGAAACAACCATCACGTTTTGCATGTGAAATGGCACCCACGTCAGTAATAAATCATTAACCGACATTGAAAGTCTTGAAACCCATAACCTAAACGTATATCGTCCGCACCTTACGCTGGTAAACGTGTAACGAATTTGTTTTAAACACGAGGTCTTTGTCACCGGCATAATGGCAACCTATAGCATGAACTAGGTTAGCTATTTCATCATTTCAACTATTTGAAACCCTAGAACGGATTAGGGTTAGGTTTCTTACCTAAGAACGAGATCGGTATCACCGGTAGAGCGATACAGAAGTGGTGGTAAGGCACGTGGAGTAGCGGGGATCGAATCCCAGGAGTGACTCCAATTCTCTTACACACTTCCTCTCTTTCCTTCTCTTTCTTCTCTTCTCTCTCTTAGGGTTCTAGAGAATTCGTATGGAGTGAGAGAGAGAGAGGGTTTTAAGCCCTTATATAGGCCTAAAACTGATGGGAATGGCCCCAGGGCCAAGGTATAGTTAGGTTATAGCCAAAACCCATCTGTTTCGGCTCAACGGAGCACTTTTGGAGGCCCCCTTTCTACGTGCGGTCGGACTTAAGCTCCCTGGCATTGGATCTAGGTTGAGTTAAGTTTTTGGTCCGATCGGATTTACAGATCGACCGTGGCGGACCAGTTTCAGTTCAACGGTTACCAGTACTCGATCAGGGCCACAAGTGTACTGACATGTGTGGGAAATTTCTCCTAATTCGAGGGTGTATTTGGGTCAGATTCTGACGGTCTGAATCCTTATATTTAGTCCGCAAGCGACACGTCTCGGTTTACTTAAGTTTGGATTTTATTTCCAAAAAAATTCACGTTTCTCACACACTTTGCTCCGGACTCAAGTTGTGCATTTCTAGACACAGTCAGGCCTTGATTTCTAAGATGGTTGTCAAGCCCAGCAAGGCGGTCATAATCATTTAGTTTCGCGGTAATCGGACTTTCGACGTGCGGTCCAGGTCCGATACGGAGTTTCGTGATGCTCCCGAGAGCAACTGGGTAATGAGATTGATCCTAGATTATAGGGTAATGTAGCGTCGATGATTCTGCAAGTTTTGGGTCTTACAGTTCGTATTTAAAGTGGTTCAAGCGAATTTCACAGCTAATCTAGTTTAACACTTAGTTAATTTCGCCTAATTTCTAAAGGATTTGGTCCTGAGTGATTCCTGCCTGAGGTGGTACTCGGGTCTTTGTATGAATTTTTTCGGGACGTTACATTAGCAATATCGGTAAACCAACATAAGTGGGAGAGTTTAAACAATTGTTCATTAGGGAACATGTCATTTATAGGTGTCGTCTCAAGGGAATCGAGGAGATCAAGGCATGAAAGATGATCAACCACTACGTTCTCTACTCCCTTTTTAATCTTTTATTTATATGTCAAATTCTTGGAGTAGGAGGATCCATCGTATCAAGCGGGGCTTAGCATCATTCTTAAAAAGAAGGTACTTTAACGCCACATGATCAGTGTAGATGATGATCTTGGATCCAATCAAGTATGACCTAAATTTGTCCAAAGCGAATACTACGGTTAAGAGTTCATTTTCCGTAGTAGAATAATTCACTTGGGCAGGATTTAGGGTTCTACTTACATAGTGAAAGACGTAAGGCTTCTTCTCTTTCCTCTGGCCTAACACCGCCCCAATAACATAATCTGACGCATCGCACATAATCTCAAAAGGAATGTTCCAATCGGGTGATTGCTAATATGTGCGGTGGTTAACATGCTTTTGAGCTTAGAGAAAGCTTCTTGGCATTGCTCAGTCCACTCGTATGCTATATCCTTTTGAAGTAGATTACACAAAGGATGAGAGAGATGATTAAAGTCCTTTATGAATCTCCTGTAGAATCTGGCGTGTCCTAAGAAGCATCGCACATCTCGTATGCTCTTGGGTAGAGGTGGGTTAGAGATAAGATCAATTTATCCTTATCTACCTCAATTCTCTTGGACGAGATGATACGTCCAAGAACAAATCCCTTACGAACCATGAAATGACACTTCTCCCAATTTAGTACCAAATTTTTTTCTTCACATCGCTTCAGTACATTTTTCAGATTTTCTAAACATTCGCCGAAAGATGGACCAAAGACAGAGAAATCGTTCATGAAGACCTCTAAATATTGCCCCACCATGTCAGAGAAAATACTCAACATGCATCGCTGAAAAGTGGCGGGGCATTACACAGTCCGAATGACATCCTTCAGTAAGCAAAAGTGTCAAAGGGACATGTGAAAGTGGTTTTTTCTTGATCTTCAAGTGCTTTCTCTATTTGATTGTAGTCCGAATACCCATCAATGAAACAATAATAGGAGTGACTAGCTAGCCTTTCCAAAATTTGATCAATGAAGGGCAAAGGAAAGTGGTCCTTCGTCGTGACAGTATTCAACTTCCTGTAGTCAATGCACATTCTCCAACCAGTAGTGACTATAGTTGGCACGAGTTCATTGTTGTCATTTACTACGATGGTGATTCCAGACTTCTTAAGAACTACCTGAGTTGGACTCACCCATTGACTATCCGATATAAGGTATATGATACCCACATCTAATAGCTTAAGAACCTTAGCGTTAACTACTTCTTTCATATTTGGATTTAAGCGACATTGTGGTTGTCAGGAGGTTTTCGCATTATCCTCAAGATGAATGTGGTGAGTACAAATCAAATTATTGATTCCCTTGAGGTCCGTAATCGACCATCCAAGGGCTCCTTTATGCTCAATGAGAGTAGCGATGAGCATACTCTCTTGTTCTTGCTTAAGCTGGGAAGAAATCACCACCAGGTATGTCTCATCTTAACCTAAATAGATATATTTCAAATCAATGGGAAAAGGTTTTAAGTTGAGTTTCGGTGCTTTGAAGCTAGACGGTAGAGACACTACATCGGTTTGGGGCAATTTCTCAAATTGTGGCCTCCACCGGTTAACTTCAAGTACCGGCATAGCATCAAGCAAGACATCTATCTCCCTAATCATATCATCATCTAAATCAGGGGAGTGAGTCAAGCACGTCTCTGGAGGGTCAGAGTATAGAGTCAGGAGTCCTCTATCTTTCACGAAAGAATCGATCATGTTAATATCGTGGGAATCATCATCATCCTCTGACTATTTGCCCGTATTGAAAAATATATTCAGTTTCAATGTCATATTCCCGAAAGATAAGCTCACAACCCCATTCCTAAAATTAATGATTGCATTTGATGTAGCAAGGAATGGACGACCCAATATGATAGGGATTTAAGTGCTCACATCCATGATGGGTTGAGTGTCCAGGACGATAAAATCTACCGGATAGTAGAATTTGTCAACCTGGACTAACACATCTTTTATTATCCCTCTTGGTATACGAACTGATTGATCAGCGAGTTGTAATGTAGTTTTGATGGGTTTTAATCCACCAAGGCCTAGTTGTTCGTAGACTGAATAAGGAATCAAATTTACGCTCGCTCCCAAATCAAGAAGTGCATGCTCAATCCGGTAGTTCCCAATTACGCAAGCGGTGGTTGGGCTACCGAGATCCTTGTATTTTTGTGGCACATCTTGCTTTAGGATGGCACTCACTTTTTCTGTCAAAAGATTTTCTTTTGTATGTTTTGACGTCTTTTGGTTGTGCATAAATCTTTCAGGAATTCGGCATATGAATGAATTTGTTTAACGACATCCAGTAGAAGGATGTTGACCTTCACTTGCTTAAACACCTCTAGAATATCCTGAGAGTTAGACAGAGGTTTTAGTGTGACCAACCGTTGGGGGAATGGAGCAATTGGCTTGCCTTGAGGTTCCGATTCTAAATCTTGTGGAGTAATGGTAAATCTATCAGTATTGTCCTCTTCCGGGTCCTTAGGCTTTTCAGCCCTAACCGGAATAGTTTTGTCAATGGTCTTACCACTCCTAAGAGTGATGATAGACTTGGCTTGCTTCATTTGATTTGAAGAGCTTGGGTTACTAACTTCATATTGTGGTTTAGGATTGGGAAGAGGTTGGGTTGGGAGTACCCCTTTCTCTCCAATCGTCAAGTGTGACTCAATTAGTTGCACAGCCTTGGTAAGATCTTGAAAGGCTTGTAGCGTGCCATGATTAAAAAGCTCTTGATTTTGAATGTTTCAAAACCGGATCCTCCTGAGGCTTCTTTTGATCAAAAAAAACTGATTAAGGATCCCCTAAGGAGTAGCAGTTTGCCCATTCCTCCAACTGAAGTTTGGATGGTTTCTCCAGCTAGAGTTGTATGTGTTTGAGGTCGTTCCCTTAAAAGGCCTCTGGTAGTTGTTTACGACATTCGACTACTCATTCAATATTTCTTGAAAGGCAGGTATGGTTGGACAATTTTCAATCGTATGAACGTTACAAGCACAAATACCACAAACTACTTCCTTAACCTTGTCCTTCTTAAGTTCAATGGCCTCAAGTTTCCTTGTGAGATTGGCCACTTTAGCACTTATATCATCTTCTTCTCTCATAGCATACACTCCCCCCCTCTCCTTTGTTTGAATTGGCTTAGAAGTAGTATTGGGTCTAGGGGAGATGTCCCATGATTGTGTGTTTTCAGTAAGCTTGTCAAAATAATCTCACACATCATTGACATCTTTGCTCATGAATTCCTCATTGCACATTATCTTGACCATTTGGCGCATGAAAGATGTCAGTCCATCATAGAAGAAACTTATTATGTGCCACGTTTCAAAACCATATTGTAGGCATAAACTGACGAGATCCTTGAACCGCTCCCAACATTAGAAGAATGTTTCATCTTCCTTTTGGGCGAAGTTCATGATCGACTTTCTAAGGGTGTTCGTTTTATGATATGGGAAGAATTTCTTTATGAACTCCCTTGTCATGTCGTTTCATCTGCCAATGGATCGTGGACGTAGTGAGTGTAAACACGTCTTAGCTTTTTCTTATAAGGAGAAGGGAAAGAGTTTCAGCCTGACCGTGTCCTTAGACACGTTAGGAAAGTATAAGATAGTTATTATCTCATCGAACTCTTTCATATATAAATATGGACTTTCATATTCAAGTCCATGGAACTTTGGAAGGAGTTGGATCACCCCTGGCTTGATATCCATGTTTCCTGTATTTTCTAGAAAAACTAAATAAGAAGGTGTACTCACCCCCACCGGTTGTAAATAATCTCATAAAGTACGAGGCAGGGGTGTTTGATGCACCTCATTTTTATTTTGGATTTCCTCAACCGGAGGTTGAGGCTGAATTGCAGGTTGATTGGCAGTCATAACTTCAATTAACTTTGAGGATCTCGAGTGGTGTCTAATCCTGTGATGGATAGGCAACCTTCGACCAATCCTCATTCACCTAAGAGACGTCGAGTGTTATCACAGACCCACTTGGGCATGAAACACTCTCAGCCCTCAATTTCAAAATCTAGCCTAACCCTAAAAAAAAAAAAAAAATTTTAAAAGTTAAGACAAATAAGAAATTTAGAAAAGAAATAGAGAGAATTGGAAAGAGGTTACCAAATTGGAAATTTCTATGTTAAGATCCTACAAAATAGAAAAAGAAGTTAATTTCTAAAAATAAATCAGGAAAATTCTTAATCTAAAAATAGAAAGCAAATAAACCTTATACTTAACCTAATTTCAAAACTAATCAATTTCAGAAAAACACAACCGTTAGTCCCGGCAACGGTGCCAAAAACTTGTTCACAACCCCAAGTGTAGGATCGCGATGTAGTAATAATCTCGATAAGACCGATGTCGAATCCACAGGGACTAATCTTGTGTGTATTATGAAAGTAACTCGAATCAGAACTAAAGAAGATCTAAAACTAAATCTAAAATTATTTGAAGAGTAATTGTGAATTTGTAATTGAAATTTGTGAATTTAAAGGTGGGAAGTAGGTCAAGGATCCACTTACAGCTATCAGGATGTTTCCTTATCTGATTCAAGGAACACAATTGGAATTGGAGTCCTATCCTATCCAATTGGAAGATATATCATTAAAATGAAATTTGAACTTTCATTGACCTAATTCTCAGTGAAGGAAAATTATAAGGATTGGAAGGGATTCCATCATCAAACCATGCCCTAGAAATGATGGCTAACAACAGGATTTCCCAACCCACAATATCAAAGAAGAAAAGAAGATACTCAAAGCTATTACAAATCTATTGTAATTTAAGTCACAACAAACCATTAAAAACTAAAAGTATTCCTTAAATATCAAAGAAGTTTAACAAGAACGAGAATCAAACAAGAAAAACATCTCAAAAACACTACAAGCTTCACATCTTAGCCTCAGCTAAGAGGTTTAGTCAACCATAGACATGATTGGAATCAAAACCCTAAAAGAAAGTATTAAAAACTAGGAAGAAGGAAAGAAGAAACTCTTGGGTGACCGCTCCACCCCTTTGCTCTGCTTCTCAAAAGCCTAGATATCCTTAGAAGTGTTTAAGAAATCCATATTTATAGCTTTGCCCATCCGGATTCATAAAACCGACTCAATTTACGCAGTCCGCGTAATGCCTTCGATGTCATGGAACAGCCTTAGATGTCATCGAAGGGATTTGAATCCGAAAGTCGCGCCTTTTCACCTTTCGCACTGCGTAAGTTCTCGTGTCATCAAACCTTCCTTCGATGTCATCGAATGTTCTTCGAGTAATCTTAAAAGTGTCCAAAACCATCCAGCGAGTTGCTTTCTTCAATAAATTTGATGCCATTGAACTAACTTCGATGTCATCAAGTAGATCTTCGAGTAATCAAACAGGACTTCGATTCATCGAGAATTGCATCCAATATGTCTAGCAACCAACTTGATTTTTCATGTAAAAATTCGATGTCATTGACTTATGTTCGATGTCATAAAACGATGGCTTCGATGTCATCAAACTGTGGTCGATGACACAGACAATGAAGTGAATTTTAGCACTTTGTTCTTTCGACTTCCTTCTCCACTTGGTTTTCTCAGATATTTGGGTCTTGAAATCTTCAATCTTGGTCTCCAAAGATCTGCTCTTTGCCTTGTTGTTTCTTGAGCATTAAACCCATGCTTTTAACATTCTTTTCAATCCAAGCTCTTAAACTCACCTTGCAACTCCAACATGTATAAAATATACCATTAAGCCTTATCATTTTCGTAAAACAAGATATAAATGGGGTAAAATATGCAATATTTGACACTCAACGGCCATCAACATACAACAATTGGATGATGAATTTGTCATCCCTCAGTGTCTTCTGTTGGACACTGTGATCATTCTCACTCCTACTAAACTTCTGACTCATCATGAAAGAATCAAACTTTTTGTACCACTACCTAGGCGACTGTTTCAAGCCGTATAACGACCTCTTTAACCTACAAACCTTGTTCCCCATCCCTTTTATTTTGAATCCTTCTGGTTGCTTTATATAGATTTGCTCTTGCAATTCCCCATGCAGTAAACCAATCTTCACATCGATTTGTTCTAGCTCGAGATCATATTGGGCAACCAGCGCCAACATCTGATAGATACTTGCTTTACGACCGGTGCGAATATCTCAGTGAAGTCAACGCCTTTTCTCTGAGTGTATCCCTTCGCTACCATTCTTGCGTTATACATATTATGTTTCTATTTAAAGATCCACTTGTACCCGATAGCTATTTGGCTGATGGGAAGCTCCACCATCTCTCACGTCTCATTTTTATACAAGTAGTCCATCTCATCGTCCATCGTTGCTTTCCACTTTTCCGCATCAGGCTCATCAAGAGCCTCCTAAAGAGTAGATGGATCCCCATCGTCCGTAATGAGGGCATATGCGACATTAGAGTCATCCTTGTATCTCACCGGTAACATGCGATCCCGCCGCAGATTCCATCTTACATGTGGCTGCTCCACCAGTTCATGTACCTCTATCAGCATATCAGTATCAGCCTGACTATCATCTGTGTCTACATGAACATCCACAACCAACTTTTCTGGTTCATCGTGCTCATCCTTATGGAACAAGGATCCTTCGTCAAATTTGACATCACGGCTAATGATGATTTTCCGTGTGACCCAGTCATACAGCCTGTACCCATTCACACCACCACCATAGCCAACAAATATGTACTTTTTGGCTATTTGGTTTTAGCTTATCTCTCTCAACTGACAGTACATAAGATTAAGTTTCACAACCAAACACGCGCAATCCTGAGTAGTCTACCTGCTGACCACTCCATACTATCTCTGAAATTTTACAATTAATCGTCGTAGAGGGGGATTGATTCACCAAGTAATAGGTCGTATTAACGACCTCAGTCCACAATTCATTGCCCAACCTAGCGTTACCGATCATGCATCGGGCCCTCTCTAAGAGAGACCGAATCATCCACTCAGCTACACCGTTTTGCTCTGGTGTGCGGCGCATTGTATTGTGTCTCACGATCCCTTTATTCTTATGGAATTGATTAAATTCTCCACCATTATTTTTCTTTAGTACCTTCACCTTTCATCATGACTGTCTTTCCACCATCGCTTTCCATTGTTTGAAATTGGTGAAAATATCGAATTTATTTTTCATAAAATAAACTCACACTTTCCTGGAGTAATCGTTAATGAATGTGATAAACCATGACAACCCTCCGGCGGAAACCACGGGTGTCGGGCCTCATACATCAAAATGCACATAATTAAGAACACCCTTACATACATGTTTTCCAGATTTAAAAGATAACATTAAATGTTTACCATATATACAATGCTCACATATACTTAAATCAAAACTTTTAAAAACTAGAATTAAACAATGGTCAGAAAGTACCTTCATGCCTCACTTGCTCATGTAGCCCAGACGTGCATACCACATACGTGCAAATGTGGAATCCGCTACAGACTTGTAGCTCCACCCGATGAAGTGCTCCCGATCAACCTGTAAAGATTTACGTTCCTTTGTGCCTTCATGAGAACGAGTACCCCCTTTGAAACTTTAAGGACACGATCAAAACCGGTAAATCTACACTCAAGCGCCTCGAGTGCACCAAGAGATATATTAAGCTCTTCCTCAAATCAGGAACATATCTCACCTCGGTCAAGGTATGCTCCATGCCATCAAATATTTTGATGCGCACAAATCCAACACCCACCACATTATAGGCATTATCATTGTCCATAAATACCTAGCTATCATCGCACTCTTTGTAACTGGTGAACCAACTCCGATGAGGAGTCATGTGATATGATGCCCTAGTATCCAAAATTCACTCATCCTTCCAATCATCGTATAAGTGTCTGACCATAGACATTGACAACACATCACTTTCACTCGTACCTTCATCAGACTCAGCAATGTTAGCTTCCATGGAAGAAGCCTCTGAGTTCTTTTTTCTTATGACATTGTAGAGGACTTCATTCGTTAGGTATAATTAGATAGAAGTACTCGCTTTCTTATCCATCTTGTTCCATTCATCATCTGTCATAGAATCTGGTAGCTTCTCAAGGAGTGCATTATCTAATCCCTGCTGAACTAGGAGACCGGTCATCTTGACCTTCCATAATTTAAAGTTATTTTTTCCAGAATATTTCTCAACATCAAACTTTGGATTAGAAGCCATTGATATTATACTTTCAAATTCAATATGCGCCCCAACATTATGCTCTGATACTACTTGTTGGGGGACCGTGGAAGCATGTAGAGATGAATCAAGCAAAGTACTCCAATCGCAACAACCAAGTCTAATCAAACACTCTGAATTTAACATGGAAAAACCCTTACGGGAAAAAAACCACGGCATAAGGTGACAGTAATGCATTATGAAAGCAGAAATTACAACAGATAGAGAGAATACCCGATTTGAATAAGCCTCGAATCTCCCCTTACAAGCCCTTGAAAACCCTATGAACAAATTAAAAAGCTCTGAGATACACCCTAATCCCAATTATACTCATATTTATAGCCTTTAAGATAATCACAATAGGAATAGGAAATAGATCTTAAAGATACGCAACTCTGCGTGATAGTTCGATGGCACCTTCAATGAGACTTCAATGGCATCAACAAATTGTCAATGGCATCGAACCCCTTTAATGCCATTGAACTAAACACCAAAACGTTCCAGTGATAAATCATGAATTTTTTAGATTTTTCCGATGTCATCAAACAGGCCTTCGACGTCATTGAACTAAACACCAAAACGTTCCAACAATAAATCATGGATTTTCTGGATTTTTCCAATGTCATCGAGCAGGCCTTCGATATCATCGAACAACATTCGATGTCATCGAACAGCCTTTGATGGCATCAAACAGTTTTCAATGGCATCGAGCAGGAAACCAAAAGTGTCCAGCAACCAATATGGGAAATTCTGGATTTTTACGATAGCAACGAGTAGGACTTCAATGGTATCAAAATCTGCTCGATGGCATCGACTTGTCATCCATAGACATGTTGATTTACAGATTTAAGACATCAATCAACAAATATCCAAGATAATATTCTGATCAATCGTGAAATTTTCTCGTGATTAAGGAAAAAAAAAAGAGGTTGATTGAGTGCACGATGCACAATTAGGTAGAATGGGATTTTCTTAAAGTGTTAACCCATTTTGGCTTCGAAGAATAATGTATCAACTTAATGCGTGTCCCTAGTTTTCCACTCTATACTTAACAGTGGCCCTTTGTCTTCGTTCACACCATTACGTGGTCTAAGACAAGGAGATCCGTTTGTCTACCTTCTTGTTTATTTTATGCGTAGAATCTCTCGTCTTCCCTACTGGCCTTAGACCCCTTCGCATAACAAGATATTTGCTGGGAATCTCTCATCTGATGTTCACTGATGACACAACGATTTCTGTCAAGCTTCAACATCAGCAGCCAAACATCTAAAAAAGGTCCTTGACCTATATTGCCAAGAAGTAGATCATAACTTCACCAAGTCTTCATTATATTTTGCCAAAAATATTCCAAAAAACATTAGACTTGCTATCAAAAACATTTGTAATAGCCCTTTTGGAGATGACAACCCCAAATATCTCATCCTTCCAATCCTCAATCACATAAACATGAAAGATTGTCAAACACTTCTTGAGTGTATCAAAGCTAGACTAGCAGGGTGGAAATCAAATTTCCTCTCCATGGCTAGATGGCTTACATTGCTATAATCTGTCATTAATCCAATCCCTAATCACTGGATGTTCATTCATCGACTCCCTTTATCAGTTATTGCAGAAATTAAAAATTTTAATGGACCTTCCTATGGAACTCATTCCCATCCAAATCCTTCCGACATTACATCCATTAGGAGAGTTTGCAAACAAAAACACATGGGCGGACTAGGCCTAAGAACCCTAAAATGAATTTGGCTCTCCAGCTAGTTGGGATGGCGATTATAGTTAGATCATGACAACTTTAGTTGTCGCTATGCTTGCATATATTCCATACCTTAGTATTAATGCATAGGTGGTTTCCTTAGCTCATATTGCTATTTTCATATAAGATTTAGAAGTAAATGGAGTGAAATACCTTTTTAAGCTCCCTTGGAGAATTTCATGAGTAGACAAAGATGCTGCCATGCACATGTCCACTATACATATGGCACCCTAATCATACTTCAAAACGATTCAATTATTAGCTACATTACTAAAATCACATCAATTGAATGATCCAAACTGTTCAATGGTTGGCAATCTAAACGTGGGGTTAAAAAATATTAGCAAGTTGCTTGTTTGTGATCCTTATGTTTGTGGCTAACTCAATGCTCAAATTTTTCTCTTTTTAGCTAAATTATATATTTCAATGGGTTTATTACAATCATTATATTAAATATCACATATGTACACTAATTTGAATATTAAATATCACATATGTTCATGTGAATATATTAAAAATTCCAATGCATTCCAATTCCCCCCATTTACTTCCATCCAAACAAAAGATTTTCATTTCAAATGCATTTCATTGCTCCCATCTAAACACAATTGACTAAGCCTTTTACTTGCAATTCCATTTCCCATTTACATTCATTTACAAGCTCCCAAACCAGCCCACATGAGCTTTGCCTGTTAGTTTTCTCCCTAACTTGGATTGTAGTTGGATTGTAGGTAGCTTTTCTCTTGGCACAGGTTTGGACAGTTTTTTATACCTGTCTCAGGGTGTGGGTGCTTTTTTTCTCCTTGACCTGAGCGTAAGCCTTTTTTCCTTTATTATTCTTTTCCTTCTCTTCTTACTTAAACACATTGGCCTCTTTGTTTCTTTGTAATTCTTGAGCTTTTTTTCTTTGTTGGTAATAAGAGAGATTTATTGCTTGGAAAAAAAATTTTATAATAATTAAATTTTGGTGTTGGCTATAGAAGGAGATTTTGTGTTCACAATTCAATCTCTCTCTCAACAGACCGAACAAAATAATCGCACCGATCGTCCACAAGTGTCTGACCCTGCTCCAACTTCTGAATAGATGGATAACCCGCCATGTTTATCGCTAGTTGCCAGACCCTGCTCCAACGTCTGAATAGATGGGCAACTCGCCACGTTTATCGGGAAGCAAATATCATCACGGATATTTTGGCTTCATCCGGAAATGATCATTATAGAGAATGCCTGTATATGTTTGTCATCCTTTTGCTATGTGCAGCTTATTGAAAAAACAATAGAGATTGTACATGAAACAGGAGAGAAGGAGATGAATTTCCCAAATGGAAAATGTGCAGTTGACGTGGGCTCAAAGCAACCTGGTGGTTTTTTCACGGGAGAGAAACTTCGATACACTGGCAGAGTGTGATGGATAATACGCAGGCACTTACAAATTACTTAGAATCACGTATGGCATAAAAATAATTCAAATAAACTATTCAAATTATGGGCCCCAGTTTAGATGTATCATGAATCAAAAAATTACACGTATTTGATTATCTGACTATGATTGGTGGACAGTTATTGGATGGTTTTTTAAAAAATAAAAAAAATCCAGTTCTATTTCAACAAACAAGTCTGCGCCAATCAAAGGCCAGGAACCGATGTCGTTCCGCAACTGTGACTTACCAACAGTGGGTTCCACCATTTAATCAGTTTAATTTTAGTTATTGTGCATCACGTACAATTTCTGAGTGCCTGTGTATGAGGTGCCATACTCTACCAGAGTATCACGTCCACCTTTTAGTCAGCTAACAAGTCCACACACACACGGTGAGCCCGATCATGAATGTGTACCATGTTGGCGTGCATGTGTCGTGATTTTTTTATTGCAAGTCTTGTAAGCAAGGATTGAACTTTTGGGAATAATATTATGTCTAATCATGTGAAAATATTATAATAATAATAAAAAAAATAATAATAATAATAATAATACACACAGAGAGAAAGAGAGAGATGTTTAGACACCGGACCGTTAATCTAGCTTGCTATGGACAAAAATCTAACAGAGAGAATCCAATCAATGTCATAGGCCAATGATAAGTAGCCATGTTCTTTGATGCTTGCCACCAACTTTTGTCTTATGAGAGCAGCCAGCAGATCGCCCATGACTCCACAGTCCACGCTCTGGTTTATCCATTTGATCAGATGGCTACAACAGTCCAATCCCCTGCAGTACAGGTTGGATGTCATACACACCTAGATGGGCCCCACGTGCGACACTCATAGAATGAGAGTAGAATGTGCTTATTCTACAAGGACCAGTTGAGGAACCCACCTCTAAAAATAAATAAAATTTTCAGAACACACTTGAAAACAAAAGGTTCACAAAGAAAAAAAAAAAAAAGGGTATGATGGGAGTTGCGTGACTGTTCTTCAAATTATTAGGGAATGCATTGACCATATATCTTAGCCGTTTGATCAGCTGGCTGCAAGTCGATAATTAGAACAAAATATGTATATTTTAACCTCCATTTGAAAGGCACTTGATTCTGGGGTAAAAGTGTTTGATGCACACAACACAAGGAAAAGCACGATGGGACTGTATCAGAGAGCTAATACAACAAGTGGTGGCCCACTCCAATTAACCACACAATTTGAGGAACCCCTGATCCAACAGGGATGATGGCTAGCCAATCAAAGTCTCAATCATGCATTGATTGGCTAATGACAATCCTACTAAACCCCGTGACAGGAAAACAATTGTCTCAGGGCAGTCTCTAAGAAGATTGATCAAGACCACATATAAAGAGTAACAGTCTCTAAGAAGATTGATCAAGACCACATATAACGAGTAACGATAGGGAGAGGTGAACTGGCAGAACTTCAGTGTTGATACACATAGGTTCTTGTATAACAAATGATGACCAGAGCAGTGCACAGCCTCCAAGCTCTCCAAGCACAACCTTAGACACACCTGACCACATTGGATGGGGGACAACCCTCGATCTCAAGTCTCTCGGCCAACATATGCAATTATATGCTTATCTGGTTCAAAACAACCACTTGGCATATGTTCTTTGAAGTTTTTTGAAATATATTTATATGAGTTTGCAAATAGAGTATTTAAAACTCGATAATGTCATGTTGTACAAGTCTCAAAGAGTGTAATTTTAGTTCTAGGAACCAGTATAGCTACCAAGGGATCTTCCCCCAAATTTACTTGGATGAGAGGTCACACCAAATTTTAGGTCATTCCAAAACTCAAGTGGGCCACACCAAGTGGTTTTTAGATGTTTTAGACATGATTTCTCATTGTTTCAGATGATGTGGCTGATGTAGGACATGAAAATTAAATATGATATGCAAGATGTCAGGCTTTAGATCATACTAATTCAGAAACAATCACATAAAATTCCACATCCCACACAAAGTTCAAACATTCAAACAAGGGAAATCTGTGCGGGTCCAGGCTACATAGGCTAAGGCTGGATCAATAAAAATTATGGGCCAAACGATACTCAAAGGGAAGTAAGAATCATCCACACATACACAACAATCAGTCCCTAGTCCAAGGGATTCACCAATTCCAATTCAAAGAACCCTAGGATAAGAAAATGGGCAAATAAATTGAAAGTAATGCAATCTAAGGTTAGGGTTAGAGAGAATAGGTATGAGAGGAGTAAAATAAGCAGAAATCTAAACCTGGAGATAGTCCCCGTGCGCGGACGGCGGGCCAGGGCTGTCGCACGTGCACAGGGGTTTGGCCGCATGTGCGAGGGGGTGCCGAACGTGGAAAGCGCCTCCTTGGCTCTGGTCGGCCGGGAGAGGGCTTTAAAACCCCCAAGTTTTGTGCTGATCGGATGCGCGGTCTGTGCGTGGTGCTCCGCCGAAGTTTCAGCCCTCCTGCAGGGCCAGAATCTGAAATTCTGCTATAAAGAGAAAAACTGCTGCAATAAAAGACAGATTTGAAGCGCGGATGGTGGTAGGAGATGAGAAATAGAGATGGTAGAGAATATGGGCGAATCGGGATAGATGTGACTTCACACCACGTAGTTAGCCCTTCAATGAAGGGAGGGCTTCGCACCCAATTGGATTTCTACAACTCGAGAACTCAAAGTAGAAAAATGCAGAATTTTTATTAAGCTTCAATAATTTATATATATATATATATATATATATATATATATAATATATATATATATATATATATATATATATATATATATATATATAAAGCCTACAAGGGGTGTTTATTTATAAGAAAATCCTACATCCCAAAACTCGCACCATGTACGCAACCTATTACTTGGCGATGAAGTAAACCAAAATAAAAACTAATCAAAGAAATCTAAAGCGTCCATGATACTCTAAATAACATTAATAAGCAAAACCTAAAATATAAAATTAATCCAACTAGTGGGTCACGATCATGAGATCCCATGATGGGCTTTACTTGACTACCAGGCCCACTCCAACGAACCAAAACTCAGTCTTCTAGCTAGGAGGCCTTCCCTGGATGTCGTCATCAATCCAGATCGACGGTGGGGCCCTCCTCCTTGCGTACGTACGTAGGGGGGGGCAGCGTGCGTGTGATGTCCCCATCAGTAGCCCACCTGAGTTCCGAATACAGCTATTTTTGGCACATCCCAAAACCTAGAGGGGGACCTACAAAATGCACGGCATGGATGTCTATCACACATCACAGTGGGGCCCATAGAGCTAGACCTCATGGGAAGCTCCCATGAGGTCGGCCTAGTACCTTTTCCCTCTAGATATAGCTATAATTGTGACCAAAGGCATTCGCACCTTCACACGCTCCTGTTCTTTGTTTCTACGTAATGCAGTTGCACCTCGGTGTACTTCCTCATCCTGAACATTACTTCTGAGCATTTCAAAGGTAGTCAGTTCCAATGTGAGTAGAAAAGACTGGCCTGCTGACGAAAAAGAGCATCTCAAGCACATGGTCTATCATTAATGGTCTTTGGGCTTACAAGGAACTGCAGCACCTCAATGTTAAAATCAATACAAAAGCTTTAATAAAATCCATTACATAAAAGGAGGGGGACATAGACTCACATTATTAGTAACTACACCACCCACTTCCAAGAATATATTGTCTCTATCCTATCTCCCATGTGTGAGCATATAATAGCACACTATGAGACCTCTACCATCATAATCAATGGGAAACATGATTGGAAAACTCTAGACAAATCAACTACACTCCCACCCTTGCAAAAGACATCAAGCTTGACATGCACCTTAAAAAGATTTTTGCAATTGGCTCCCTGGGATAAGTTAACATCTCTCTCGTGAAAATGTGATCAAGAAAAGTACATGTATCACCTTATCTCTGACATACAATGCTTAATCTGAATGTTCTTCTTCTCTTTGTGGTGTCTTAGATCCTACCTAAGATTAATTGCTGATGTATTATCTAAGGACAACACTCAATGCCCTCAAGAATCATCTGATCTATACACCCTCTCAAACTACAGCACTAGATGAAAATGACAGTAGAAGACCGCTTCCTGTTGGACTGTAAGATGTCACATCTATTTAACATAATAAAGAAACCGCAAAAGACTTAATTTCATCATGCTTATATATTTTCATCATGATTATATCCCCACAAGGTATCAGAATAAGCTAGCACCCTCAACTCAGAGCCTTGATAACACCACATAAGGTCTTCCCGCCTCTAAGATAAGAAAAGATTCCCTTGACTAGTCGCCAATGTGCCCAAGTTGGATTGTTTGATATTGACTCATAAAGCCCACAACATAACAAATAATATTCATAAATTAGGTAGCCCACTGCACTGCCATAGGCACTCAAGACATTGCTTTCAGCCTCACACTAGGGATACATCTCACTCAGCTTGGAGTACTTCCCAATTGGGGTGTCAACTGCTTGGAATTGCATATCATGAACCACTCCAAGATTTTTCTTAAAGTACGAAACTGGGAAAATATCCGAAATTTCTTTAGATCAATCACTTAGAACTTTAACCCCCATGAAGAAAATCGCTTCTCCTAAGTTCCCTTGGTACTACTTCTAAGTCTACTTTCCCTCATCTTATTACCCATTGGTACTACTCCTAAGTTCCCTTGAATGCATTCACTTCTAATTCTAACCTTCCTCATCTTGCCACTCATTGATCTCAACATCCTCATTTCAGCTACACATCCTATGAACATGTTATTCTTTAACTGCCCAACATTCTGTCCCATAAAGCATGACTGGTCTTATAGCTAGCTATCCTACAAAATTTCTCATTCAGTTTGAGTCGTATACAATCATTACGTAAAACTCTAGAGGCATATCTCCATTTCTTCTACCCAGATTGAATTCTACAGGCAACATCATTTTCACTCTCTACTTTCATGAATTATTGACTCATGGTATCAAAAGTGGTCATTTTGGGATAATACTTTCAAACTACTATTAAAAAAATATTTGGCATTCTACAACTCATATTTGCATGCTTGTAAAGCATGGATTTATTACCAGTTAATACCACTGACATTACCCTACAACTTGGTCGCAAAATGAGCTGATTTCCAGGTCAATGAATTCTTCACTGACAAATGTCCTCCAAGAACTAAAGAAAAACAGCAAAACAGTCATGGAAGATGATTAGTACATTGTTACCTCATGTCCTCAGCCCACCCAAGATCAGAGTAGGCAGCGTGTTGTGGGTCCCATCCACTGCATCTATACGTATGCAAAACTAAAAGAATTTCAATCACAAAGTTTCTCCCTAAGTTCCCTCAGAAAAAGGAGTCCCTTGCAAGTCTGCCATGTTGTCCACCTTGCAGCTTGGACAGGCATACCTCCTCTGCAACAACTCGCCAAGGGATGCATACACATTCTCTGATTCAGCAGTCTGCTTGTTCCCAGTCAAAGAAACAAAGGTTGTAATTTATTCATGGGTAAGTGCATGAATGCTTACATCAAATACAGTAATAATAAGTAATTATAGGTGAGCAATTCAGAGACCCATCTGACCAAGGAGAAGAAGGATAAAGGGAAGATGCTGAGGAACCCTAATTGCCAATGCCTCATCATCAAGCACTGGAAAGTGAAACAAACACGCCGCATGTGCCAATCTGATACATGCCTGTGGGACCTGGAGGTTAGAGGGTGCTCCCAACCGTGAATGTTCCTTGGACCCAAAACCAGTCATTTATCAGGTACACCACACGTGCAAAGTCAGAAATTTGATAACCAACAGCCACCCAACATTCATGCCTTGCTTACCTGATGAGTAGCACGGCATAATTGTTTACGATAGGAAATGTCCAATATTGAACCACCCTGTGAATGATCTGTAACTGGCATGCCTGCCACATTGTCAGTGTCGTGTGTGTGATTAGCAATTGAAGATGGGGCATATGGAATTAGCATTCCTCATGTGATGCCATTTCAATGGTGTCTTGCAGCTGATGTCATTTTCTGTCCATGCAAGCATGCATCCATGTAACTGTGCAGCCAAATTGGCATCTGCATTTTCTCAGTCTGACAGCACTTGAGAATATCACTCCCTGTGGTCATACTCGTTCAGAAGTATCAGCCCTGATTCAACAAAATTTGGTACCAACACTGAAAAGGATATCTGGCTAAATCCTGCAGCTCCGTTGTTTTTTCTACAACTGCCTCCATAAGGAACACCTTTCTTTCAAGATTGGTTAGCTTCTGCAAGACCTGTGATTGGTTATCCCAAACATAAGTCTGCTAATTTTGTCTATTAGAATACAGATATTGAGAAATAATTAGCAAATTTCCATTTAACCAAGTTTGGTGCTAGCATGAGAGAAATAGGAGGTAGAGAATATCCTCCAGCTTGTTGTGCTTGCAGAATTGCTTTTTTCTTTTTTCGAATATGTTATCTTATTTCTTTTACAGATAAATATGTCATCTTAATATCACAATAGAGGCATGCAAAACAACAGTCCTTAGAGTGCTGAGGAAGATTATAATCCAATATGAAGAAACTGCATTGATGATATAAACTTTATGCTGCTACACTCTTCCATCTGAGAGCAAACAAACTGAAACGGGAGTAGTACTTGTACAATTGAAAAAGTGTGAATCAGTGGTCGTCAAATTGGCCTAACCTATCTGCCAAATTACTGAACTACCAACCCATAAATTACT
This sequence comes from Magnolia officinalis, assembly GCA_021015155.1. NCBI lineage: Eukaryota > Viridiplantae > Streptophyta > Magnoliopsida > Magnoliales > Magnoliaceae > Magnolia > Magnolia officinalis. Next base: position 29,161,986 of record JAJHSJ010000011.1, on the reverse strand, counting down.
TCCCATCCACTGTGATGCAGGACATGAAATTCAAATATGATGTGCAAGATTTTCAGGCTTTAGATCACGTTAGTTCAGAAAAAGTTCAAGCATTCAATCAAGGGGAATCTATGCAGGCCCAGGCCTACACAAGCTAGGGTTGAATCAATCAAAATTATAGGCGAAACAATAATCAAAGGAGAGTAAATTCATCCACGCATGCACAGAAATAATTCTCCAATCTAAGGGGTTCACAAATTTCAATTCGGGGAACCCTAAGGTTGAAGAAAGGGCATAAAATTGGGAATTAGAGTAATTTAGGGTAGTGTTAGTAATGCAGGGGCATTTTCACACTGGGCTCGAGTGGGGTCGTTTGTGGGATGCAGGGGCACATTCGTGGTGGGTGCGGCCCACGGAGGAGGTTTCGTGTTCGAGACTCCTCACCAGGGGTGATTAATGCGCATTTCGCACTGGGCTCGAGTGGGGTAGCCCGTGGGATGCAGGGACACACTCAGGGTGGGCGGCCCATGTGATTTGGGGCCCACGAAAGGGGTTCGGCCAAGGTCCTAAAAACCCATGAGATGTGGGGCCTGGGCTATGAGATAAAGGGATTAATTCGCCATACTCTAACAGTTCGAGCTTTTAGAGCAAGTGGTTAATTGTCCTGCATCAATTAGGCATTTGGGGTGAAAGAGAAGAGGGACGAACCAGAGAAGTGTCACACACGTGGAAAAGGGTGAAGGCCCAGCCGCAAGTGCGCTGAAGGTGTCCCACACGTTTGTGGGGCCCACCAATCAAAAAACAGACTGCTTGGCCCTGGTCGGCCAGGGGAGGGCCACAAAACCTACAAATTTCAGTCTGATCCGATGCACAGTCTGTGTGTGGTGCTCCGCCGAAGTTTCAGCCCTCCTGCAAGGCCAGATTCTGGAAATCTACTGTAGAAAGAAAAACTGCTACAATTGAGGATGGATTTGAAGCGTAGATGATTGTAAGAAGAGAAATATTGATGGTAGAAGGTGGGGGCGAATCGGGATAGGTGTGGCTTTGCACCACGGTAGTCAGCCCTTCGAGGAAGGGAGGATTTCACACCCAATTGAATCTCTACAACCCAGAAATTTAGAGGAGCAGAAAAATGCAGAAATTTTATTAATCTTCAATAAGAAAAAAGACTACAAGGGGTGCCTATTTATAACAAAACCCTATACCCTAAAACTCGCGCCATGTGCACAACCTATTACTTGGAGACGAAGTAATCAAAAATAACAACTAATCAAAGCAATATAAACCGTCTATGATATTCCTAATAACAATAATAAGCAAAACCCAAAGTACTAGATTAATTAGAATAGTGAGCCACGATCATGAGAACCCATGGTGGGATTCACATGACTATCGGGTCCACTTCAACGAACCAAGACGCAATCCTCTAACTAGGAGGCCCTCCCTGGATGTCATCATCGATCCAGATCGATGGTGGGGCCCTCCTCCTTGAGTACGTGGTTGGGGGGGCGTGCGTGTGCGCGTGATGTCCCCATCACACTGCATGTCCAGAATGGCAATGAGCTTATCATTGGACTAGGCAAGTAAAGACAATTTTTTTGGTACATGTGACCTTCATAAATAAGACAACAGGTCACCAAAAGAAAATAAGGTAGAGATTCAACATAAGCCAAGTATTACTCACACTATAAGTGACAAAAAAAATGTTCCTTACATAAGCTTCATAATCTCAAACAATTATCAACATGAAAAGGAGCAGTAAAATCTAATGAGTTCCAATCTCAAACAAGATATCTAAAACTTGAGAGTCACTACTCATAAGCCTCTCTTTTTATACCAAAGGAGGAGATCTTTGGCCCCCAGTTCCAACATCACTATGGTTGGATGATCATTATATGGGGCCGGATCGAGTACATAACCATGTTGGAAGACCCCACATGCATGTTTATGCATCTTTGAAGGCCCCACACTGGGAAGATGCATGTGGGGCTGCATATAGGAGCTTATTGGAAACATCTAAACCATTGGATTCATTGGATCACTTTGGACCGTTGGATGATGGATATATTGTGGACATGTGGACAACTTTTCTTTCTATTTTATATAGCTTTTCTTTCTAGTTTATTTTATTTCTTTTTGACTATTTTATGTTTTAATTGAAATAAAGGGTATTTTAGTCAATTTTTATGCAATAAAGGTATTTTTGCAAAAAAAAAAAAAAAACACCCAATGTAGTATATTAAAGGGTGGGCGTGTGAAACCCTAGGGATTATTATGCATTGAAATAAAAAATTCTCTACTTGCTTTGAGCAAATAAAATCTCTTGTGATTGGAGTTGGTGTGAAACCATGGAGTGATTCCAATTTATCTCTCTTATTCTCTTCCTTCAAGGTATTCTCCTCACTTTTCTCTTCTTCTTTCTCTCTAATTCCATCTACTTCCCTTTATTTCTTTCGTCTCCTTTTGTTTTCCCCATCATCTCCAAAACCACCGTACAGACACTACCCAAATGGTACGACCATATAGACACTACCATACAGTCATCCGTACCTCCCCCCCCCCCCCCCCCCCCCCCCCCCCCCAAAAAAAAAAAAAAAAAAACATGTGACCTGTAGTGAACAACACCAATTTCACCCATCCAACTTTAGAATCAGGTATGGTTAGTATCAACTTGCAAATGTTCATCTTATGAAAATGTTGATGCATGCCACAACTCCATTTTATGACAAGTTAGTTGTTTATGTCAGGTTAAGAGCTTCTAATTGATTTTCTTCCAAGAGTGACGAGATATAGTCAAGGGGGGCAATATAAGCTCTTTATGAAGGAATTTCAAGATAGAACAATGCCTAATAAAGGCCTTAATGGCACATTTATTACTCTTATACATAAGGTGGAAGAGGCATAAGAAATTAATATTTCAGGCCAACAAGTCCACTTAGGAATGAACTCTCTTTCCCTGCAGCTGAGAAAGGTTTCAGACCAGATTATTTCGCTCATTCATTGTACTAGGAAGCTTGGTGAAGGACAAGCATTTCTTAGATGAAACTTTAGTTTCAAGTGAATGCAATGAGTGAAGGACAAATCAGGTGATGCTGCCATTGTTTGCAAGGAAGATATGAAAAGACCTATAACCATGTGCACTAGAATTTTTATGTTACTCTCTTCAAAGGATGGGTTTTGGGGATAGGTGGATAAACTAGATCGAAGGATGTATATCTCATTAGTGTCTTTCTCAATTTTGATCAATCTGTCTCCTGGTTTCTTTTCGAGTTCAAGAGGTCTTCGGCAAGGTGAACATATCTTCATTCTTGTTCACGATTGCCACAGTGTTTGGGATAGCTTATAGGGAGAGTTGTTAACCTAGGTCTAATCAAATGGCTCGTGGTTTGGTCACATAAGGTATCCATATTCCATCCTTAGTTTGCTAATGATATTTATGTGATGCTTCAAGTAAAACATCTCAAAGGATTCTTCGGTGATTTTAGGCAGTGTGAAAATGCCAAAAAAAAGTTCTATGGCAAGCATTGCCGATAATGGAGACATCATTATGGACTTGACAAATTGGATTGGGGGAAAGAAGGCTAGTCTCCTGATAAGTATCTTGGTCTTCCGCTTGTAGGGCTTAACAACATAATTGTATCACCTATCGCTAGGGCTGAAAGTTGGGCAGGTTCAACCCGACTGACCCGTGACCGACCTGACATTGGGTTGGGCTCGGGCAGGATGTATCGGGTCCGGTCTTGGGTTTGGGCTATACAAACACCAACCCGATAAAACTTGGGTCAAGCTCGAGTTGAGGTCTCGGGTTGCCCGACCTAACCTGAACCCGATTGATATATAAGTTATAAATTATAATTGAGTGTTGAAGGCACAAGAAATTCTAGTGCCGTCGGGTCTCATTGGTCCACATTATTTTCGATGACTCAAGCTAACAAGATACGCTGGATTTCTCTCTCCCAAACAGATTGCGTGCTACACAACACAACTTTAGAGTAGTTGCCCTATATTTTAGCTTGTTTGTTTAAAAAAAAAAAGTTCTTTACAATAAATAATTACATATATAATTAATAAAATTATAGATACAAAAAATAAGGCGTATTGAAATATAATAAACTAATGTAATAACGAAAATATTAGCATGTATCCACCCGACCAACCCGACCAGCCCACGTGGACTGGGCTTGGGTTGAGAACTCCCAACCCGAGGTTGGGTTGAGTTGGGTTAGGGTTGAGGTGTAGGAACCTTGGGTTGGACTAGGGTTGAGCATCAACCCAACCCATCCTGCCCGACTTTCAGCCCTACCTGTCGTACTTGATTCAGAATGAGATGAGAAGGCTTAACTACATAGCCCTCGGAACCGTTATCAAAATATCAAACTTGATTTACCAAAAATGTCATGATAGTGAGGTCCCAAGAATCCCAACACGTATTAACTATATGGTTAGAAAGCCCACAATGAGATCACTGTCAATTTCAATGACCACAACCACGACTGCCACCAAACCCTACATCACAATGCCCTCAAGTATTCAAACCACTAAAGTGACCTCTACTTGAATCTTCCACCATGATTTCCTCCATTTGCCCAATTAAAGAAAAAAATAAATGTTGATCGATCAGATGAAGATAAACTTGAGTATTTGCACTGATTGCATGTCAAACATGGCAAGAGCCTCTATAGTAGATGGAACTTCATTGCCACCAAGTTTTTTTTTTTTTTTTTAAATGGACGTTAACAATACGGAGTAAAGCCGATGAGAGATGAAAGGGGCTCCAACATCTTCGTTGTGGTCTAACTAGGAAGTCATGATCAATTTCGAATAGGGTTCAAAGGAGGTTATAGAAAGATGTAGTCGTCCGCCAGAAAGAAGATTAAAGCTGAATTTCGATGGAGTTCATTCGGGAATCCGAGTCTGGCTAGAGGAGGAGGTATCATTAAGAACCGCCATGGGGACATTATGATAAAGTTTTGAAGCCCTTCGGGAGATGTGACCCGAATTTCACAGAAATTGTTTCTCTTTTACATGGGATCAGATTAGTTATTAATCAGAATTTTAGCCTAAGTTATAAAAGAAGGAGATTCTAAAAATGTTGTGGGTTGGGTGAAATCTGGTTGCCAACCATGAACAATTGCCAATCTAATAGAGAAAGCAATAGATTCATGTGCCAATATCAGTGTAGCATTTGCTCACGTACCACAAAACAAACTAAGAAGCAAAATGCAAGGATGAAGAGGGTGTTTCTTAGGATCAACTACATATTGTTGCCAAGGGATAGGGTTTTTCTTCTTCTTCTTACATTTTCTCCTGTAGTGAAGGAATGTTGTAGTTTCGGTTTATGATTTCTATTGTTGTACTTGTTTCTTTGTTTCTACTACTGTTCTCTTATGTTTTGTGCCTAATAAAATTCTATTCATAAAAAAATAAAAATAAAAGTAGAGGTACACATTATATATCGTGATATCAGTAAATATCAAGGATATTATCATTGATCACTGGCTAAGCCGTATCCGAACCAGTGATTTAAATATTTGCATCGATGCAGGGATTTTTCAGGATATGTTGAAAGAAACATGATTACAAACTTGGAACTCAAAGCATTATAGAGACAATACCATTTATATGGAGAGAGTTATGCCATAGTTAATAGTTGGAGATCATCATCCATCAGTAATTTCTTGTTGGTAAAATTTTCCATGAACAGTCAAGAGAAACACCATTTGAACACTAAGCCATATAAACATAGAAGATGAGAAAAATACTATGACAAAATGTAGCATATAATCATACTTGAACAATATAACATCTATAAAGGTCCCATAGATCCAGTGAAACTTGATAACAAGAGAATAAAGCATCAACTTCTAACCTCATTACGTATATTTTCTTCTTCATTGCACTCTTGTTCCTTCTCATGGGTTTGAGCACTAATATGAACAAGCTTATCCTCAATAGCTTTTAGAATATCTTGAATATTGAACGCTTGCTTGTCCTCAACCTTTTGATCTGCTTTGGGAAATTTAAATGTTCCTAACTTACAAATCAAAACATGTGAAGTAGCAAAAATTCACATACAAATCAACATTTCCGAAGGCTAAAACTAATGATCAGTGTTAGAAATATCGGTATCGCGCAATGTATCACCCCTAGGGATCCCTAGGGATATAGATACATATATCAGTTTATCGCATGAGATATATCATTTGTATCGCGTAATTTATCGTACTTTTTGGGAAACATGGGAAAATATTGGGAAATAGTTGAATTTTTCAATGAAACTTCAGGAATTATTTAAAAAAAAAAAAAAAAAAAAAAAACTTAATACACACTTTTAAATCATAAAATCTCAAAAAACAAGTGTACATAATAGGTTTCCTTTATAAAGGATCCTGAGCTATGTGTTGGCTGACTGAACTAATGCAATTATATTCAAATTGAATGCATAAGATTTATAAAAGTATCAAGACATGTATGAAAACACAATTATTCATTCAAAAGCAAAAAAAAAAAAAAAAAAAAAAAAAAAAAAAAAAAAGTAGAAATTGTAATACATATCCATCAATAATGTGACCGGATTGATAAACTTCCCACGTCTCCTCATGCAACAGAATGTGGACACGAGTAGTGACTCACTACTAAACAGTGCTTTGTAGGCTCCACCATGATGTATGTGTTTTATGCACACCTTCCATCCATTTTGCCAGCTCATTTTAGGGAACGAGCCCAAAAATGAGGTAGATCTAAATCTCAGGTGGACCACACCACAGGAAAAGTTAGTGATTGAACGGCCACCATTAAAACTTTTTAGGGGACAACTTTTAGAGGAAGCTGATATTTGTGTTTTTACTCTATCCAGGGCCCAGGCCTTTGTGACGTAATCAACAAGTTGGATGGAAAATACACATTATAGTGGGCCCTACGAAGTTTTTAATGGTGGGCGTTCAATCACAACAGTTTTCATTGTGTGGTCCACTTGAGATTTGGATTTGCCTCATTTTCCGGATCATGCACTAAAATAATCTGAAAAAATAAATTAATGGCATGGATACAACACATACATCATGGTAGGACCTACAAAGCACCATTCAACCACCTCACTACTGTCAGCGTTAGTAGGGTCCCATGGATTTAGGGAGTTCCTGCGTTGGGATGATGATGGGTAGAGACCATTATGATGTTTGTGAGAAACCCACCCCATTCATCCGTTTTGAGAGCTCATTTTAAGACATGCGACCAAAAATGAAGCAGATCCAAAACTCAAGTGAGCCACACGAGAGTAAACAATGGGGATTCAATAACCACCTTTGAAACATTCATATGGCCCTAGAAGTTTTGTATCATGCTAATTTCTTTGTGCTTCACTTCATCCTAGTGGGAATGACCTTATAAACGGTTTAGATGGCATATAAACATCAAAGTGGAGTCCAGGAAGGTTTCAACGCTAAGAAATCCTTTCCCCAATTTTCCCTCTTGTGTGGCCCACTTGTGTTTTGGATATGCCTCAATTTTAGTCGCATGTCCTAAAATGAGCTCTCAAAACGGATGAATGGAGTGGATTTCTCACAAACATCATGGTGGGCCCCACCTAAGTATCCTAGCGTTGGAACTTCCTGCCAAAGTCTTTCGCAAGAGGATGCTTCCCAATCCACGTATGCCCTGGTCTGGATACTACCCAATCCACGCATGATGAAATAGCGTTATTGGTGGGACCCTGATTGTGGGCCTCACCACGATGTATGTGTTGTATCCACATCGTTCATCCAACTCTTTGTGACCTTATCAACAGGTTGGATGGCAAATAAACATTCCGGTAGACCTCATGAAGTTTTATTGGTGGGGATTCAATCACTACTGTTTCTTGTGTTATGATCCACATAAGGTTTGGATCTGCTTCATTTTTACGATCATGTCCTAAAACGATCATTCAAAATGGATGGACGGTGTGGATGTAAGGCACATACATCACAATGTTCCCCGCAGGAAACCACCGAGGATCCACCCAATCTGCGCGGAACTAGTGATCCGGGCATCCACCCAAACCATGCAGATGTAACAACAATGTGAGTGAGACCCTGACCACCATGATTTATGTGTTGTATCCACACCGTCCATCCATTTTGAGAGATTATTTTAGGGCATGAGCCAAAGAATGAGGCCGATCCAAAGCTCAAGTGGAACCCACCACAGAAAACAATGGGGGTAGTGATGCCCACCATTGAAACTGAAACTATTTCTGGAGGTCCCACCATGATGTTTATTTGAGATCCAACCTGTTCATAAGTTCATACAGATATGAACAAAGAGAAAGCACAAATATTAGCTTGATCGAAAACTTTTGTGGCCCTAAAGAGGTTTTTAATGGTAAGTATTCAATCCCCATTATTTTCCATGGTGGGGTCCACGAGCTTTGGATTTGCCTCATCCTTTGTCTCATGACCTAAAATGATCTCTCCAAAATGATGGACAGCATGGATATACAATACATACATCAATGTGGGCCTCACCAAAAGGGTCACACCGAATACACTCTCCCTTAACTTAAGGGTGCGGATTAGGTGTTACCCGGGTAATAGCTTGGTGGGTGTTAACCTTACAGGAGGGCCCACCATGATGACATTCTATATATCCAATCTGTCCATTTGTTTTTCCATCCCATTTTAGTATGTGGTCCCAAACATTAAGCACATCGAAATCTCACGTGGACCACACCACATGAAACAATGACGATTGAATGATCATCATTAAAAACTTCCCAAGGCCCACCCGAGATTTGGATCTGCTTGTGTTTTTGGATAACGTCCTCAAATGATCGAGAAAAACTAATAAACGGCATGGATATGAAACACATTCATTACATGGGCCCCACAAGGTAAGATTAACACCCACTAAGCTATTGTTCGCAAAACACAGCTAATCCGCTCCTTACTTAAAAGAAGAGAGTTCGAGAGAAGACTCTCTTCTTCTCCGTTAAAGAAGCCGCAAGTCCGCACCTATTCTTATATTCTCCTCTGAAGGCGAAATCAAAACCTAAAATTCGCTCCCGAAATTCATTTTTTGGTAAATCCCAATCCAAATCCTATCTTTCTCGGCAAAAAATTGGTTTCCTTCCAAATTAATTTCCTTCGAAGAAAAAAAAAACTGGGTTTTAGGGATTTTCATTTTCTTACATGATCCAGCAATGTCAACCGCGGCCCACCAAATCCAATCGAAAGTGACTCATTCAGGAAGATCACAATGGTAAGAGAAATTAATTCTATATTTTTCGAATTTGTAGACTTTGTGAATGGGAATTTCCACAATATCAGGGATTATTAGCCGATATATCGCAGATATCACCATATCTCACGAAAATTTGTGACATCTTGCTATATTTCGCACGATACACTGAAGTTTGTCAAATTTTCAGTATTTTTCAAATTTTTAGAGGGTTTTGTATTGTTGGGCCACAATACCGATAATATCGACCGATAGTATCGATATTGTGAAACTGCTACTGATATCAGAATTTCTCTGCACAAGTCTATCAAAACCAAAGTAATTTTTAAGTTGACATAACTACCCTTATAGAACAACACTTATCAAAAAACCGTTACAATTGTTTGAGGAAACATTAGTCAAAAGTCGGCGCACTGATTGAATTAAAAAGAATAACTAATGGTTGTTTCCATCAATTCTTTCACAAATATGAAACCTACATAAGCCACCCTTCTTTTGCAGTATCCAAAACCATTACATTCATATTAATGGAACGTTCTATGCTATGGGATCCCAGTCGTTTATAATACCACTCATGCGCACACTTGCCCAAACTCGCAGCGTTGATAGATTATTCACTACACACTAGTGCACCTAGAAACCCTACCCAAGTGAATTGTTCCGGATGACCTTAAGACCTCTATCATGTGGACCATGTCGTCGTTGTGGCCGCAATGGTGAAAATCGTGCGTCAATTCGACGCTCTGTTAATGAGATATGACCCATTGAATTCACTGCTCAAATTTCGTATCTTGTAACACAAGCAACCTTTATTGTGCTAGACCCATTAGACTTGAGCCCATATAGATTTAAAGCCCACTTTCTAAAACATAGAATTATCAGAAAATAAGACAATCACTACATGACAAATAAGGAGCTAGCACATATAAGACAGTGCATATAAGACAAAAATGAGTTCTACCCCAAAACCTATCATTAGCCCTCTCCCCATGCCTTAGAAACTAATCATGGCCCATGTCCACCTCATCCTACACATGCATCCAATGCATGTCTTGTTTTGTCCACATCACTGCAAACAACCAATTGAACTACTCCACCTCATCATCCACCATACATCATCTGCAACCCACAATCCTTATCCATCCACTAGCCAATGCATGACTAGATTTCTTCCACCTTGGCCAATGCATGCACCACCTTCCGTCATCCTCATCCATCCACTATTCATAACATACACTACATTCCACCTCACTTTTAGCACCAATAAGACCCCATAAACTTGCCACATCATCTTGCCACCTCAACCCCCAATTCTCTATATAAGAGTAGGAGCTCTCTTACACTCGTACTTTTGATAAACTTAGAAAATTCTGAGATTTTAAGAGAGTGTGAGAGGGTGGGGCCAAGGTGTGGCCCACCATCAAACCTAAAGGAGTGGACCACACATCATCATCAAACCGTCCATCCATTTGAGGTGAATCTATACCCCTCCTTCCATCCTCCTCATCCTCCGCTTTCTTTCCTCTTTTATTTTCTTGATATGTGTGGGGCCCACTGGTATGGAGTTCCTATGTGCACGTATTAATGGCTATGATGGTCAGCAAGGTAGCCCACGTCAGTCTAGTCCGCAATGGTGAACATTATATTCACACCCTTCACATGTAATCCCGTTATTGTATCTGGACAGCAACTTGTAAAACTTGTATAAAAAATCAATTATGCTAAGATCTGAGCTAAAACTTGGTAATAACAGTGTTTTAAATAGCGGTAGCGTGTTGCGTAGCGTTCAACCCTCCGTAGCGTGTAGCAAAATAGCATAGCGTGTAGTGTAAGTTACACAATACTTCTATTTTTTAATTTTAAAAAATATATATATGATAAATATTAAATAGTAAGAAGTTGATGGATAGGGTCTTATATTTTTAAGTTAATACATGTCTCGTGTACAATTTTTTAAGGGCCCGAATTAGGCGGGACTCGGATTGTGAAGTGTAGCACACAAGTGTCAAAGTTTTTTGGGCCCCACCGGGATAAATGTGTTATATCCACACCGTCCATCCATTTTGCCAAATAATTTTAGGGTATGAGCCCAAAAATGAGGCAAATCCAAAGCTCGGGTGGACCGCACCATAAGAAACAACAATAATTAAACATCCACCATTAAAAATTATTAGGGGCTACAAAAGTATTAGATCAAGCTGACATGTGTGTTTTCCCTTCATCCATGTCAGTGTGACCTAATTAACAGGTTAGATGGAAAATAAACATTACAGCGAACCGTGTAACAAAATAGTGCAAGTGCACTGTTCAACGTGCACCGCAGAACACAAAAAAATAATAATAATAATAAGTGCGTGGTCTTCCATTTTTTATGCCGGAATGAGAAAGAAGAAGGGGGGAAACCGAAAGAAAAGAGGGAAAGAAGAGAGAGAGAGAGAGAGAGAGAGAGAGAGAGAGAGAGAAGAAGAAGAAGAAGAAGAAGAATCCGCAGCTGCGACCGCAACCGCAGCAGTCCGAGAGAAGAAGAAGAGGAGGAAGAAGAAGAGGAAGAAGGAGAAGGAAGAGGAGAAGGAAAAAAAAAAAAAAAAAGAGCGTACCTATTTTTGTCTCAAGATGAGATTGAATCGCTAAAAACTGTAAATATTGAAGCTCCACAGCATTCGGTTTGCCTCTGGAAGTAGTTTTTCCAACTCACGATTGAAAAGTGGGGAGAAGAGCAACGTCAGCAGTGTCAGTTTGCGCCTGGCAGCTGACTTTCGACCATAGCATTGAAGGGTGGGGAGAGAATCAGCGTCGACAGCGTCGGATCTGCTCTGAGAAGATTCTGGGTCTCCAAATGCAAGGGTGGGGAGAGCAGCTACGTCGGCTGCTGCGGCTTGGGGGTGGAAGCTCTTTAGAATTAGGTTTTGGTTTTTTTAGCTTAAGTTTGCTTGTGGTGTGAGTTCACCACTGTTTCCTGCACTGGAAAAACAAAAATATATATATATATACAAAACAGGTAGCATACGCTACCTGCACTACATGCTACATACCCGTAGCGTACGCTACGACCCCTGCAGCGCACGCTACAGGGGAAAAACGTTATTTCTGACGCTGCGTAGCGAAATCGCTACGCTACGCTACGAAAACTATTTGGGTAATAATATAAACCATAATATGAGCTACCTCTAGGCCAAATTTTGAAGCTATCTAACGGTCCAATCATCCGTGGAATTAACTTTACTTGGCTGCTGTCCAGCAACACACAGAGGGTTCCGATTTGCCAATAAAGGACCCATTTTTGGTCCCTTTATTAAACCCAATAGAAAGATATATTCTGTTGGCGTCATAGAAAATCAAAGTAGCTTTCCAACGGTATATAATGCGCCTCGATCAGAGTTCAAATGGCTAAGATCTTGGCCTTGTACAAAAATGTATCTGAGAGCTTGTTGTGACTACATATCGTGTGGGCCAAATCCACGATTCCAATAGTCAGATGTATTTGATATTTTTTCTTAACATACTTAAGATAGTTGATAAACATATGTATGATCCCTATGGTCAGATTCTTTCATGATAGAATTTGGGAAATTCTGTACCAACAGATACTTCCGTAAGGATAAACCTTGAATTGTTATGTGTGGTCTAGATGGATCCAAGGCTCTGTATGGTTGGAAACATATATACAGCCTAAATGATGTATTCCCAACCATCCATTGGCTCGGATTTCCCAACAAAGAATCTGATCATAGAGATTTGATCAAGGCATTTCATGTGCTACTTGTATGTTGTATGTATATTGTCCACAACATTCATCCTCTTATTGTGGACCCACTTGGTAATCTGGACGTGTATTGATGTGTCTCTTATCTATGCTTTGCTAGCATGTGGGCCCCACTTTCCATTCTATCTATTTCCTTTCCTTCACACTTTCTGTTTACTGAAAATTTTCTAAAGTACTTAATTGTATTACATGTAGGCCTCTTTGACACCTTGTGGTGGGCCCCACGCTCGGTATTTAAGGGTCCCACTTTGGGGGATGTTTAATCCATATATCATTTGGCTAGGATGTCCCACCACTTCATCAGGAATGGACACCAACTGTTTGACAAGTGGGCCTAAAGTTTGGACATCCATTTCTGAAACTGCATATCTGACTTTCTAAGTTTTGACCAACTTTGGGCTCTAGTGGCGGACCCCACGCACAAGATGTGTGTGAGATATCACTTGGGACCTTTAACCTATACCAATGAATAGAGAAATAATATTTTACTTAGGCCAAAGATGACCCCCATGATCAGGGATTGGATCCTAAAATGGGGCCAGACATGTGGGGCAGAAAATTTTGTGCATAAAATTAAAATACATATGTTTGGCCCTACACCAAATATTATATGTACATAACCGGTTGGTCCCATCTTATATTTTTTGAAGTCCATATATAGGAATACCAAGGGCACCTGACGGCACGCTGAAAGGTGGTCCCTTGTGATCATGGGACATACTCAAAGCAGGAAAACGGGTATTTCTTCCTCTTCTCTTTACTATTGCTTCTCCTTTTTCTCTTCTTCTTTTCTTTTCTTTCCTTTTTTCCACATCTGCTAGCACCAGCAATCAGATCTGGATGGCGATATCATCACTAGAAGACTCCAATGAAACAGTTGGATCACTAGAGGAATCTAACAACCAGCTGTTCATCACAGTTCTCATGATCGCCATCAACATTAACTCCTTCCTCTTCTAGGCCAGGTTCTTCTCTGGCTGTTTGATTTTCTGATTAAATTGGATAACAGTTCACCATGTTGCCTAATCTGCAAGCCACCACAATCTTCAATTCATCATCTCTTTGGTCCCATCATTGGCACCATCTCTAGATCATGGGTTAGGACCTCAGCCGAACCCCCTTTGTGGGCCCCAAATCACATGGGCTGCCCACCCGAGTGTGTCCCCGCATCCCACGGGCTACCCCACTCGAGCCCGGTGTGAAACGCGCATTAATCACCCCTAGTAAGGAGTCTCGAACAAGAGACCTCCCCCCTGTGGGCCCCAAATCGCATGGATCACCCACCCCGAGTGTGCTCCTGCATCCCACAGGTGACCCCACTCAAGCCCAGTGTGAAAATGCCCCTGCATTAATCACCCCCGGTGAAGAGTCGAACACGAGACCTCCCGCTCTGATACCAATTTGATGCAGGACAATTAACCACTTGCTCTAAAAGCTCGAACTGTTAGAGTATGGCGAATTAATCCCTTTATCTCATACCCCAGCCCCACATCTCATGGGTTAGGACCTCGGCCGAACTCCCTTCGTGGGCCCCAAATCACATGGGCCGCCCACCCCGAGTGTCCCCGCATCCCACGGGCAACCCCACTCGAACCCGGTGTGAAATGCGCATTAATCACCCCTGGTAAGGAGTCTCGAACACGAGTCCTCTCTTGTGGGCCCCAAATCGCATGGGTCACCCACCCCGAGTGTGCCCCTGCATCCCACAGGCGACCCCACTCGAGCCCAGCGTGAAAATGCCCCTACATTATGTTGTATTTGGGAAAGATTTTCAAGCCCGTTGTTAGTGGGAGGAGATTCTAAGAATCTTATTTGTTTGGCCTCTCATGATTCTATGCCTTGAAAGTGGTCCTTCATGTTTGAAGAAGTGACGGACTTCTGCTCCTAGATAAACATTTCATTTGTGCATGTGGGAAGAAAGGCAAATGATGTTGCCTATTCTTTAGCAGGAAGGTTGTGAACAACCTGGCTGTGCATAAGGATTGGGGAATAATTTTCCGCTTCTTTAGAGCATCCTTCTATTGTCCTTGACAAGTTTTAATTATCACTAAAAAAAATTCCAACCATAGAGTCAACGCATTCATTAAAAATGAGCTCGCTGTTAAAAATTTGTCTTCCCTCAATCACCCTTGGGAAGAACTGAGAAATTTCATCACCACTCTCTGATCTATAGGAAAAATCTTGGCCAAAATGTTATGCAAAGTCCAAATCAAGATAATATGTCATTAATCCTTTATGCTGAAATCACCATCATTTCTTTGGGATGATGGTGATTATGGTAGCATTTAAACATTACTTAAGTCTTGAATCATCCGTCATAAAATGCATTCACTAAGGGCAAAGTATCCAATCCACATCCACCCACCTCCCAATGATCATGAAAGGAAACTATAGAAAATTTGTTTGGACCCAAAGCTTTGTCATTATGCATGTTTATCAACACAAACTTAATCTTCCCCAAATATCCATTTGAACAACACTCCCAGAATCAGGAAAATTGCATCCAAGTTTTTTTCCCCCCCAAATCAAGATAATATGTCATTAATCCTTTATGCTGAAATCACCATCATTTCTTTGGGATGATGGTGATTATGGTAGCATTTAAACATTACTTAAGTCTTGATCCTTCATAAAATGCATTCGCTAAGGGCAAAGTATCCAATTCAACCCACCTCCCAACATTCATGAAAGAAAACTATGGAAAATTTGTTTGGACCCAAAGCTTTGTCATTATGCATGTTTATCTACACAAACTTAATCTTCACCAAATATCCATTTGAACCACTCCCAAATCAGGAAAATTGCATCCAAGCCTTGCAAGTTGAAGGAAATTGTGTTGAAATTCAAAATATCAAGGATCCGCCTAAAAGGTTCTTGGAATAAAGATCCATGTAAAATTGAGCATCCAACTATTAGATGGGTGGGAATATACCACTGATTTGATCATGATGAACAATATTCAAGATAATTTTACCTCTTCCTCGAACACTGGCAATGCATTGGAAGAAGGCCATGTTTCCTACGTCCAAAAGCCATGTAACCAAAGAGTTTAATCTCCAAGTGACTTCTTCCTAAAAATCTCTTTATCTTCCTTGACCGAAGATCTATTACACCTAAACTTCATGTATAGACCAACTACTTCAGATAAAGTGTCCCATAACTTCAAGCTCAAACACTGGTCTCATGTGACTAAAATTAAATTTATGATGTAGAATTTACTATGACACACTTATATTTATTTTTTATCAAATCACATTAATATATTGACAAATAATGGAATAAACTAAGTTGGCAAATAACAACAGTATCAATCATAGATTCCCTTAAAAATAGCAGTACTAACTAGAAAGTGAAGGACTTTTGCCAATGGCCTGAATCACTTACACATAATATGACAATGACAGGATGAATGTCCAAATAAATTATCATTTTTCCAAAAGATAAGTTTGAGTAAATTTCAGTCCGCATACCAATGCAAGATGAAAAATCTGCGCTCTTTTCTTTATGGAAAGAAATGATTGTCGTCTCTTGAAGTTTCCTGTATAAGTAAAATTAAACAATAGCCAACTTACAAATTGCCAATAATAGACACTT
>JAJHSJ010000011.1:29110761-29145334 GCA_021015155.1 Magnolia officinalis | reverse complement strand
GTATGGTCCAGATGATCTTTCGATATGATTCATTTTTGGTAATGCTCTAAATGATCCCTAAAAATAGGTGAATGGTGTAGGAATATATAATGGAAATGTAGTGTATTGGCCTCACCTTGATGTGATCTACGTTGGGCTCGCATGAGAGGCCCTTTACGATGTATATGAGGCCCATTGGTGCGGCTCGTTGATGCGGCCCATTTGATGTATATGAGGCCCATTGGTGCGGCCCATTGATGCGCCCACTTGATGTATGTGAGACCCATTGTTGTCGCCCAATGTGTTGTATATGAAGCCCATATGATGAGGCCCATTGTGATTTATTTGAGGCCCATAAGTGATGCCTTTGTGTGAGGCCTAATGTGATGTATGTAATGATGTTTATAATGGTCCATGCCGTGGGAGCAATGATGGTTTGACGTCCACATCGTAAGGGCAATGATGGTTAAATGTCCGCATTGTAACTCTACCTAGGGCCCATTGTTAGGCCCATACTTGTTGTGTATAGACCGTCTAAGCCCATCTTCGTTATGAAGATAGTTCATCACCATATAACATGCTCAGTATAACTCCATGATTCATGCCCATACGAAATGAGCGCGCGGTATGCACAAGATACGCATCATATGTATGCTTGATATGAGGAGTGACTAGTCATAGCATATGTCATTGGGTAGATTGTTTATGGGACTCCCTAATAGGAGTTACCCACATGAGCGCGCGGTATGCACAAGATTTGCTCATGACTGATAGTGTGATTCATGCATCTTGCATCTGTGTGCGTGATTACTGTACACCCTAACGACATTAAGGCCGTGGCCTCCATGGGTATATCGTGGATGGCAAGATCGGACACTGAAAATACTGTTACTAGCATCGGGGCACCATAGATGTCCCTAGGTAAAAATCCCTAAACTCGATGGTACCAGAGGATGACTCCAACGTCGAGACCAAGTGGATACATGAGCGCACGAGGGCTGAATACCAGGAGGCCACGTCTCTCATTGTATTGTGGTCGGTTGGAAGGAGGTGTGGCCTTACCCGCTCGAGGGTAGGGGGCATTACTAGGATGAGTATGACCGGCTCGTAAATGGGTCCGCTATCGACATGCCAGATAGGTATTGGTAGGCTATTGGCCAAGCGGATAGTGAGGTTTCTTACGCTCACTTAAACTGCGCGTCTGAGAAAAGGGCAATGTCATTTGGAGTGTATTAAACCCGGGTGATTGTCTAGAGTGAGAACTGTACTGATATTTGATACTCTAATGATGAACTGCATTGATATGTAGATTCAGATGAGGATGGACATGCTTGAGTTGCATCTCTCATCGTATGGTCTTGATATGGACGACAACATTCATGTCTTGCACCGCGTAGCCTTGGTACGGCTGATTGCATTCATGTACTCATCAGCATGATTTCGCATTACTTTGATATTGCATTCTAAACACGCTTATATTGTGCACACACTTACACCACCCTCTAAGCTTTCTATAAGTTTATGCATGATTGATGCGTGCAGGTGATGCTAGGACGCCACAACAACATTGAGATTGGGGCGTGCAGCAGACTTCTGGAGCTTTCGATTTTGTCACTGTATTTTCCTTTTATGCGCATTGTACTTAAAGTTTTTGATCATAATGGATTTGTGATGATGTTGTTGGTTGTTGTTTGTGGGTTATTCTTATGGTTATGCTTACTACGAATCAAATTCATGTTGAAAATCCTCCTTGTAGGATCCTAGAATCGGAACCTGGTGTATGGGTGCTGGGAGCTGAGAATGGGGTATATGAAGGTTGTTGGCACCGGATTCGGTGATCAGAAATTTTATGAGCCCGGTTTTCAAGTTTGGTTGTGACAATAGAACTCCAATTTCAATTAAGTTCCTTGAATCAAATAAGGAAACATCCTAATAGCTGCAAGTGGATCCCTGGAAACCCTTGTTCCCACCTTTGAATTCTTAAGTTTCTATTAAATTACTTACAATTACTTCCTTATATTCCTGAATTAAATTTAGATCTTCTTCTAGTTTTGATTCTAGTTACTTTCAGAATACACTCGAGATTAGTCCCTATGGATTCGACCTCGGTCTTATCAAGATTATTACTACATCGCGACCATACACTTGGGGTTGTAAACAAGTTTTTGGCGCCGTTGCTGGGGAATAACGATTGCGTTTTTCTGAGATTAACTAGTTTTGGAATTAGGTTAAGATTATGGTTTATTTCTTTTCTATTTTTAGGTTAGGGTTTTTCTGGTTTATTTTTAGAAACTAACTTTTCCTTCTCTTTTGTATGATCCCAATATAGAAACTTCTAATTTCGTAACCTCTTTTTAATTCTTTCCCTTTCTTTTCTAGATTTCTTATTTGACTTAGGTTTCTTTCTTTTTAGGATTAGGAATTTTTCTAATCTAGGGGTTTTAGAACTTTCTAACTTTAGAAATTTATTTTTAGGATTTTTCCTGTATTTTTTTAAGGGACTAACATTGTTTTCTGACCTTGTAGGATCTTCAATTATAGTCCTCTCTTCTGGTAACTTCTTTCATCTAATTACCGCCCATATTGTTGTAGAATTTTTATTTTAGAAGTTGGGTTTCACCATGTATATGCAAGAGTGAGAACGTCAGTATTCTGAGCTAGTTAAGAGATGTTGCGAAGGAACGTCAGATGATTATGTTAGGAAACAACCCGTGTCTCAAAATTTTTCTAAAACCATCATCGAGAACCAGTCAAAATATAATGTTCCATTGGTTAAGAAGTCCTTTGGTAATTATAGGTGGGAGAACAATTACACTCCACGGATTAAGAAAACAGTACATGATTATTGGAGTGAGAATGATTATCACCCATTAGGCAATAAGAAAACATTCCGTAATTATATTATGGGTGATAACGCGTACCAACAACCACCAAACTCTCCCACATATGACTATGATCAGAGGAAACATTAATATTTGGAAGATGAACCAGCAATAAATCATAGTAATAATTCTCTTGGATCTTCTACCTTTGAAATCCAATAAGAAACGAACCAAGAGGATTCACCCTAGATTTACATAGACTATCTTGCAGGCATTAGAAAAACATTAGACGCGCTTAAATCGCGCATCGATAAGATAGCAGAAGCAAGGTTGTCCCAATCTCAACCTAATTGAGAATACAATGTGAGGAAAGTGATCTTAACTCGCTTGAGGAGAACACTGAAATTGGGAATGAGGAGTTGGAGTGTGTTGATGAGTATATGATTCAAATTCCCAAAGAGTCGATCTCGATGACTGTCCAAAGTAAAGATCAAGAGACATGGGTGTCTTTCATATATAATTATACTGACACATTTCACTCAAATGACACACTTGGTTTTAATGAGGAGGGAGATGATAGTTTATTCGAACCTCAAACCAATCTAGAAACAGAATGTGAGGAAAGCAATCCCATTCCACTTATGCGCCGCACTGAATTGGAAGATGATGAGTATTGAGATGATAATCATGAATGTACAACCCAAATCCCACTGGAATCGATCTCAAGTTTGGCCTATGTCAATGATCAGGAAGTGGTCGGCCATAAGGATTTACTCCACCAATCTGACATGTTTGATTTAAATATGGAGGATGAGCCCCTTTCAACCGACCCTTCCAACTCTTGTGAGGCGTGTTTAGACCACTTCCCTGAATTAAATGATGATATGATTCGAGAGATGGACGAGTTGCTCGATATAACTCTAGAATTTGAAACCATCCAGTTGAGGCCACCATCTAAGTTGTCAACCCTTGACGATACAATGCCTTTACTGAGTGGTAACAATGAACAAAGTCTTTACATTAATTCTTCACCTACTGATCCTCAATCTATCTATGCAGGACAAGGTAAGATACATGCATTGACAATTTATTCTCATCGAGATAAAGAACAAGAGAACATGTTTCCATCTACTTTCGAAGACGATGGAGTCCCTAGGCATATCATCCCAAGCTTCAATGTGGAGAATGATTCCCTCTCATCTGAATCTCTCAACTCAATGGAAGAATGCTTGGCACACTTTGCAGATTCAAACAATCCCATGATATAAGACATAGTGAATGTCTTGCGAGACAATACCTTAGTTATTGATATTAACTGAGGGAATCAATTTTTTGAAGAGCTTCCTTCCACAAATCCCAAATGTTTATCATTAGAAGTAGAAGAGCTAAAAATTGAACTGAAGTCTGAAACTTCAAAATGTGTTGAGACTACACCTTTTAATGAGAATTTTTCTGAATTTCATCTACTTGTAGTCTCTGATTCACCATGGTGTACTAACATTGAAACTTTTTCTGTCATAGGTGAATCATATATACTTTGGACATCTTAAGAGATTAAAAGGAAACCTTATGCTGAGGTCCATAAATTTCTCTGGAAATTCATGCTCCAGGGCATCCTAGCCTATTGCAAAAGGGGCTTTTGGATGATCTTGTTGACAAACCTACTAATGAATTTATCAAGATACTGGTCGGTGGAGGAACCTTGCTGCATGACTGAATAACTTTCCCCTGCTTTCCTAGTTTAGGTTTATTGCTTTCATAAGATTTAGAACTAGGATAGTTTGCTTCCAGTTTGTTTAGTTTTATTTTACGCTAGCCCATTTTATGCTAAGATTCGTGGAAAAGCTTCAAATTTCCTTCCTCCAGGTACTATCTTTCCATCACCACTCCCTTTCTTTTTGGTTGTCTCATGTGCATAACATGCTTATATCTTTTACATTGAGGACAATGTAGATTTTAGGTTGGGGGTGTGGATTAGGTAAACTAATCAGTATTTTGCTTAGTTTTGAGCAGAAATCGTGAATTTTTTGAAAATTTCAAACTAAAACTTGTTTGGAAGCGATAATTTGTGTAATTAAGAATGCTTAGGATAATAAGATGAAGATTGAATCTTGAATTATTAGAGTTTGATCACCCGAGTAAATGTTGAGGGTCAAATATTGCATATTAGACCCTAGTTATTACCTGATTTTACGAACATGGTACTGTTTAATGCCCTATTTTAATCGTGTTTGTGTTACAAGGTGAATTTAGGAGCCTAGACTGAAAAATGGTACTAAAAGAGTGAATTTAACGCTCATAAGTCACCAAGGCAAGGGAAGGACCCTAAAGGACCAAGATCGAAGAATTTACATGCTAGAGATCCAAGAAAATCAAGCCACTCACGTTAAACGGGCCTAAAAATCGTCCAGAATGCAAGATCATAGGGTTCCCACCATTGTTCGGTTCGAAACTTTATATCTGGCCTGAGGACCATAAATTAACCGTACACGTCAAATTTCAGCCATTAGATCCTTGTGGAAGTGGCCTTACGGACAGATCAGCCACTAAATCTCTAATTTGGGGCCCACCTGATATCTAGATACACTTCAATTTTGGTTTCAACCTCTTCAATAAGGTGGAAAAACGAATGGTCGGAGCGGATGTCTCATATACATCAAGGTGGGACCCACTTTACATGGTGCGTGTGCATAACACACTTGCACTGGATAAGCACCGCAACTCAAGAAATCGGTCAGCGTGTAATGACCGATACCTTTCAAAAAAAAAATCTTCAAAACCTCCAACGTCCACACCGAGCTCGCCGGTTTTGGCTAGTGGGGCCAACCCCTCATTCATTCAGATGATCTGGACCATCCATTGTGTCCAGAGGGGGGGCATGACCCTCGCCTAGGTGGCCTTTTGGCCCCTTGCACGTGTACTCACGAAGATCGATGGAAAATGCATGATGAATGATGAGTTGATTTGATATAGTGGACCACACCAAAACTCGATTAAAACCACTCCTTTTCGACTGGTTTTTCGCCAGGAATCCAATGGACGGGATGCATTTCACCAACAACATCATTATGGGGCCCACCGAGCATCACAGCGCAGCTCACTTGCGTCGGTTACACAGTTTGCCCAACTAGACGCTGTGGGCTAGTTATGTGATCATGATCACAATCGGATCCACAATCTGGACCATTCAAATTCTTCCCAAGCGCGTCTGACCAATGCCAAGAAGCCTGAACGGCTTAGATCTTGCGTTTGGAATGTCCACAGTCTGAAAAAACCCTCAAAATGCAAGTGATTTGCATTTTTCTTCCACTGTCGCTACAAGGGCTGCGTAAAAGCTCCAGCCATGAACCACCCCTTGCTCTCTATAAAGGGGAGAGAGAAAGAGAGAGCTGGAATCATCTTTGGGCACATGAAGAAGAGAGAGAGAGATCTTAGAGCGTGGGCCTCTTCATAGAGTTTTCTTTCTTTCCTTTTAGCTTTTCTTCTTCTTTTAATGCTTTTGTTAAGATTTTTAGCCTAATCATGTCTGGCTAAACCTCTTAGGTAGGGCTAAGAGGTGAAGCTTGTAGTGAGATGGGAGACTTTCCTTTTTGCCTTTTGATTTAATTTTGATCCTAGTTTGATTATAAGGAATGCCTTTAGTTTTTAATGGTTTGTTGTGACTTAAATTACAATAGATCTGCGAAGGCTTTGAGTATTTCCTTTTCATTATTATGATCATGAAGATAGGAAGCCTTGTTGTTCACCATTGTCCCTTGGACATGGTTGGATGATGGAATCCTTCCTAACATTCATATGTCTCTTAGATTGGTTGTGGATTGGCTTAATTCTGTTGTTTACTTTGTCTCATGGGCATGGTTTTATGATGGAATCCATTCTAATTTATATCCTTCTTATCTCTTGAAAACTAGATCAAAGAAAGTTCAGAATTTATTTATAATGTTATATACTTCAACTGGATGAAGATGGGACTCTAAATCCAGTTGTGTTCATGAATTAAGTAGAAATCACCCTGATCTCTACAAGTGGATCCTTGGCATCCTAGTTTACCACCTTTGAATTTTACAAGTTTTAGTTTCATAGTTCACAATTACTCCTCTACATCCTCCTGATTTAGATTTCATCTTCGCCTAGTTCTAGTTCAAGTTACTTTCAGATTACGTACAAGGTTCGGTCCCTGTGGATTTGACCTCAGTCTTACCGATATTATTACTACATCACAACCCTATACTTGGGGTGTGAACAGTAAACTATCACCTTAGATTCTTGAATGATTAGGAGGAAATTTGTATATCATGTTAATCTAAATCACAAAACACATTCAACTTGCTTCATTTGGATATGTCAGGATTTCTGATTGGTAGCATGTGAATCATTGATAGATGTTGAGAATTGAGTCTGGAGAATTTTATCCACCCTAAAAGATGAAAAACCAGTTAAAAAATAAGAGATCGACAAAAAGAATGATGAAAAAGAATGAAGAATGATAACATCTTTGAGGATGAAAAAGGTCTTTGAAAAGGAGTAATGTCTAAAAAAAATAGAATGAATAGGAGTAGCCGTCAATATAAAATAAAAAAAACTAGTAAAAAAAGGAAAAGCAGGATATGTTCGGAATCAGTACCTAAGTTTTTAACTAATTTTAATATGATAAACATGGCTAACATTATGAACTGATAGTGTATTCATGGGAAGTAAGTTGATATTCACCAAGCACATTGGAAAAACGTGATACATGATTTATGATTTTAAAACCGATAAAGAACCTATTTGATTGATTCCTTATGTGATTCGGCTCTAGGTTTTTAAAATCTCACTTTCTTATCTTAACTTTACTCATTCATACTTGATTGAACAAAAGATTGTCTTTTGAAAAAAGTTTTGAACTTTGAAGATGGAAGATGATTTTACACATGTTTTTGCTCGGGACTAGCAAAATGTTGGTTGGGGAGTGTGTTGAGACTCAAATATTGCATATTTTTCCCCATTTATATCTTAGTTTTTTGAACATGATAAGGCTCAATGGTAGATTTTATACATGTTTGTGTTGCAAGGTGAGTTTAAGAGCTTGGATTGAAAAGATGCTAAAAGCATGAATTTAAGGCTCAAGAATTGTCAAAGTAAAGAACGGATCTTTGGAAACCAAGATTGAAGATTTCAAGACCTCAAGATACAAGAAAACCAAGTGGAGAAGGAAAGAAGTCAAAAGAACAAAGTGCTTGTAATGCCCTGAAATTCGGGGGTCGAGTATGAACTCAACTCCCGAGTTCCAACGCATCACTTATGCAACATACACAATGCTGGTTAAATGTTGTCTGAGTTAGCGCAATAAACATGAATGAGATTATACCAAAACAGTAATTCATACTCCAGTTCAATTGTATAAAGGCAAGCGGAAGACTGAAATTTTATATTCAAAGTATGTAAATTAAGTAACAAAATTTTCTGAACTCCAGAGTATGAGTACTAACTGAGTACCAATATACATGTATTGTTTCCAAGTCAAAAACCAAAATACAATCCTCAAGAGAGGCCCTGAAAATCCCGCGATGCAGCCGGCCTAAGCAAAGCCGTCAGAATACTGCATAAAGGAGAACTCCTCCTGATCCGCATCAAAGTCGGGCTCCGGCTCCTGAACCAAGGCGCCATCTACACCTGCGACAGAGTCTGGTGGGTGTTGCAAACACCGTCCTGTAACGTGGGAGTGAGTAGCTAACTCAGTGGAACAATAAAGCATAAGTTAACATGTTATCAAATCAATCAAGCAGTAATGATAAAGCAGTACAAATCAAACACTTCTAACTACTCTTGTTAAGTGCAAAAATGATATGACATGATGCTGTATGCCCTTGCCAAACCACCCTCAAGCGACATCATCTTACGTTCGCGAATGCCAACTCCCTCAGTGCGCCACATCTACAAAGCACATGCGGTGCGATGATGCTCATGATTACCAAGTTTTTATTAGTCCATTTCAACCAGCAGGATTAGGAAACTAAGGTACCTCCCTTGTATCATTCCCAACATGATCCATTCTAGGGTCGTCAATCCTAGTTATTCTCATACGATAGTATGGTTTGAGAAGCGTAGTGAAGGCATCGCAAAGGGCTCGTCACCCGTCAGCGCGGATACAGATCTCACCGTATGCGGCTCAATTGCTGGCCGTCAGCTCGAGTACAGATCTCACCGTACTCGGCTCAATATTAGCGTCAGCTCGAGTACAGGTCTCACCGTACTCGGCTCAACTCACACTCTAGTTGCTGTGAAAGACTCGTGGCCAATCACAGACCCTTGGAGTGTACTCGATGATACTACGGAGGACTCGTCGCCCGTCAGCACGAGCACAGGTCTCACCGTACTCGGCTCTCGCCGTAAGTATCGACAGCTCGAATACAGTGTCCCATACCACCATATTCGGCTCACGAGTTTGGTTGCGCAATGGTCACTACGGGGAGGCACAAGGCCCCAGCGTAGGCCGACAGCTCGACCACGGTGTCCCATACCACCATGCCCGGCTCATGCGACTTAGCGGATCGAGGTACCATGGTTAAACGGGATCGCCACTGGTAAGTTTGGTACCCTAGGTTCAAGCAGTAGCGACCACACAAGGTGAACACACATACACATGTCGGTTTACTTGACGAGCCTGACTAGCTCGAGCGCACCACAAGTTGAGCGGTATGGAGCGCAAAAGCACTCCGTGTGGCCAACCACTATCGCCAACCGAAGTACGACTCGGGTTTGCCAGACACGTCCTTTGTGGCGATATGAATCTCAGCCACAACCGCAAGTCTGGTACCGAATGTTTGGACTATATACATAGTCCCAAACTCAAACAGTTTTCATTAATAGCATGTGGAGTAAAGCATGATAAACAAGCAATACAAGCATGTTAGTAGGCATGTTATAAAGCATGAAGTAAAACATGAAGTAAAGCATGTTACAAAGCATGTTGTAAAGCATGTGATAAAGCACTATCCACATAGGGATGCAATTGTGTACACATTACAAGTGAGTGGTTGTAGTGAACCACCGCATGGAGGGGATCCTACATGTCTTTAAGGGAGTCGGAAATCCCATATCAGCGCCTATCTAAGGCACTAATACATAAACATGTACTCATACAAGCATTTGCACAAACACTTAGAATACACTATTCCAACATACATGACGTATGTTAGCAAATTTCGTGTTAGGGCTGTCCCTTCGCCACGTGAGTATTTTACCCATGTATATCATACTCATACAGCAATTAATCATTACAATTGTATTTCCAAAATCCGCACATATGCGGTAATTCTAGAATACACATTTTCAACATATTAGGCATTTACAAGCGAACATGTATTTTAGCGATTTCTTTCGCCAAACTAGTATTTTATCCATATATATATAATCATACATTAAATAAACATGTCAAACATTTTTCCGAAAAAAATACGTATACGGTATTTCTACGTATATCTAGAGTATGTGAAATTCCATATTCTACAACGTTAATCGAAACAGGAAACGGAAAACACTTTGTACATGTGCATTTACACGCAGATCATGAATCTATCATTATCTGACATTGAAAGCGTTGAAAAACGTAACTTATACACTTAAAGTCCTCACCTTGGCCCTTGGAATTCCAACGAATCAGCAAGGGTATTGGAGCTTCCATATACAGGAGTTTTCTAGCCTAAAGAGCGGAATCGATTAGCTTTTTTATAACCTACAACAATCCTACCTCAAATTAGACCTAGGGTTAGGGTTTCTTACCTCCAAACGGGATGGATGCCGCCGGGAAAATGCCAGGAATGAGGCGGTGTAGGCCGTGTGATGAGTGGAAGCAGTAGGAGGAAGGTGGTCCCACAAATCCAAGCTCTTCTCTCTCTTTTTTTTTCTCTCTCTAGGGTTTTTCTCCCAAATTCGTATGGCTGTGAGAGGGGCCGTTCTAAGCCCCTTTTATAGCCAAAAACTTCTCTAAAATAGACTCAGGTTCAAGGGTGGCTGCATATATAGGCATTTCGCCACTTTTCCAGCTCAAAAGGGAGGTTCTGGTGGCCCTCCTTGAGCCAAACGTCAGACTTAAGCTCACCATCTATGGATCTACGTGGGATTACGTTTTCGACTCGATCGGATCCCCAGATCGCACGTGGCGGACCACTTTCAGTTCAACGGTCAGTGGGCCTCGATCAGAAATTCTAAGTACATGTAAATGTTTCTGAAATTTTTCTTAATCTGAGGGTGTAATTTGGTCTGATTCTGACGGTCAGGTTGCTTAATACTGACGCGCAACCGAATGATGCCAGATCACTATTCCAGATATTTATTTTGGGATGGAATTAGTGTTTTTCACACTCCCTCGCTCCGGATCGAAAAGAATGGCCGTGGGACATCGGAATCATCTGATTTTTGAGATGATTGTCAAGCCCAGTGGGGCGGTCCTAGTTCCTTAGCTTCGTGTTAATCGGACTCCCGATGTGCGATCTAGACCTAATACGAAGTTTCGTTTCATTCCCGGAGAGCAGACGGGTAATGAGTTTGGCTCTAGACTTTAGGGTAACCTAGAGTCACTAATTCTGCAAGTTTGGGTCTTGCAGATCGTATTTAAAGCGATCCCAATGGATTTCATGGCTAACCGAGTTTAGTACTTAGTTAACTTTGTTAAATTTTTAAAGGATTTAATCCTACGTGATTTCTGGTCGAGGTGGTACTCGACCCAATGTACGGAAATTTACAGGTCGTTACAGTGCTGAAATTCACTTCACAATTTGTGTCATCGGCCAGTGTTTGATGACATTGAAGCCATCGTTCGAGACATTGAATTTTCACGAAAAAATCAAGTTGGTTGCTGGACATATTGGATGTAATTCTCACTGAATCAAAGTCATGTTCGATGACTTGAAGAAGATGCTCGATGACATCGAAGACTGTTCGATGACATCGAATTTATTGAAGAAATTGAAACAACTCGCTGGACTATTTTGGACACATTTTCGATGGATCGAAGACCCTTCGATGGCATTGAAGGACTTCTTGATGACATCAAAGTAAGCTTCATTGACACAGAGACTTATGCAGTACGAAAGGAGAAAATGTGCGACTTCCTGATTCAAACCCCTCGATGACATTGAAGGAGGTTTGATGACATCGAAGCGTTACGCAGAGCTTATGCGAAATGCATAAATTTGAGGCGGTTTTGTGATTTGCAGAAACTAGCCTATAAATATGGGTTCCTGAATCTTTTTAAGATACCTATCTAGGGTTTGGAGGAACAGAGCAAAGGGGTGGAGCCGTCATCCAAGAGTTCTTCTTCTTAGTTTTTAATTCTTTCTTTTATGGTTTTGAATCCAATCATGTTTATGGTTGGCTAAATCCAAGCTTGTAGCGTGATTGAGACATGTTTCTTGTTTGGTTCTTATTCTTATTGAACCTCTTTGATTCGAATTTGATATTTAAGGAATACTTTTACTTTTTAGTGGTTTGTTGTGACTCAAATTACAATAGATCTGCAATAGCTTGGAGTATCTTTTTTTCCTGATTAAGATTATGAAGTTAGTAAATCCTGTTGTTCACACTACCAAAAAAAGGGGCAAAGGATTCAGACCACGTTAGTGTTTTGCTACGGATATAAACCGTAGCTAAATTTGCTACGGTTTAATCTGTAGCTAAAAAGTCAATACACCATTAATATTTAATATATTGTAAGGTGTTCTATGAGGC
The DNA here is from genome assembly GCA_021015155.1 of Magnolia officinalis. NCBI lineage: Eukaryota > Viridiplantae > Streptophyta > Magnoliopsida > Magnoliales > Magnoliaceae > Magnolia > Magnolia officinalis. The sequence goes on along the minus strand of JAJHSJ010000011.1, from coordinate 29,132,822 downwards.
CTAAAAGAAACTATATATTCTATCTAAGTCGTCTATATATTTCTAAATATTACTTTAGTGGATGAGAAAAAACATTAGCTAGATTGAAGGCTCATGTGGACCACACGGTAGGAAACATTGATATTAAATTACAGTTGCTTCTTATGGTGTGGTCCACTTGGATCTTCAATATGCCTGAAAGTTGGTATGGTAAGCGAAAATAATTTATTAAAATTATGGATCGGAATGGATTGAGGAAATACATCATGATGGACCCCACAGAACCCCTGATCAGACCGTCTACCTCCGTTCGTCCGTCAATTTGGGAGAATGGATTTGCTACTCAGCCTGACACCAGCCATTGCCTAGTGGTCGGTTCTCTGTGGGGCCCATCATGATGTATGTATGTCATCCATGCCGTCCATAAATTTTTATATATCATTTTATGATATGACAAAATAAATGAAGTATATCCCTGTTTCAAGTGGACCACATTATAGGAAAAAGTTTTGAATGAATTTTGACTATTAAAAACGTTTTGGGAGCTATGGATCAAGCTGATATTTATTTTTTCCCTTCATTTGGGTCTTCATGACCAAATCAACAGATTGGATGTCAAATAAACAGTACAGTGGGCCTTAGGAGGATTTTAATTGTCAACATCCATTCATTATTTTTGTCATGTGGTGTGGCCCACCTAAGATGTATATCCCCATAATTTTTTGTATCAACCCCTAAAATGATCTGTAAAAATGTATGAACGGAATGGATGAAACACATACATCATGTTGGGGCCCACGAAGCACCGACCACCAGCGTCAGGGGGAGTAGCCAATCCGTTCCCCAAATTTGGGCGCGGGCTCAAAACAGAGCCGCGCCCAAACCCGTATTCTGCTCGCTCTCTCTCTCTCTCCCTCTCTCTCTCTCCATTCCCTGATTTTTCCCTGATCAGCTTCCCTGATCTTGGGTGCGGGTATCAGAGCATTCCCTAAGCTCTAATACTACACGGGTATCAGAGCATTCCTTCCCTGATCCTCTCTCTCCCTTCCGATCTCTACTCCATCTCTCTCATTCTCCTCCCTCTCTCTCCAATGCGTCAGCCGTGAACGCCCTCTTCTCTCTGCCCGAAGAAACACATGTCGTGAAGCTTCTCTCCAAAGGTTTGATATCTTCTTCTATTTGTATCTCTTTTCCTTTATTTCAGATTTGAAATGGCATGCTATCTGTTTGTTGAAATGGCATGCTATCTGTTTGTTGAAATGGCATTGTATCTATTTCACTGTTTGATGAAATGGCATTATATCTATTTCACTGTTTGATGAACAGCCTTCAATCTAGCTAATGAACACATGTTGAAATGCACGGTTAATGAACAGCCGGATCTTGCCACAGACACGGATGACCAGGCCTGGGCTCAGGCCATGCATACTTATCACGGCCGGCCTCTGGACTGTTTGTTTTGGGCCTACTATGAGGCATTCCCAAAACGGATAAGTAGGGCCATTTCACCCCTGAATAAGTGAGTTGTCACTCAGCTCGAGACCGAATGAATCGATCCAAGACCCTGAGTTTCAAAACCATGGTCATGGCCCATGTAGTAAAAGAGTTGGGGTGTAGTGATCCCAAACCACACCTGACCCATTGCTAGGCTACCCATGTGAGGTGCAGGTAGCCTAGTTTTACCTTTTCCCAACATGATCTTTTAACACTACAACTCCTTTAGGATCTGGTCGGTGCCCACCATGACTTTAAATTATCGAAGAGATAAGGATGGTTGAGATGTTTCATGATTATAGCTAGGTCAGCATGTTGCCTGTCCTTCAATTCATATACCACTGTGTGAAGTAGTTGTGGGAGCTAGCATTAGACCTGAATCGTCTGCAGCACCTTGTGTAGACTGTGTATATATACTACCATGACATTTGTGTGAAACCTACTCCGTCCATCAACTGCACCATCTCATTTCACTGTACATAACAGAAATCAGCTTGATCCAAAACTTAAATGGGCCACACGACGTGAATAATATGAAATCACGCGTTAAACCTCTAAATTTTTGGAATCTCTCTCACCTAATAAACAGGTTGGATGGAAGACAACACAGTGGCCCATGTTGTGTGGCCACCTGAATTTTAAACAGCCCGAACACACATTCAGTGCAGCGGCTCACAATTACAGTTTGATTCATTTGGTCCATCTTACAGTTGAGTAGTTTTGCAGCCTTAACTACCCAAAGTTCCACCTCATCATCCTTGACCCTAAGAGTGTCCTTGATGAGAGCATATGGGATCTCGCCAGAATCATTTGAACTCAAATCAGCCAATGACATCAACCTCATCTTTGTTATACAGTCCTCATGGACCAGACCATAGCTCTTCAGTAAAGTAGAATTCGCAGCATGGAATTCTAAGTAGGCATCCAATCTTTGCGTGAGAAAGATCTTCAACGGCTGATAAACCAATGCATATTTGCCATCTTTCTCTAATTGCCCTACGGCGGGCATATCTAGCAGATCACACTGAAACATATCAGGTGCCTTCACAAACTCTATAATAGCCTGCACTGCTTCGTTTTTGGCTTGACTCATGGTATATGCATCCTCACCCGAGAAAGTTGCCAAGTACTTGGTCAGAAAAGAAAACATATCCTTTCCTGAACTTTTGTTTTCCTTTAAGATATTATAGATTGTGAGATAGAGGTCCCTTTTGTCCAATGTCCCAATATTCCATTCTTTTAAGAAACTATCCATCTTTCTGAAAGAAGGTACAATATATATATATATTTTTTTGTATAAGTAGCAAATCCTTCTCTTCCTTGGCCATTTTTGAGATCAGACATGTTTGGAAAGCTAGATTCCTGTGCAATTCAATGTGAATGGAAACCAAATAACTTGCTTTGACATCTTGGCATGTTTGGATGGTGTTGAATCATGAGGATTTCCTTGAAAGATTTAACAAATTTAACAAATCATGGTGATTGGGACTAGAGTTCTGGTGGCATCTGTTTTTTTTTTTTTTTTTAATATATATATACTCAACTGCATCTTACCAGAAATAAAATGTAGAACTTGAAATACTTTTTTTGGTGTAGATTATTGCGCTCTCTGCAAAACAACCTTTTTCATTTGTTGTCCTTTGATATGGTGGGGCAATAGCTTCACACGTTTATATCCAAAACCAGTTTTTCTATTCATTTGTTCCTTCTTTCTTAAGTGAATGGAGACCAGAAGTAGGACAGTTATATTTGAATAACTAGTATGCTATGTAAGCAATTTTTATGTGCCTGTGTATCATCCATCACACTTGCAGGAGCATCAAAGTTCTCTCAAGAATTTATCTATGCTAGCAGAATATTATGAGAAAATAACAATGTCAAAAAATATATAGGGAATAAAGCTTCACCTTAACAGGAAGGACAGGATCGAGAACTTACATGTAAGGTCCTGAAATAGTTCAAATGATCCAAAGATCATAACAAAGTACTAAATAAGATAATGTAAAGTAACTAACAAAGGAAAATAATGTGTCAGATACCTGGGAGATCATTAAAAGCATTAAAACAGAGGCAAGTATCTTCAATGAGCACAGGTCCATTTACCTTCAGGGGAAGAGTACAAGACATTTTGTTTTCAATACTACATGTTCTAAACGTGCAAAAGATTAGAGGAGAGCATAACTTCATAGAATGTGACATACATATTACTATATTTACATAATTACAGTTTGATTTTCTTGGTGAACCTAATTTGCAACTCAGTAGCCATTTAAACACAAATCCACTGTACAAACAACAGACACAAGGCTGGTTTGGTGGATCACATGCTCCCACAGGAAGGTAAACTATGGATTCCCATTGACTTTAGCAATCAGATGCACACCTGTTTTCAACTGGGAACCCAATCCATGGTTCCATCATTGTGAGGATCGGTCCCATCCTTCAGTCATGCAAATCCACGTACTTACTTTGGTAGCATGAGGGCTGCCATCCTTTCCCCAAGCAGATAATACCATGACAAATTGGCTGGACCTGCAGTTGGTTTGGGCTTGGATTTTGAACCGAGGTTACCTGGATAACAGGTTACTCTAGTACATGGTAAGAGAATGGGTGCATAGTATGCCACTTCCTCAAATATGTGGTAGGAACATGTGGGTTGCTCTGATACATACACTAGGCATTACAATATAATTTAATATACAAATTGTTAGTGTAATTTATATATGAAATTATGAATATTGTTTTTCTTCATCTCACATGCATAATATCATATATATGCATGTTGTTGGATAAATCAAAGCACAAACCTCTATGTTCTGAATATAATTGACATTACAAGTTAATCTACACTAGGAATATAGAACCATAACTTCATTTTGGTAAAAATTGCAATCTGGATCTCACAAAAAAAAACCATAATCCGGATCGCAAACATGGAATGGAAAATGTAGGGGTTAGTGATTTAGGTGACGTTTTTGAATTGGTCGGACTAGACATAATAAAAAAAATTGACTCCTCTCAGCAGGAGACCAGCCCACTGATAACCCAAGAATAACCAAACAAATGTGTGTATAGCCAACTGCTCGTATCCAAGCTGGTTTCGCACTCCCTTTGCATAGGGGAATATCAAGGCTGAAATCCCGCCGATGTAATCGTTTTGGTCTGCCTAAACCTATATGCAATTCACTTTTAAAAAATAAAAGTTGTCTGTAAAAATACCTCTTTTGCAGCCAAACGGGCCTTCTCTCTAGAAATCTCTTTAGGCTCCCCTCGCAGTTCTGGCACAATCTAGAAGGCGATGGATAAATCACATGTATCACGTTGATTGAGCATTGTATATTTCATTGACCTAGGTGTACTTGTATTATGCATCTCTGCCGAACACCATGATATTTTTTGTAGTTCCTACACAATTTCATCATTATTATTGTTATTGTTATTATTATGATTATTTTGAAGAACGTAGTATGTACACCTTTTGTTGGAGGCAACTCATGGAAGGCAACTGCTTTTCAGGTGAAGGCAAGCATTGTTTTGATTGAGACTGCAGAAGTTCAGAAAGGAATTGTAGAGCTTGTGTCAAGACACGTAATTAAGAAGCTTGTTATGGAAGCAGCACCGGACAAGTAAGTATTTTTCCTTGGACAATATCAACCTGAATATGATTTTACTCTGAAGGACTTTCCACTCATATGGATTTGGCAAGTGAATCACCTGATGTAACCTTGTGACTTTTGGGATATAACTCAAATGCATGAAGCTGTTAAATAAAAAAGAGAATAACCAAATTATGTTCCTGCTTTTGTGGGTATAGACATCAAGCAATAATAGTTATTTCACAAATACTCAGAACCAGCACTGTCCTTCTTTCTCTCCTCTCATGAACGATTTTAGCATTTCTCCATATACACTAAAAGAAACATGTAATTGTCTAAGTCTTTTATCCACAAAATGTATCGAGAGAGTTTTCTAAGGCAAGTTACCCCAAAGAGTGTCAAGAGACCCGTTCACAAGTCACTTGCTGTGCATAGTAAGGATCTTAGACAAGCGGAACAACATTTATACAACCATCATTCTCTGGATTATTTGTAACTTGAGCATATTTCCATGCATCCATCAATGAAATTGAAATTGAAATTTGTGTTTGGATTAGAGTTTGTTGTAGTTTGATGCAAGATAGGTGTTTATTACCTAGGAGTTTCTAAGGATGTTCCGGTGTCTTTCAGCCATGGACTTCAAGCATGTTGTTATTGTTGGGCGTTAGTGATCTCTTTTAGCCATGTAGTGGTGTTGTGGTTATAATTGAAGATAGTTGTATAGCCTTCTTGACCTTAGGTAGTAAGGATCCTTAGAGTCTTTATCCCCAATGTAACTCATTCTTAATTCTTTCAATTAAGTCATGCATGATATGCTTGATACAAACCCATGAACATGCCATGCTAGAGGTCGACCCTACATGTGTCAAAATGGCATTTATGTCCAACATATGAGCGGTGACCCACACAGCACCGGTGAGTAGGCAATCCAGGTCCCACGTGATATGCCCATGAAAAGTTGAAGCTATTCAAAGACTAAACTCCAATGATAGTCATAGATGCATGTGTTTAGAATTAGATTCGTGAATGAGTGAAAAATAATAATAATATTTTTTTTTTTGTAAGGTGCAGGTTCAAAATGAACCCGTGGTTAATCAGGATCCGGCTATAACAGATAGGGAGTGGATGACACTAAGTTTTCGAACCCTCGTTTTATTTCTGGAATCAAAAGCTTTGTGAAGTTTGCACGAGAACACCTTCCTGGTAGAGAAACCATTCTTTGTCCATGTGCCACTTGTAGATGTTTACGATTACCGGTTTCTTATGATGATTTGGAAATACATCTAATGAAAAATGGATTTGACTCAAGCTATAGGGTTTGGGACATGCATGGTGAGCATGTATCACCTAAGCGTACTGAATGTGCATCAAGTTCCCAGAAGTACCACAATGTCCTGAACTTAAATGAGGTTCACAACGTGATTGTTCAAGAACTCGGTGGTAATAACCTAGATGAAGTTGTACAGGATGAGCCGAATGTGACCCCTGTGTCGAAGGCGTCTTTGGGGAAAATGAAACTGATGAGTTTGAAGAAAATCTACGAGACGCAATGACTGAGCTATATCCAGGGGCCCAAGATTTCACTGTGCTGACTTTTATTGTACAACTTTTCAAATTAAAGGTGAACCATGGATGGAGCGAAAAAAGCTTTACAGAGCTCCTTCAACTACTAAAGAAGGTGTTACCTTCTGGTAACAAGGCCCCTACTAATACCTACCAAGCGAAGAAGATCATTACAAAGTTGGGTCTTGATTATGTGAAGATCCATGCTTGTCCAAATGACTGTATCTTGTACTGGAAAGAGAACGAGATGAAAACCAGTTGTCCAACTTGTAAAGCTCCTAGGTTCAAGATAGAAATGAATGTTGAGAAAAAACAATCTCGAGTACCTGCCAAGGTGTTAAGGTATTTTCCATTAACACCAAGGCTACAAAGAATGTTCAGTGTGCCATGGTTAGCAAAAGAAATGTCCTGGCACTCAACCAGAAAATTGCAACCTGAAAAGATGGAGCATCCGGCTGATTCTATTGCATGGAAGAATCTTGATGAGAAGTATATGGATTTTTCAGCTGAGCCTCGCAATGTTCGATTGGGCCTGGCTACAGATGGGTTTAACCCATTCGGTGCTTTCACTACAGCTCATAGTTCATGGCCCGTTATGTGTGTGACGTACAACCTTCCGCCAAAGCTTTGCATGAAACCTCAGTTTACTATGTTGGCTTTGCTCATTGAGGGACCACAACAACCAGGAAAGGATATTGATGTTTATTTACGACCATTGATTGATGAATTGCAAGACTTATGGCATAAAGGGGTCACGACGCTTGATGCATATCATAAAAATAAATTCAAGATGCGTGCCGTTTTGCTTTGGACAATCCATGACTTTCCAGCATATGGTAATGTTTCTGGTTGTAGGACCAAGGGTAAGTATGGTTGTCCTGTATGTGGTCCTAACACAGATTCCTTGCGACTCCAATATGGAAAGAAACATGTTTATATGGGTCACAGACGATGGTTGCCAATGTCAGACCAGGCAAGAAAGGACACAAGTGCTGGCACATTCAATAAGAAGGTAGAGATACGACGTCAACCCATTCGTCTGGACGGGATTGAGGTCGAAAGACAGACTGCGAACCTGCATATGCAATGGGGGAAGACTGAGAAGAGGAATATGAGGGGTATTGATGGAGGCCGACAAGAGCTAACGGGTGTTGTTGAATCACCGTGGTTCTTTAAACGGTCTATATTATTTGATCTAGAGTATTGGAAAGATATTCCGGTGCGTCACAACCTTGATGTTATGCATGTCGAGAAAAATATATGTGAAATCCTTATCGCCTTGTTGTTGAACACACCTGGCAAGACCAAGGATGATGTTAATGCGCGCAGGGACCTGAAACAATTGAGAATTAAGAAGCGTCTATGGCTAAAAAAGAGCAATGGCAAGATGATTCAGAAACAAGGTCCTTTTTGTTTAAGAAAAGAAGAGAAAAAGCTTTTCATTCAGACTTTGCATGACCTGTGTGTTCCAGTGGTTTTAGTGCAAATTGGAAGACCATCATAAAGGGAGATTGCGTGGATTTAAAGGGAATGAAGTCTCATTCTTACCATGTGTTGATGCAACATTTGCTCCCAGTTCTCATCCAGCATGCATTCAGGGATAGGAAGGTCATTCGTCCTATAATTACAAGCTTTTGCACCTTCTTTAATGCCTTGTGCTCAACAACAGTAGACGTTCAAACACTCCTCACTCTTGAGAGGGGTATGGCTAGGACCTTATGTCAGCTTGAGATTATATGCCCTCCATCTATATTTGTCGTGATGATGCATCTGCCCATCCACTTGGCTTACGAGGCTCGTATATGTGGTCCTGTATACTATCGATGGATGTATCCATTCGAAAGGTACGCTATAAGTTTAGTAAGAATAATCCGGCTTAACATCTACAGTTGTATGTATTTGTAATGTATCATTATCTTTGTCAGGTTCATGAAGACATTTAAGGCCTATGTCCGTAACAAGACGCGACCTGAGGGTTGCATTGCAGAACAATATATCCAAGAGGAGACGATTATATATTGCAACCAATACAGAGGAAAACAAAAACAAGCCTCTTGGAAAAATTGGAAAAACGGTTTGATGGAGTCATTTCAGGACTACAAAAGTTGCAAGATGTCGTTGATGACAATAACAATGATGACGATGTTGGTCCAATAGGTTCAGGTCAAAGTGTTATCCTAGCGGGTATCGAATACGAACAGGCTCGTACATGGGTACTGAAGAGTCATCCCAGCTATGATGTGTGGGAAGGGTATGCAAAATAATAATCATTTGTATATATTTTCTTTACTTTATGCGATTTCAATATAACAATGGTATCAAATAATGCGCAGGAAGCACAAAGATTTCTTACAGCGATGTTACAGGAGGACCAACAGGGTGCCTAGTTTGGATGAATTGATACCTTGGTTGAAGAGGCAACCAGAGTTTAGCGAATCTGACGATAAAGAATTTAAAGATATAGTGAGAGGACCTCTAGCTTTTGTACTCAATACAATAAGTATTGTATTAATGGTTTTCTCTTTGTCGCTAAGGACTATGAGGAGAATAAAACGAACCAAAACAGTGGGGTTATGACAGAGGGTATGACCACCTTTCGATCTAGTGCTAAGGATATGAATACAGTGGATGAAAATCAACCTTACTACGGAGTCCTTCGTAGAATTATCCAATTGGAGTACAGAACAGGGTACAAGCCCGTCTTATTTAAGTGTGATTGGGTCAAGGTGACGCATCATGGTGTTTCTTTCGATGTCGAAGCGAATCTGAGATTAGTAAATTTGTCCAGTCTTTATAGTTCAGACAAATTGGGTGACGAGCCGTTCATTCTTGCGGAGCATGCCACACAAGTTTTCTACTCCAGAGATCCAAAAAATCCTGAATGGCATGTGGTATTGGAAGTTCCAAAAAAGATTTTTATCGAAGAAGAGACATGTACTCTATCGGAACGGTTTAAGGATGTAACTGATGCCGATGCAGGACCTAATCTCACCTCATTAGCATTTGTTGATGAGTTGATATTCAATGAACCTGAAGACATCAGTGTTGTAGTCGAGAAAACCAAGAAAAGAAAGCGATCAAGGAGAATCTCTTGAATTGTTAATATTTTTAAGCATGTAACAATATGATATTTATTGGAGGAAATCCAATCAAGGTATGGATAATGTAGTGAATTGTTTGTACTTTATCTGTTATCCAAGTTATTGTTTTAATCATTAGTGTTTTTATTTTATTTTATTTTAATTTAAACAGGCACATGGATTCACAACCAGAGGCATTGGGTGTGCACTTGACCGAGACTATAGATGCGAGCAAGACCAAAGGTAATATGATAGTTCTCCTTAATTAGATATGTAAATTTCAATTTTCTTATCATTTGAGGGTAATCAACGATGTGTATATATAACTGTTACTCTTTTTATGTTGTTGTGTCAGCTTCTTCTTCTTCGTCAAGAAAGAGAGGTCCTACTAGGGGTGCTTTTTTACATGAGCAACCTGATAGGAAAAAAGTCCTAAAGACGAATGAATTCGGACAACCGAATGAGGATTGTCCTGAACAAAAGCAATTTGCATCGCATATCGGTATCCTCACCCGTACTCATATCCCGATCACATACCAGGACTTTCGCCAGGTGCCTCATGCACACATTCAAATGATCATAGAGTCATTGTCACGGGCTTATGAGTATGAGGGTCAAAGTTGGGATGCGAGTCTTACATACGTAACAAAACGCATCAAGGAAACATGGCGGAATTACAAGAAAAGGTTGACTGCAAAATATATTAAAGACAAAGATCCTGCAGTTGTGAGAGATAGTCCTGCCCCCCCTGGTATCCCTATGGAGGATTGGTTAGTCTTCGTGAATCAACATACCACTGAGGAATTCAAGAAATCAAGTGAAAGGAATAAAGTCAATCGGTCCAAACTAACGCGACCTGGGTGTCTTGGGAGGAACAGCATGGCTGTTATTCGCCATCAGATGGTATGTATTATTTATTTATAAATATAGGTATTATAGTTTAATATTGAATTTACTTTTGAATTATCACTCATCTAACTCCATTAATATGTAATGTGCCAAAGGCGAAGGAGAAGAATCTTACCTTGATGCCGAGATAGGTAGATGTGATGTTTACTTAAGAGCCCATACAAGCAAGGACAAAGTTGTCCAGTATCCTGAACTTGTTGTAAGGACATCCCCTTCTACTACTAACCAGTACCTTTATGAGATGCCAATGTATAACTTTGAATTATTTTACATCCATTTGTATTTTGTCGCAGGAAAAATTAGATGAGCTTTATTCTAGCAATCCTTCTTCTAAGATTACCGGCGTTGACGATGCCCTTACACAGGTAATAATAAAATTTAAAAATTACAGTGAGATTCATGGTAATTATGAATTTTCTAATAACTTGATTTGCAATGTCTTACAGTTGGTTGGTTCTGACAGTAGAGGACGAATGCGGGGTCTAGGTTGCTCGATAACCAAGACAGGACTGAAGATGTCAGCCCCTGCCCGTTCAAAGGTAGAGAATTTGACAAAAGAAAGAGATGGCCTAGTGCAAGAGATATTTGATATAAAGAAATCATTGTCCAAGATGGAGGCCTGGATGGAGATGCAGCAACACGCACAACCTACGCAAAACCTCTCATCACCAACAATTGCTAAATCTGCTCAGGCATCGTCGGTATGCAAGTGTAAATTTAGTACTGTATTGAACTTACAATTATTTTATAACGATAAAATACTAATGCCATTTTATATGTGTACATGTAGCCGGATGTTATATATATCGGTAAGAGATGCGACTTGCTTGGTTGGGGAAATCGTGATGTAGTTGCTCGTGGTCAAGTACACGAAGTTAATCCAACTGCAGTTGTCCATTGCCAACCAGTGGAGGATGGAGCTTTTGTTATTACCCTGACTGAGATTATACATCCTGACACTCGTTTATGGAAAGAAGATGGGTTCGCATCTACACTTGGAGAGGCCGGTCCGGGATCACTTGTGCAATGGGGGAAGGAATCTTTGAGATTTCGATAATTCAAACAAACTTGGTACTCTATAATTGAACTTGGTGTGGATGCTTTTTTTAGTTACTTTATATATATATGATGTTTCGCTTGGTTTTTTTTTTTTTTGGTTAATTTTGAACTAATTTGACACTTTAGTTCCTTTATATTGATGAACTCAGAACTTGGTTTGGTTTTTAGTTACTTTATATTGATGTTTCGCTTGTTTTTTTTTTTGTTTTTGTTACTCTATATGTTGTTTGGTTTCGTTTTTGTAATTTTGAATGAATTTTATACTCTATATGTAAACATATTAGACTCCATTTGGTCGTCACAAACCAAATGGAGGCTAAGCCCCGTTTTTAACTCCGCCAATGCAACTCCTTGCATTGCCGGTCCCAAGCCCGGGTAAAGGAGGAGGGAGAATGGGCATCAAGGTGAGTTGTATGCAGGCTCATGTGTTTTTAGTTTACTGGCTTCTTCTATTATCATTTGAGGACCTCAAAGGCCCAACTAACTTGAGATTTTTATATGCAGGCTCATGTATTTTTAGCTCCACAGATCAATGTTGCCACTACAAGGTTCATATTGAAATGGTAAAGTTTTTAACTATTTATTTTATCTTTGAAATTGTTATTTTTTCATTCATATAATTTTTTGCTCTTTCACTGCTGCTAGGTACAACATTGGTGCAGTTATCTTGCTCTGGGCACCTATAGTCTTGGTATGTCTCATCCATTATTTGTGCAACTAATGTTTGGAATGTTTTATAATCTTTAAAATCTTTATTTTCTGTATGTCTCATCTATATTTTCTGTATTTCATAAACTTCAGAGGAAGCTCGGGTTTGTGATTGGGTTGCACACCATAATGCCATTTTTTATGAGAAGGTGGTCTGACCCTTCTCTAGGCATTCTTTTTTATGAGAAATGTTACATGGATGAAGAAAAGTCTACCGCCACGAAGCTTCTTGGTTTTTTCCTTTTACCTTTTTCATTTTGACAAGCATGCTAAATGTGGTTTATGTTCAGTGCATTCCATAACAATTTGGCGAAAGTGGGCCCTTTGATAAAATGCATTGATGGCACGCAGATGCTGCAAGGCGCGGGGAATTGGATTGGAAGAGGCGTTATGATGTGATAGTCGGTGTGGCACGTGGGCTCTTATACTTGCATGAGGATTCTCATAGCTGCATCATCCACCGGGACATCAAGGCCAGCAACATCCTCCTCGATGACAAGTGGACCCCCAAGATTGCTGACTTTGGTATGGCCCGCCTATTTTCCGAAGAGGAGACGCACGTCCACACACGAGTGGCTGGGACCAAGTAAGATCTTAGTAATTTATATTGATTGATTATCTATCTTTGTTGATTTGTACGCACGTCCACTCCTTTGGTTTAAGTTCACCCACCATGTTGGGTCCCTTGCCTTGTGTCCCACTTAAAATGGGTGTTGGTTCATTTTAGGGGGAGCATGGCTTAATTCCCATGGCTAATCTTGCTAAAAAGGAAAACCATCCATGTACCTTAGGATTTTGACAGAAATACTGACACAGGGATGGATGTGATGAGGTTGATCACTGTTTTCCTCAAGGGGATAACTACTCTGAATCCATGGAGCTTCTCTGAACTCCTCATAGAGATTCCTCGAATCTACGAATGAAAATAAGAAAATAGAAATAAATTTTAGAAATTAGAAATTTGATTGATAGTAATTTCTGTTTCATGTACTCTTTTTTTCTTTCTTTCTTTTTATATTGAATTTCAGATGTAGAACTGTCCACAAAATAGAAAAAAATTTACCCTTTATGACTAGGCATGTCTATATTATGTACACCATTGAGAATTCTGATTGTGAGTCTGTCTTTTTCTCTCTCTGATTGTCCTAACTGGCTGACTAGTAGACGTTTTATAAGGACTGTTAACATAGAGACAGTTTGTTGGAAATCCAAACCAAACGGTCTGATTCTCAAGGTCAGTAAATGAGGAAGAAGCTTCCAACAGCCTGTTGCTTTCCTCCATGTGTCGATTCAGTTCCAAATGCCTTGAAAAAACAGAAACTTTAATATTTCTTTTGATATTTGTTGTAGTAGTTAATATTATGCCCCTGTAGTGTATTTTAAATGGGGATTTGTGTCTTTTCACATTGCTAAGAAAAGTCTATATAAGAGAGCTGCTAGAGTCCGTTTGTAACTAAGTCAGCAAGCTTGTAAGCAATATAAGAATTTCAAAGTTTCTCCTCTTCTACGAGTCCAGTGAGCTCAAACCCAAGGCTTTGTAAAGCCAAGATAAAAAGGCATAGGAGTTTGGAGGCGCAAGATGTCATTCCATCACAAACCCTGTTAGGACAGGCTAAGACACTCCTTTATTTCTTCCATCTTATTCGGTATAAGCCTGTGGGCATAGCGCTATCTATTGTTAGGATGGCACAAATTAACATGTCATATATAAATCATGCCACGCACCCAGCGTTGTTCACTTATATAAGATTCGGTTTATGTATCAAGTGAAGCTCCATCCATAGTTGATCAATGATTTGAACAGTCTGGATTGCCAAACAAACTATGCCATGTGTACGGTTGAAACCACGTGGCCCACCATCTAAATTTGAGTCAGCAATTTAGACAGTCTGGATTTCCATACAACTATGCCATGTGTATGGTTGTAACAAAGTGGCCACATCAATAGCAGAGTTAGCAATTTGGAAGGCCTGGTTTACCGTATAACCATGCCATGTGTGCAATTGAATGGCAGAGTCAGCAATTTGGAGGGTCAGGATTGTCATAGAACAACTATCCCATGTGTACAGTTGAAACTACGTGGCCAACCTTCCACAGTTGAGTCCGCAATTTGTACATTCTGGAATGTCATAACACTATCCATGTGTATGACTGAAACCAAGTGGCCCACCATCCATTTTGAGGTAGTGATTTGGATGGTCTAGAATGCCTTAATAAGTTATAACTATGCCATGTGTACAGTTGAAACCAAGTGGCTTGCCATCCACAGTTGATTTCATAATTTGGATGATCTGGATTGTCATTCAACTTTGCCATGTGTACAATTGAAACCAAGTGGCACCATCCACAGTTGAGTTAGAGAGGTGGACAGTCTCAAATGCCTTATAACTATTGCATGTGTATGGCTGACATGAAGTGACCCACCATCCATAGTTGAGTCAGTAATTTTGATGGTTTCAATTTTCATTCAACTATGCCATGTGTACGGTTGAAATCAAGTGGCCCACCATCCAGCCAGATATCCTCCCACAATCAAGAACCACCAGCTTAGTAATGCTAGTTGAAGGGTTAAATGGAATATCTAAACTCAATGCCAAAGATCTAATCTCCTTGAACATAGAATCTACACTAGACTCCATGGATGATCCTTG
Source organism: Magnolia officinalis (assembly GCA_021015155.1). NCBI lineage: Eukaryota > Viridiplantae > Streptophyta > Magnoliopsida > Magnoliales > Magnoliaceae > Magnolia > Magnolia officinalis. Next base: position 29,117,783 of record JAJHSJ010000011.1, on the reverse strand, counting down.
ATCACTGCAACCTAACTGTTTGTTGCTAGTTTCGTGGGATTAATTTTAAAGACTACAGTTTACTAGTTTTGGAAGATAGGTGTGTTGATTTTGAAGATATGGTTCTTCGTCTTAAAGATTCTCTAAATATTTTGGTAATGATTCTCTAAATTTACTTCTAATATTTTTAGGCCATTACAAATGGCCAAATATTTATGGGTAGAATTTTTCCTTTCTTAGATATAGATTAGACTAAATTGAAACTAATCAAATGGTTGGAAAATCTTAATGAAGGATTCATAGGGATTTCAGGGTATGTCTTTTAGGGTCTATAGAAGGGGTTGTTCTATGAGGTAGGAGCAATGCATTTTCAGAGTTCTTTGAGATTTCATTTAAGTAGTCATAAGATGTAAAGTTCTAATGAAGCGGGTTATCCCTCTATTCCATTTCCAATATTCTGATGGGTATGCTGTTTGTCCATTTCTATGATTCGGGTTGGGAAATTTCATTGATTCAAGAACCAGATTTCATCAATAGATTCAATACTGTGTGGACTATAGAGAACGTTGTCCCATCTAGCATCAACCTGGGCACTTCATAACGATTGATTACTAACATAAGGTTCAACTATACATGTGATCAATCTAGAAAAATAATGCTATCACGGGTCTTTAGTTCAAGTTATAACATGTGTTCACTCTTATGAGCAGCCATGGCCAGCAATGCAATTGCATCTTTAAGATTCTCTTATCAGATCTACAACTATGATGAGATGGATTAAAGGCCTTCAACATTCTTGCATGTACGTGGATAATATCTGAAAAATGAAACCAATGCAGCAAAAAATTCCAGCAACCTGCACCATCTGCGTTTATGGAAATTACCAGGTTGCTGAGCAAGTCTTTTGCTGCGTGTTGCCAGCAGATTTTTGTTTTTTCTCACAGCCAAGAAAAAAAAATTCTGTTCAAACAAATCAAATTCCAGCAGTTTTCTTTTGTCAGTCGCGAAAAATAAAAAATAAAAAAATCAGACTTCAGCTATTTTGTTTTTCAGCCAAAAATCTGTTAAAAAGAAAAAAAATCAGATTTCTCCTCTTTAATTAAACCTAAGAGAGGGCCGTCAAACCATAGGTTACTTCCCTCTCCCTATTGCTGTTCTTCCTCTCTATCCCACGTCTCTCTCTCCTCTTCCTCTTCTTCTTCTTCTTCTTCTTCTTCTTCTTCTTCTTCTTCTTCTTCTGTCTCTTCTTCTTCCTCTTCTTCTCACTACTGATTTCTCCATACATCTGCCCATGCACTCGTTGCACGCTGCCCCTGAGGTGGGCTCACGCTGTCCACATTAGAGGCGTTATCACAAGTGATAATGCAAAACGATTAAATCAACCATTGAACTTTTAAAGTTTTCCTCTCCCTCTCTTCTTCTTTCTTCCTTCTTTCTGTTCTTCTTCCGCTTCTCATTGCTGGTTTCTCCATACATCTGCTTGCGCACTCGTTGCACACTGCCCCTGAGGTGGGCTAAATGTTGTCCATGTTAGCTCACAAGTGATAATGTAGAAAAAATAATCAACCATTGAAATCTTAAAATGTTCCTCATGTTCATGCATAAATTCTCAATGAGATAGCCTAACTCAAATATACAAAACACAAGACTGCAGTACCAATGTTCCAAGAATTTGATTGAGGAACAAAGAAGTGGATGATGAGAAGGCATTTAGATGGGTCTTTTTAAGCACATTTCAACACGATAATCAAGCTGTAATGAACTTGGATAAATGAACTTGTCAGGACTAATTGCGGCTGTTAAATCACAACCTGTTAAGTATTTTTAGCACTACTAGCAGTTCACCCAATGTGGTGCATATGATAGAAGCAAATATACATTTGTGAAATTCAAGTCAGTCAATGCAGTTCAGGAAGAGGTATAGAATACAACACCTGGACTCCAGTCAATGTTTTACAATCGTTAAAATCTTTATATGTAAATTTGTGCCCATTAATTTGCATTGTCGGAGAAACTAAAAAACTTACTCATTCTCAGATTGCAATGTGGAATATGCATCCATTATTCAAAGAAAGGGCGACATTCCAAGCACTCACACTTTCTCTCCTTGCTAGATAAATTGGTGAGTCTTCTTTCCTTCATACTATATGATTCATTGATGAAGTGGCCTGGCCATTTGGACAGGCCCATGTTTATATATTATCTTGAAATTGATGAAGTAGATCCGGATGTGCGTCGGAGCTATCCGGATGTTGAGCGGGGATCCCTGGAAGTTGGGAACCGTTGTTATGACCATGATGAAGCTGTCTATTTTTTATGGACAGCATTAGAGGGGCCTGACAATTTGGACAGGCCGTGTTTATGTATCTGTTCGAAATTAATGGAGCAGACCCGGATGTGCGTCTGTAAGACCCGTATCCTAGTTCGCACTGTTCCGATGAATCCTGCGATCATTTCCGTCGAAGTCCGGCAATCCGCGACTGATAATCGACGTTGCGATCGATCGTAAATCGTATCCTTTAGATTCGAGTCGGTTTAATCCGAGACCTGTATCATTGCGACCGCACCGTCGCCGCGGTTCCAACGCCGCGACTCACGTACCGATCCGATACCCTGACCAGAAGATGTGAGTCAGCGTTTATTTCGAAAAAACGCCGTGCTTTCTCAATCCCGAGAGAATCTCTACGATATGTCACATCAATCATCAATCCATCAATCCATCAACCCATCAATCTCAAGGGTCAAGTACACATCACTCACACTCTTCCCCAAGCAACCCCAAAGTCAAAAAAGTTCTTACACCACCATACCTTTCTTACACCAAAAGCCACAAAAGTCAAGAAAAGTGGCTCTTACACCCCATCACACCACATCCATCACACCACATCCATCACTCCTCTCCCTTTACAACACTCTCTCTCTTCATTTGCAAATTCATCCCCAAGAGAGAAAAACCCCATACGTATGAGCTATCTCCCCATTCCCTTCCAAGCCACAAATGTGTCCCACCTTTCCACCCCAAGATCCCCATCCTAGCCATCCATTCCTCATCTCCTCCTTTGAAATTGAAGCCAAGGAGCTAAGGAACCCATTCGAGCAAGAAGAAGCCGGTGGGTGATCGTTGATTTCATTTTTTTTTTATTCTTTTGTTGATCAAGGTCCATATATGTGGGACCCACCTTGATGTACTATTGAATGAGGGGCCCATAGTGGCGGGTCCCTCCATACTCACCGATCTCTCTATGTCTCTCACTCTCTATCTCTCTATTTCTTTTTTTCTTTTTCCTATTAGATCATGTTATGGTTGTGTGTCCACTTGAATGAGCCCCACCATGAGGCACGTATTCCATCCAAACCACCCATACTTGGGGCCCACTTGTGTGTGATGTACCGGCACCACCCATCATGTGTGGCCCACCTAAGCTTGGCCCAATTCCATCACACCGTCCAGCGTCCAGGGACGCTGGACATCCACATGAAAACACAAGTAATAGCTTGTTTTGGAGGTAGGTCACATGTATAGGCCCCACCTTGTTGTATGTGTTCAATCCACACCGTCCATCCCCTCCACAACAACATTTTAGGCGTTGAGCCGAAAGATGAGGCCGATCCAATACTCAGGCGGGCCGTGCCATAGAAAACTGTATCCTCTACCGTTCAAAACTTCTAGGGCCCACCTTGCCTTATCTACACACCGAAAAAAATTGAACTTTGGACTTGTTTGATGCACTTCGAGCCTGAGAACGCAATGGGCGGACTAGATTTTCAGGTAGTGGACCCCACATGCCTTTTTCTGCAAAAAAAAAAATAAAAAAATAAAAAAAAAAAAAAAAAATTGAAGGCAGCAGGACAGCGCTAGAGAGGGCGCAGGCGCTGCCTGCGCCGGTTTAGGCGGACGGACAGGGACATCCACGGCTCCAGCCGTGGGCCCCACCATGATGTATATTTTGTATCCACGCTGTCCATGAGGTGGACCACCCCCTGAGGTGGGTCCCCTCCAAAAATCAGTCAGATCCAACGTTCAGGCGGCCCACATCACAGGAAACAGTGTGGAATGAACTCTACCATTGAATCCCTTCCTGGCCCCACAGAAGTTTCAGATCAAGCCAAAATTTGTTTTTCCCCTTCATTCTGGGCCCACGTGACCTTATCAACGGTCTGGATGGTATATAAATGTTAGGGTGGGCCCCACATGGGATCCACAATAATGTATGTATTTTATCTCCACCGTCCCTGGACGGTGGAGCCAACCATGATTTATGTGTTGTATTCCCACCGTCCAGGGGACGGTGGGTGCGGCAGCGTGTGTGTATACATGTGCGTGGGGTTTGCATGTGTGGGTGTGCTGCGTGTGTGCCGTGTGCGTGCGTGCATGTGGTGTGTGTATATATATATATATCATATATATTATCTATATATTATATGATATATGTTATATGGTATATATTATATTATTATATATATATTTGTTGGAGGGTCTTAGGCATTTTAATAGTGGAAATCATCATTGCCACTTGTATTTTGGTGTGGCCCACCTTGGTTTATATAAGGCCCAAGTGTTTTAGGCCCACCTTATCATATTTTTGGCCGTTGTTGAGGCCCTCCTGGATATGTATTTATGGCCGTTGTTGAGGCCCACCTTGATGTATATATGGCCCATGTTACGAGGCCCATTGTGATGTTTTCAAAGGCCCATGGGTTATAGCCCATTGCAATGTACATAAGGCCCACTAATGCGGCCCACTTGATTTATGAAAGACCCATATGAGGCAGCCCATCTGATGTATTTGAGGACTTTGGGTCAAGGCCAATGAGTTGTGTATCGATCCATTGCAATATGTGATTCCCTATGGTTTGTGTAATGATATTCTATGGTGGGCTATGCCTTGGGAGCAATGTTGGTTTGACGTCCACATTGTAAGTACAGTATTGGTTAAATGTCCGCATTGTGACTCTCCTTAGGGCCCATTGATAGGCCCGTACTTGTTGTGTGTAAGCTGTCTATGCCCATCTGCGTTGAAAGGATAGTTCATTACTTTATAAAATGCTTAGTATAATCTCATCATTCATGATCATACGCATCATATGCATGCTTGAGATGAGGGGTGACTGATCATAGCATATGCCTTCGGGCAGACTGTTACGGGCTCCCTGATAGGCGGAGTTGCCCTGCATGAGCGCATGGTTTACGCAGGACTGTTGCATGACTGGTAGTGTGACTCATGCACTTGCATTGTGTGATTGTAGTTACTGTATGCCCTAGCGATACCAGGGCCATAGCCTCCACAGACACATCGTGGGTGGTTGGATTGGATACCGAAAATGTTGGGTTCTAGCATACGGGCGCCATAGATGTCCCTAGGTGAAATCCCTAAACCCGATGGTACCAGAGGATGACTCCAACGTCGAGACCGAGTGGATGTACGAGCGCATGAGGGCCGAATACCAGGAGGTCGCGTCTCCCACTGTGTCGTGGTCGGTTGGAAAGGGGTGTGACCTTACCCGCCTGAGTGAGGGGGCAATTCTAGGTTGAGTTTGACCAGCTTGAGGAATCGGTCCGCTATCGACGAACCGGGCCCGATATTGGCAGGCGGATAGTGGAGGTCTCTTTCACTCTCCCAGTTGTGCGTTTCGATAGGGGCGGCAAGCTGGTTTGAGTGTACTAGACCCCGGTGATTATCCAGACTGATAACTGTATTGATATGAGGATTGGCATACTTGAGCTTCATTATGCATCGCATGGATATGTGTACTTATGGGTACTGGCACCTTGCTTTGCATCTCGCATATGACATTTGGCTACATAGGCCTCGCATCGCATGGTCTTGGTATGACCGACAGCATTCATGCCTTGCATTACATAGCTTTAGTATAAGCTGATAGCTTCATTCATGGACTTACCGCATATTTCCGCATTACTCTGATATTGTACACTTGGCACTCGCCTTACACACACTTTCTCACCACCCTCTAAGCTTTTGTAAGCTTATGCACGATAGATGCGTGCAGGTGGCGTTAGTTTGCAGCAGCGTGAGCTCGGAGCGTGCAGCAGTCTTCTGGAGCTTTTGTTATTTTCAGTATATTGTATTTCCCTTTATACGCCTTGTACTCAAAAGTTTTTGATCATAGTGGATTTGTGATGGTGTTCTTGTGGTTTATTGTTCGTGGGTTATGCTTGTGGTTATGCTTATTACGAATCAATTGATTATTAGAAATCCTCCTTTTAGCATCCCAGGATCGGAAACCTGGCGTATGGGCGCTGGGAGCCGAGAATGGGGTTCTACGGAGGCTGTCGGCGACGGATTCGGCGATCGGAATTTTTGTGAGCCCGGTCTCCGAGTTCGGCGTGACAGCGTCGGAGCTATCCGGATGAGCGGGGGTCCCTGGAAGGTGGAACCGCTGTTATGACCAGATAAAGCCGTCCATTTTCTATGGACAACATTGGAAGGGCCTGGCCATTTGGACAGGCCATTTTTATATCTGTATTTGCAGGGCCACACCGTTAACCTAAACCTAAACTTGAAAACCCAAACCTAAACCTGATCCCAAACCCGACCCGATTTCCTAAACTAAACCAAAGCCTATAACCTAAACCTTACCTAAATGTATTCTCAAATCCCTAAACCTAAACCTACAACTAATCCTAATCTCAACTCCCTAACCTAAACCGGATCCTAAACTTGAAAACCCAAACCTAAAGCCGATCCCGAACCCGACCCGATTTCCTAAACCTAACCTTAAACTATTCTCAATTCCCTAAATCTATAACCTAAACCAAAACCAAAACCTATAACCTTAACTTAAACCAAAGCCTATACCTTAAACCTTTACCTAAATGTATTCTCAAATCCCTAAACCTAAACCAACACCCTAATCCTAATCTCACTCCCTAACCTAAACCGGATCCTAAACTTGAAAACCCAAACCTAAGGCCGATCCCGAACCCGAACCCGAGTTCCTAAACCTAAACCTTAACTATTCTCAATTCCCTAAATCTATAACCTAAACCTAAACCAAAACCTATAACCTTAACTTAAACCAAA
>JAJHSJ010000011.1:29071112-29110661 GCA_021015155.1 Magnolia officinalis | reverse complement strand
CATTTCAGCATTGTGTGGTAAATGTTGTAATAGATTAGTTTCTATTTCTTCTCATATCCTCTTCAGTTTGAGTTTTTGATACTCACCCACGTTCTAGTAAGGTTGTCCAGCCATAAACCTTTGGTTTTTGGTGTCAGGTTGTCTTTAGAACCAAGTTTGTATCAACCTCTCAATACTAGATTTTTTGAGGTTGTTTATTTCTTTGGTTATTTGCAATTAATTTGGCTATCATATTACTTATATTTCGCTTCTTAATTTTTATTTGGCATAGTCCTATTCACCCCCCCCCCCCCCTCTAGGACATATAGCTAGCCTTTTCAAGTGGTATTAGAGCCTAATAGCTCGCTTTAATTATTATTTTTGGAATAAATTCCTGAGCTAATCGATCTAAGCTTTTTAAGATGTCAAATTTTGATAGTCTATCAGTCACTAGGCCTACACCATTTGATGGTCCGAATTATGCCTATTGGAAAGCCAGAATGAGGATTTTCCAAAAATTCATGGATGAGAGCGTGTGGCATGCCACAGTGACTAATTGGACCCCTTCTACCACTGAAGTAACTGGAACTGATGAATCTAAATCAATAAAAGTCTTACCTTATTTTTCTTGGTCCGCTCTTTAGAAAAGTGAGAGTAGTGCCAATGCAAAGGCTCTAAATGCAATTACTTGCGCACTATCACCGGATGAATTTAAAAGAATTATATCATGTGATACTGCAAAGCAAGCCTGAGATATTTTAGAAATGACACAAGGGAACAACAATTGTCAAGAAATCTAAAGTCTAAATCCTCACAACCAAATTTGAGGAAATACGTATGAAAGAAAGTAAAATTTTCATGGACTTCTATACAAGATTGAATGACATTGTCAACTCTATGTGGGGTCTTGGTGATAAAATCTTAGAAAGTAAAGTCTGTGCAAAGATACTACGCTCACACTCCCTGAACGGTTCAATTCAAAGGTGACTGCGATCCAGGAACTTCGTGATACGGATAATATGAGGGTAGAAGAATTGGTTGGTTCTTTACAAACCTATGAGTTAAACTTTAAAGCTCCTAAAGTAAATCTATTGCCCTTAACTCTTCTAAAAATATTTCTCATGAAAATAACAATTCTGATTTAGAAAATTCTGAAGATGATATGGCCCTTTTAGCTAAAAAGTTTTACAAAATTTTCAAAAGTAAAAAGAGGGTAGATTTTCAAAAACCTGTTGAAAAGAAAAGATCTAGATCTAAAACTTGGAAATCTTTAAAAGACAGCCAATGTTACAACTGCCATGAATATGGGCATCTAGCAAAAAAAAGTCCTAAAAAGGACAAACCAAAAAAGAAAGGTATGTTGGCTACATGGGATGAATCTTCCTGCTTTAAAGCTTCTTCTAAGTCAGAAGATTCTGAAACCGAGTCGGCTAATGATGTTAAAGCCCTAATGACTTTAGTCAAGTTCACTTTTTCAGATAACGATGATTCAACTAGTGAAGAAAATTTGAATAGTGATCATGAAAATGAAGAAGATCTTCAAGATTCTTATAATGTCCTATACAAGGAAAGTTGCAAATTGTTGTAAAATTAAAACTTCAAAAAGAAAAATTTTCAAAACTTAATTTTTTTTTTTTGATAATTTAGTCTTAGAAAAATCACACATTTCAGATTGTTTTGAAAAAACTAAACGCGATTAAGATTTCAAAACTTCCCTTGTTGAAAATCTAAAATCTAAAAATGAAAAGCTAAAACTAGAAGTCTCTTCACTTTTGAGTTTAAAAGACACATGGAGGTATGCCCAAGGTGATCCCAAGTTAAAAAACTCTTATCCGGATCTAGAAAATGTAGCGATCGATCTAGATTGGGCTACGACAAAAGTATTCCTCCTATTCATAAGAAAACTCCGCCCAGATTAGTGAAAGGGGAGTCTTCAAACTCAAAAGAGAAAAGTCTGAATCAAAATCATTTTTAAAATGCTAAGTCTTTTCAAACCTTAAAACCTAAAAGTAACCATATCAACTATAAAAATCAAAATCAAATTCTTTTAGCTGAGAAAATTGTTGACTTACTTAGGGGTTCTTAAAATCTAACTCGGTGGGTCAGTCTTATAACAACTACAAACATAATATGACCAACTATACTTATAAACCCAAAACTGTAATGAAATGGGTTCCTAAGGTTACTTGCTGTTTGGTTGCTCACACCGCCGCTAAACATCAAAGCTTCAAGGCTATTAAAGTGACAAAAGTACCCTGGAAAGTTTTCTTCACCACATGAACAGTAGGATGGTTTAGTCACAATCCGGTGATGGTAGCAACTGCAGAATTATTAGTCAAGGTATGGTTCAACTCTTTAACCTCCCTCTATTTAAAATGTTTTATATGTAGAAGGTTAAAACATAATTTATTAAGCATCTCTCAAATATGCGATAAAAATCACTGTGTAAAATTTACTAACTAAGGGTGCGGAATTTTAAATAAAAATGGTTCTGTAATATTAACTGGTCGCAGAACTTCTAAAAACTGTTACATTGTGAGTGATTCAAGCTCGTCTAATTTATCGTGGTACATGGTCCATACTGATGAAACCGAATTATGGCATAAACGCCTCGGACATGTACACTATCGCAACTTGTCTAGATTGAGTAAGAGAGAGTTAGTAAGAGGTTTACCCAAAATACAGAAAGTAGACAAAATATGTGGCGAATGCCAGATTAGTAAACAAACCAGGAGTACTCACAAAAAGGTGAACTCCAATGCCACATCTAAACCGCTCGAACTTCTTCACATAGATCTTATTGGAACAACCAGAACGGAGAGTCGAGGTGCCATGAAGTACATACTGGTGATTGTTGATAACTTTACCAGATACACTTGGGTAATTTTCTTAAGAGACAAATCAGAAACTCTCGATGAAGTAAAAAATGGTACTTAAACATATCCAAACGGAAAAAGAATCACAAGTCTCTAAGATCTGTAGCGATCATGGATCAAAATTTGAAAATAGTTTTGTAGTGATCAAGGAATATCACATGAATATTCAGCACCCAAAACACCACAACAAAATGGTATAATAGAAAGGAAAAATAGAGTACTTCAAGAAATGGCAAATGTTATGCTAAATAGCATGAAGCTTCCTAACAATCTTTGGGTTGAAGCCGTTAATACTGTTTGTTATATAATTAACCACGTGTATACTAGAAAATCAAATGGTAAAACAGTTTATGAAATGTGGTTTGATAAGAAGCCTACTGTCAAATACTTTCGAGTTTTTGGCAGCAAGTGTTACATCTTACGTGACCGAGAAAATTTGGGTAAGTTTGACACCAAAAGTGATGAAGGGATATTTTTAGGGTATGCTCTGAATAGTCAAGTATATCGGGTTCTTAACAAGAGGACTGGTGTGATACAAGAGTCCATTAATGTGCTTATTGACAATCACTTGAATACACCTGTCTCAAGTTCAAAAAATGATAAAGTTCTTTTAATTAATAAACCAGACTCCTCATCAAGTCAAGATAATACTGAATTGAGGACAGTTAAAGACCATCCTACTAATCAAATTCTTGGAAACCCTCTCATTGGTGTGCGCACTCGTAGACAACTTGAAGATATGTGTAACTACGTGTCTTTTACATCTCAGATAGAACCAGCTAATGTAAAAGCTCTTACTGACGAAAACTGGATTGTTGCGATGCAATAAGAGCTTAATCAATTTGTTAGAAATGATGTTTGGTACTTAGTTTCAAGACAGAAAGGTAAACATATTATCGGAACAAAATGGATTTTTAAAAATAAGTCTGACGAACTTGGAAATATTATAAGAAACAAGGCTAGGCTGGTTGTACAAGGGTACACTTAAATAGAAGGCATCGATTATGATGAGACTTTTTCTCCAGTTGCTCATCTTGAATCAATTAGACTATTTATATCCATTGCGTGTTTTAGAAAATTCAAGATTTTTCAAATGGATGTAAAGAGTGCATTCTTGAATGGCGATTTGCATGAAGAAGTGTATGTTGAACAACCTTCGGGTTTTGAAGACCCTAAGCATGTTAATCATATCTATTGCCTAAAAAGGGCACTTTATGGTTTGAAAGAAGCTCCCAGGGCATGGTATGAAAAATTGACTAAGTTTCTACTAAGTCATAACTTTATAATGTGAAGTGTTGATAAGACATTATTTGTAAAGAAACATAATGATCATATTCTAATAGTACAAATATATGTTGATGATATTATTTATGGATCTACCTGTGCTAATATGACTGTTGAGTTTGCAGATCTTATGAAGTCTAAATTTGAAATGAGCATGGTTGGAGAATTAAATTATTTTCTAAGGTTGCAAGTTAAACAACAACTTGATGGCTTCTTTATCTCTCAAACCAAATATGCTCTGAACTTAGTTAAAAAGTTCGGATTTAAGAGTGGGAAAAATTTTGATACTCCAATGAGTACTACTTTAAAACTCTCAAAGGACTCTATGGGTAAGAATGTGGATCCTAAAATGTATAGCAGTATGATAGGTAGCTTGCTTTATTTAACTGCCAGTAGACCTGATATTGGATTTAGAGTAGAAATTTGCGGTAGATATCAATCTGACCCTAAAGAGTCTCATTTAATTGCTGTTAAGCGGATTATACGATATGTCGCTAGTTCAGTAAATCTTGGTCTCTGGTATCCACATGATACTAGTGTGCAATTAGCTGGTTACTCGGATGCTGATTGGGCTGGTAACATTGATGATCGAAAATCAACCAGTGGTGGTTGTTTCTATGTAGGGAACTGTTTAACTTCTTGGCTAAGTAAGAAATAAAGTTCCGTATCACTCTCAACGGCTGAGGCTGAATACATTACTGCAGGAAATGCATGCACTCAGCTTGTTTGGATGAAAAGAATGATAAGCGATTAAGAATTGTGCAAGATTCTATGGTTTTATATTGTGATAATTCAAGCGCAATTAACATCTCTCAAATCCAATCCAGCATTCACGAACCAAGCATATTGACATTAGATATCACTACATTCGTGAATTAGTGGAAGACAAGACAATTTCCTTGGATTATATTCCTACCGAGAATCAACTAGCTGACATATTCACAAAACCGCTCGACAAAAGCAGGTTTACAAAATTAAAATTTGATCTTGGTATGTGCAATGTGAATTGATAATTCATGACTTTTTGTATCATAATGTATATATCTTTATTTTGAAATTTGTAAAATTTTAAATTTTATTAAAAATTGCACATTTTGGGCTGTGCATGACCAGTCGAGTACATACTCGACCAGTCGTGGCACGACCGGTCGAGCATGTACTCGACCAGTCGTGAAGCACGGGTTTGGTGCTTTATTTGGGGTAAAAATCACTTTTTTCTCATTTGGGTTGTCTTCTCCAACGGCTCCTTCGTCGACCGGTCGAACCTATCTTTTATTTATTCTTGGTTAGTGCATTGTTTTCATTTTTCTTATAGATTTAAGTTCTTTGCACTTCCTTTTCATCATTTATGTGGTTTATTTCATGATTTATGTTTGATTTTGGGGTTTACTTCTCTAAAATCTGATCTATTAGAAACCCACTTTACCGCTTTTGCAATCTCTATTTTTCTTGATATCCTTGTTGAAAATGGAAGGTAAAACTAGAAAGAAAGGGTCTCGTGGTCCCTCTTCTTCTCGTTCAGCTCCTATTATAGTGCACCACCTTTGGTCGCCCGAAGAAGATCCTTTTTATGTGCGGGATATTAGGTTGCACATTGTTATAGTAGAACGGTCTATTAATGTTGATCATTTGGATCCGTTTGATATCCTTTCTCTCCTTCAGTCTGTAAGATGGGATAACATACTACATTAGGGTGGGCCTGCATACCGCTCCATTACGCAGGCTATGTATGCTTGTATTTCTGATTTTTCTACAGAAAATATGACATTCATTATCTCCACCATAAAAGGTCCAATAGAGGTGGACCGTCACCTTATCTCTGGATTAATGGATATACCTGTCAATGACGAAGGTATTCCCATTAGTGCGCTAGAAGCAAAACCATCTGAAACTGAGAAGAGAATGTTGACTAGAGCTTTATGCAATATAGATGAGGAATAGAATCCTGCTGAAAATGTGCTTGCCTCAAAGTATTTGTTACCCAAATACAGAATTCTTCATAGGATTTTCATTTCTAATGTTTATCCTCGATCTAGTAACAAAACCGAACTCACTACTTTCATGATTCGTATTCTCCATTCCATCATTTATGGAACTTCTGTATGTCTTCCTTCTCTAATTTTTCATTGCATCATTCAATTCCGTCTCCATCCTGGACACAGTGACATTCCCTTCGCTTATCTTATGACTGTGTTGGCCACCCATAGTCTTGTGGCTAAACCGGTTGGGGAAGCTCCCATTCACCACTTACCTTTCAACAACTCAAATATTAACAAGATGAATTTGAGGTTGGCCCCCGGTCAAGTTAATGTGGGTGCTGGTGGAGCTGATACCGCAAATGAAGAGGAGTGTGATTTGCCTCTAAATAACATCACTATAGATGCTATTTTTGACGAAATCGAATCCGATTCAGCAGATGATCCTGACTATCAGCCATTTGACTTTGATGCGCATTTTGCTCACTAGAGGAGAAGGTTGAAAACATAATGTGTCCCATGATATGCAATTCAAATATATGCGCAAGTATCTGAAGCGCATTAAAAAGGGACTTCATCAAATTGACCCTTCCATACCTGCTCCTTCATTGGGTTTGATTAGTATTTGAATTCGTGGTTTGTAATAACTCTTAAGATTCTTGAATTTCTCTTGTTTGATTTGGGCTTGAACATGTTTGAACTTGGTTTCTTTTGGATTTTGTTAACTTGGTTATTTTACTTGAGATCTTCTCTTGCTCATTATTCTCTTATTTTTCTCTTACTTCTTTATTGATCCTCTTCCATTATCACTCTTTCCTTTGTCTTATTGTGACAAAAGGGGGGAGAATTTATGAGAATGTTTATGATAATGTGCAATTGTGTGGATAAGTAGACAAAATTATGCGGAAGCAATTGTGTGGATAAGTAGACAAATTTTTCATTGCATGAAGTTGGAAGTAAGGGGGAGTATTATTGGGAGAATATTTGTTTAACCTGTTTATAACTGGAGCATGATTCTTTGATCAAGTTAAAACTAGTGCATGATTCTTTATTGTGCGTGTTGCTTATCTTATTATTATGAAGTGTGTTTTGTCACAAATTTGACAAAGGGGAGATTGTAAGTGCTATGTTTTCTAGCTCCTATGATTGTCAGATTTTGTAGTGCCAAAACCTCTTGGATTTTCTATCTTGTGTATCTCATCTTCATGTCAAATACAATTCTTGTACAAGCTCAAGATGATCCATTACAAGGTGTTCCGTTTTGATATTCAAGCATCTCAAGTATCAAAATTCAAGTAAAACATCAACTGATAGTTCATGCTTTCAAAGATTCAATAGTCTTTATATTGGTACTCAAAGTTTAAGGTGAAATACAACTCAAGTACCTCAAGCTCAAGATTCAAGATATTTCAAGATCAAGCTTCTTAAGGTTACAAATTCAAGTTTCAAAATACGTTCAAGTTGAAGCTTCAAAATGTCTCAAGTTCAAGCTTCATCATAAGTCAAGATAACAAGCTTCGTGATCTTCAAAGAACAACAAACAATCAAAGCAAAAGATGTTTCAATGTTCAAACATCGCTTATAAGGTATGAATGACCCTAGGTTGACCATAAGGTAGGTCATTTTGAATACATAATTTAATTGGGTCACTTTATAAGTGCATAGTCTGTTTTTTGACTAGTCTTAGGCTATGTTCGATTAGTCCTAGCATTGGCTCGACCAATCCAAGAAATTCCTCCACCAGTCCTAAGCTTGTTTATAATTTTCAGAATTTTTTGTTAGAGCCTCGATCAGTCCTGGAGACTGCTTGACCGGTCGTGTGAACAGTGCTTGACCTGTGCTTGACCAGTCCTTCAGGCTCAACTCAAAGTCCAGCAACTAAAATGAGCCCCACACTGTTCACTCCCCAAGTGTAGGGTTGTGATGTAGTAATAAACTCGGTAAGACCGAGGTCGAATCCACAGGGACTGAAACCTGTACGTAATCTGAAGGTAACTAGAACTAGAACTAGAATGAGATGAAATCTAAATTGAGTGTAATTTTGAAGAATAATGGTGAAATATTTAATCTAAAACTTTAGAAATTTCAGAGAAAGGGAAACTAGGGATTCAGAGGATCCACTTGTAGAGATCAGGGAGATCTTATGCCTGTTTCACAAACCATGGAAATTAACTGAACTGACATTGATATAATTTTCAAGAGATGAAAGGTGTATGAATTAGAATGGATTCTATCACCAAACCATGCCCAGGAGACAAAACAAACAACAGAATTAAACTAATTACCAATCAGTCAATATGCCATGAAGGTTAGGAAGGGTACCGACATCCAACCATGCCCAGGAGACGATGGTGAACAACAGGGCTTCCTGACGTCAGACACATTAAAAGAAAAGGAAATACTCAAAGCCATTGCAGACCCATTGTAATTTCAGTCACAACAGACCATTAAAGACTAAAAATATTCCTTTAATAAAAAAATATCAACTTCAATTCATAATTAAACCAACTTAAGAACATAAAATTAAATCTCCCATCCCACTACAAGCTTCACCCCTTAGCCCTAGCTAAGGGGATTAGCCAGACATGAATGGGCTAAAAATTCATAAACAAAAGAATTTAAAATAGGGAAGAGAGAAAAACCAAAGAAAAGTCTCTGTCCCAAGCTCACGCCCCCCTGCTCCACGTCTCCCACTGCTGTCTCTAGCCTCTGGCTCCCCCTCCTCTCTCTCTCCTTCTCTTTTATAAACAGCAATGGAGAGGAGTGCGTGTAGTAGTCGCAGCTGGCGTCTTCCGCAGCAGCTTGCGAAGGTGAAAAAAACGCAAAGAAAACGTTGCGTTTGAACTGATGCTTGGTGGGGCCCGTTATTGACGTCAGGTCCAAGATCTGATCCGTCCAACGAATTCAGGATGCAATTTTAGCTAGGAATACATAATTTTTACAGTCTTTTGATGCGGCCCATATCATTTTCTTTTCTACCGTCCGTTCTTTTGTTCGGATGAATGGAGACTGATCTCTGCTGTCTTTTACGATTCCTCCACCTAGGTGAAGGTCTTGGCCACCTTCCAGAGCAGATGAACGGCTTGGATCATTGAAACGAGTGAAGATGGTGGCCCACTGAGTTTCGTCCGCAACTCTGTTCTGGCGTAAACAGAGAAAAGCAACTTCCTTCCGCTGAGTGCTGGCGGGGCGGGCCCTCAATTCAAACCAGATGAGAGATCTACACCGACCATCGAATTCCTGGCGAAAAACCGTCAGGAAAAAGTGAAATTTTAATTTTTCGGTGTGGCCCATTGAATTTTAACCCAGCCATCCATCCGGCGTTTGAGTAGAGATTTCTTGTGATCAGTTGTATGGGACCAAAAGGTCTCCTAGGTGAGGTGCGTGGCCACCCCTGGAGGCATTTGGACGGTTCTGATTATCAACATGCATGATGGATGGGGCCCACAACAGAAACCCAATTGAATCAGGAAAACGCTGTTGCGTTTTTCTGGTTTGCGAAGAAGAGTCGGTCAGCGCCCGCTGACCGACTTGGGAAATCCCGTGCACGGCTCGTGCACTTGTACTCCATGTACATGCGACGTACATGCAGGCTCTAGCATGATGCTTGTGAGAATTCTACTCCGTTCATCCGTATTGTCAGCTCATTTAACACGTTGGGACCAAATCTGAAGCGTATCCAGATGATAGGCGGGCCCCAAATCATGATTTCAGGGGCTGATCTGTCCGTTGAGCTACTTCCACAGGGATCCGGGGGATGAAATTTGACGTGTACGGTTCATTTCTGGTCACCAGGTCACATATGGAGTTTCGAGCTGAACGGATGGCGGGAAACCTGTGATCTCGCATTTTGGACGTTTTTCAGGCCACTTAAGCTTTGGTTTCTCAGTTTTTTCTCGGGTCTCTGGCGTGTAATTCCGTCAATCTTGGTCCCCTGGGGTCTGTCCCATACTTTGTGAAATCTGATCATTAAATCTTGGCTGTTAGCATCTTTTTCAGTCCACGCTTGCAAATGTACCTTGCATCACAAACACGATTAAAATAGGGCATTAAATGGTCTCATGCTCGTAAATCCATGCGATAAATGGGGTCTGATATGCAATATTTGACCCTCAACACAACCCCCAACCAGCATTTTGCTAGTCCCGAGCAAAGTATGCGAAAATTAAGTTGAGAATTACGAGACAGTTCTTGTGAAGTCGAGTGATATTTTGAAAAAAAAAAAAACAATCTAGATATGAAAAATTTTAGGATTCATGAATGTTGATTATCAATTCTCCTGGCTTCTCATGCACGGTGAATTTCATAATCAAGTTCAAATATTAATCCATAAACTAGAATAATTTTAAACATTGAGTTCCATGGGTGTATAGTGAAATCCCAGCCTATCATCATTAAAAGATCAATTATTGATTTCATGATATCATTGGTAATCAATCAAAAAATTCATAACTACCATCACCTAAACCAGAACCTTGCCTCACAGATCATTCTTTCATTTTCTAGTTTTTTTTTTTTTTTTTTTTTTTTTTTTTTTTTTTTTTTTTTTTTTTTTTTTTTTAAGATGGTAATCCAATTTTCACTTATAGGGAGCAAACCTATGGTGAAACTAGTTGCCCAACTCTTTCCAACTGTTAATCATGGAAAATCAAATCCACACCTATAGGGAGCAACCCATGGTGAAGATTAATTACCCAACCTTTTCAATTCTTCTTTATACCCTGCTAGCAAGATATTTTAGGCTGGTTCATTTCATGCTTAGTGATTACCAAATTAATCCTTTAATATTAAATTGAACCCTTAATATGCAACCGAGATGTGACATGTAAAATCATGACTCAATCAATGTTTAAAACTTCTAATCATAGATTAACAATTCAAACTTAACCGTGAAATCTAATAGACACTGAATCCAAGAGTCATAAAGTGCCAACATTACTTATCCTGGAATTCTAAATCAAAGATGGTCGTCAAATCACTTCGAATTCACTAGAAAGTCCAGAAAAAAAAAAAAATTAAAAATTTTCACAATTTTTGCTCAAGACTAAGAAAACACTGATTAGGTTACCTAATCTCCCACCCCCAACCTAAAATCTACATTGTCCTCAATGTAAAAGATGTAAACATGCAATGCACATGGGACAACGAAAGTATATGAGAAGTGATGGGAAGATAGTACCTGGGTAACGAGTCGAGAGAGACTTTTCCATAGAGATCTCAACATGAGAGCGGTCAGCACAAGAGTAAAACCAATCGAAAGTAAAACAAAAATAAAAATCCTACCTATACCACTTTCGCAGGTGCTCTCGATTGCATTTAGCGCATGCAACAAGCCTTTAAACCCCTAGGTTGCCCCTAGTGGACGAGTTCTAGTCTCGTGAGGGTTTACAGCAATGTTACCCACAAACATTGGACTAAGAAAATGAAATGAAAAGCTGGGCTGCCTCCCAGGAGCGCTATGTTTACCGTCTTCAGCCAGACAAACAACTACTCTAGTCCTAAGAAAGCGATAAACCTACCTATACCTCCATCAGACTAGGAGATCATTCCTGGTAAACAGGATCAGTCAGAGGCATGGACATGTCTTCTGAATCAAATTTCTCGACAAATGGCTTTAAGCGATGTCCATTTACTTTAAATTCCTTGCCATTGTCGGGATCTCTTATCTCGACGGCCCCATGAGGATATGCAGTAACAACAATGTAAGGGCCGGTCCAACGAGATCGAAGCTTACCCGGAAAGAGATGTAATCGAGAATTATACAAAAGGACTTTCTGACCTGGCGTGAATGATTTTCGTAGAATATGTTGGTCATGAAAGGCCTTCATCCTGTCCTTGTAAATTCTCGAGTTCTCGTACGCGTCGTTCCGGATTTCTTCAAGTTCATTTAATTGAAGTTTGCGTAGCGAGCCAGCGTTGTTCAGATTAAAATTCAGATTTTTGATTGCCCAGTAGGCTCTATGTTCCAACTCCACAGGCAAGTGGCAAGCCTTCCCATAGACGAGTCTAAAGGGAGACATTCCAATAGGGGTTTTAAAAGCAGTACGGTAAGCCCACAAGGCATCGGTCAATCGGATTGACCAATCCTTACGGTCAGGGTTAACCGTTTTCTCTCCAAAATGTGTTTGATCTCCCTATTGGAAATCTCAGCTTGCCCACTTGTCTGTGGGTGGTATGGGGTGCTCACCTTATGAGAGATACCGTATTTCTTCATTAAACTCTCGAATGGCCTATTACAAAAGTGTGAGCCCCCATCACTAATGATGGCTCGAGGCGTTCCAAATCGGGACATGATGTTTTCTTTTAAGAATTTAATGACCGTGCGATGGTCATTAGTTCGACATGGAATCGCTTCGACCCATTTAGTGACATAGTCTACGGCAAGCAAAATATATAAATTCCCGAAAGATTGGGGGAATGGTCCCATGAAATCGATGCCCCAGCAATCAAATGCCTCTATGATAAGAATGGGATTCAAGGCATCATATTTCGACGGGACAATGCTCCCAATTTCTGACAACGCTCACAAGCTTTGCAAAACTCATGAGTGTCCCTGAACATAGTGGGCCAATAGAAGCCACACTGCAGTATCTTGGCCGTGGTCTTTTTTGCAGAAAAGTGACCACCACAGGCCTGTGAGTGACAGAAGGAGATGACACTCTGATGCTCATCATCTGGCACACATCTCCTTAAGATCTGGTCTGGGCAATATTTAAACAAATAAGGATCATCCCAGAAAAAGTTGCGCACCTCGGTGAAGAATTTCTTCTTATCTTGCGCAGTCCACTGTGTCGGTATGGAACCTGTAGCAAGATAATTAGCAATATCAGCGAACCAAGGTGAGTGGGAGACTCTGAACAATTGTTCATCAGGGAACATGTCGTTGATATGGGTCGCCTCAAGGGAATCAGAGGTATTAAGGCGAGAAAGGTGATCGGCCACTACGTTCTCTACTCCTTTTTTATCTTTAATTTCCAAATCAAATTCTTGGAGTAGAAGGATCCATCGTATCAGGCGGGGCTTAGAATCATTCTTAGAAAGAAGATATTTAAGTGCCGCATGATCTGTATAGATAATGATCTTGGATCCAATCAAATAGGACCTAAATTTGTCCAAGGCGAACACTACGGCTAAGAGTTCTTTTTCCGTAGTCGAGTAGTTCACTTGGGCAGGATTTAAGGTCCTACTTGCGTAATGTATGACGTATGGCCTCTTATCTTTTCTCTGGCCTAGAACCGCTCCAAGAGCATAATCAGAAGCGTCGCACATAAGCTCAAAAGGAAGGCTCCAGTCGGGTGGCTGCATGATGGGTGCAGTGGTTAACGTGCCCTTAAGCTTAGTGAAAGCTTCCTGGCACTGCTCAGTCCACTCGTATGGAGCATCCTTTTGAAGAAGAGTACATAAAGGACGAGAGAGAAGACTAAAGTCCTTTATGAATCGCCTGTAAAATCCTGCGTGTCCTAAGAAGGATCGCACGTCCCTAATGTTCTTGGGTGGAGGTAGGTTAGAGATAAGATCGATTTTTGCCTTATCTACCTCAATTCCCTTGGACGAGATGATATGTCCAAGGACAATCCCCTTATGAACCATGAAATGGCACTTCTCCCAATTAAGTACCAGATTCTTTTCTTCACATCTTTTCAGCACACATTTAAGATTCTTTAAGCACTCGCTGAAAGATGAACCGAAAACCGAGAAATCGTCCATAAAGACCTCTAGATATTTCCCCACCATGTCAGAAAAGATACTCAGCATACATCGCTGAAAGGTGGCAGGGGCATTACATAACCCGAACGGCATCCTTCTGTAAGCAAAGGTGCCATAGGGGCAAGTAAATGTGGTCTTTTCCTGGTCCTCAGGGGCGATTTCAATTTGGTTATAGCCCGAATACCCGTCAAGGAAACTGTAATAGGAATGACCGGCTAACCTTTCCAGGATCTGATCAATGAATGGTAAAGGAAAGTGGTCTTTCCTCGTGACGGTATTCAATTTCCTGTAGTCAATGCACATTCTCCAACCAGTAGTGACTCTAGTCGGCACGAGTTCATTATTAGCATTGGCTACGATGGTGATTCCGGACTTCTTAGGAACTACCTGAGTTGGACTCACCCACTGACTATCAGATATAGGGTATATGATACCCACATCCAATAGTTTGAGAACCTCGGCCTTAACCACTTCCTTCATGTTTGGATTTAGTCTACGCTGTGGTTGCCGAGCGGTCTTCGCATTATCCTCAAGATATATGCGGTGAGTACAAATCGAGGGGTCGATTCCCTTGAGGTCCGCGATCGTCCATCCAAGGGCTCCCTTATGCTGAATGAGAGTAGCTATGAGCATACTCTCCTGTTCTTTCTCCAGGTGGGCAGAGATCACCACCGGGTATGTCTCATCTTGACCTAAATAAGCATATTTCAAATCAGAGGGCAAAGGTTTTAGGTCAAGCTTCGGTGCCTTGAGGTTAGACGGTAGAGGCACTACATCAGTTTGTGGTAATTCTTCAAATTGTGGCCTCCACCGGTTAACTTCAAGTACCGGTGCAGTATCCAGCAAGGCACACGTCTCCCTAATCATATCATCATCAAACTCATGGGAGTGGGCCAGGCACGTCTCGAGAGGGTCGGAGGATAAGGTCAGAGGTGTCGTATCTTCCACGAAAGAGTCAATCATGTTAATGTCGTGGATATCGTCATCATCCTCTGAGTTGTTGCCGTTATTGAAAAAGATGTTTGACTCCAATGTCAAATTTCCAAAAGACATAGTCATGACACCATTCCTGCAATTGATAATTGCATTTGACGTAGCAAGGAATGGGCGACCAAGAATGACGGGAATCTGAGTGCTTATGTTATTGATGGGTTCGGTGTCCAAGATGATAAAATCTACAGGGTAGTAAAATCTATCGACTTGAACCAAAACATCCTCAATAATCCCTCTTGGTACACGAACAGAGCGATCGGCGAGTTGTAGTGTGGTTAGAGTGGGTTTTAACTCACCCAAACCTAACTGTTTGTATACCGAGTAGGGAATCAGATTGACGCTCGCTCCTAAGTCAAGAAGTGCGTGATCAATTCGATGGTTCCCGATTACACATGATATGGTTGGGCTACCGGGATCCTTGAATTTCTGTGGCACGTCTTGCTTCAGGATGGCACTCACTTTCTCAGTTAAGAAAATCTTCTTTTGAATACTCTGCCGTCTTTTGGTCGTACATAGGTCTTTCAGAAATTTTGCATATGAAGGAATTTGTTTTACGACATCAAGCAGAGGAATGTTGACTTTCACTTGTTTCAACACCTCCAGAATATCCTGAGAGTTAGAAAGACGTTTTGGTGCAACCAACCGTTGGGGGAACGGAGCAACTGGCTTCTCTAGAAGTTCCGGTTCTAATTTTTGTGGGGTATCGCTAAATCCATCTTTATTGTCCTCTTCTGGTTCTTGAGGCTTTTCAGGCCTAACTGGAAGGGTTTTATCAATGATCTTCCCACTCCTAAGAGTGGTGATGGATTTAGCGTGCCCCATTTGATTTGAGGAGCTGGGATCATTTATCTCGTACTGCGGTTTAGGATTGGGGAGCGTTTGTGCAGGAAGCATCCCCTTTTCTATAACCGTCATACGAGAATCTATCTTTTGCATAAATTCAGTAAATCCTCGCATCGCCTGAGCCAGCTCTTGTATGGAATTTTGAACCGGTTCTTCTTGAGGTTTCCCTTGATTTGGATTTTGATTGAGAAAACCTTGGGGGGTAGCCGTTTGCCCATTTCTCCAACTAAAGTTTGGATGAGTTTTCCAACCAGGATTGTACGTGTTGGAGTTAGGTCCAGTAAAAGGTCTTTGATAGTTGTTTACGGCATTGACTTGTTCATTCAACACTCCTCGAAAGGCAGATATTGTAGGACAGTTTTCAGTTGTGTGAATGTTGCAATCACAGATGCCGCAAACAATTTCATTGACCTTATCCTTCTTTTCTTCCATGGCCTCGACTCTTCGTATGAGATTAGTCACTTTAAAATTTACATCATCCTCTTCTTTCAGGAGATATACTCCACCTTTCTCCTTAGATTGAGTTGGCCTAGACGTGGTATTTGATTTTGGGTAATGGTCCCAAGATTGTGCATTTTCGGCAAGTCTATCGAGATAATCCCATACCTCATCGACCTCTTTATTCATGAATTCTCCATTACACATTGTCTCGACTAGTTGGCGCATGGAAGATGTCAGTCCATCATAGAAAAAATTTGTAATGCGCCACATTTCAAAACCGTGTTGTGGGCATGAACTGACAAGATCCTTGAACCTTTCCCAACATTGGTAGAATGTTTCATCTTCCTTTTGGGCGAAGTTCATGATTGCTTTTCTGAGGGTAATTGTTTTATGGTGTGGGAAAATTTCTTTATGAATTCCCTCTGTAAATCATTCCATGTGCCAATGGATCTAGGACGCAGTGAATGTAACCACGTCTTTGCCTTCTCTTTCAAGGAAAAAGGAAAGAGTTTCAGCCTGATTGTATCCTCGGATACATTGGGAAAGTATAAGGGGCGATAATCTCATCGAACTCTTTCAAATGTAAGTATGGGCTTTCAGATTCAAGCCCATGAAATTTAGGAAGGAGTTGGATAACTCCTGGCTTGATGTCCATCTGTCCTGTGTTTTCAGGAAAAATCATACATGAGGGCGTACTCACCCCCGCCGGTTGTAAATAATCTCGTAAAGTACGAGGCGGGGGTGCTTGATGCACCTCATTCTCATCATGTGTTTCCTCATCCCTGTGGTGAGGTAGTGCTTGAGGTTGATTTGCAGCCATAACCTCAATTAACTCAGGGGAATTCGAGCGGTGTCTAGTCCTGCGATGGACAGTTAACCCCTCAACTAATCCTCCTTCGGTCAAGAGACGTCGAGTGTTGTCACGGGCCCACTTGGGCATGAAACACTCACAGCCCTCAATCAAATTCTAAACCTAATCCTAAGAAAAAAAAAAAATCTAGAAAGAAAGAGAGGGTTGGAAGGAAGTTACCAAATTGGAGTCCCTAAGCTAAAGACCTGCAAAACAAAACAAATAAGTTAGTTTCTAAAATAGGCCTAAGACTAGAAAATTCCTAAGAAGAAGAATAGCAATTACTAAGTTCTAAATTTAGAAAGAGGAATCCTAAAAAGGAAAGTAGGAACCTCTAAACAAATTAGAAAAATTCTAAACTAGAAAGTAAGTGAGTTAATGAAAGAGATAAAAAGTCGAAGTCAGAAAGAGCTTACTGAGTTAGAAAACCTACAAAACAAGAGGGTTAGTTTCTAAATAAAAATCTAAAAATAGGAAATTTTCTAAAATTCAAACCTTAATTCTAAAGATAGAAAGAAAGAAGATTTAAGAAGAAGCGTACCAATTTAGAAAGCTATCTCAGAAAACCTATAAAAGAGAAACGTTAGTAAAGTCCTAATCTTACTCTTAATTCTAAAACTAATTAATTTCAAATTACGTAGCCGTCAATCCCCGGCAACGGCGCCAAAAACTTGTTCACTCCCCAAGTGTAGGGTTGTGATGTAGTAATAAACTCGGTAAGACCGAGGTCGAATCCACAGGGACTGAAACCTGTACGTAATCTGAAGGTAACTAGAACTAGAACTAGAATGAGATGAAATCTAAATTGAGTGTAATTTTGAAGAATAATGGTGAAATATTTAATCTAAAACTTTAGAAATTTCAGAGAAAGGGAAACTAGGGATTCAGAGGATCCACTTGTAGAGATCAGGGAGATCTTATGCCTGTTTCACAAACCATGGAAATTAACTGAACTGACATTGATATAATTTTCAAGAGATGAAAGGTGTATGAATTAGAATGGATTCTATCACCAAACCATGCCCAGGAGACAAAACAAACAACAGAATTAAACTAATTACCAATCAGTCAATATGCCATGAAGGTTAGGAAGGGTACCGACATCCAACCATGCCCAGGAGACGATGGTGAACAACAGGGCTTCCTGACGTCAGACACATTAAAAGGAAAAGGAAATACTCAAAGCCATTGCAGACCCATTGTAATTTCAGTCACAACAGACCATTAAAGACTAAAAATATTCCTTTAATAAAATAAATATCAACTTCAATTCATAATTAAAACCAACTTAAGAACATAAAATTAAATCTCCCATCCCACTACAAGCTTCACCCCTTAGCCCTAGCTAAGGGGATTAGCCAGACATGAATGGGCTAAAAATTCATAAACAAAAGAAATTTAAATAGGGAAGAGAGAAAAACCAAAGAAAAGTCTCTGTCCCAAGCTCACGCCCCCCTGCTCCACGTCTCCCACTGCTGTCTCTAGCCTCTGGCTCCCCCTCCTCTCTCTCTCTTCTTCTCTTTTATAAACAGCAATGGAGAGGAGTGCGTGTAGTAGTCGCAGCTGGCGTCTTCCGCAGCAGCTTGCGAAGGTAAAAAAACGCAAAGAAAACGTTGCGTTTGAACTGATGCTTGGTGGGGCCCGTTATTGACGTCAGGTCCAAGATCTGATCCGTCCAACGAATTCAGGATGCAATTTTAGCTAGGAATACATAATTTTTACAGTCTTTTGATGCGGCCCATATCATTTTCTTTTCTACCGTCCGTTCTTTTGTTCGGATGAATGGAGACTGATCTCTGCTGTCTTTTACGATTCCTCCACCTAGGTGAAGGTCTTGGCCACCTTCCAGAGCAGATGAACGGCTTGGATCATTGAAACGAGTGAAGATGGTGGCCCACTGAGTTTCGTCCGCAACTCTGTTCTGGCGTAAACAGAGAAAAGCAACTTCCTTCCGCTGAGCTGCTGGCGGGGCCCTCAATTCAAACCAGATGAGAGATCTACACCGACCATCGAATTCCTGGCGAAAAACCGTCAGGAAAAAGTGAAATTTAGTAATTTTTCGGTGTGGCCCATTGAATTTTAACCCAGCCATCCATCCGGCGTTTGAGTAGAGATTTCTTGTGATCAGTTGTATGGGACCAAAAGGTCTCCTAGGTGAGGTGCGTGGCCACCCCTGGAGGCATTTGGACGGTTCTGATTATCAACATGCATGATGGATGGGGCCCACAACAGAAACCCAATTGAATCAGGAAAACGCTGTTGCGTTTTTCTGGTTTGCGAAGAAGAGTCGGTCAGCGCCCGCTGACCGACTTTGGGAAATCCCGTGCACGGCTCGTGCACTTGTACTCCATGTACATGCGACGTACATGCAGGCTCTAGCATGATGCTTGTGAGAATTCTACTCCGTTCATCCGTATTGTCAGCTCATTTAACACGTTGGGACCAAATCTGAAGCGTATCCAGATGATAGGCGGGCCCCAAATCATGATTTCAGGGGCTGATCTGTCCGTTGAGCTACTTCCACAGGGATCCGGGGGATGAAATTTGACGTGTACGGTTCATTTCTGGTCACCAGGTCACATATGGAGTTTCGAGCTGAACGGATGGCGGGAAACCTGTGATCTCGCATTTTGGACGTTTTTCAGGCCACTTAAGCTTTGGTTTCTCAGTTTTTTCTCGGGTCTCTGGCGTGTAATTCCGTCAATCTTGGTCCCCTGGGGTCTGTCCCATACTTTTGTGAAATCTGATCATTAAATCTTGGCTGTTAGCATCTTTTTCAGTCCACGCTTGCAAATGTACCTTGCATCACAAACACAATTAAAATAGGGCATTAAATGGTCTCATGCTCGTAAATCCATGCGATAAATGGGGTCTGATATGCAATATTTGACCCTCAACACACACGACCAGTCTTGGACAGACTCGACCGATCGTGGAGGCCACTCGACCGGTCGAGCAGGTCCTACGACCAGTCGTGGACCGGTCTGATCTTATCGCGCTCAAAATTTCAAAAGTCTGTTGGTCCTATGACCAGTCAAGCCGACCCTTGGGCTAGTCGAGCAGACGATTTCTGCACTTATAAATAGAGCACGATTTTTAGAGTTTGGTATCCAATTCAAGCAAAATCAATACACCACTCTGAGAGATAAGTTTGTGTTATTCTTTAGCTATTTAATGCTCATTTAATATTCTCTTTATTTAGCTTTTTGCATTTGATTTTGTTTTCTTTATTCCAATCTTATTTAAAGAAGGGATTGGAATTTTCTCCTTTCTTGGAATCAAAATGAAATCAAGCTAGCCCAAGGTGATTTAATCTAAAATCCATTTAAAACTTAGAACCATTTCAATAGTGAGTGTGAACATTGAACATCTACGATTGAACTTCTACTCCGAATTGGTTCTACCGGGCTACAACAAAGGAGAATATCCAGATAAGTATTTTACTATTTTGTAAATCTTATTCTTTTGGTTTCTTTGATATTGTGCCAGAAAAATCTCATTCTTTTGGTTTGTTTGAGGTGATCCAGAAAACTCAGAGTGTGGGTTTTTTTTAATTGTGTAAGCCCACTTGAAAGATACAATTGTGAGGGTTTTAGGTAAACCTTGAAAAACCTATTTCATAGTGAACGCTAAAATCCACTGTGTGAGGATATTAGGAGTGGAGTAGTTGTGTGGCTGTTGTTTAACAGTTGGTGTACACACAAGCGAACTACTATAATTATTTGTGTTTGGTGGATGTGTGGTTTATTTCTTTATCTTTTATGATTTAATATTGTGGGATGTATTTGTGGATGTGAATGTTGTAATCTTTACATTTCAGCATTATGTGGTGAATGTTGTAATAGATTAGTTTCTATTTCTTTCATATCCTCTTCAATTTGAGTTTTTGATACTCACTCACGTTCTAGTAAGGTTGTCCTGCCATAAACCTTTGGTTTTTGGTGTTAGGTTGTCCTTAGAACCAAGTTTGTATCAACCTCTCAATACTAGATTTTTGAGGTTGTTATTTCCTTTGGTTATTTGCAATTCATTTGGCTATCATATTATTTATATTCCGCTTATTAATTTTATTTGACATAGTCCTATTCACCCCTTCCCCCCCCCCCTCTAGGACATATAGCTAGGCCTTTTCATTACGAAATCTAACTTCTCCAATGTTACTCAGTTGTTGTATCACATCTTCTCCAGATAGCTCATTCGGTTATAGCCTATGATCTTGTTTGCCATCAAAGATCATCGTCTTCCTACGTTAGTTATGATCGTTCGGAAGGAAGCGATGATGGCCCCATATAACACGTTTTTTTTTTTACCATGCTTCAATGACAACGAACAAGTGTCAATACTACATGTAGGACAAGCCAACTTTCCCTTTGTGTTCCACCCAGACAAATTCCCATATGTGGGGAAGTAATTTATTATCCACAAGACCGCTACATGCAATCGAAATGTCTGTCCTACAAATGTGTCATACGTCTGTACACCTTGAGTCCACAACTCGTTTAACTCATCTACTCACAGTCGCAAATACACATCAATGTCATTCCCGGGTGACCTATGTCTAGGAATAAGCAATGACGTCATGAAAAATAACTCTTTCATACACAACCAAGGAGGTAAATTGTAGGGCATAAGTACCACTGGCCACATACTGTACGAGCTACTCATATTACCAAATGGATTAAAACTATCACTTGCAAGACCTATTGGAACATTGTGAGAATCCTCTGCAAACCAGTCATATTGCTTGTCAAAATTTTGTCAGGCTTCAGACTTCGTAGGGTGCCTCAGTGTACTATCATTATGAACGTGTTTCTCCTTATGCCACCTCATATCTTCAACCGTCTTGCGAGACGTAAACAATCTTTACAATCTGGATTTCAATGGGAAGTACCTTAACACCTTTTACGGGATTTTCTTATGCTTGGCTTCATCATACTTCCACCTAGACTCTCCACATTCTGGAGACTCTTCAACATTTTCATGCTCTTTCCAATATAATACACAATCATTTATACATGCATGTATGGGGATGTAACCAAGGCCCAAGTCTCGCATCAAGGATTTTGCCTCGTAATAAGACTTAGGCAATGTCTCACCGTCCGATAATGCTTCTTTCAACAAGTCAAACAAAATGTCGAACGATTTGTTACTACAATGATTTATTGTCTTCAAATGAAGTAATCTTGTAAGAAAACTCAACTTGGAGAAGTTCTCACACCCCGGATAAAGTGGACGTTGAGCATCCCTCAACAACCTACTAAACTTTTTTGATTCGACATCACCCATATGAGGAATATCTTGGCTACTACTTGTCGCTGCAAAATCAGTATCCGAAATTGTTCCCCAGAACACATCTCCTATGATATCTTGCATTTCGTCAACGTCTTCATCCTCATCATCCGGCACAATTGGGTCAGCAAGGACTTCAGTGGCCTTAACTCTTTGGTGGAACTCTTCACCATGATGGATCCACCAAGTGTAACCCTGGTCAATCCCAACTATGAACAAATCATCTTCTACTTTGTCTAAAATCTTATGAACCATGTTCTTGCATTTTCGACATGAACACCTAATCCTATTGCCTGAATCTGTTCAATATCGCGCAAATTCCATGAACTCTTGAACCCCTTGTTTATACTCTGGGCCAAACCTGCTCGTAGCTCACATCCAACTCTTATCCATCTCTACAATGAAAAGATTAAAGTCAGTTTACGGAAATAGGTTTAAGATTAGGTTAGGGTTATAGGTTTAGGATTAGGTGTAGGTTTAGGTTTAGGTTTAAGTTTCGGTTTAGGAATTCATGTTCGGTTTCGAGTTCGGGAGTAGGTTTAGGATTAGGTTTTGAAGTTTAAGTTTAGGTTTAGGAGTTCATGTTTGGTTTCGGGTTCGGGAGTAGGTTTAGGATTAGGTTTTGAAGTTTAGGTTTAGGTTTAGGTTAGCGTTATAGGTTTAGGATTAGGTGTAGGTTTAGGTTTAGGTTTAGGTTTAGGGATTTGAGATTAGGTTTAGGTTTAGGTTTAGGAATTTGGGTTCGGGATTGGGTTTAGGTTTAAGTTTAGGTTTTTGAGTTTAGGTTTAGGTTTAGGTTAGGGTTATAGGTTTAGGTTTAGGTGTAGGTTTAGGTTTAGGGATTTGAGAATATGATTAAAGGTTTAGGTTTAGGATTAGGGTTTAGGGATTCAGATTCGGGTTCGGGTTCGGGATCAGGTTTAGGTTTAGGTTTTTGAGTTTAAGTTTAGGTTTAGGTTTAGGAATTCGGGTTCGGGATCCGGTTTAGGTTTGGGTTGAAATTGCGGTAAAGACCGCTTTAGTTGAAGTGGGAATATGCCAATATGTCCTAGAGGGGGGTGAATAGGACTTTTTAATATTTTATGGTTATTTAAAATCCTATCAATCTAATCTAGAGTAAATATGCATGTATCAGGAATTCTTCAGAGTAACTCTAATGGCTTCCAAGCCAAATAGAGGATCCAATTATAAAACTACTTAAAGGATAAACAAGATGCAAATCATAGTTTATGATGGAAGTGACTGTGTGTGGATGTGATCTCAGATAATCAAATATGAAAGCATTTAAGGAAATCATATAAGTAATGGAAGACAATAGCAATCCCAAACACGGTCATTTTTATAGTGGTTCGACTACTTGTTTACTCCACTTTCGGTGGACGCACTCAACCCTTGAGTGTACCGGATCTCACTAAAGGAGGTTTCACAACCAGTTCACCTCAAACCGGAGATTTTAAATTAGGTTCACCTCTAACCAGTACAACCTACACTTAGGCTGACACAACACACTTTATTCTCCCATGAGCAAGGGTCAACACACAACACCCAAGTTTTAGACCACATAGGTCAAGGACCTATACAAGGACCTAAAAGTTTATGCTCTCCACAAAGCAAGGGTCAACACAAAGCACCCACCACGTACACTCCCACCAGATGCCTCTTGCGAGGGCTTGAAAGGGGTGAGAAACACCTTAGACTCAATCCTACAGAAGGAATGATCACAAGGGTCCTCTGGACTCTATTGACATATAGATAAGTAGATGAGCCCCATTTAGCACGTTGTTGAAGATCTCCTCCTTTAATGATGAAGACTCTTCAACTTCCTTGATCCACAACTCAGAAGATGTACCAATACATGACGACGGGTTGGGTCAAGGATATGATGGAATCCTACTTTATTAAATGTTTTCTTATAAGAGAGATAGAGCAATTCTAATCATTTAGGCATTCAAAGCATCCCAGCTTAATGTTTTGTCATTAAGGTAGTAGCTGAAGGATCCTTGAATGCGGAAGTTCGTTCCCCAATCCCCTTTATTGAATGTCAATGATGAGGGTGGATTGGAGGATGAACTCCCATGAGAGAAAAGGCTTTGGGTATATGATCTAAGGTTAAACACTCAAAAGCACTCTCTGTTTTCTCTACCAACAACCAAGGGCAAGCTCTCATTAAATAGGCAAAAGGTTCCAACGGATATAAAACGATCACATTTATGACAGAGTTCGATGTCATCGAGCAGGTTCGATATCATCGAGTGTATACTCTCGATCGCATCAACTGGCCGCTCGATGACATGAACATAACTGTCAAACGCTTTTGAAAACTTTTGCCAACTGGTCGAGGTGATCGAACGTGCGTCGATGTCATCGGATTTCGAACTCCGATTTCATCGACACGAGGTTCGATTCCTCGACATTTGAAAATGTGAGAGCGCGCCTTTGAAATATTTCAGGTATGGGATATGATCGAGTATCACTCAATATCATCGAAATTTGAATGTCGATGATATCGAGGGCATTGTCGATTCATCGATAATTCTAAGGAATTTTCCTATAAGCTTACCGGACAGTTTTTGTCCACTTTTGATGATATTGACCATGCCTCGATATGATCAACATTTGAATATTGATTTTACCGAGTGAATCTCAATCCAAGAGAAAATAAACTGAAATATGCTGGATAGATTTGTGTCCCAATTCGATATCTTCGAAGGTCTTCCGATATCATCGAGATTTGAATTCGGATGCTATCGAGGAGGTCTTCAATATATCGAGAATTACATGAATTACCTTAGTAGCATATTGGACACAACAGACCTAATGTCAATTTTATCGAGTCGACTCGATGGACTCGAGATTCAAACTTCGATGATATCGATGAGTCCATCGATTCATCGATAATCCAGTCCAGATATCTTTGTGGTTGCTGGACATCTTAGGTCCTCATTTCGATAAGATTGATTGAGTTTCGAAGACATCGACACCAATGTTCGATTTCATCGAACCACTTGTCGATAAATCGAAAAAGGCAGAAAACTTAAGGATTTTCTTGTACTGTTAAAAAGTTTTCTAACCAAAAACCCTAGGATGTTCTAACTGATTTTAAGGGTTTTAATTACCTGGTGTTTTAGGACAAGGGATGTGAGGCCAAGAGTTACCTGTGGCGAGTTCGGGCACACATCCAATTGAGGCAGATGCTTGATTAATCTTCCTATGGGGCTCATCTATCCAGCTGACTCAACAATCACGCTAATTGACAAACCCGGACACTTTCATAGGTTTAGGTTGAGGTTAGGGTTATAGGTCTTGGTTTAGGTTTAGGGATTTAAGAATAGGTTTAGGTTTAGGTTTAGGCTTAGGGTTTAGGAATTTGGGTTCGGGTTCTGGTTCGGGACCGGATTTAGGTTTAGGTTTTCGAGTTTAGGTTTAGATTTAGGTTTAGGAATTCGAGTTCAGGATCGGGTTTAGGTTTAGGTTTTCGAGTTTAGGTTTAGGTTTAGGTTAGGGTTATAGGTTTAGGTTTAGGTGAAGGTTTAAGTTTAGGGATTTGAGAATATGTTTAGGTTTAGGTTTAGGCTTAAGGTTTAGGGATTCGGATTTGTGTTCGGGTTCGAGAACGGGTATAGGTTTAGGTTTTCAAGTTTAGGTTTAGGTTAGGGTTATAGGTTTATAGGTTTAGGGATTTGAGATTAGGTTTAGGTTTAGGTTTAGGAATTCGGGTTCGAGTTCGGGATCGGGTTTAGGATTAGGTTTTCAAGTTTATGTTCAGGTTTAGGTTAGGGTTATAGGTTTAGGTTTAGATGTAGGTTTAGGTTTAGGGATTTGAGAATAGGGTTAAAGGTTTAGGTTTAGGCTTAGGGTTTAGCGATTCGAATTCGGGTTCGGGTTCGGGATCGGGTTTAGGTTTAGGTTTAGGTTTAGGTTTAGGAATTCGAGTTTGGGATCGGGTTTAGGTTTAGGTTTTCGAGTGTAGGTTTAGGTTGAGGTTAGGGTTATAGGTCTAGGTTAAGGTGTAGGTTTAGGTTTAGGGATTTGAGAATAGGTTTAGGTTTAGGTTTAGGCTTAGTCTTAGGGTTTAGGAATTCGGGTTCGGGATTGGGTTTAGGTTTAGGTTTAGTTTTAGGAATTCAGGTTCGGGATCGGGTTTAGGTTTAGGTTTTCGAGTTTAGGTTTAGGTTGAGGTTAGGGTTATAGGTCTAGGTTAAGGTGTTGGTTTAGGTTTAGGGATTTGAGAATAGGTTTAGGTTTAGGTTTAGGCTTAGGGTTTAGGAATTCGGGTTCGGGTTCGGGTTCGGGATCGGGTTTAGGTTTAGGTTTTCAAGTTTAGGTTTAGGAATTCGAGTTCGGGCTCGGGTTCGGGATTAGGTTTAGGTTTAGGTTTTCGAGTTTAGGTTTAGGTTTAGGTTAGGGTTATAGGTTTAGGTTTAGGTTTAGGGATTTGAGAATAGGATTAAAGGTTTAGGTTTAGGCTTAGGGTTTAGGGATTCAGATTCGGGTTCGGGTTCAGGTTTGGGATCAGGTTTAGGTTTAGGTTTTCTAGTTTAGGTTTAGGAATTCAGGTTTGGGATCGGGTTTAGGTTTAGGTTTTTTAGTTTAGGTTTAGGTTGAGGTTAGGGTTATAGGTCTAGGTTAAGGTGTAGGTTTAGGCTTAGGGATTTGAGAATAGGTTTAGGTTTAGGTTTAGGCTTAGGGTTTAGGAATTCAAGTTCGGGTTCAGGTTCGGGATCAGGTTTAGGTTTAGGAATTCGGGTTCGGGATTGGGTTTAGGTTTAGGTTTTTGAGTTTAGGTTTAGGTTTAGGTTTAGGTTAGGGTTATAGGTTTAGGTTTAGGTTTAGGCTTAGGGTTTAGGGATTCGGATTCGGGTTCGGGTTCGGGATCAGGTTTAGGTTTAGGTATTCTAGTTTAGGTTTAGGTATTCGGGTTCAGAATCAGGTTTAGGTTTAGTTTTTTGAGTTTAGGTTAAGGTGTAGGTTTAGGTTTAGGGATTTGAGAATAGGTTTAGGTTTAGGTTTAGGCTTGGGGTTTAGGAATTCGGGTTCGAGATCGGGTTTAGGTTTAGGTTTTTGAGTTTAGGTTTAGGTTTAGGTTAGGGTTATAGGTTTAGGTTTAGGTGTAGGGATTTGAGAATAGGTTTAGGCTTAGGGTGGACCATACCACAAGAAACAGTGGGTATACTGATTTCCATCATTGAAACCTTTCTAGGGCCTGCAGTGATGTTTATTTATCATCCAACCTATTCACAAGATCACACAGTCATTGATGAAGGGAAAAAATAAATATCAGCTTGATCTAAAACTTCCATGGCGCCCCAAGAATTTTTGAACGGAACAAGTTCAATTCACATTTTCTCCTGTTCGTGTGGTCCATTTAAGATTTTTATGTATATACTTCATTATTGTATCAAGACATAAAATTATCTGTTAAAATGGATAAACGGAGTGGATGAAATACATAAATCACGATGGACCATTGTTTATTGTATTATGGTCCACCTGAGATTTGGATCCCACCATGATGTATATGTTGTATCCAACTGTCCATCCATTTGGAGATATCATTTTAGGGCATGAACTGAAGAATGAGGTGAATGCAAAGCTCAAGTGGACCTCGAAAGTAATTGGGGCCAAAAAAGTTTTCGATCAAGCTGATGTGTTATCCCTTCTTCCATTTAAAGAGATCATTTTAGGAAGAAAGTTTTCATTAAATGCACAACTAGTTGGATGAAAATGTAATGTCCAACTAGTTGTGTGTGAGCATTACTCATATATATATATCATAGGCCCAAAATCTGGTTCATGTGATGTGGCACCCATGAAACCCCAAAGACCCAACTTTCAACTTGATTCAAAACTTTAGTAGGCCATTGCAGAAAGAGAGGCAAATTAAGGGAGGAAATTATTTCCTTTAGCCATTCATCCACTCACAAATACATGTAGGTTTAGGTTAGGGTTATCGGTTTGGGTTTAGGTGTAGGTTTAAGTTAAGTGAATTAAGTTTAGGTTTAGGTTTATGTTAAGGTTATAGGTTTAGGTTTAGGTGTACGTTTAGGTTTAAGGATTTGATAATAGGTTTAGGTTTAGGTTTAGGGTCTAGGGTTTAGGGATTCGGGTTCGGGTTCGAGATTGGGTTTCGGCTTAGGTTTTCGAGTTTAGTTTTAGGTTTACGTTAGGGTTATAGGTTTAGGTTTAAATGTAGGTTTAGGATTAGGGATTTGAGAATAAGTTTAGGTGTAGGTTTAGGTTTAGGGTTATACTAGGGTCTGCTCCATCAATTTCGAGCTAATACATAAACACGGGCCTGTTCAAATTGCCAGGCCACCCATATTGTTGTCCATTGGAAATTAATAGCTTCATCATGGTCATAACCAGCGGTTCCCACCTTCCAGGGACCCCTGCTCAATATCCGAATAGCTCCGACGCACATCCGGGTCTGCTTCATCAATTCTGAGCTAATACATAAACACGGGCCTATCTAAATGGCTAGGCCACCCATATTGCTGTCCATAAGAAATAGATAGCTTCATCATGGTCATAACAGTGGTTCCCACCTTCAAGGGACCCTCGCTCAACATTCGGATAGCTCCGACGCACATCCGGGTATGCTCCATCAGGTGGGTCATGCTCTTTCAAAACTCAGGTGGGCTAAAGCATATAGAACAAATGGATGGATAGAAAGCATCCATTTGATTGTCAGTTCACTTTGCATATTGTGGCCCTTCGAGGAGTAAAACTACCTGACTTTTGAGAAAAAACTTCCTCACAAGTCACAACTATAAACAAACAAGTATATTAAATGAAAAGATCTTCTCATGAAATAATGCAAGAAAAGCTTATAAACTTACGATCATGATAAATAGAATTAAAGTACCAACTCTACAAAATAAGAAGAACAGTTTGCATCCAAACTTTCTACATAGTGGGTGCATAATGGTTATTGATGTTCATGTAATCTCTTTCTAAACTTTCTCAGTTATAGATTTTGATTTGTATACCCTGCCATATTTTGAACATGCACTTAGATACAACAATTGCACTAGATATTGAATGCATAACAGTGAACTTGTATGGATGATGATGAATTTTTAGGTTTCTTGAATCTCTTTGCTACTTCCATGCATTTGGCAGTTATTAGAAAGGGCGTGGTGAATTTTATAATTTAATTCCTCTGTATGAATGTTGTGGTTTCTCAAATAACCTAGAAAATATTAGTTTGTACAAGCAGTTTATTCACTACTATTTAATACTGAAAGGTTAATACTATTTGTCTGCATTACCAGGAGTCATCCTTAAACCCTTCTATTCATGCCCAAGCAATAAACTGGAAATGTAGAAAATGCTATTGGACTCAAAATCGATCTTACAATCAAGACATCAACAGACTGATTCCATGAACATTAAAGGTTCTTAATTGATGGTCTAAGCAGCATGCAATGTAACCAATTGCAGCTGGCATGAAATTTTATAAATGACAATATCACGGAACTATTTGCCTTTCAAGATAGTGGAAGGATACAGTGTCAGATGCAAATATATGTGTTAGTTATCAAGCATTCATATCCATACACATGGCTTACATGTACAACATACAGGCATTCTGTTGGATCCTACAATGGATGGGGACAACTAAAAGTTGTACGGATTGGATAATCCTAGCCACTGATTGGAGGATTCTTGTCCATTGACTGTTGGCGGTTGGTTGAAATTTTCTCTAACCATCTGTTAGCAGTCCACATAAGTCCTCCGATCAGCTGCTAGGATTATCCAACCAGCAAAGAGTTTTCGGATATGCTCCACCTATGGTAAGGCCCAATGGAAGAGCAGCTTAAGCCCTATACAGGTGTCATGTACAAGGATACAGTCAAGGTGATGATGACTTAGAATGTATGTCCAACAGTATAATCGTATAACTCTTTCCAATATAAATTATGCGCTTCCATTTTAATTAAGATCATTTGACAAGGATTTATACTCACTGAAAAGCTTCCAAATGAGCTTTCAATACACGGCGTGGATGTAGTCACAAAATTAATCACAGTGGCCACACAGTCAGGGTCCCAACCACATGGCCCAATAAAATCTGGAGTGGATTAGGTGCCACTGCAGCCTCACCCAAGAGGGTGCAGCCCTTACCGTGTGGCCCACCTTGTATATATTCTACATCTAGTCTGTCCATCTGTTTTACTACTACAGGCATGTGAGCTTGACAGTGTAATACGAACATTGTAGAAGTAATTTCTAGATGAAATACAAAAGAAAACAAGAAATAAACAAATCAAAATGGCAAAGCCATATGAAATCAATAAACAACTACAATCAGTACAAGACATTAACCCTTGACAATATGAAAACAAATGCAGCAAAAAATCAGCCCAACACAAGATAAGAAATCAACAATTGATATGT
The DNA here is from genome assembly GCA_021015155.1 of Magnolia officinalis. Lineage (NCBI taxonomy): Eukaryota > Viridiplantae > Streptophyta > Magnoliopsida > Magnoliales > Magnoliaceae > Magnolia > Magnolia officinalis. Next base: position 29,080,023 of record JAJHSJ010000011.1, on the reverse strand, counting down.
GGAATAAATGAGCTGGAAAAAAAAAGACGGGAATCAACAATGCAAATCCTAAAAATGGATTCGACAACGCAAATCCCTAATTAAGGATTTGTATTTGAGAAAGCATATTCCTAATCAAGTATTTTAAATTGCAGAAAGCAACAACAAGAAAGAGAAAAGCCTACCTTACATCATACCTGAAAATCTGAGATTCACGAGCAGGAAAAGACCGAACTACAGCAGAGGGCCGAGGGAGTGAGAGTGAGAGGAGAGAGAGCGGAGCGGGAGAGGGAGAGGGAGGAGAGGGAGAGGGAGAGGGAGGGGAAGTGAGAGGCGTGAGAGGGAGAGGAGAGAGGTGGAGAGAGAGAGAGGAGAGAGAGAGAGAGAGAGAGAGAGAGAGAGAGAGAGAGAGAGAGAGATGGCGCTGGAGTTGGGTTCGAGTTAAACATAGCCCATTATGATCCAATACCAAACACATTATTATCGACGAAACTTTTCGTCGGTAATACTTTTCACAATTCGTCAGTAAAAGGCTTAAAAAATATTTGGGCCCACCCGTGCTCTATCAGCCCCATCCACTCCGTACATATGTTTTTAAATATACTTATTAGCTACACCAAAAATAAAAATTATAAATTAACATCCATGATCAACCACACAAAGTGAAATAATATGTCCACGTTCATGTTGTTCGACGATGTGTCTATTTCGTCGGTAAAAAGTTACTTTACCGATGATATTTTATAATGTCGGTAAAAATAGCCTCTCTGTCAATGGAAAGGACACCAAGGGATCTTTTGCCGACGAACTATCTGGTTCGTTGGAAAAAATTACATTTACCGACGAAATAATCGTCGGGAAAATAGTTTTCATCGACGATACATAATGTCGTCGGGAAAAGTTTCTAGGCCGTCATTGTAAATGGTTGCGGGAACATATTTGGTCATGGCGGGAATCTTTTGTCGACGAAATATGATTTCGTCGGGGAAAGTCATGTGTACTGACGAAATAAATTTCGTCGGAAATAAGTTCGTCAGTAAAAGGCTAATTTCTTATAATGGCGGACTCTCAACTTGGGTTTTTAATGTGGTAGGATCTAGAGAACTGGTAAGCTATGGAGTATATGCCCAAGTAGGCTAGAGAAGTAAGGGGGTTAGAAGGAATGCAGTGATGGAAACGCAAGATGTGATATGATGATGATGATAAGCGTGGGCTTGATGAGTTGGTGGATTTGATCGGTGTGTGTGGGCTATAAGAGAATTTCTAGGATGACGAAGGTGGACGGGCTATTGCAAAGGTTGAGAGAAAGTCTCGAGTTGTAATGAGGCTTGGGTGAATGAGGCCTTGGGCTTGGTTAAGGCTATCAAAGTGGTTGGGCAGGTTCTCTCTCTCTCTCTCTCTATCTCTCTCTCTCTCTCTTAAGGGAGGGATAATGGATATGGGCAATGGATCAATGAAATGAAGAGGAGAGGGGTATTTATAGATGGAGGAAATGCCATTTTGGTGATTTTGGTGAAGTTTAGGGGGTGAAAGATGAAATGGAAGGCTATGATTGGTTGAGGAGATGAGAGTGCCGCATGACACTCTTATTGGCCAAGGGTTGTAGTAAGGATGATAAAAGGAGGATGTACCAATGTATTTTTTGAATTTCAGAGTCCTAGCACACCCATCGAGGTGAAGTTTACTTTTCTCTCTCTTCCAGTGTGACTCACCCCGATTCACAAAATCAGAGATGTGGTAGGTGACACAGTGTGTACTACCCGACACGAGTTTTGCTGCTAATTTTGTTTACGATCTCTAGTGCGCCTTGCAAACACCTTTGGGTTTCTAAGTCCTAGATTGGACTGGGCTTTGGGTTTTGGGTCAGGTTTAGGATAAGCACGAGGTTAGGATATGATTTAGGAGTCAAATAAGGTCTGGGTTTCGGGATACGAGAATAAGAACCCATTAGGAATCAAGTGTAAGTGATAATATTTTAAGCACACAAGGAAATTGTCAAATTTCGTAGAAAAAACATTTATTGTATGGAACTTCATCTCAATTCAACATTTCTAGACTTGAACTTTAGCTTAATTTAACATTTCAAGACTTGAGTTTGGCTCAACATCTCAAGATCAGAAGGCTTAGAAGAATTTTAAGAGAAGAATCAATTGTATGCTAACCTATAGGTAAAAAAGAGCTTAGGAGTGACCCTATGTGTAACACCTCGGTTCCCGAAACTCGAGTATATTACTCGTTTTCCGAAAACTTGAGTGTTAACCTTTAAAGATAGCCTAAATTTCACGTGTGTATATATATATATATATATATATATTATTTTTTTTTTCTTTTCTTTATCAGAGTTAGCAATTTATCGAAATAGAAACAAATCAAGCATAAAAGGAAGCCCAAATATATATAGCAAAATATTTGAGTGGTTGTCCAAAGGCTTATACAAACTAATGTCCAAGTATTTACAAATGCATGAAAATACAAATTAAACATGAATAATATCTACAATCTAGGACCACAAGATCATCTAGCTCCTCATACTCCACATGAGCACCAACATGCACATCATCTATATACCTGCACACTGAATATGATTTGATAGCGTCAATGGCTATCCTAGTGAGGTATAACTCCCAAGATTTATTAAAACATCTCGGTAATTAAACATAATAGTCAGAAACAGTATATAATGAATATTTCATAATGACCATCATAGTAATAAAATAGAGTTTATCAAATATGCATAAATTGAATAAATTCCACAAAGATATTCTTGTTTAAATGCATGAATGCATGCACATGCTCACAGACCTGGGGATGTACATCCAGCTAGCAAAAAGGTCACCCAAGGAGAACTAGCCACCTGAAAAAGTATACAAAGGTACGCCCTGAGGAGAACTAGCCACTCGGAAAAGACCATGCAACGAGGACACCCAAGACAAACTAGTCTCCCAAAAAAGTACTCAAAGATACGCCGTAAGGAGGAATAGGCACCTAGAATAGTCCATGTAACAAGGACAAGTCATAGTGGTTCGAATGCACGCGATAATAAGTTACGGTCACTCGGTAAAATATTATATGAAACACCCCATAGTGACCCAAGAAACCCTGTGTCTTACATTGACCACCCAGTGAAGTCCGCATGCCATAAAATATATGATTAGTCCAATCATTATTATTCTAATTTCAAACAGTCATTTTAAGAAAGCTCAAAGGTCACTATGGGGGGCTCGTCACCCAGTATAGACCGACAGATCGGGCATAGTATCTTATACCACCATCCCCAGCTCATGAGACTTTAATAAATAAGATGTTTAAGGGTAACCTCTTCAACTAGTGGCCAATCATAGTTCAACAAGTGGAACTTACCATCACAAGGTTATACGAAAGTAATCCATCAAAGTCATAAAATGACATATAGTCAATCAAAGACATATAAGGCAATTAGTTCATTCAAGGATGCGATAGAAAGAGATTGTCACCAAAAAGCCACAAAGGCACAAGCGATCTACAAGATGGTAAGTCTATGACATAATCTCAATAAGTCCATTACACAATTTTTCACTAGTTCGAGGACCCCCAAAAAAGGTTGTCTTGCCTAATATTTATGTGAAGGTTGTCCTACGAATTATTTGGAGTCAATGTTTCAATACTCAAGCGATTGAGATTTTTGGAATCTTTACATATTCTGGATTTATTTCGATTATTTGTTATTGTCCTATTCACCCTCCCCCCTCTAGGACATCGTTAGCTCTCCATTTCACCCGCTGATCGAATGCTACTCTAATTATGAATGAATGATGGTCTGTCTACGATTGGATGTTAATCTAACCATATATGGGCATTAGAAATGCGTCCAAATATTATTATATCCCTAATCGAAATACTTTGATTGTGGTCGGATGATAATCTAACTATATATAGTGTGGGAAGCAAATCTACATGGATTGCTTGCTTAATTAAGTATGACACTTGGATTTCCGTCGCAAGAGTACCGTACTCAAGGTACGAAACTGGGGTGTTACATATATACTTAATCTTAATTTATATTCTAAATAATGCGATTAGTGTGTCGCTAATTTTAACCCATAATTAAATTTTCAAGGGTGGAGAACTTTGAATATTTAAAGAACATGAGGTAGATGTTTTAAATAGAGTTAGGGGTATTTTGAAAATTGAAAAATTAGTTGTTGTCTAACATAAGGTTCAAATTTAACCTACGAAATTAAGTGTGACACTTGGATTTCCGTTGCAAGAGTACCGTACTCAAGGTACGAAACCGGGGTGTTACATATATACTTAATCTTAATTTATATTCTAAATAATGCGATTAGTGTGTCGCTAATTTTAACCCATATTTAATTTTTCAAGGGTGGAGAACTTTGAATATTTAAAGAACATGAGGTAGATGTTTTAAATAGAGTTAGGGGTATTTTGAAAATTGAAAAATTAGTTGTTGTCTAACATAACGTTCAAATTTAACCTACGAAGGGTCATAATTAGTTTAGATTTACCTGTGAGTAACATTTGGCCATTTTTACTTATTTAATAGAAAAACAAAGAAACATAAGCTTTGGTTCTACAAATATATGTATCCAAACACATATATGTCCTCTTACTGTGTAGTCCACCTTAAGCATATTTTGGAGAGCTTGTGCAACAAAGAGACTGTGAAGTGTTGTCATCCACTCCATACATATGGTGTGTCGACTCATGTTACGATGTTACTAGAGATAGATCGAACACTTGAGTGGACAATGTCATGGGAACGAGTGAGGATGTTTTGCCTACCATTGAAACCATTCCTAACCCTTTTATCTTTCTCTCCATAGCCATCACCTTTCCCTCCATCTCTCCCCTCTTCTCCTCACGTTTTTCACATGCCATAATTCATATTATATACAACATTACCATTAAAATTAGAAGGACTCAACCTGGATCCAACTTGACGTGGTTTAATTTTAATTGCGTCCAAGATAGAGGACCTAAACGACTAGACTTTAACGGCCGGCTTCAAAATCTAGAGGAACCATAACATAAATTCAAAATGGGTTTGAAAATTTAAATGTAGATCGATGTGTTAAAATCAGGTCGGATCCTTCAGGTGCCCTCCCTAGGATTTTGGTATGATTTTAGATATGTTCCTATCGTCTGTCCCACCTGGATTTGGACGAAACTGATACTCAGAGTGCATCTTACTCCGTATTTGGATGCCACACATAGAAAACAGTCGGCCCTAAACAGCTTTGACCACACGGTAACATCATCATGCAGATACTGCACTGGACCATTGGCTTCACAGGTGCTTTTTGGGGAAGTTTCCATACTAATGATGTGAGTGGCCTAGAGCCTAAAAATAAGCTCGATCTGAAACTCAGGTGGGCCACACCTCAGGGACAATTGGGAACATAAAGAAGGAAGATGCCTGCCATAGAAACTTCTAAATTTTCAGTGATGCCATTGTGGTGTGTATATGACATCCCAACCATTCATTAGGCCCAAAAAATAAGCTCCATCCAAAACGCAGGTCGGCTATACCATGTGAATTTAGAGGTATGAGACATGATTTTACATTGTTTGTTGTAGTGAGGCGCACCTAAGTTTTTGGTTCAGTCTGACTTTGGGGCTACTGGACCAACATGGTGGGCCAGATCTGATGCACAATTAAGGACGCCCATTTCCCGCCAAAGTCTTTCACAGAAGTTCCTGCCCTGGGATGCTAAGTGGGCTCACCATGATGTTTCTGAAAAATCCACCCCCGTCCATCCGTTTTTACAAATCATTTTAAGACCTTAGAACAAAAATTACGTGGATCCAAGACTCAGGTGGTCCACACGAGAGAAAACACTGGACTTTCAGTGACCACCGTTTAAATATTTATATGGCCATAAAAGTTTAGTACAAGACTAATATTTTTGTATATTCACTTCATCCCAGTGGGATTGAACTTATAAATAGTTTGGATGGCATATAAATATCAAGACGGTGGTCAGGAAGTTTTCAATGGTGGAAAACTCTTTATCTGACTTTCCTTCTCATGTGAACCCCTTTAATTTTGGATCTACCTAATTTTTTGTATCATGTACTAAAATGATTTTAAAAAACGGATGAACGGAGTGTATTTTTCAGAAACATCATGCTGGGCCATGCAGCATCCCAGCGCTGTAACTTCCTGCCAAAGGCTTTGGCAGGAAATCCGCATCCCACAATTAAGGTGACACACACACATCAAAGTGGGCCCGCACATCTGTATGGGAATCCGAATTTGAATTTAAACCGTGTGGGACCCACTGTGTTGTACATGTGCCACCAACCACTCCATCAGTTGCGCTCGCCCTAGTAAGGCAGGGCGAATGTGTACGCAATGTTTTCACGCAGTGAGTAAAACACCCAAGTTCTGTGGGGCCCACCATGTTGTAAATGAAAATCTATTCCGTCCATCAGTTAAGTACTCCTTTTTTGAGCTGTACATAAAATTTATCAGAATGACAGAAACTCTTAAGGGCCACACCATTAGGAAAAATGAAAATTTGCTCCTAAAACCTCTAAGTTCATATGGTGTGGCCATGCTTACTTTTAGATCAAGCAGATTTTTCTAATTTTCACTTCATCCTAGTGATTTATATATGATTAACGGATTTGATGAAAGATACAAACCATGGAAGGCCCCAACGCCCAACCTATGGTTGGAAACCCAGCCCCATTGTTCCCTGTGGTACGGCTCAAATGAGCAGTGGATTTGGATGATATTTTCACTCATGTTATAAAGTCCAGTATAGAATCTTATGGACGGATTGGATGTTATATAGACAACATGGTTCGGTCCAGAGAGCTTTGATGTTTTACACGCTGCCTAAGGCGGGTGTTGTAAAAGATTCAAGTCCAGGCAGTCAGAGAACGCCGACGCCAGATGGATCCAAAACCGAGGCGTGCAACACACCAAGGAGAACAGTGGGGAACATTGGAGAGCGGAATGCACGACATAAAGGCTTCTGGTCTTTTGTTGGGCCCACCTAGGTGCGTATATGTCATCCCAACCGTTCATCGCTACGTCCGAGTAGACATGATCTGACATTCTATCCTCTAGTTGGTGCACCATAATTTGGAATAACGATGGTTTTAGGCTACTGAATTTCACATTTAATGTGAGATTCCGGTGCCACAGACAACACAATGGCCCACAGAGATGGACTATATGGTAACTTTTCTCGTTCCCGTATGGGAAGTGCTGGCTTTATGTTTGGTTGGGTCACATGTGACATTTTTTTCTTTTTTCTTTTGGGTTAGCTTGTTAGTACACGCCCATGTCAGTACACACACTTCATGTTAGCCTGGTATCGATACCAAGCCCTCAAGTGTTGAAACGACGTATCAGTCTGCCAGTTGAGCCATGGATCTGGGTGCAGGGTCACTTGTGACCAGTGCTGGCAAGTCGGAACTAGTTGTGTGGCTCAATTCAAATTGAACAACTTGACCCAAGCACCAAGTAAGGTAAATACTCAACATGTGAGTATACTATAATTGAGACTTGAGAAGATCAGCTGTCTATCCAATCACACTGAGACTTGAGAAGATCAGTCACCTGATTAGGTGATTGCTGAAGAATTGGGTTCCCCCTTAAGAAATAGATTGCACATTGTCTTTCATATGAAATAATTTTTATAAATATAAACTGACAACAAAATAAAATACTAAAATGAAGTGATTTTATTAATACCGGAAATAGTCCATGTTGTATACTTCTTATGCAATGAAAGGTGCTTTTTTTCATTAGGAACGGTCAAAAAATAGAGTACGACAACAAAATCTCGTATATTTGAATTGTATGGGACAATATATGTGTGGCATCCCATCTGTCCATCAGTTGCACCATCTCTCTTCCTCGTGTTAGTTTACAGTCTATCCATCAGTTGCACCATCTTCCTTATGTTAGGACTAGAGACTGAAATAAGCTTTGATCTGATACACCTACTATGGAAATTTCCAATATTTTTGGCCCACCATACTGTGTATATGCTATCCAAACCGTTCATCAAGTGGATTCGCATTGATGAAGGGATGCCCTGAAAATCAGCTCAATCTAAAGCACATGTGGGCCGGACACAATGTGAATTGAGTGGCTATAGGCATGACTTTACATCGTTTCCTATAGCATGGCCCACCTGAGTCTTGGATCAGGTTATTTTATGGGCCTCTGGACCAGCATGAGGGGCCGCATCTGATGCAACGTTTGGATGCCAGACAAGCATGGCGATACTCTGATTCCCAGTTTTGGTCTTGAAGCTGAAAACCTGCTAGATCCAAAAATCAGGTGGGCCACAACAAAGAGGACATTGGAGAAAGGGACCCCACAAAAATTCTAATATTTTTTCTAGGGTCGACGTGGTTTGTATTTATCATCTAAACTGTTCAGTACATGTTTCACACAAGGATCATAGCACACCCCAAAAATGAGCTTGTTCCAAAATATAAGTGGCCTACACCACGTGTACTAAGTGATTTTAAGCCTGATTCGACATTGCCACCTGCAGCAAGTAGTTTTGGACCGGTTTGATTTTTGGGATCATGGACCGGCATGTAGGGTAAGGGCACATATAATCCAAAATTTAGATGCAGCACATACGGTGGCCCCACAAAGCTCACCCGTATCCTGACATGACATAATGTAGAGTGGAGTACGGATTAGCCACTGAGGAATGATCCAATACGGACCGGAATAGTCTGCAACAACTGTTTTATGCAGCAGATTTTTTTTTTTTAAAAAAAAAAAAAAAAAACGGTAACCTTTGCGGGCCACCAAGTTGTATATGCATCATCCACTCTGTCTATTTGGTTCTATTCTTCATTCAAAGCCACGAGACAAATAATCAGCCATATCCACGATTTAAGTCTATTACAACACATGAACAATGAGGATGGGATACCAACTAAATGTTTGTGT
>JAJHSJ010000011.1:29024145-29071012 GCA_021015155.1 Magnolia officinalis | reverse complement strand
TTATCCATGCCATCCATCTTTGGACGCTAGATGAAGGAAAACATGCATATCTGCTTGATCCAAAACTCTGGTGGGCCACACCACGTGGACCCCACCTGGACGCATGTGTTTTATCTCCACCATCCAGATTGTGGACGGTGGGTTGCATCGTGATGCAAGTGTTTTATCAATACCGTCCATTTGACGGTGGACCCCACCTATGATGTATTGTTCCATTCGTCTATCCATCATCTGGATGCTCGGCTAGCAGCCCAGTTACATAGCTGCAGTTTGACATCAGCAGTTCTGTGGGTCTGACCGTGAGGCATGTGTTATATCCCAACCGTCCATCTAGACGGTGGGGACCCCACCGACCATAGCTGCTATTTGATGTCAGCAGTTCTGTGGGCCTGATCAGAGGTATGTGTTATATCCAAATCATCCATCCACTTGCGAGCTCGTCTTAAGGCTTGAGATGAGAAATAAGACAGATCTATCTATCAAGTGGACCACACTGAAAACCAGTGGGGGGTTGAACGTCTACCATTGAAACTTGTTTGGGGTCACAGAAGTTTTGGATCAATATGAAATTTGTTTTCATCTTAATTTAGGTCTTTATGACCTTATGAGCAAAGTTGATGGAAAATAAATGTTATGGTGTGCCCTGTGAATTGTTTAACGGTGTTGAAATCATTATCTCCACTACTATTTGTGGTGCAATCCAGATGATATTTCGATATGTTCTTTTTTGGGTAATGCTCTAAAATGATCTCCAAAAAAAGATGAATGGTATAGATATAATAATAATGTTTTATCCACCCGTCCAGCTAGGACGGTGGGTCTCACTTGATGTACATGAGGCCCATGTGTGAGGCCGATGATGTATGTATATGTGGCCCATGTGTGAGGCCCGATGTGATGTATATGAGGCCATATAATGAGGCCGGCGTGATGTATATGAGGCCCATATAATAGGCCCGATGTGATGTATATGCGGCCCATGTGTAAGGCCCGATGTGATGGATATGTGGCCCATGTGTGAGGCCGATGTGATGTATATGAGGCCCATATAGTGAGGCCTGGTGTGATGTATATGTGGCCCTTGAGTGAGGCCCATTGTGAGGTATATTAGGCCCTTGTGCGAGGGCCATGATCCCACTATATGTTGGCTCTATATGGGCCACTTCTTGGGAGCAATGTTGGTTAAATGTCCACATTGATGGGCAATGATGGTTAAATGTTCACATTATGACCTTCCCTTAGGCCTTTGTTTGGCCCATTCTCATCATTCTCTAAGTAGGTCAACCCAAATCATTGGGCCCCATTGATGTTTGCATGGTCCATCTATTCGTATTGGGATAATCCAAGATGTTGGGCTCCTATTAGTTGTTAGGAGGATTATTTCTTTTATCTTGGAGTCCATCTAGGACTTATTTGGGCCCCCTAGGGCATCTAGCAAGTTATATGGTAGTATGGATAAGGAATCATTTCCAGATCCTTAAGAATATAGGTAGGCCACCTAGGCTCGACCTTGATATGAGGAGAGTTTATTATCACCGTTGACGGAGGGATCCGTGCTGTTAGGTTTAGTATATCCACTGTTGAGGACTGACCCTTATGTTATGGATTTGTTGTCCATCTATGGACCCCACCTTGTATATAGGCCGATTATCGATGTCGACTAGGAGTATGTGATAAAACAACATCATGATACATGCCCATATGCATCATTTGCATGCTTGTGATGAAATGGGGTTGACCATTGAATATGCCTTTGGGCAAGTTGTTTATGGGACTCCCTGATAGGCGAAGTTGTCCCTCATGAGTGCACGGTACAAGCAGGATCGATGCATGACTAGATTGTATGACTCATGCATCTTGCATTGTGTGATATGGTTACTGTACGCCTTAGCGACATCAGGGCCGTGGCCTCCACAGGCACATCATGGATGGTTGGATTGGATACTGAAAATACTTGGTTCTAGCACTGTGGGCACATAGGATGTCCTTGGGTGAAAGTCCTAGAACCTTTTTTGGTTCCAAGAGGATGCTCCAACGTCGAGACTGAGTGGATTATGAGTGCACGAGGTCCGTATACTAGTAGGACGCGTCTCCCACTGTGTCCTGGTCAGTTGGAAGGGGGTGTGACCTTACCTGCTTGAGTGAGGGGGAAATATCTAGGTTGAGTTTGACCAGCTTGAGGAATGGGTCCACTATTGATGAGTCGGGCCCGATATTAGTAGACGAATAGTGAGGTATCTTCCACTTATCAAGTTGTGTGCTCGGATAAGGGCGGCAAGCTAGCGTAGAGTGTACTAGACCCCTGTGATTATTCAAAGTGAGAACTGTACTGGTATTTGATGCTCCAATGTTGAGCTATATTGATATGTGGATTCGGATGAGGATTGGTATGCTTGAGTTGTATCTCGCATCGCATGGCCTTATTATGGCCGACATCATTCATGCCTTGCATCACATGACCCTGATATGGCCGATAGCATTTATGCCTTGCATCGCATAGCCTTGGTACGGTCGATAGTATTCATGGATTTGCCAGCATATTCTGCATTACTCTGATATTGCATTCTGAGCACGCTTATATTACGCACACACGTACACCACCCTCTAAGCTTTCTATAAGCTTATACATGATTGATGCGTGCAGGTGATGCTAGGCCATAGCTGAGCAGGAGTAGGAGCGTGCCGTAGAGCTTCTGGAGCTTTCATTATTATTATCATTGTATTTCCCTTTATGTACATTGTACTTAAAGTTTTTTTTATCATAGTGGATTTTGTGATGATGTTCTTGTTATTGTTCGTGGGTTATGCTTATGGTTATGCTTATTACGAGACAAATTTATATTAAAAATCCTCCTTGTAGGATCCCAGGATCGAAACCTGGTATATGGGTGCCGGGAGTCGAGAATAGGGTACTACGGAGGCTGTTGATGCCGGATTCGGCAATCGAGAATTTTGTGAGCCTGGTTTTCGAGTTTGGGGCGTGACATTAAGTACATAACCAAATAAATGCCTAAAAGTTTAAGTATCATAAAGTAACTAATCCAAAGAAAAATAAGAAACAGCCACACTAGACTACTTCTGTTCCTCCTGCATCTGGAAGTAGGGTACTTCCTCCATGGGGTCCACCTATACATCCTTCAACACAGCAGGCTCAAAGGCACCTGCATCGTAAACATCTGGATTGGTTTACCATTTTACCAAATTGCACAAGGTGTCAATACACTTAAGCACAGGTAATGCAGAGATGTATTTGCCTAGACATATGCAGAAATGCCTGGCTTAGAACCAACAATGGCAATGCATCGACTAAACATCTCTAAAGACAAGATATCGGTTAAACAGGCACAAAGACACTTCCATCCCAACTTGATACCTTCAATAAAAGAAGGTTTCATAAGGGAAGTCAAATATCCTAGATGGATTTCTAATATTATCTCTGTGAAGAAAAAGAGAGGACAAATTAAAGTTTGTGTTGATTTCAAAGATTTAAACGAACAATGCCCAAAAAGATGATTTTTCACTACACATAACAGAATTATTGATTGATAGCACATCAAAATATGCAGTCATGTTTTTCATGGATGGATACGCCGGATATAATTAGATACACATAGCGCTTGAGGACGAAAAGGCTACCGAATTCAGGACATCTCTAGGAATTTATTGTTTTAAGGCCATGCCTTTTGGCTCAAGAACGTGAGGGCTACATATCAAAGGGCAATGCAGAATATTTTTCATGACATGATGCACAAACATGTTGAATGCTATGTTGATGATTTAGTGGTTCGGTCTAATGATCATGAAGAACATCGCGGACATTTGTCGTCGATCTTTCGCTGGCTTAGAAAGAAGCAATTGAAGATGAATCCGACAAAATGTGCATTCAGTGTGTCATTGGGTAAATTCTTGGGATTTGTTATTAGGCATCGGGGGGATCAAAATCGATCCGAGAAAGATTAAGGCTATCCATGAAATGCCTCCCTTGAAAACATTCAAAGAATTGAAAAGTTTGCAAGGGAAGTTAGCCTATATTCGTTGTTTTATATCAAATTTGGCTGGAAGATGTCAGCCATTCTCTCACCTCATGAAAAGGGGGGTAGAATTCGTATGGGATCAAACATGCCAGAATGTGTTTGATTCTATCAAAGAGTTATTAAAACAACCGCAAGAATTGACCACCCCTATAAAAGGCAAGCCTTTAATTCTATATATTGCAACATGCAAAAATTCCCCAGGGGCTCTGTTGGCTCAATGCAATGAAAATGGGAAAGAAAACACCCTTTATTATCTAAGAAGAACTTTGATAGGAGTAGAATGTAACTACTCACTCATCGAGAAAATATGTTTAGCCCTGGTATTTGCGTACAAAAGCTACAACACTACTGTCTCTCTCATGAGATAACTCTGATCTCACGAGCAGATCTGATTAAATACTTAATAACAAGGTCGATGATGTCGAGAAGATTGGCCAAATGGATGTTATTTCTCTTTGAATTTATAATCGCTTATGAACCGTCAAAAGCAATAAAAAGGTAGGCAATTGTTGATTTTCTATCAGCTCACCCGGTCCTAGATAATGAGGAGATTCATGATGAATTGCCAAACAAACAGGTGTTACTAGTCGAATTGTCTAATGCTTGGCAAATGTACTTTGATGGCGCCTCCCAGATGTCAGAAGCAGGAGCCGAAACAATATTTATTAGTTCTCAAGGCGATCTGCTTCCGTACTCCTTCACGCTGGGGGCGGCATGTACAAATAACGAGAACAAATATAATGCCCTCATTATAGGATTGAAAATAGCTCATGAGATAGAAATACAAGTCTTGCAGATTTTTGGAGATTCTAAACTGGCGATAAATCAGTTGACAACAGAATTCGAAATAAGAAAGCCAGACTTATTGCCTTATTGCTAACGAGCACAACAATTATTAGAGGGTTTTCGTAGTGTTGAAATTAAACATATACCACGATATGAGAACATGAGAGCAGATGCATTAGCCAGTCTGGCCGTGGCTCTTTCCTGCCATGATAATAGCTCTCTCATTATAACAATTGAAGAATGGAGATTTCTACCATCACCAGAGCTCTTGAGCGAAATTACTAGAGCATAACCAATATCTTGCCTAGATTCATCATCAATGACCGATGACAGCCCTTCATCGATTATCTTAAGTATGGAATTTTACCTGAAGAACAGTCAATGAGAGTGCAGATTAAACAGAGATCGAAAATGTTCGTCATGCACAATGAGGTATTATATCGAAAATCTTATGATGAAATGTTGTTACCTTGTCTGGATATAAAAGAAGCCTATTATGTACTGCGAGAAGCCTACTCAAGAGAGTGGGGGGCCCATTAGGCTGGTCGAAATTTATTCCACTGTATACATCACGGGGGTATTATTACCCTTCTATGTTTAAAGATGTAATTACTTATGTGAAGCGATGCCATGAATGCCAGGTGCAAGGCGATATTATACACGTACCGCCTAAAGACCTTCATCAATCAATGGCTTCATGGCCCTTTGTGGCTTGTGAAGACGGTAAGAGTGGAAGTACAATTATTAAACGAATGGCAAGAGTATATGGTACATAAAAGCTTCAATAAAGAGAAGAGAACTAGAAAGTGTACCATAAGCCACGAGAGAAATGAGATAGCCAGTCAAGGGGAGAGATCTCATGTATATCTGGAAATTTAATCATCTCCTTGAAAAGTTCGATAGTAGTCTCTGAGATCTCGGGTTGATGATTTATTGGGGAGAAATGTGTGAATCCCTCATTCGTAAGCATGTATTTGTCAAAGAAATTTCCTATAACAGGAAGGCATGCCATCCGGTACAAATCCAATAGAATAATACTAACTTCACCCAAAGGAAGATGGAATGAGTTAGTTATTGGACAACAATATTTGAGAAAACGCTTGAAGATGGTTGTATCCCTGTAGAAGTACCTTATGTCGCTTCGATTGCGTTCAAAAGATCGATTTGTATTAAGACATTCAAATACTTCTCAATAATAGTTCAGGCCCATGCACTGTAATAGTTGAGTGAAGACAAGAAGCCTCTAGTTCTGAACTCCCTATTTCCCCATAATGATTCTCTAGTGCGGAAGTGTTGTTGAACGATTTTGAAATAATGAGTAGGGTAAATGTGATGAGGGTTGTAGCATGGTTATAAGAATCTCATCGGAGAAAGTCTGTCGGTTTCTTGCTGAGACTATTTCTCTACGACATATCCTCCTATAATTTGAGACTTTGTCACAGTCCAGTGATCTGTGAAGACAAGTCTGCTACAAGTCATTTAGTTAGTTTGCTCATTATGAAGAATTGACCAATGATGGCATAAATTCATAAGGATGATGATCATTTTGTCCTAAAAAGGGCTGTGAAATTTAAATATTTTTTGATGCACTTCTACACAATTCCAAGTGTTTTGCAATTTCTTCTCCTATTAGGATTGTCGATTCTTACTCTTCAGTTGCCTTTTCTTTGAAGAAGAGATGGTCGTAGCTATTTCTCTATTAGAAAAACAAAAGTCGTCAGTTCAAATGTTGATGGAAACTGGTTCTTTAAAGAGTAAGGGGTTTCTGGTGGTGATTATTTTATCTTTTTGCAAGCCGGTCTTCAGATTAAGTAGGCCGAAATTGTTCAGAGGAAAACTGTTGAAGAGTTGGATGCTCTCGAGAAGCACTAGATGCTCTTTTACTTCTCCTCCTAGCCATTTGATTATAAGAAAAAAGATATAAGACATGGGAAATTTTGGTAGAGTTTTAGTGCTTGGACAAATTTTTCTACTAAGGTAGTGTTACGCGTCGTGCAAAGAATGATCATTGTGCGACCGCGCAATCAAAGCGTGTTGCGCGGCAACATGTCAGAGAGGCAGAAATTCGGGAAGCTGAAAAAGAAGTGATGCAAAGAGAGCAGAGTTTGATATATATACCCAACAAGACCCGATTAGGCGTTGCACGAACCCGATAGCACAGTAACCCATGAGCACGCACGCAATGGGTTGAAGGAAAGAGAGTTTTCATTGGTCATCGATTAATCAAAGGAGAATCAAGGGGGCATCTGTTGGAGTGTAAAAAATAATAAAATGGATAAATAATAAAGAATGGAAATTAACATAAGGAATATAAAGAAGATTCATGCCCGCACAATGGAGATTGGTTGGGCGGTGCGCAGCTGCGCGAGACATATATTAATACGTGTAGCACCGGTCGGGGTTAACCATTTTTTCCAGAATTTGTTTAATTTCCCTATTGGAAATCTCAGCTTGCCCTCTTGTCTGTGGGTGGTATGAGTGCTCACTTTATGAGAGATGCCATATTTCTTCATTAAGTTCTAAAATGGCCTATTACAAAAGTGTGAACCTTCATCACTAATGCTGGCCCAAGGCGTTCCAAACTGGGAAATAATATTTTCTTTTATGAATCGAATGACCATTTTATGATCATTATTCCAACACAGGATCGCTTCGACCCACTTAGTGACATAGTCTACTACTAACAAAATGTAAATATTCCCAAAGGATTAGGGGAATGGGTCCCATGAAATCGATGCCCTAACAATCGAATGCTTCAATAGTAAGAATGGGGTTCAGAGGCATCATATTTCGATGGGACAACCCTCCCAATTTATGACAATGCTCACAAGCTTTGCAAAACTCATGAGTATCTCTGAACATCATGGGCTAGTAAAAGCCGCACTGCAGAATTTTGGTCGTGGTCTTTTTAGGAGAAAAGTGACCACCATAGGCCTGAGAATGACAAAAGGAAATGACACTCTAAAGTTCATTGTCTGGTACACATCTCCTTTATATCTGGTCTGGACAATATTTAAATAAATAAGGATCATCCCAGAAAAACTTACGTACTTGGACGAAGAACTTTTTCTTATCTTGCGCAGTTCAATTTGCCGGCGTGAAACCTGTGGCAAGATAATTCGCAATATTAGCAAACCAAGGTAGTTGAGAGAGTTTAAACAATTATTCATCAGGGAACATATCGTTTATTAGTGTCGGCTCAAGGGAATCAGGAACGTCAAGTCGAGAAAGGTCATCAGCCACTACATTTTCTACTCCTTTTTTATCTCGTATTTCAATATCAAATTCTTGAAGTAAGAGGATCCATCTTATCAGGCGGGGCTTGACATCTATCTTAGAAAGAAGATACTTTAGTGCGGCATTGTCCATGTAGATGACGATCTTGGATCCGATCAGGTAAGACCTAAATTTGTCCAAAGCGAACACTACGGCTAAGAGTTCCTTCTCCGTAATAGAGTAGTTCGCTTGGGCAGAATTTAGAGTTCTACTTGCATAGTAAATAACGTAAGGCTTCTTTTCTTTTCTTTGGCCTAACATCGCCCCAATAGCATAGTTAGATGCATCACATATAATCTCAAAAGGGATGCTCTAATCGGGTGGCCGCATGATAGGTGCGGTAGTTAACATGCCCTTGAGCTTAGTGAAAGCTTCTTGACATTGTTCAGTCCACTCGTATGGTACATCCTTTTGAAGTAGATTGCATAAAGGACGAGAGAAATGACTAAAGTCCTTTATGATTCGTCTATAAAATTCGGCGTGTCCTATGAAGGATTGCACGTCACATATGCTCTTAGGTGGAGGTAGGTTAAAGATAAGATCAATTTTTGCTTGTCTACCTTAATTCCCTTGGACAAAATTATATGTCGAAGCACAATTCCCTTGGGAATCATGAAATGGCATTTCTCCCAATTTAAAACCAAATTCTATTCCTTACATCGCTTCAACACACATTTAAGATCTTCTAAACACTCGCTGAAGGATGGACCAAGGATAGATGAGTAGTCCATGAAGACCTCTAAATATTGCCCCATCATGTCAGAAAAAATACTCAACATACATCACTGAAAAGTGGAGGGGGCATTAAACAGTCCGAATGACATCCTTTAGTAAGCAAAGGTGCCAAATGGACATGTGAACGTTGTCTTTTCTTGATCTTCAAGGGTTATCTCAATTTGGTTGTAGCCCTAGTAGCCATCAAGGAAGCAATAGTAAGAGTGACCAGCTAGCCTTTCCAAAATTTGATCAATAAAGGGCAAAGGAAAGTGGTCCTTCCTTGTAACAGTATTCAATTTTATGTAGTCAATGCACATTCTCCTACCAGTAATAAATTTAGTTGGTACAAGTTCATTATTGGCATTGGCTACGATGGTGATTCCATACTTCTTAGGAACAACCTGAGTTGGACTCACCCATCGACTGTCGGATATAGGGTATATTATACTCACATCTAACAATTTAAGTACCTCAGCCTTAACCACTTCTTTCATATTTGGATTTAGTCAATGTTGTGGTTGTCGGGAGGTTTTGCATTATCCTCAAGATAAATGCGGTGAGTATAAATCAAAGGATCAATTCCCTTGAGGTCCATAATTGACCATCCAAGGGCTTGTTTATGCTTAATGAGAGTAGAAATAAGCATACTCTCTTGTTCTTTCTCTAGGTGGGAAGAAATCACCATCGGGTATGTCTCATTTTGACCTAAGTAGACATATTTAAGATCAACGGACAAAGGTTTTAGGTCAAGCTTCGGTGCTTTGAGGCTAGACGGTAAAGGCACTACATTGGTTTGGGACAATTTCTCAAATTGTGGCCTCCACCGATTAACTTCAAGTACCTGTGTAACATCTCAAAATTTCACGGGCAGAGTTTATACTCGTGCCCGAGGAAATCGGGTGTTAATAATAGAATGAATTGGATGCTTTAAAAAAATCTCACCTCTTTTTTTTTCCATTTATATTACATCCAGATACATTCATGAAGGTAACATTCATGAGAATAAAATTGACTGTATTGATTATTTCATCAGAGTAAAAGAATTCAATAAATAATCAAATGCCTTCATTGAGGGTCAAATATTGCATATTATCCCCCATTTATTTCTTGGTTTTATGAACATGATAATGCTTAATGTTTTATTTTACTGATGTTTGTGTTGTAAGGTGAATTTAAGAGCTTGGATTGAAAAGGGTGCTAAAACTTGTTCACAACCCCAAGTGTAAGGTTGCGATGTAATAATAATCTCGGTAAGATTGAGGACGAATCCACAGGGACTGATCTTGTGCGTTTTTGAAATTAACTAGAAGTAAAACTAGAAGAAGATGTAAAACTAATTCTGAAGTGATTGAGAGAGTAATTGTAAATTAAGTAATTAAAACTAAGAATTTAAAGGTGGGAATTAGGGTGCCAAGGATCTACTTGTAGTGAGCAGAGAGCCCTCTTGCTTGATTCAAGTAACACAATTAGAATTGGAGTCCTATCCTATCCAATTGGAAAATATATCAATAAAATTAAATATGAACTTCCATTGACCTAATTCTCAATGAAGGAGAACTATAATAATTGGCAGGGATTCTATCACTAAACCATGCCCAGGAGACAATGGCAAACAACAAGATTTACCAATCCCATAATCTCAAAGCAAGATTGTGAAGATTAGGAAGGATTTCATCACCCTACCATGCCTAAGGGATGATGGTGAACAACAAGACTTACAAATTTCACAATCTCAAATCAGGAAAAGAATATACTCAAAGCTATTGCAGATATATTGTAATTTGAGTCATAATAAACCATTAAAAACTGAAAGTATTCTTTAAATATCAAATTAGAATCCATGGAGTTCAACATAAACATTAATTAAATCAATAGAAACATCCAATCATGCTACAAGTTTCACCTCTTAGCCCTAGCTAAGAAGTTTAGCCAACCATAGACATGATTGGACCAAAGTATCTTAAGAAAAATGTGAAAACAACTAAGGAAGAAGAAGAAAAACTCTTGGCGACGACTTCTCTAGCCTTTTGCTTCACTCCTTAAACCCTAAAAGATGCCTAGGAACATCCTAGGGAGTCCTATTTATAGTAGTGGAACTCCAACTTTCGCACCTAGTTGGAAAACTCTAGAAACCACCTCAAAATTACGTAGTTTGTTAAAATAGACTTACTCCGCTGTTTCCCAAAATAGACTTCAGTCTGAGCAAGTTCACAAAATGACCCAGAGTTTCAGAATATGCTTTTTCAAGACGATTTCAAGATTCCTTTTCTTCGCTTCAAATCTTTAATTCTCATCATTCCTCACTTGGTTTTCTCAGAACTTTAGTATGTGAATTCTTCAATCTTGGTCTCCTAAGATTCATGCCTCGCCTTGGTGATTCTTAAGCATTAAATACATGCTTTTAGCACCCTTTTCAATCCAAGCTCTTAAATTCACCTTACAACACAAACATGAGTAAAATAGAACATTAAGCATTATCATGTTCATAAAATCAAGATATAAATGGGGGATAATATGTAATATTTGACCCTCAACAGCCCTCTCAATGGAAGCTCATTACATTTATCGAGTTTGCACTGAAGTATAAAACTAAATCATAAAATTATTATCTCATTCTTTCAGCATAATCTTCCATAGTGAGATGGTCTTCTAGGTCTTCAATCTGTACATCACCTACATCATCTGTACGGTTGGAGAGGGTCAATGCCCTACTCATAGTGATGGTCATCCTTCAAGATTAACAATAATTCAAGAGAAATATAAAAGAATATAAAGGTTCTGATACGTCCAGTACTCCACAACTACGAGAGGTATCAATATGCGCAAGCAACCTACATGAGTTGCATGCCTAGCAAAGTATATGCAGTTCATCACACTTAGCGATCGCCATAAGGTGGAATATGATTAGACTTATCCAACTTGCCCCGCATTCCATTCTACGGAGATTCACCGGCGTGTCCCACATTTTACATGGTTTTACGCAGTTATCCTAAGAATAACACAATACATGACTGAAGGAATTATGTGACACGATTTGTTCATGGAGCGACTATTTGTGACATCCAATCCCGGAAGTGATATAATACGTATTATGAATTACTTACATCGATTTGTGCACCACTACCCATGAAACATGGAATTACATGTCGCCATCGGGGCCACTACTGAAAAAGAATTACGTCCATGATATTTATTCGACCCTAGAGGTGGGATACCCAACATAGTACTTGCACCAAAAAGGGAAATCCATTGAATTGTGGGAGCTTTAGAATCCAAGACACATGCCCAAGCCGTGAAGGAAAATAGCACAAGCCTAACCTAATAAAGGAGATGGGTAGCAATGGCTAACTCAACAAAGAGGAGAGTGGCAATGGCCAACTCAATAAAGAGGAGAGTAGCAAGGGCTAACTCAAACAAATTGATAAAGGCAAGGGCAAGGCCTGTATCCATTGCCCCACATAATTTCATAAAGATCAATCGTAATTAATCTCATCCCATAATCTCAAAGGATAAATAACAGTTGGCAGTAAATTAAACAATTGCAGAGAGAAAATCATGAGAACAAATAAAAGGCATGGTTAACTTAAATTAATGTATGCTTAAAGGAAAGTGAACTTCACATAAATTCTGAAAGGCCATGAATGTTTATCATCACTCCCTAATCAATATTCCCAAAGGATAAATAATTGGTGTTGGTAAACAAATGAAGGGAAGTTCGCAATGCCCTGAAAGCATGTAAATGTCAAAATAACATCATCTCTAAATCAAGTAAGCTTAAAGGAGAAAACCCTCACCTCTAGTTGTTGGACTGTCCTCAACCAAGGCTAGACGTCCAGATACACATCTTAAGATTAAATTCTACCCTAAACCGCATGGTTTGAATGGTTATGATTAAGTTGGGTTTGGCTTATGATAAGGATAGGTTTACCTTCATTACTAATCAAATTAAGAGCACTTGAATCGAACGTTATTTAGATGAATAAGTTACCTTATCTAGCACGCTCAGCCCACAACACTCCCACTTTCTTCTTCTTCTTCTTCTTCTTCTTCTTCTTCTTCTTCTTCTTCTTCTTCTTCTTCTTCTTCTTCTTCTTCTTTTCTTCTCTCTCTCTCTCTCTCTCTCTCTCTCTCTCTCTCTCTCTCTCTCTCTCTCTCTCTCTTTTTTTTTTCTTTTCTTTCTTCTTTTCTTTCTTCTTTTCTTCTTTTCTTTTCCTCTTTCTTTCTTTCTTTCTTTCTCTCTTTCTCTTTCTCCTCTCTTTTTCTCTCTCACAATTTCTCTTCCTTTTTCTCTTGTCGGCGTGCTTCCCGACGTCAGGAGGGGTGTATTTATACAAACAAGGACCTTCTGGAGTCTTCTTGCATAGGCTCCATAACAAGCGAATGAGCTGCGCAGTTTTCTTAGTTATGTGCGAAAACCGTTTACATCAGTTTCTTTCTTCCTTCTATCTCGAGGAGAACTTGCTGGACTTTTTGGAGGGATTTTAAGAGCATCAGGGGTTCTACTGAATGGTCATCTCGGATCGGCTCTTACTCCCTAATCTTGGTCGTGAGAGCTCTTGCAGCATGGTCCATTTTACTGTCGGAGGTGTACAATAGAGAGGATTAATGGGTCCGCTATAGACGAGTCGGGCCCGATATTGGCAGGCGGATAGTGAGGTCTCTTCCACTCACCTTGTGTTACGCACGATGGGGCGGCAATCTGGTTTGGAGTGTAATAGACCCCGGGGATTTTCCTAGAGATGTACGGTACTGATGTGTGGGCTTATTTAACAGGAGTTACATACTCATTCATTCATTCATTCACTATCCACTTGGGCTGGTGGTGTGCAACTATTTGTTACGTGTACATTCGCAATGGCTAGGATTTCGGTTTGGGCACGTAACTAACCTGAGATCAGGAGTTTACCAAGTTGAGTCTGACTATCCAAATTTAGGTATGAGACTAGTTTGGATAGAAGTCCCTTGTGGTGGGCCCCGTAGCCTGCGATACTATGTATTATCATCCCAACTTCACACTCTAGCTTGGTCATTTCATTCGCATCGCATATTGCATTACATCCTCAGCACATAGTATTTGGCTTACTATCTTCGCATTGCATAGCTGATCTACATTGCTTCCTTAGTATATGATATTGGTTTATTATATTTTTGCATCGCATAGCCTGGATAAGGGTGATGGTATTTATGGGCTTGTCAGTATTTCCACTTACTCTGATTACTCTAATATTGCTTACTGGCACTTACCTTATGCACACACTTTCACCACCCACTAAGTGTTCTATAAGCTTATGTACAATAGATGCGTGCAGGTGGCGTTAGGTTGCACCAGCTTTGAGCTTAGAGCATGCAGCGGACCTTTGGAGCTTTGATTTTCGATATATGTATTTCTTTTTCAGCACTGTATTTAAATGTTTATATTAGTGGATTTGTGATGATGATGATATTACCTTTATGATTTAGGTTTACTTGTGGTTATGCTTCTTATGAGACAAATGTACATTGGAAAATCCTCCTTGTAGGATCCTAGGATCGAAATCTGGCGTATGGACGCTGGGAGCCGAGAATGGGGTACTACGGAGGCTATCGGCACCGGATTCAGAAATCGAAAATTTTGTGAGCCCGATTTCCAGGTTTGGGGCATGACAGTATCTATTACTACAACGGAAGCAGAATATGTTGCAGCTACATAAGCGTGCAAGGAGATGGTGTGGATGCAAGGTTTCATGGAAGAGTTGGGTAAGAAGCAAGCAGAATGCAAGTTGTACAGTGACAGTCAAAATGTAATACACTTGGCTAAGAATTCAGCCTTTCATTCAAGGACCAAGCATATTGACATCAGATATCACTCCATACGTTCGTTACTGGAAGATGGATCAATTGCTCTGGAGAAGATCCATACAAGTGAGAATCCTACAGATATGATGACCAGGGCGGTCACATGGGAGAAGGTGAAGCTCTATTCAGCTTTCATTAGTCTTCAGGCTTGAAGATGAGGAGGTGGTGCACTCCGGATGAAGAAGACAAAGGTTTATGGCGATGTGTCTCCAAGTGGGAGATTGTTGAGATGTGGAGCCACATCTAGACGACCGCTCAACCAGTCGAGTGCCCTGCTCGACCGGTCGAGTGGCCCACTCGACCAATCATGGACTGGCTCAACTCAAAGTCCAGCAAGCATCGATTTTTTGGTTCCGCTGTACTCAACCAGTCGAGGCCCATGCTTGACCAGTCGAGGTTATGCAAATTCGTTTTCGGATTTGATGCGGACTGCGGATTTTTTAGTAGGTTTTTGCAAGGGTGTTAAAGGGAAATTGCCTAAACTATAAATAGAAGTCCCTAGGGCTTTTCTAGACATAATGAGAGTTATTCCAAGGTGTGGGCAAAATTTCTCTGTACTTTAAAGGGAGAGGTTAGTATATTGCCTTGTAATCTTCATTTTTCTTCATAGTGGAAGTTTCATCCGTGGTTTTTTACCCTTATTGGGGTTTTTCCACGTATATCTTGTCTTGTGGTTTGTTTGAAATGCTTTGATTCTTTTTCTAGTTTATATTTCTTCTTGTTTATCATTTGTCGATGAGACCGAAGATTGGATCTCAGTTAACTGCGTTGTTGGCGTTCTACGCAACAGCTCGGACTCAAAAATGAGTTGAAAGAAGTGATTCCCAATAAAATACAAACGCTTTAGCGTTTACAGAATGTCTTCCAACATATCATCTAATTTGCCCGCTTATGAGGCCTCCTTGATGAAGTGATTGATATTGAAGATCAGTTAAGATTGGTTGAAGTTGACGAGACCCCATCAAAAAACCTCCTTCAGATAGCTCTTTACACCATTGAGGAAGGAAGAGGAGTTGAAGTTGGAAGTCATGGTTGTAAGATCAGGGGGTTATCAATGTTAGTGTGAGTTTGAGATGGGGTCCAAACCAGTTTAAATAGGTAAACATGTAGACATCCTGGCTTTTATTTCGGAGGATCATGCATGACCCATTGAATTCCAGATGTCATGTCATCAATTGTTTATAAAGAATAAAAAAGAAGGAAAATACTAAGGTGACTGTTGATAAAAAGAAGGCTCGACGACCGATTTTATTAACACATGGTTATAGTACAAAAGATAGATAGTAACAAGTCAATGGAAGAAAATTGCTAAATTAACACTTCAACCTCTTGCAATTGACCCTTCATCATGCGCAAGGTGACCTCATGTTTGGTGACTGCTCGACGAACTCGGCCGATGGTTGCTATTTGAGCCTTAGCGGACGCAGTCCTCGACTATTTTTTCTACTGATCGTCTTCAACACTCCTCTCCTCAAAATTTCTCTTCAGCATCATCAGCTCTACCTCTACAACAATGATCTGTATGCTCATTTCCTCCAACTTAACATCAGAAGTTTTCAATTACGTGTGGCAGGCCGATGGTTTATCAATGATATCCTTAGCCGTATCCATTTAGGATTTTGTTGTTATGTGCTTAGTCTCAAAGTGACCAATGATAGCGCAGAGCTCATACTTCTCCTTAATATATCCCAAGAAATCCCCAGGGTGGCAATTTGGCCATGAGACTCATGTCCAAACAAGAGAAGGCCCGATATTGATCGATTAGCTGCGTGAGCCTATCAATCATCTCAATCGATATAGTCCCGGATAATCCTGAATGTACAAGGGTTCAGAGTTCTTCTTTGAGGCATTGCAATTTTTTTGAGAAAGAAGAGGACTTGGCCACATTTATATCATCGAGAAGAGCTTGTTAGAGGGAGGAGATGATGTCTTCAATTAGAAGTGTGTCTTCACTAGTTGCAAAAGAGGTCGAGGCGTCATCCGCAACCATCGGCACTGATATGAGAACTGGAACCGAACTAGGCAGAAGAATATTGGCCATAGGGGTCTCCTCTACTGCCTGATCATGGATAATCACCTCATATGTTGCATTCAATTGAAGAGGTTCTTCGACGATTGAGGGAAGAGATTCTATGGTCGGAGGAAGTTGGTGAACATATTAAGGAATAGGTTGAGGGAACGATCCTTTGTTTGAGCCTTGAGGAGTGGCACTTAAGGGACGCTCTTCTTCTTCTTCATCTTCTCGGTTGACAGTGGTAAGCAATGTCTGGGGAAGATCGACCATATATTCAGAATCGGTGATAATGGTTGTAACTTTAGGGGAAGCATGAGAAGGGAGAGCCTCAGTATTGAATGTTCCCTTAGAGTTAATAGTTTGCACATCAGGAATCTCAAGAGCATCGATCGATGGCCGACGTTATTGTAATGGTTAAACCATAATGATTTGTTTCTCTGCGGCCGATAGCTCTCGAGTAACTACAAAGAAAGACAAAGTTAGCAGGAAAAAATGGGATAAAAGACTTAGGGCAGTTGTACGAGTGAAAATAACCTCACTTAAATCAAAACGGATGGCATAGTTGACGAACCGGAATGGTGGCGGACTGGTGTGATAAGGAGTAAAATATTTATCATCGAACGGAAGACCAAGATTGTTTAATATTTCCCTATCCTGCCATCATCTATTCCAACATTTATTATAGTGAGCTTGTCAGTGACGTTTCAGACCTTCCTTAACTTCTTTGGAATAGTCTTCAACGGAGAGACATGGCCAATATTTGGTCTTGAAGTGTTTTTCAAATGAAGACATAGCCTCAGCCGAGGAAGTACCTGATTGTTGTCGTCCCTTAGATGAGGTCAGTAGTGGCCGATTTGCTATGGTCGGTTGAGGGGGTGGGTCGAGGCACTTGAAGACTAAAAAGTAGGAGTCTTAGGAGGCAAACCAAGAGGAGTTCCTAAGTCAAGGATCCTATTTGGAGCTGATGGAGGCGGTCGAGTTGGTGGAGATGTGGGGGCGACAAGTGCCTTCACCATAGCTTTTTAGCACTTTGGTTGAGGTGCCGTCTTAGTTTGTGAAGCTTATGGGGAGGAGATGGTGGCCGATTTGGTCTTCGGCTTATTCGGTTTTCGGCTCGAAGTACTGGCCGATTATGATGTTGCTCTTTTCTTTCCTCAAACCTTTATAGTAGAAGAAAATTGGGCTATGATAGCTTGAGGAGACTTATTGATCAATTTTTTTATAATGACCCTCCCACCAAGAGGTGAAAGTGTCCATTACTTGAGCCTTATTTAGATAGAAGGGAAGGTCGAGAGTCAAACTAGCTGACCGAAAATTAGAGTTGAGACAATGATAGAGATCGATTCAATTGGCGATCAACCGAGTGAAGGGAGGTTAGTTGCAAGTTGTCTGAGTGAATGGACGAGGAATGCACTGGACTAATTGACGGGCAAGCAGGTTTGGACAGTATTGCTCGATTCCAGCTTTAGCATTCTTGCTAGTGTAAATCTTGCCATCATATGGGAGATCCCTACAAATGAGTTAACTTTCCCAAGTAAGATGTATCTGAGGTGCCTCCTGATCGTCTTCATTCTCGTATCGGCCGGTGAACCAAGCTATGTCAAACTATCTATCATGAAAGGGAGTAAACGACCGACTATGTTTACCCTTATTTAGAGAAAAGAATGAGTCCATATAAATGGAAAATATATGGATCTCCTCGGGAGAATGGATGACACATTCACCATACAAAGAATAAACAATAGGTCTTTTCTCTATTTCCTTCTTCTTCTTCTTCTCCTTCTTCTGCAGATACCTAGAAGAGTTCTTGGAGAAATTGTAAATTCTCTGAGAATTCCTTGGAGCTCTGCACTTGTGAATGAATCAAATAAAGGAGGGAAGGGGTATTTATAGGCAATCGCACGTGTGAACCCCATTTTCGTACAACCCAATCGAATTGCGTAGACGTGCATGGGACCCGATGTAAGCCGCACCATAGGCCGCTAACTGGCCCGAGCAGCACTTGTATTGCGCACGCAATGCCTCTACTCAGTATTACATAAAGATCTCTCTTTTTCTTTTTCCTTCTCTGCCTCGATTTCTTTACTTCTATCAATTCTTTCTTTTTTATTTTTGTGCTCCAACAGATGCCCCCTTGATCCTCTATTAATTTTGCTTCAAAATGAATGGAGGATCAACCGTTGTTTATTTAAGAATTTCTTTCTCAACTCGTTGCGCGGTTACGGGCAATGCATTGCGCTATCAAGTCTGCGCAACAACAATTCCGGTCTCGGGTCCCAGTCGACTATAAATACCAATCATTGCTTCATTTCCTTTACTTAACCATTTTCTTAGAGAGAGTTCTCTACGTGCATTCTGCCTTCCGCACAACAAAAACCCTCTACGCAAACAACTTCTGCGCAACGAAACTCAGCCCACAATCATCTCCTATGCAACCATCTCCTGCATGCAACGTGTTGCTCGCGCAACAGACCTCTGCTCTTGTAGACTCCATAAAGTAGCCAGACTCTTTTAAAATTTTGTCAAAGTCCATCATAGCCAAAACAAAAAAAAAAACCTTTCTGGAAGGACGAGCTATAGATGTCCTAGAGGGGGGTGAATAGGACTATGTCAAATATTTCGATACAATATGGAATAATAAAGCAAATAAACTCAATTGCTTAGAGTATCGAATTCTTGATATCAAATAGTTCGTAGGACAACCTTCACATAAAAGATTTAGGCAGGACAACCTTATTTCACGACATCTTTGAAATCAAAATATCAAACTTTAGCAAGAGCAAATGAAACATGAGATAAGCATACAAGTAATAAAAGCAATCACCACGATGCACAAAGAAATTATAGTGTCCCAGGGTCACCTTAACAACCTGATACAGTTATTGCAATTTTTACGGGCTATCACAACAAACCTACTTTGTGATTTTCACGGGATCACCACAAAAAAAGCCCGCTTAGATTTCCAAGCTATTTTAGAAAAATCCAAACTGAAATGAAAGTAAAACAGTATTTATCTTCGATGGGCGAGTCAAAGTCGTAGTTGTAGCTTGAATGCATCGATCTTCTTCTTGGAATATTGATGAAGTTGTGTATGCGTTCAACCTAAAAGAATATAGGGATTTATAAAGTATTCAATATAAAACAAATACCCTAAGTGCTATAAATTCAATTTTCTAAATCTAAATTAGAGTTTAGAATACTCTATTAAAGACAGTTAAAGCGTCTTGATAAAGAGAATGAAAATAAGTTAAAACATAATATTAGAATTACGCTCTAAAAGCTTAAGAGGATCTTGGCTTTCTCTCTTGAAAAGATGAATTTTCTCACTAACTTTGGTTATTGAAATGAATGAGAGAAGCCCTCTATTTATAGCCAAAGGATTTGGAAATTCAGTTGGTCCGAGTGTCGGTTCGGCTAGCCGAATTCCAATGATTTCATTCCAACGATACTCAGATTTCGAGGGATAGAATCTTTCAAAAATTCGGATGGCCCAAGCCCTAGTTCGGCTGACCGACCAAAGGGTTTGGCTGGCCCAATATGACTGAAATTCAAAATCATGTCATTGCTGGAAACTTGACTGAACAAGTCCGGGCTAGTCGAACGGTCATGTTCGACCGGCCGAACATGCCAAGGAAAATCTTATGATATCTGCAAAATTTGACTGAATCATGTAAGGTTAGCCGAAGACAATTAAGCTGGCCGAATCAGATGTTGGGTTGGCCTAACTTGAGTATATTTTACATAAAAGATTATCATTATAATGCTATATAAAATACACCTAACCTAAGGTCAATCTAAGGTTATACCACCTGATGGTTGACTCATACGGAGTGTTCCGATCTTCGAATCATATACTTTCATGACTTGAGATGTTGACTCTTCCCTGAGATGTTTGATCGAGTCAATGATATATCTTCATGAATTGTCGAAGAAAATCTTCATGAGAGCTTGCGATCCTTTCAGAACTACGAAATTTGACAACTAAATTGTGCTTGAGTATAAGCACTTACAATCTCCCCCTTTGTCAATTTCGTGACAAAACTCACTCATACAAATATACAACTCATTACAACATATTACAACATCTCAATAATACATCATATACATACGATCTATGATTCAAAGGAACATTTGTACACCACCAGAGATATCTTGGAACTTGTTACTCCCCCTTAAATCATGCATATGTAACTCCCCTTGAGCACTTAGTCACATGTATCACATGCATCAAAAATATATATAATTCCATAGAATCTATGCATGTAAGTGTAGGTGCTCATATGCTATTCAATGTGAGAGAGATGTTCTCATGATCATATTTGCATATTATCCATAGCTTTTCTCCCCCTTTTTGTTGGAAGTCGACAAAGGAAGAAACAAAATAAATGAAGTATTCAAGTAGATAATCAAGGATAATAACATACAACATAAAAACATATTATACATCATCCAGATATATGTAAGGAAGGAAAGAGTTATCATCTTGGTGCAAATAATCCAAAAGAGAGAATTAAAGTTATTACAGACCATAACAAATATTTATCAATCAAAGCTAGAAGAGGATGGTGCAGGTATATCAGGATCATTTATCTTCAGACTCCTACTAAAATGATGAAAGTACTTTTTCTTTTATATACTTCATTTGTTGTTTCTGATTCTGAAGCAATGCTTCCTGTGAAACATGCAAATCGTCCACTTTCTTCTCTAAGCTCTCCAACCTCTTAAAAAATTGTGAAGGCTGGAAGTCAAAAAATTTATATCTCCTGATTCTTCTAAATCAACAAAGATGTCGTCCATGTTGACATCTTCTTCAGGAACTGCTTCCTGATCACCTCACTGCTCAAGTCTCAGTTCAAGTTTCATCATGTTTAAGTTTGCATTTTCGAATGGAAGTTCGGACTCCAGTATTTCAATCGCGGAAATTTGGGCATTGTACCACAAAGCAATGAAAGTCATAAGAAATGCAAATGGAATGGACCCATGACAAGGATGGAGACGATAGTGAATAATCAAGTACGATATCAACGATGGAAGACAAATGTGAATACCGGATACAACAGAGTGCATAATGCGCATCTATAGGGAGTAAGATCAGTCTTATTTCCAGCCCTTGGATAAACATTAGAAGTGAAGATGCGATGAAGAATGCGGTATTTTGGAAGAAGATTATAAGTGGGGAGAGAGTTACTAATATGTCATTGTGCGTTAAAACCACATAACACCCGGGTGATGGAATTTCTTTTCGAAGAATACATGTCTTCAAAAAGAGTCGGGATAGGAATTCCATCTTTTGCCATATCAATGCCTATAACAGACGATATGATGGATGGTGTAATGGTGACAGTTTCTTCCAAAACTTGAATAGAAAATGTTAATGCTTAAGAAGAAAAGTCATTAATGGATGCGTACATCCCTTAAGCAATTAACTGGTAAGTCACTCCACCTCAATAAAAAAATTTCTCCCATCCTACCTCAGAGAGAATTTCAAAAAGACCAAATCTAGCAATGTGATTGACATTTATAGTGCTCTCAATGATTATACTCCGAGTACGAAAATCCTATACATTTTTTGGGTCATCCTCTGGTGTGCAAATGGTGTGCACAACCTGAGTAAAGGAGCGGGATGAGGAACCGGACTGAGGACATTAAACGGTACATTTATACCGATGTTTCATGGAAGAAATCAAGAAATCACCAAAAAATATATGGGTTTGTCTAGATCAGATTTTTCAACAAAACCCACCAAAAAGAAAGCTCTAGATTTAAATAAAATGATGGAATCTCAAATAAATCACAACTAGGAACTTAAATCTATAAGAAAATCACAAAAGAACGACTTATTAGGAGTTTATAATGATGGGTTAGCCGAAGGAAGCACCGGCGAACCGAGGAAGATGAAGTGGAAATGAGAGTTTTTGAGATTTTTTTCCCTTTTTGCCCAAATCGCGCTTGGTTCGGTTAGCCCAAGTGTGGTGCTCGGCTGGCCGAACCGGTCAGTCAGCTATGGGTTGGCCGAAAAAAAATGCCAAAAATAAATTTTAATATGATATTACTTTTTATATTATCCTTTTAATGTAACATAAACTAAAAGACAATAAAAATAAATTATAATGAAGAATGATTAATTAAAAAATACAACATAATCCAATATCATTTTTCAAATTAAGGAATCTGACACTATCCAGTGGTTTTGTCAAAGTGTCTACAAGCTATTTTCCAGTATTGATATATTCAAGTATGACAGTCTTGCTTTCAACTAATTCTCAGATATAATGATATCGAATATCGATGCGCTTAGTTCAAGAATATTGAATGGGATTTGTAGATATGTTTATGGCACTGGTATTGTCACAGTATAAATTCATGGTATCTTGATCAATACCATAGTTTGCTAACATATGTTTCATCCACATCAATTGCGTGCATGCATTTCCTACCGCAATATACTCAGCTTCTGTAGTAGATAATAATACTGAGTTTTGTTTCTTGCTCATCCAGGAGACAAGACAATTTTCAATGTAGAAGCATCCACCACTTATGGATTTTCTATCGTCCACATTACCTGCCCAATCAGCATCAGTATATCCAGCAAATTGTAAAGACGTATCATGAGGATACTATAAACCCAAATTGATAGTGCTGGCAACATATCTAACTAGTCTTTTAACCGCAGCCAGATGAGATTCTTTAAGATTAGATTGATATCTAACACAAACGCCTACGCTGAAAGAAATATCAGGTTTGCTAGCAGTTAAATGTAATAGACTACCAATCATGTTATGGTAAAGACGCGGGTCAACGCTTTTACCTGAATCATCTTTAGATAACTTGAGCGTTGTAGCCATAGGTGTTGAAAAGTTTTTACCATTCTCAAACCCAAATTTCTTAATGAGATTCATAGCATACTTGGTTTGAGATATGAATATCTCGTCCATAAGTTGTTTCAATTGGAGACCAAGGAAATAGTTCAGCTCACCCACCATACTCATCTCAAATTCCGATTTCATGGAATCTGCAAACTTAGAGGAAAGATTATTATTTGTTGATCCATAGATAATATCATCAACATATATTTGAACAATCAACATATCTTCATTATATCTTATGATAAATAGGGTTTTGTTAACACTTACCATTTTTAAGTTTTGACAAATAAACAATTTAGTTAATTTTTCATATCATGCTCTTGGAGCTTGTTTTAAGCCATACATGGCCTTTTTAAGACGGTATACATTGTTAGGAAGTTTAGGATCTTCAAAACCTTTAGGTTATTCTACATAAACTTCTTCATTTAAGTCACCATTTAAGAAGACACTCTTAAAATCCATTTGATATATTTTAAATTTTTTATGGCATGCGATGGAAATAAACAATTAATGGATTCAAGACGAGTGAATGGAGCAAAAGTCTCATCATAGTCAACTCCTTCAATTTGAGTATACCCTTGTACAACCAATCTAGCTTTGTTTCTTATAATATTGCCAAATTCATTAGATTTATTGTTGAAAATTCATTTAGTTCCAATCACATATTTGTCAGAAGGTCTAGGAACTAGATACCAAACATCATTTCTGATCAATTGACTTAATTCATCTTGCATAGCCAAAATCCAATTTTCATCAGCAATGGCTTCATTTACATTAAATGGTTTTATCTGAGAAGTGAAGCACACATGATTACAGATGTTTTTCAATTGCCTTCTGGTTTGAACACAGTGTGAGGGTTACCGAGTATTTGATTAGCCAAATGATCCTTGACTAATCTATTCTCAGTTGAATCTGATTTTGATGAAGGTTCTGATTGATTGACAATGATAACTTCATCATCATGATCACAATTGGGAGTGACTTTTCGATCATCAATAATGACGTTTATAGATTCATGTTTCACTCCGGTCATTTTATTTAGAACACGATATGCTCTGTTATTTAGAGCATACCCTAAAAATATGCCTTCATCACTTTTTGCTTCAAATTTTTTTAGATGTTCCCGATCTCGTAAAATGAAGCATTTGCTTCCGAAAGTACGGAAATATTTTATTGAAGGTTTTTTTTTATTAAACCAGAGTTCATGAGTAGTTTTATTTTTATATGCTCTTACATAAACTCAATTAATAATATAGCAAGCAGTATTAATGGCTTCAGCCCATAAATTTTTTGCTAATTTTTTATTATTAAGCATAACACTCCCCATTTCTTGTAGTACTCTATTTTTCCTCTCGGCAACACTATTTTACTGAGGGGTTTTAGGAACAAAGTATTCATGTAATATACCAAGGTCATTATAGAACTTCTCAAAATTGTTATTTTTAAATTCAATGCCATGATCACTTTTTTATTCTTTTCACGGATAGTTCTTTTTCAGTCTGGATGCGTTTAAATAACTTTTTGACTTCGTTAAAAGCATCTGACTTTTCTCTTAAGAAGGCTACCCAAGAGTATCTAGTGTAATCATCAACTACAACTAGAAAGTATTTCTTACTGCCTCTATTTTCCGTTTGAGTTGGTCCAACTAAGTCCATATGGAATAGTTCAAGAGGTCTAGTTGTGGCTAAGGAGTTCACCTTTTTGTGACAACTCTTGATTTGTTTGCCTATTTGGTAGGCACCACATACTTTCAACTCTAAAGTTTTTTAGCTTCGCTAAACCTCGAAGATGATCTCTCTTGCTTAGTTTATATAAATCTCTATACTTTACATGTCCAAGACGTTGATGCAATAAGTGAGTTTAATCTGTTTGGACCATGTACCAAGAGTGATTTGAAGAACAAGATTCATCAATGATAAGCATTTTTCAAAGGTTCTTCAACCATTTAATATTATATGGCCTTGGTTATTAATTATCTCACATCCGTGATTTGAAATTTTAACACTATGATTATTATCACATATTTGAGATATGCTCAGCAAATTATGTTTCAAACCTTCAACATATAAAACATCTTTAAAAACAGGTAGGTTAGGGAGTTTTATATTACCTCTTCCGATGATTTTACAGTTGCTACCATCTCCAAATGTTACTAAGCTGCCATCAATTTGATTGATGTCTAATAGTATTGCCTTATTACCTGTCATATGTCTAGAACATCCACTATCCAGGTACCATCTGAAAAAGCCAAGCTATATGTCCTACAGGGGGGTGAATAGGACTATGCCAAATTAAAATTTAACAGCGGAATTCAATAAAAAATAAGATAACCTTATAAACAGATAAATAAAAAATAGTACTTTAAATAAATTAATGAACGAAAATGTAAAGCAATCTTAAATAAAGAGCTTGATACTAATGTTGTTCTAAGGATAACCTTTGCACCATAAAAATCAAGGGTTTATGGCAGGACAGCCGTACTAAAACAAATTGAATATCAAAACTCAAAGAAAGGAAATAATGAAAATAACAAGAAATAAATTCTAAACTATTACAACATTCCCCACTTTGCTTGAAATGTAAATATTACAACATTCACATTCACATATACATTCCACAAATCTGAATGATTAAAGATATAGAAATTAAGTAAACATCCAAATCACAAAACACACCGATATATAGTGGTTCGCCTGTGTGTTCACCAACTGTTAAACAACAGCCACACAGCTTGCTACTTCACTCCTAATATCCTCACACAAAGGATATTGGCATTCACTATCAAAATAGGTTTCACAGGTTCACCTAAAACCTTCACAATTGTGTCTTTTTAACTTGAGCTTACACAATACAAAAACCCACACTTTCTGAGTTTTCTGGCTCTCCTTAGGTAACTAACACAATGAGATTTTTCTAGCGAATGTCAAACAAAACCAAAATAATGGAATTTACAATAAATGTAAAATACCTGGATTTCTTCTTTTGTAGCAGCCCGGTAGAACCAATCAGAGTAGAAGTTCGAATCAATGTTCAATGTCCAATACTCACTTAAGAAATGGTTCTAGGTTCTAATTGATTTTAAATTAAACCAAATTGGGCGTAGCTCTATTTGATTTTGATTCCAAGAAGAAGGAATACAGCAATTCCTCTTTTTCAAATGAGATTGGAATATAAGAATAAAATTAAATATAAATAAGCTAACTAAAGAAAATATTAAATATGCACAGAGTAGCTTAAAATGAACACTAACTTATCTCAGAATGGAGGCTTGAATTTTCTTGAAATTAATCGATAAAAAACTCTGAAATTCGTGTTCAATTTATAAACGCAAAGATCACGTCTACGACTGGTCTTAGGAACCCTTCGATTGGTCGTAGCACCAACAACATTTCGAAATTTTTTAGCACGATCTTAAAAACCGTTCTACGACTGGTCTTAGGGTGTCTACGACTGGTCATGGACCACCTACGATTGGTCGTAGCAGACCCAGGACTGGTCGTAGACAACTAGATTTGGTTGCTGGAGTTTAAGTCGTAGTTGTAGGACTGGTTGAAGGACGAGTCGTGACATCCCTACGACCGGTTGACCAGGTCTCAAGACTGGTCGTGGAATAACCAAAAAATTCTGAAAATCTTCAATAACTTAGGACTGGTCGTGGAATTTCTTGGACTGGTCGAACCAGGTCTAGGACTAGTCGAACAAGGTCCAGGACTAGTCTTAGAATAGACCAAATTCATATAAATAGATTTATTTTGAATTATGTATACAAAATGACCTACCTTAAGGTCAATCTAAGGTCTATCATACCTGGGACATGAAGTATGAATATTGAACTTCATTCTTTCAGATGATGGTTGATCTTTGAACCTTATGAAGCTTGAGATCTCTAACTCGACGTAGCTTGATCTTGAGATCTTCGAAAGCTTGAAATTAAACTTCATCAATGCACTTGAGTCTTGAAATGCACTCTTCTTATCGATGTAACTCTAAACCTTGATGCTTACAAAAGAGGACAAAGTACATAACCTTGCATTTCTTGAAGCAGAGCACCGTACATGTCTTGATCATATCAACATACAAACACAAGACACAGATAGAGGTTTTGGCATCACAAAATTTGACAATCAAAGGAGCATGGGACCATAGCACTTACAATCTCCCCCTTTGTCAAATTTGTGACGAAACACACTCATATAAAAATAAGAGAAGTACCACATGCATAATAATGAATCAAGTAACATACTCCCCCTGAGTAGCAGCACACATATCTAAAATATAACACTACTCATATCCATAAGCAACCAAACCAAAAGTTTCCAAAAGCTTTCTCCCCCTTTTTGTCACAATATGTCAAAGGAAGCAACAATGTAAATGATAATAATTGGAGGAATAGATGAAGTATCTCGACAATACATACGTAAAAGTTTACAATCCATTTACTAGTATAACTAAAAAGTCATCAAACAAATAGAGTGCACAATCCAACATAAGTATGAAAGATATTACATACCAAGAATGAAAACACTCAATCGAATCCTGAAGAAGGATCAGGAATGGTAGGATCAAGATTATGCATTCCCTTGTTCAAGTGCCTAAGATACTTGCACATATATTTAAACTGAAGATCATGGGCAACATTCATATTCCTTATCTTCTCTTCTAAAGCACAAAGACGAGCATCAAACTCAGATGGCTCATAGTCAGGATCATTTCCAGAATCAGATTCAAGTTCATCGAAAATATCATCCATGTTCACATCATCAGAAGGAAGATCACCAGCTTCTTCATCCCCAACTTCAGCTCTATCAACATCCACTTGGCCACGAGCCAATTCCAATTTCATTTTGTTAATATTCGAATTACTAAAAATAAGATGATGGATGGGAGCCTCTCCAACAGGCATAACAACTAGCATGTGATTAGCTAAAACAATCATGAGATAGGCAAAAGGAATATCACTATGACCTGGATGGAGACGAGAATGAATAATGGAATGACAAATCGATGACGGAAGGCAAACTTTAGAACCAGAAATGACAAAGTCCAAAACACGAACCATAAAGGCAGTTAATTTTGTCTTATTACCAGAACGAGGATATAGGTTAGAAATAAAAATCCTGTGAAGTACCCTGTATTTGGGTAACAAGTACCTTGCGAGGAGCGCATTCCCTTTATGAGTACATTACACATTCATATTACACAAATCTCTGGTTAGCATACGCTTTTCAGATTCTGAGGGTTTTTCAGCTAAAGTATTAATAGGAATACCCTCCTCCTTAACAGGTATATCCATTAACCCTACAATCAAATGACGGTCAACTTCAAATAGACCTTCTCTAGTATCAACTTTAAAAGTTAAATTCTCAAAAGAGAACTCTGAGATACATGCAAACATGGCCTATGCAATAGATTGGTATGCAGGCCCACCCTAATGTAAAATGTTATCCCATCCTACAGCTTGGAGTAGAGGTAGAATACCAAAAGGAGCAATGTGTTCAATACAGATAGACTGTTCAACAATGACTTTGCGCATATGCAAATCCCATACATCGGATGGATCATTTTTGGATGACCGAAGATGACGCCTAGAGAGAGGAGTTGATCAAGAGGATGATGGACCACGAGAAGTTTTCTTTTTCCCTCCAACATCCATTTGTAATACAAAATGCAAGGAAACAAGAAGAATCACAAGATGAGAAGTGGGGTTTTGATAGATCAGATTTTATAATAGAAAACCCCAAACTTGCAATCAAAGACAAAATAGATTACTTCAAAGGTAAGAATGGAGTACTATTAATAAGAATCTACAAGAATAATGTAAAAGAACCACTAACCTTGAAGAACAATGAAGTTAGGTTCGACTGGTCGGGCATAGGCTCGTTGGAGAGTGAAATAGAAATGAAGAAGATGAAAATTTTTCCCAATTTTAAAAGCACCACCGAATTTCACGACTAGTCGTGGATGTGCTCGACCGATCGTACCAGGATCGGTCGTGTACATTCATTGAGCACCACTGAGTTTCACGACAAAAATAAGCATTTTTCATAAAAATTTAAAATTTAAATCATTAAATTATCAAATATAAATACACTATGATACAAGTATGCAAGAATATTTTATTTAAATTGCACACACCAAGATTAAATTTCAATTTACTAAACCTGTTTTTGTCAAGCGGTTTAGTGAAAATGTCAACAAGTTGAGTCTCGGTCGGATTGTATTCCAAAGATATTAATTTTTCTTCCACTAATTCATGAATATAATGATACCTAATGTCAATGTGCTTGGTACGTGAATACTGGATTAGATTTTTAGAAATGTTTATAGCACTAGAATTATCACAATATAAGACCATAGAATCTTGTGTTATTCCGTAATCACTTAACATACGTTTCATCCAAACAAGCTGAGTACATGCATTTTTAGCTGCAATGTTTTTTGCCTTAGTAGTTGAGAGTGATACAGAGCTTTACTTCTTACTAAACCAAGAGACTAAACAATTTCCAAAATAAAAACAACCACCACTGGTTGATTTCCTATCATCGATATTTCCAGCCCAATCAGCATCAGTGTACCCAGCCAACTGAACACTAGTATCATATGAATACCAAAGACCCAAATTTACAGAACTTGCGACATATCTAATAATCCGCTTAACTACAGTTAAATGAGATTCTTTAGGATTAGACTGATATCTAGTGCAAATGCCAACACTTAAACCAATATCAGGTCTACTAGCAATTAAATACAACAAACTACCAATCATACTTCTATACAATTTTGGATCCACATCTTTACCTGTAAAGTCCTTTGAGAGTTTTAGAGTTGTACTCATAGGAGTATCAAAATTTTTACCATTCTCAAATCTGAACCTTTTAATCAAGTTCAAGGTATACTTGGCTTGAGAAATAAATATTCCATCAGGTTGTTGTCCTTACTTGCAACCCAAGAAAATAATTTAATTCCCCAACCATGCTCATTTCAAACTTAGATTTCATTAAATTAGCAAACTCGACAGTCATGCTAATACAAGTTGATCCATAAATAATATCATCAACATAGATCTGAACCATTAAGATATCATCGTTATGTTTCTTAACAAAAAGCGTTTTATCAACACTACTCATTTGAAAATTATGACTTAGTAAAAACTTAGTCAATTTTTCGTATCATGCTCTAGGAGCTTGTTTTAAACCATATAGAGCTATTTTAAGACGGTATACATGATCAGTAAACATAGGGTCTTCAAACCCTGTAGGTTGTTCAACATATACTTCTTCATGTAGATCACCATTCAAAAAAGTACTCTTTACATCCATTTGATAAATTTTAAACTTTCTAAAGCATGCAATGGATAAAAAGTCTGATTGATTCAAGGCGAGCAACTGGAGCAAAGGTTTCATCTTAATCAATGCTTTCTATTTGAGTGTACCCTTGTACAACCAGTCTGCCTTGTTTCGAATTATATTACCAAGTTCATCAGACTTATTTTTTAAAATCCACTTAGTTCCTATAATGTGTTTATCTTATGGTCTAGGAACAAGATACCAGACATCATTTCGAACAAACTGATTAAGTTCTTCCTGCATAGCTACTATCCAGTTTC
Organism: Magnolia officinalis; assembly: GCA_021015155.1. Classification (NCBI taxonomy): domain Eukaryota; kingdom Viridiplantae; phylum Streptophyta; class Magnoliopsida; order Magnoliales; family Magnoliaceae; genus Magnolia; species Magnolia officinalis. Next base: position 29,039,878 of record JAJHSJ010000011.1, on the reverse strand, counting down.
CATCAAAAAGAGATTCTTTTACGTTTACCGGTTCAATCTGAGATGTAAAGCACATGTAATTACATATGTCTTCTAGTTGTCTACGAGTGCGCACACCAGTGAGAGGGTTTCCAAGAATTTGAGCAGTTGAATGATCTTTAACCGTCCTTAATTCAGAATTGTTTTAACTTGATGAAGTATCGGGTTTGTCAATTAGAAGAACTTCATCATTATCTGAACTTGGGGCAGGTGTATTCAAATGATCGTCTATGACCACATTAATTGATTCTTGAATAACACCGGTCTTTTTGTTCAGTACACGATATACATGACTGTTTAAAGAGTATCCTAAAAAGATTCCTTCGTCACTTTTTGTGTCAAACTTTCCTGATTTTCACGATCACGCAAAATATAACACTGCTACTAAAAACTCGAAAGTATTTGACAGTAAGCTTTTTACCGAACCACATTTCATAAGTAGTTTTATTATTAGATTTACATACATAAACCCGATTAATAACATAGTAGGCAGTATTCACTGCTTCAGCCCAAAGATTTTTAGGGAGCTTCATGCTATTCAACATTACAGTTCTCATTTCTTGAAGCACTCTATTTTTCCTTTCCACAATTCCATTCTGTTGAGGAGTTTTGGGTGCAGAGAATTTATGCGATATTCCCTGATCGTTACAGAATTTCTCAAAACTGCTATTCTCGAACTCAGATCAATGATCACTACGAATCTTACAAACTTGAGATCCTTTTTCAGTTTGGATCCGTTTGAGAATCCTTTTAACTTCATCAAGGGTTTCTAATTTATCCCTTAAGAAGGCTACCCAAATGAATTTAAAAAAATCATCCACGATTACCAAGATGTATTTTTTGCCACCTCGACTATCCGTCCTGGTAGGTCCTATAAGATCTATATGGAGAAGCTCGAGTGGTCTTGATGTGGCATTGGAGTTCACCTTTTTGTGAGAACTCCTTGTTTGCTTGTCATACTGGCATTCACCACATATCTTGTCTACATTTTGTAATTTAGGTAGACCTCTTATTAATTCTCCCTTGCTCAATCTGTATAAATTACGGTAGTGTACATGTTCAAGGCGTTTATGCCATAATTCTGTTTCATCGGTATGGACAATGTAGCACGATTGATTAGATGAGCTACCATCGCTTACAATATAGCAATTTTTAGAAGTCCTACGACCAGTTAATATTAGAAAACCCTTTTTGTTCAAGATTTCACAACCTTTATTAGAAAATTTCACGCTATAATTATTATCACATATTTGAGATATGCTTAACAGGTTGTGTTTTAGCCCCTCAACATATAAAACATTCTTAAATAAGGGGAGGTTATAGAGTTGAACCGTACCTTAGCCAATAATCTTGCAATTGCTAGCATCACCAAATGTGACTGACCCATCAGTCATATCTTTAAGATCGGTGAATAAAGCCTTGTCGCCTGTCATATGTCTTGAGCATCCACTGTCTAATTACCACTTCGAATGACTTGTAGCTTTGAAAGCAATGTGGGCAACCAAGCAAGTAACTTTAGGAACCCATTTCATTACAGTTTTGGGTTTAGGAGTATAGTTGGTCTTCTTGTATTTGTAATTGATGTATGAGTGACCCACTGAGTTAGATTTTAAGAGCACCTTAAGCAAATCAACTATTTTTTCAGCTAAAGGGTTTTGGTTTTGAGTTTTATAGTTGACATAATTGCTTTTAGGTTTTTGAAAAGTTTTAACATTTTTAGAAAAACTTTGATTAGTACTTTTCCCTTTTGAGTTAGAGGTTTCTCCTCTCACAAACTAAGGAGGAGTATTCTTCTGTTTAGAAGGTATATTTTTATCATAGCCCAACCAGGATCTGTCGCCACATTTTCTAAATCCGAATAAAAGTTTCTCAAAATTCGGATCTCCTTGGGCATACATCCATGTATCCTTTGAACTCAAAAGTGAAGAGTTTTCAAGCTTAAGTTTGTCATTTTCAGATTTAAGATTTTCAATCAGGGAGGTTTTGAATTCTAAATCACATTTAGTCTTTTCAAAAAATCTGAAATATGTGATTTTTCTAAAAGAAGAGACTCAATTTTTTTTTTAAGTTTTAAAAACTTTTCTTTTTTAAGTTTTAGTTTTACGGCAATTTTACAACTTTCTTTGTATAGGGCATTGTAAGCATCTTGAAGATCTTCTTCATTTTCATGATCACTATTCAGATTTTTATCACTAGTTGAATCATCATGATATGAAAAAGTGAACTTGGCTAGAATCATAAGAGCCTTAACTTCATTGCCCGACTCATTTTCAGAATCTTTTGATTCAGAAGAGGCTTCAGTGCCAGAAGATTCGTCCCAAGTAGCCAACATTCCTTTCTTTTTAGGTTTGTCCTTTTTAGGACATTTGTTTGCTAAATGCCCATATTCCTGGAAGTTGTAACATTGACTATCTTTCACAGATTTCCAAGATTTAGATTTTGGTTTAGAACGTTTCTTATCATTTGATTTTTGAAAATCAACCCTCTTTTTTACTTTTGAAAATCTTGTAGAACTTTTTAGTAAGAAGGGCCATATCATCTTCAGAATTTTTTAAATCAGAATCTTGAGAAATACATTTTGAAGATTTAAGTGCAATAGATTTACCTTTAGGAGCTTTAAAAGTTAACTCGTAGGTTTGTAAAGACCCAACCAACTCTTCTACCCTCATATTGTCCGTATCACAAAGTTCCTGGATCGCGGTTACCTCAGAATTGAATCGTTCAGGTAGTGAGCGTAGAATCTTTGCACACACTTTACTTTCTTGGATTTTATCGCCTAGACCCCACATATAGTTTACAATGTCATTTAATCTAGTGTAGAAGTCCATAAACATTTCATTTTCCTCCATATGAATTTCTTCAAATTTGGTTGTGAGGAGTTGGACTTTAGATTTTTTGACAATTGAAGTACCCTCGTGTGTCATTTCTAATATATCCCAAGCTTGCTTTGCAGTATCACAGGATATGATTCTTTTAAACTCATCCGGTGATAATGCGCAAGTGATTGCATTTAGTGCTTTTGTATTGGTACAACTCTCATTTTTCTAAAGGTTGTCCAAGAAAAATAAGGAGTTACTCTCATTGATTTTGAACCATCGATCCCAGTCACTTCAGTGGTAGGAGGGTTCCATTTAGTCACTGTGGCAAGCCACACATTCTCATCCATTGATTTGAGGAAAATCCTCTTCCTGGCTTTCCAATAGGCATAGTTGGAGCCATCAAAGGGTGGAAGCCTAGTGACTGAAAGGCTATCAAAATTTAACATCTTATATATAGCTTAGATCGTTAGCTCAGAAATGAATCCAAGAATAAAGAATTAAAAAACAAGCTATTAGGCTTTGATACCACTTGAAAAGGCCAAGCTATATGTCCTAGAGGGAGGGTGAATAGAACTATGCCAAATTAAAATTTAACAGCGGAATTCAGCGGAATTCAATCAAAAATAAGATAACCTTATAAACAGATAAATAAAAAACAGTACTTTAAATAAATTAATGAACGAAATGTAAAGCAATCTTAAATAAAGAGCTTGATACTAATGTTGTTCTAAGGACAACCTTTGCACCATAAAAACCAAGGGTTTATGGTAGGACAACCTTACTAGAACAAATTGAATATCAAAACTCAAACAGAAAGAAAATAATGGAAATAGCAATAAATAAATTCTAAACTATTACAACATTCCCCACTTTTCTTGAAATGTAAATATTACAACATTCACATTCACATATACATTCCACAAATTTGAACGATTAAAGATATAGAAATTAAGTAAACATCCAAATCACAAAACACACCCATATATAGTGGTTTGCCTGTGTGTTCACCAACTATTAAACAAAAGCCACACAGCTTGCTACTCCACTCCTAATATCCTCACACAGGGGATATTAGCATTCACTATCAAAATAGGTTTCACAGGTTCACCTAAAATCTTCACAATTGTGCCTTTTTAACTTGGGCTTACACAATCCAAAAACTCACACTTTCTGAGTTTTCTGGCTCTCCTCAGATAACCAACACAATGAGATTTTTCTGGCGAATCTCAAACAAAACCAAAATAATGGAATTTATAAAAAATGTAAAATACTTGGATTTCTTCTTTTGTAGCAGCCCGGAAGAACCAATCAGAGTAGAGGTTCGAATCAATGTTCAATGTCCAATACTCACTTAAGAAATAGTTCTAGGTTATAATTGATTTTAAATTAAACCAAATTGGGCGTAGCTCTATTTGATTTTGATTCTAAGAAGAAGGAATACAACAATTCATCTTTTTCAAATGAGATTGGAATATAGGAATAAAATCAAATATAAATAAGCTAACAAAAAAGAATATTAAATATGCATAGAGTAGCTTAAAATGAATACTAACTTACCTCAGAATGGAGGCTTGAATTTTCTTAAAATTAATCGATAAAAAACTCTGAAATTCGTGTTCAATTTATAGATGCAAAGATCACGTCTACGACTGGTCTTAGGAACCCTTCGACTGGTCGTAACACCAACAACATTTTGAAATTTTTTAGCGCAATCTTAGAAACCGTTCTACGACTGATCTTAGGGTGTCTACGACTAGTTGTGGACCACCTACAACTGGTCGTAGTAGACCCAGGACTGGTCGTAGACAACCAGATTTGGTTGCTAGAGTTTGAGTCGTAGTTCTAGGACTGGTCGAAGGACGAGTTGTGACATCCTTACAACCGGTTGACCAGGTCTCAGGACTGGTCGTGAAATAACCAAAAAATTTTGAAAATCTTCAACAACTTAGGACTGATCGTGGAATTTTTTAGACTGGTCGAACCAGGTCTAGGACTAATCGAACAAGGTCCAGGACTAGTCTTAGAACAAACCAAATTCATATAAATAGATTTATTTTGAATTGTGTATACAAAATGACCTACCTTAAGGTCAATCTAAGGTCTATCATACCTGGGACATGAAGTATGAACATTGAACTTCATTCTTTCAGATGATGGTTGATCTTTGAACCTTATGAAGCTTGAGATCTCTAACTCGACGTATCTTGATCTTGAGATCTTCGAAAGCTTGAAATTAAACTTCATCAATGCACTTGAGTCTTGAAATGCACTTGAGTCTTGAAATGCACTCTTCTTATTGATGTAACTCTGAACCTTGATGCTTACAGAAGAGGACAAAGTACATAACCTTGCATTTCTTGAAGTAGAGTACCGTACATGTCTTGAACCATTGTGATGCAGTGTCTTGATCATATCAACATACAAACACAAGACACATATAGAGGTTTGGGCACCACAAAATTTGACAATCAAAGGAGCATGAGACCATAGCACTTACACCATCTTGAATCGCTACTTGCTTTGAAAGCTGTGTGGATAACAAGACACTTATCTTTTAGAACCCATTTCAATATGGTTTTGGGTTAAGGAGGATCTCTTACTATTTGTTGTGTTTGAGAGTAAGAGTTGTTCTTGTTTCCATTTACTCTGTTATTTCTATAGTTGGATTTCAAGAGCTCTTCAAGTAAGTCCACTATTTTATCTGCTAGAGAAGAGTTATTATTTTTCCTTTAATATTTGCGATAGTTGGCCATAGTTTTTGGATTAGAAGTTTTTTTTAAAGGTTTTTTATTTTTTTTTATTTCCTTTATAATTTCTACTTTAGATTTTGAAGATTCACCTTTTACAAATATGGGAGCAGAAGCTTTCGATTTTTCTGTGCGATTCTTGATATATCCAAAGCCAGATTTGTCGCTACTTCGTCGAGATGCAATTAATAACTTTTCAAGTCTCTGGTCACCTTGGGCGTATATCTAAGTCTCTTTTGAATTTTTAAGAGAACTAACTTCTAATTTTAAGTTCTCATTTTCAGTTTTGAGATTTTGAAATTCAGAAAATTTCAGACTAAATCTAGTTCGGTTTTCTCAAAACAATCAGAAAATTGAGATTTTTCCAAAACAGATTTTTCAAGTTCTAATTTCAAATCAGCAAATTTTTCTTTTTGATTTTTAAGTTTTGCCGCAATCTTACAACTCTCTTTGTATAGGGCAACATAAGGAATTTGAAGATCTTCTTCATTTTCAGAATCACTTTCAGGAGTTTCATAGTCAGAAATTTCACAATCATTTGAGGAAGTGATTCTAGCTATAGTCATGAATGCCTTTTGTTCTTTTTCAGATTCTTGGTCTGATTCATTAATTTCTGAATTGGATTCAGATTCTGATGATTCATCCCTAGTAGCAATCATACCTTTCTCTGGATTTATCCTTCTTATGACATTTTGAAGCTACATGTCCATATTCAAAACAATTAAAGCATTGGGTGTATTTAGATTTTGATTTCCAAACATTTGAGTTTCCTTTTCTTTTGTCAAAAGGTTTTTGAAAATATGATCTATTTCTATTATTGAAAATTTTATAAAACTTTTTAGCCAACATAGCCATATCATCTTCATTCTCATCATTTTTAGAATCTGAGTCTTTAGATTTAGATTTAGAATATTTAAGGGCTATGGACTTGCTCTTATGAGCTTTGAAATTCAGATCATAGGTTTGTAGAGATCCAACTAATTCCTCTACCTTTATTGCATCAGTATCCCTCAATTCTTGAATCGCAGTGACTTTAGAATTGAACCTGTCAGGAAGTGATCGTAGTATTCAACCTATGTTCGATGTCATCGAACACTGGCTTCGATGTCATTAATGTTCGATGTCATCGAACACTGGCTTCGATGTCATCGAACGACGGTTGAAGACATAGACAGTGAAGTTCAGATTTTGTGAATTTCTACACTTTGCGCTTTCGACTTCCCTTCTTCTCCACTTGGTTTCCTTGAATCTTAGGGTCTTGAAATCTTCAATCTTGGTCTCCTAAGATCCATCCCTTACCTTGATGATTCTTCAACATCAAATCCATGCTTTTAACATTCTTTTCAAGCCAAGCTCTCAGATTCACCTTGCAATACAAACATGTATAAAATATACCCATTAAGCATTATCATGTTCATAAAACCAAGATATATATATATATATATATATATATATATATATATATATAGGGGAAATATACAATATTTGACACTCAACAATATCATTAGAATATTTTTGAAAGACGACATCTATTACGGTAACCAAATCATCTTGATGAAAAGACAAAGAAGAAGATGGTGAGGCAACCATTGTTAAAGTATGAGAATGAGAAAAAAGTTGGAATGTTTTAAGGAAGAAAGAATATTGAAATGACGCTTATATCGGCCAAGGCAATATAACATTTAAAAGGGCATCATTAAAATTTTGCTTTATACGATACAAGTACACATGTCGCAATGGGTTTAGCTCTTATTTCGAAAAAGAGTGGCTATGACTGACATGTAGGGATGTATCGGCTAGAGACGGCTACCACAATGCTACCACATGTATGGGAGGATTGCTGCATTAATGAGGGGTCACACGTCACTTTCACCTTTTTTCAAAGGCGAATCAATGTGGGGGGCAATGTTCATCCCCATTATGGCCAATTCCTATGAAAGCCAATAAGAGTGAGTTACATGCAATCTTGATGGATTTGCATGGTGTATTTAGAGATTCACAGGGATATATAAATAGGATCTTACGATAGTACAACTAGAGCACATCAAGCGACGCCACAATATTGCTTACAGGACAAATGACAGAAGTAGAAGCAAAGAGGGCCAAGTGGTGTTGAACAATTATAGTAACCGTCATAACATAGGAAGGATCTAGATGGCCAGGGTAAGCCTATAAATAGTAGAGGAATTCAGCAAGAAAATTCTGTCTCATACTAACCCAATCAAACCCAAACATTATATTTCAATTACCCGTCATTTTATATTCCCTAGTGCAATCACTCTACTTTCCCGCCAAACCAATTTCATTTCCTAGTGTAATAATTTACTTTTCGCCAGCTATTTACATTTCATAGTGTAATCCGTAGAGTTAATCTAGCTAGTAATTAGCTATAATTTGGGTTTATGCTCATATACTGGATTCAATTGCTCATCCAGTAAGGTGTTTCATAGCTGTCCCCTGTGACCGACCGTAAGAATTCCTTTCTCGTTTTCTCTTTTCACACACACACACACACACACACACACACACTGAAAAGTCCTATCGTATAGAAGCCTACCATCTGAATATCAGTTAATCCTATTTACACATTGAGGGAGTGGCTAAGCGAATGGCTAAATAGGCAGCCGATTTCATCATATATCAGTCATACACTACATATTTATGTGCCTATCTCAGTGCTTGGGGTAACAGTTGTTCAGTTTGAATTGGGCAGGAAATTCAATTTTGGCACGCCTACACATGTGATCAAATTGCGGAAAACAACTAGCAACAATTACAATGGTTAAAAGTGGAACAGAAAAAAACAGAAAAGAAAAGTCATTCAATGTTGGCTCATGGGATCTTTCAATCAAGGCCATTTATGTGTCCATAGATGGTGGGTCACATGAGACCAACGGTGTGGATAAGGGAAGTGGAGGAGGACTTGTTTCAGGCAGTTGTTCTATAAGCCTCACCGTGATGTATGGGTTTCATCCATGCTGTCCATCCATTTTGCCAGATTATTTTAGGTATGAGCCCAAAAATAATGTCGATCCAAGGCTCAAGTGGACCATGCAATGGGGATTGGACTCTCACCATTAAAAACTTCCTCGGTCAGAAGTTTTGGATCAAGCTGATATGTGTTTTCCCTTCATGCAGAGCTATATAAGGTTACTAATAGGTTGGATGACAAATAAATATCAGGATAGACCCTAGTGTTTTCCCTTCATCCAGAGCTATATGAGGTTACTAATAGGTTGGATGGCAAATAAGTATGAGGGTGGACCCTAGGAAAGTTTCAATGGTTCTTTGGTGACTTTTTAGCTTGTACCTTAAAATGATAAGGAGAAATGGATGGACAGCATGGATATAATCCGTAGATCACAAAGTTCCCACAGAGCACACCTAACTGGACCGAGTCCGTTCAGGTTCATGGATAAAAGACAGATGGTCCCACTCGTAGAAAGTGGACCACGGCTTAGCTAGAGACGGACGGTTCTATCAGGGGCTTTTTGAAGCCTACCATGGTATATGTTTTATCCGTTCATCATTTAGGGCATAAACCCAAAAAGGATGAAGATCTAAACCTCTAGTGGACCAAGAAGCAGTGGTGACAATGATCTTTACCATTGAAACCTTCTTAGGGCCTGTGATGTTTAGTTGCCATCTAACCTGTTCAGAAGGTCAAGTAGACCTGGACGAAGGGAAAACATAAATATCGGTTTGATCGAAAGGAAAACATAAATTAAATATCGGCTTGATCCAAAGGAAAACATAAATATCCACTTGATTCATAACTTTTGTGGGCAGAGAGGTTTTCAGCAGTTGGCATTCAATATCCCCTGTTTCCTGTGTTGTGTTTCACTCGGGCATTCGGTTTGTCTCTTATTAGTTCATGCTAGAAAATGATCTTTCAAAATGAGCGGACGGCTTGCATAAAACACATATATAACGGTGGGCCACACAGGCCCTGACAGGACCGTCCGTCTCTAGTTAGGTCCTGGTGGGGTAGTGCCCAATTCGCGCCCAAAGTGAAAATCCCTCGGGTCGGGGATCCTTTAAATATCTAGTGGACGACACAGATAAGGGAGAGGGAGAGGGACGACACAGATAAGGGAGAGGGAGATGGCATGGTCCAGAGCTGGTCTTGCGTTGATTACTCTTCCAAATCTTTCCATCAACCATCAATCTCTTCCTTCCTCTTCTTCTTCATTTCCCCCTCTCTTTCTTCTTTCACAATCTTCTTCTACTTGTTCTCTATTTGCTGCTTCCCATTGCAGTCTATCTGCTTCTCACTCTCGTAGGTTTCAGTTTCAGTACGCGTCCCCTTCTCAGAGAAACCGCCCATCTTCTCTTTCTTACTTTAGACATCATCAGCAGCAGCTTTGTAAGGCAGCCGAGTACGTGTTTCCAGACCCCATTCCTGAATTTGCAGAAGCTGTGAGCTCTCTCTCTCTCTCTCTCCCATTTCTTTTTCTGTTTTTTCTTGATCTTGTTGTTTGTCTTAAAAAAAAAATAAAAAATTCCCCAGGTATTTAAATAGATTATCTTAATACTACCGAGGACCCATTTTTGTATTACGATTGAGGTGATTTTCTACCTGATGTTACTTTTGGTTTTGAATGATGTGATTTTTGTACCCATGACATTTTCCTTGTAATGAAGTGATGTTCTCTTGTTGAGTGTTAAAACTTGTACAAGTAGCTTGTGTTGCCATATGCCATCGCAACAATGTGATTCCTTTTGACTATGTTCTTGTGTAGGGTCTAAACCCAAGTCCTTGTGTAGGCCACCGGACACGGGTGTGTACGTGTTAGTCTCCGAAGGAGCCTCTGGCGGGAGTAAACGTAGGTCCTTGGATTAGGACCAAGGTTGTTGGTTAACTTATAGAAAAAAGTCTTTTGCGAGAGCCTCTGGTGGGAGTGTATGCTATGATCCTTGTGTAGGGTTGTGAAGGTTAGAGGTGAACCTAATTTAAAATCTCTGATAGTGAAATCTGGTACACTCATGGGTTGAGTGCATCTGCCGGGAGTGGAGTAGGGAAACCAAACCACTATACATGCTTGTGTTTGGGATTGTTATTTGAGCACTTGTTTAATTATGCTTATGTGGTGAATGTTTAATTATATGTATGCATGATTAGATGAATGCTAGGATTTGATAGCTAGCACATCCCACACACGCATGTATACTATCATGTTATAGACTAGTTGCTTAATTGCCACATCATTTATAGTGTATGTGATTGGATCTTCTAATGGCTTGGAAGCCTTAGAGTTAATTGCTAGTCTTAGGTTAATTTGCATATTAGTTTGGGTAGGCAATTGTGTTTTAAGAAGGCATGATTTTAAATTGGTCCTAATCATTCCTCTTCTAGGACACAACCATCATTCCTTAACTCCGCCAAGCTTTCGCACGTAGTTGTGGTATCCTATTCCACGCAATTTCATTTTATACTCCTGTGGAGCATTGTATGTTTCTCTCAAGTTAATATGAGAGAGAGAGAGAGAGAGAGGAGAGAGAGGAGAGAGAGAGAGAGAGAGAGAGAGAGAGAGAGAGAGAGAGAGAGAGAGAGAGAGAGAGAGAGAGAGAGAGACTAACATATAGAACACAACAGGTTGCCCTAGCCTCTCTCTCTCTACCCTCCCTCTCCTATATTTTCTACAAATTTCTTCTTGAATCAACTTCTACTCCTTCCCTAAATAAGTGATAAAAACAAAAATACCAAAAGTATTGCTAAACATTAAGAAATAAGTCTAATCATGTAAATAAGACCAAACACCAAGACAAGGTGCGCCATACAGTTGTATAGCCCACATTTGTGTTCGTTAATAGTGTCCATATTTCCATTGAATGTGTGACACCTATCAATTACCTTAATGGATTGGCAATCCTTATGTTTTCATTTTTTTATTAGCCATTGTTGTCTATAAAAAGAAAAAGATGTGACTGGAGAAGGATCCAAACTCCTCTTGTTTTGTGCACATGCATTCTAAGAGAAGTCTCTCTTAGAGACATACTTCCATCACCACCACCACCTGGACAATGATGAATTCTAAAGCATATACTTGTATGCTCCCCATGTTTGAACAATATCACCATTGGAACAGTGATTCACCCAAGCTGATGCACATCTTCACCCCTTGGAGGCTTCCTCTCTTTGTGCGCGCGCGCAGATTTTGCTAACTTGTCCTTATGCATGACATTTGGCTATATTTCTAATTACATATTATCATTTTCTTCTTAATGACAGTTTTCTAGTTATTACTATCTTTTGCGAATATGGTAAACTTTTGATTACCCTCTCTTTGTGAGAAAGGAGGTTTTTTTCCCTACCCAATTTCATGTTTGATTTTATTATTATTATTTTTTAAAGTATCCATGTGGACCATTTTGTGATTTCAAATTCTTTCTTTTCTTTTGTTTTGTTTCTCTTCTTTAGGAAACTGAAAAGTTTAAGACCCATCTCCTCAAGAAACTTTCGAAGAAAGATATTTATGGGGATTCTATTGAAGAAGTTGTAGGCATCTGCACAGAGGTATTTCTTTTTGCAATTCAGCTAGTTATGGAGAAACATACAAGCCTGCTATCATCGAATGGTTGACAAGATAAACTTGTCCCTTTCCTCTGTTCTAAATATTATTTCTGGAATGAAGACATCATCATGTAGATGGCTAGATCGCTAAAAGTAAAATTCATATGGATAGAATGATGGCGTAGCAGACATTGTGTACTTTTGATTATATCTGTGTAACTAATATTTTAGGTTCTTGAATTATGCATGGATATTAGGGATGGACTATATGGTTTTAATCACTGAGCCCATATAGAAAGAACAAGACTATTATTTTTATTTTTATTTTTATTTTATTTATTTTTAAATTAAAACAAATGTAGAGATTGCAGACTTCGCGTTATTACCATTAGTAGGGATTCTGTGGGTAAATAACACCTGTGGGACTTTTGCCCTCTCATTGACGATCCCAAGCCCAAATAAAGGAGAGTCCTGCCAGGCTGGCAGCCAGTGTGAAAATTCTATTACAACTTTGATCATGAATCCCGAGGCGATACAGGATTTGTGTAACTGAACCCTATTGCAGCTAAAACATTAAAGAGAAAGCACTCCCAGCTCCTAACAAAGTTGTCTTTCCTATGCTCCAAAATTTTTTTTATGCGAAGCACCCAAGAATTGACACCACACTCTTTCAGCATGCTGTATACTTTTTCACCCAACTGGATGGCTGGCTTCTATGTTCTAGTTTTCCTTCCGGATGGCCCACATAACCGCTAAAAACCGGATTCCATAGCAATTTGCTCTTCTGACCTCTGGGCCAACACCCCAAGCCTCAACAACACTGCCATAGATCCAGGCATTGACCATGTCACAACAAACTGACCACAACACCAACCCATCAGCTGGAGGAAACAGATAGTGAAGAAACATGTGTTCAACACTCAGCATCCCTCAAGAACATGCACTATCGATTGACAATTACTTTACTCTTGTCGTGGAGATGGTCAACGGTCAGAACTTTATTGTGACTTACCAACTGACCAAAAGCAATAAGTAGGGGCCTTCACGCTATGAAGATATGGTGCAGGGCATCAATTTTCATTGAAGAGATTTAACTTGAAAAATTCAGGGAGGACTCTCACCTCCAAATTCTTTTATCCTCCCCGAATGAACAAACACCACACTTTCCAACAATCGCAAAAGTTGATAAGATCTTTCTCACCGTTCACTCTTAGATTCTTTGTGGAAAAGGGGGTGCTGATAAACTGTATGATTTCCAAATTACTTGCTAAAATGGAATTATAAGTCTAATAAGATGAAAATAAATCTAATACTTGATGGTCTGGGCTCTTTGCAAATTATATCTAATAAAATGGAAATGACGAAATTATAATTTTTCTTAGCATTCATATACAGCGCTAGAGCTCCAAATTGATGTTGTGTTACTTTCGAGTTGGACATGAAAGAAACGTAACTGCAATTTGAGGGCTTATTACTTTTTATTTTTATTTATTTTTATATATGAATAATGAAAATGCATTAAACTTGGATAGGCAAACTTACGTCACAGGTATCAGATCGCCACTGCAAAGTGGGATGCTCTCGAGGTGGCTGCTAGATTTACCAACTTCAATGTCGAGGAGAACCAAATGTTAACCTTGAAGCTAAGTTCCTAATTTCAGGAAAATTCTCCAATGATCTAACATCTCATTGTTGGTCCACTTGACTATACACTTAGAACTGTACTCCACTAAAATAGGCTTCGAGAAAGGTTTGGAAAAGATGTGCAGTCCCTTGCGAAGTGCCGTAGCTTTGACTTTTAAATAGCTTCTACTTATCCCAATTATTTCATCATCTATTCCTCTATGAATTTGTTTCCAAGAGATGTTGTTGTGATGTGTGCGTGTGTCTTCAACATACACATGGAAAACACATATGCTTGAGTAGGGCTGTTGACTGGGCGGTCCATTGCATCAATGGGCCATAAACCAAAAAATCGCATTCAACTGGACAACTTCAACCATCCAGTAACTGTGAGTTGTCTCAAATATTGACCATGACTCCATTTGATGAGACTTTCACTTATTCAGGGCACTGATGAGATGGTTGCCGAAGTCCTCCGCCTTGTCTTTTGGGATATGGCCTGTCAAGTTGTGGTCTATCAAATCAATGTCATGATCACTGTACACAAGTGCAAGTATATAATAGAGATGTTTTAATGTGTGCATCATGGAACACCATGGTGCATGCACATCATAACAGAATCAATCTCTAGCACAGACTAACTGGAGATTAAATCAACTGGGAAAAGAACAAGAAGGAAAGCTTCTTTACTAGGAATGCAAGTAATAGAGGAATTAGGAAATATTTACTAGGAGAATCATTGGGGAACTTTGACAAATAAATAATAATCTCTACAGTGTCTGGACCTTTCCAAATAAAGTTTTTATGTTGCTATTGATTGCTTTTTATGATAATTTATCTCATTCTATTTAGTCAGTTTGGTTTCATGCCAGGGAGGTCCACCACTGAAGCTGACAATTGATGGGGAAATATAGGGTGAGGAGGAAGGATCTCCACATGGTCTTTATTAACTTAGAGAAAGAATACGACAGGGTCCGTAGAGAATTAACGTAGTAGGTGTTGGGAGAGTTTCAAGAGGATATATTGACATGATTAATGATATGCATGAAGGAGCAATAACAAATATGAGGACCACACTAGTGGAGAGACAAATGAGGTCCGTAGATTTGCACCAAGGGTCAGCATTGAACTCGTACCTTTTTGCATTGGTTGGCCGAGTTAACAAGACATTTGAAGAGATCCCATGGTGTATACTGTTTGCAAATTATGTAGTTTTGATTGATAAGACGATGGTGTGTGTAAACACAAAGCTACATTTATGGAGGGATGCTTTAGAATCTAAAGGATCTAAAATTAGGGAGCAGAGCAAAACCATGACAACAAATATTTATAATTTTAGAATAATTTTGGAAATTTACCAAACAAATATTCATAAAGTGAGAGTGTAACTTATGAAATAAACATCAGTCACCACTGTTTCTGCCTAAACTTGTGGGGAACAACAATAGAAAGAAGCATTTGAATTGACTACTTCCACCATATGTGGGAGTTTTCTTTCAGCAACTATATTTTGGTAACAAGAGTCAGGACATGAAAACTGAGAAATAATATCACTAATAGCAGCAGATCTTCTTGGTTTTAGAGATATTCACCACTTGTCTTTGACCTAGAAACCTTGTTTTTTAAGGAAAAACTGAGCTTCAATGATACTAACAAATTCTGATAATCTTTTGAAATATCACATCTATTTCTCATCATGTTAACCTATATGAACCATAAAAATCCATCCATATAATAGCACAGTATCTAGATGTCCCACACAAAGCAAAAGGATAAGTGTCCATTTGTCATGATAAACCTTAAAAAAAAGCAGAAATTTTATTCATCATCATCATCGATTCATCATCATCGTAACTCATTGATTGTAATCAACCTAATGTAATAGCCTATTACGTTGTGGCTTTTTGCTTGTGGGAGTTTTATGCTCTCATTGCTTGTCCCCAGCTCAAATAAACGAGGGTTGCGTCAAGTTGGCAGCAGACGTCAAAGTTATGTTGTAACTTCCAATATGA
>JAJHSJ010000011.1:28648651-29024045 GCA_021015155.1 Magnolia officinalis | reverse complement strand
AAATGTGGCAGCTGAGTCAACTCGGTTTGGAACCAAGTCAAACCGCTGGCTCATTGATTGGGCAAGTCAGATACCCTACGGAGTGCAGGGGAGGGAGTCACCGAGTCGACTCAGTTGAATCGGATCGCTGATTCTACTCATCCTCCTGTGTCAACTTGCTCCACACTGAGTTGGACCGCATCAAACTTCCGCTGAGGTATAACTCTCTACCCTCTTGTGTGAAAATTTAGATTAATTATCTACTTAGACATTATAACTATAAATCTTATATTTCCAAAATCCAAACCTTAGGTTGGATAGTAGGTAAAAGTCCACTAGGTAGCATAATTAAGATCCTAACATTAAATGTAATCGTAGATAGTTTGTAAACTTTGATCTAACCATGCGGTTTGCAATTCATGGTAGGATTTGATTCTTAAGGTGTGCGCGCTCTCCAACAACATTAGTTAGCGAACCGGGTCATAAGGTGATGATTTCTTCCCCTTGAGCTTTCCACTTTCCTATTAGTTTAAGTAATAGTTTCTATTTTAAATACAATTGATAATTGATATCTCTATTACTTGCGCTAGTTGTTGAATTGATCTCCAACTTATATGCTCAACGTTTATCTTGTATAAACATATGCATGTGTGCACTTGTATACCTTCTCATGCTTGTGGATTACTTGTGGATTGCTTAGGAACTTAAACTGGCCTCTATCAGTGAGAAACCCACTTGTATATGTACACCCATCATCGGGATGATGTAACTTGATTGATTATGGCTATAATGGGCCCCGACCTAGTGGCCATTTTACCCAAGTTTGTGTGGACTTACCATCTTGCGGATCCTTGTGCCCTCTGTGGCTTTGATGTAATATCTGTCCTTTACGCCTTTGATGTGATATCTTTCCTTTTGGGTTTGATGCGATATCTATCCTTTGTGCCTTTGATGTGATATCTACCTTTTGCACATTTGATGATATCTGCCCTTTTGCCTTACGTGACTTTCATTTGCCCTAAGTGGCTTGATGGATTATTTTTGTATATCTATGCGATGGTAAGATCCACTTGTGGCATTACGATTGGCCTCCAGTTAAGGAGGTTACCATTAAACATCATAATGTTGGAGTCTCATGAGCCGGGGCGGGGATGGTGAAATGGGACACTATGTCCGATCTGTCGGCCTACGCTGGGTGACGAGGCCCCAGTAGTAACCTTTGAGCTTTCTTAAATTGGCTGGTTGTAATCAGAATAATAATGGATGGGTTAATCATGCATTCATAGCATACTGGCGATGACGGGTGGTTAATTTTGGATGTTGTAGCAAGTGCCCTTAGGCTTAGTGGGGTATCGTTTCGCTAGCTCCCAAACCATCGACTATCGACCTACGTACGTGATGTACGATAGCTTGGTCATTATGTTATACGTGATGTACACACGTGATGTGCTGTACTGATGACCAATCATATGCATGGGTGACGAGCCCAAGTCCGACTGGATGAGCATCCCCAGGTCGATGTGCATTCACGCATCCATGCATTTAAACAAGACTGCATCATGTATTGTTTTGGATGCTTTATTCTTTAAAACTATGCTTGACTAATGCAACAGTGTGTAATCTTAAGGGGAATTCACACTGAGTTGGCCACTCATTCATCAAATATATAACCATACAGGTAGTACAAGTGACTTAAATGATATACATGTTCAGACTTGATGAGGAGCAGGGTACAAGTGCCGGGATGCATGACTGTATCTACCAAGAGAAGCTGCGTGATCTTGCGGCTCAAATTTATGTGCATTTTATTATTTCTCATGTGTAAATTATGTAATTCTTGTATTTGTTAATATAGAGACATTGGTTTGTATAAGTCATTATGGGCAGCCACTCATATATCCAAATGCAAATATAATTTTTCTTTATGTTTGATTTGTCCATCTTTAATTAAATTGCTAACTCTTGAAAGAAAAAGAAAAAGAAAAAAAATACTTGATTTGACTATCTTTAAAGTTTAACACTCGGGTTTTTTGAGAACGAGTCACATACTCGGGCTCTGAAAACTCGGGGCGTTACATTTGGCCTCTGATTTCTTAAAAGATAAGACGTAGTCCTGCGTACCTCGAATGTATTGAAATAGTCATTTCACTACTTTCCAATGTTGCTTCCCGGGGTTAGACATATATCTATTAACAACACCAACTGCATGTGAAATATCCAGTTTTATACAGACCATGACATACATCAAACTACTAACCGCATTTGAATAAGGCATACAAGACATAACATGCTTTTTCTAATCTATTTTAGAACATTGTTCTAAGGAAAGCTTGAAGTAAGCCACATGGAGAACGCTGGCCGACTTTGCCCTGTCCATCCCATACTTCACCAATACCTTCTCAAGGTATTCCTTCTGAGATAACCAAAGCCTGATCTTTTTCATGTCTCCGTGTATATCAATACCGAGAACCTTCTTTATAGCCCCCAGATCTTTTATATCGAATGTCTCTAATAACTGAGTCTTCAGTAAAATCGATTTCAGGCATGCTATGACTGGCGATCAGCATGTCATTATTCACAACCCCAAGTGTAGGGTCGCGATGTAGTAATAATCTCGGTAAGACCGAGGTCAAATCCACACGGACTACTCTTATGTGTATTATGAAAGTAACTAGAATCAGAACTAGAAGAAGATCTAAAACTAAATCTAAAATTATTTGAAAGAGTAATTGTAAATTTGTAACTGAAACTTGTGAATTTAAAGGTGGGAAGTAGGATTCCAAGGATCCACTTGCAGCTATCAGGATGTTTCCTTATCTGATTCAAGGAACGCAATTTGAATTAGAGTCTTATCCTATCCAATTGGAAGATACATCAGTAAAATCAAATATGAACTTTCATTGACCTAATTCTCAATGAAGGAGAATTGTGAGGATTGGAAGGGATTCTATCACCAAACCATTCCCTGGAGATGATGGCTAACAACAGGATTTACCAATCCCAGAATCTCAAAGAAGAAAAGAAGATACTCAAAGCTATTGCAGATCTATTGTAATTGAAGTCACAACAAATCATTAAAAACTAAAAATATTCTTTAAATATCAAATTAGAATCAAAGAAGTTCAACAAGAACAAGAATCAAACAAGAAAAACATCCCAAAAACACTACAAACTTCACCTCTTTACCCTATCTAAGAAGTTTAGCCAACCATAGACATGATTGGAATCAAAACCCTAAAAGAAAGCATTAAAAACTGGGAAGAATGGAAGAAGAAACTCTTGGATGACGGCTCCACCCCTTTACTCTGCTCCTCAAAACCCTATATATCCCTAAAAGTGTTTAAGAAACCCATATTTATAGTTTTCCCATCCGGATTCGCAAAACTGACTCAATTTACGCAGTCCGCATAACTATGCGTAACGCCTTTGATGTCATCGAATAGTCTTCGATGTCATCGAAGGGATATGAATCCGGAAGTTGCGCCTTTTCACCTTTCACACTGCGTAAGTTCTTGTGTCATCGAACCTTCCTTCGATTTCATCAAACTACCTTCGAGTAATCAAAAAACATCAAATGTTCTTTGAGTAATCGAAAAAGTTTTCAAAACTGTCCAGCGAGTTGCTTCAAAATTTTTCAATAAATTCTATGCCATCGAACTGACTTCGATGTCATCGAGTAGATCTTCGAGTCATCGAACAGGACTTCGATTCATTGAGAATTACATCCAATATGTCCAGCAACCAACTTGATTTTTCATGTAAAAATTCGATGTCATTGACTTGTGTTCGATGCCATCGAACTGTGGTCAATGACACAAACAATTAAGTGAATTTCAACACTTTGTTCTTTCGACTTCATTCCTTCTCCACTTGCTTTTCTCGGATCTTGAGGTCTTGAAATCTTCAATCTTGGCCTCCAAGATCCGTCCTTTGCCTTGAATCCATGCTTTTAGCATTCTTTTCAATCCAAGCTCTTAAACTCACATTGCAACGCAAACATGTATAAAATATACCATTAAGCCTTATCATGTTTGTAAAACTAAGATATAAATGGGGTAAAATATGCAATATTTGACACTCAACACACTCCCCAACCAGCATTTTGCTAGTCCCGAGCAAAATCATGCATGAAATAATCCTCAATTGTCAATGTTCAAATCCTTTTTCAAAATTCGATCATTTGTGCAATCAAGTATGAGTGAGAAGAATTAAGGTGAGAATATGAGGTTTTGAAAACCTAGAGCCGAATCATATAAGCAACCAATCAAGTAGATTCTTTATCAATTATATCAGAGTATAAGTTTATATATCAAGTTTTTTAATGTGCTTAGTGAGAATCAACTTACTTCCCATAAAAATGTTATCTTTTCATCATGTTAGCCATGCTCATCTCTTTAAGATTGGTTGGAAACTCAAGTATTAATTCCAAACTTATCCCCTTTTCCTTCTTTTTCCAGTTTCTGATTTTATATCGATGACCACTATTATTCATTCTTTTCAGATTTTACATTCTTTTCAGAGACCATTTTCATTCCCTTCAAAGACGTTGTCATTCTTTATTCTTAAAAAAAAAAAAAAAAAAAAAAAAAAAAAAAAAAAAAAAAACCTTTTTATTGATCTCCTGTATTTTTTTAACTGGTTTTTCATCTTTAAGGTGGATAAAATTCTCCATACTCAATTCCCAACATCCTTCAATGATTTGCATACTAACAATTAGAAAATCTAGTAGCATTTATGGAGGTAGATTGAACGTGTCTTGTGATTTGGATTATCATGATATTCAAACTTCCTCTTAATCAATTGAGTGTAAGAACCGTAAGTGATAGGCTACTTAGTTGATTAAACTCCAGCAATTCAAAATTTCGACTTCTATCTTATTGTTTTCTCTTGAAAAATTAAAAATTTTCCATAAATTTTGCTCAAAACTAAGAAAATACTGATTAGTCTACCTAATCCACACCCCCCAACCTAAAATCTACATTATCCTCAATGTAAAAGATATGATCATGCAATGCATATGAGACAATGAAAAGAAAGGAGACGTGATGGAAATGTAGTACCTAAAGAAGGAATTTTGAGGCTTTCTTCCAAGGATCTCATTGTGAAGATGGGTTAGCACATAAACTAAACAAACGAAAAGCAAACTATACTAATCCTAAATTCTTATGAAAGCAATAAACCTAACTATACCTCCATCAGACTAGAAGGTTAATCCTGGTAAACAAGATCAATCAGAGGTATGGACATGTCCTCTTAATCAAATTTCTCAACAAACGACTTTAAGCAATGTCCATTCACTTTGAAAACATTGTCGTTGTTCGGATTTTGTATCTCAACGGACCCATGAGGATAGACATTAGTAACAGTGAAAGGGCTGGTTCAACGAGATCGGAGTTTACCCGAAAATATATGTAACCGAGAATTGTACAAAATGATTTTTTAACCAGTCAAGAACGATTTTCGAAGGATATTCTTGTCATGGAATACCTTCATCATGTCCTTGTAAATTCTCAAGTTCTCGTATGCGTTATTCCGGATTTCCTCGAGTTCATTTAACTGAAGCTTGCGCAGCGAGCCAGCGTTGTCCAAATCGAAGTTCAAATTTTTAATAACCCAATAGGCTCTATGTTCCAATTCCACAGGCAAGTGGCAGGCTTTCCCATAGACAACTCTAAAGGGAGACCTTCCAATGGGAGTCTTAAAGGCTATACGGTAAGCCTATAAAGCATTGGTTAAGCGGATTGACCAATCTTTGCGATTCGGGTTAATCGTCTTTTCCAAAATGTGTTTACTTTCCCTGTTGAAAATCTCAACTTGCTTACTTGTTTGTGGGTGGTATGGAGTGCTCACCTTATGAGAGATGTTTTCTTCATTAAATTTGCAAATGGCCTATTACAAAAATGTGAGCCTCCATCACTAATGATGGCACGAGGCATTCTGAACCGGGAAATGATGTTTTCTTTTAAGAATTTAATGACCGTTTGATGGTCATTATTCTGGCACGGGATCGCTTCGACCCTTTTAGTGACATAGTCTACTGCAAGCAAAATATATAAATTCCCAAAGGATTGGGGGAACGGTCCCATGAAATCGATGCCCCAACAATCAAATTTTTCAATAATATGAATTAGGTTTAGAGACATCATATTTCAAAGGGATAATGCACCCAATTTTTTACAACGCTCACAAGCTTTATAAAACTCGTGACTATCCTTGAACATAGTGGGCCAGTAAAAGCCGCACTGCAGAATTTTGGTCGTGGTCTTTTTAACAGAAAAGTGACCACCATAGGCCTGAGAGTGACAGAAGGAGATGACACTTTGGTGTTCATTATCTGGCACACATTTCCTTATAATTCGGTCTGGGCAGTATTTGAACAAATACGGATCATCCGAGAAAAATTTGCGTAACTCGGCAAAGAATTTTTTCTTATCTTGCTTTGTCCAATGTGTTAGCGTGAAACCTATGGTAAGATAATTAGTTGTAACGCCCTGAAAATCGGGGGTCAAGCATAAACTCTACTCCCGAGTTCTAACGTATCACTTATGCAACATAGATGATGATGATTGAATGTTGTCCATATTAGGGCATTAAACATGAGTGGGATTATACCAAAACAGCATATCATACTCCAGAGACAGTTAAATAAGCAAGCGGAAGACTGTGATAGATATATAAAGTATATAAACTGTTGTAAGTCTCCAGTGTGTGAACATGTTACCAGGTTAAATACATGCATGTATACTTCCCAAAATGGACCAAAAATGAATATACATGTGTGATTCAAAAAGACAAAATAGCAAGTGTAAGGGCATCTAGTCAACATCCTAGAAGTCTCCATCGATCAGGCCACGACTCACATGAACCCGCCTAAAAACTGCATGAAAGAGAATGCCTCCTCGTCATCCTCATAGTCCGGCTCCGCCTCATAGGCATTGCCTCCACCTGCAACTAAGACAGGGTCTGGTTGGTGTGTACAACATCGTCCCGTAACGTGGGAGTGAGTGATCAACTCAGTGGAACCATAAAGCAAAGGTTAACATGTTATCAATTCAGTCAAGCAGCAATGATCAAACAATACAAGCAGACATCCCTAAGTACTCTGATTAATACAGGAATGGTATGTATAAATGATGTATGCCCTCACCTGCACTCCCTCTGCGATCTTAATCTCACGGTCGAGCATGTCAATCACTTCCTCAGTGCTCTACCCAATGCCAAACGGCACATGCAACGCAGTGCATGAGCGTGCTTACCAAGTTCTTATTAGTCCTTTTCATACAGTAGGATTGGGAAGCTAAGGTACCGCCCTTTATATCATTAACCTAAACAATGATCCATCTAGGGTCGTCAATCCTAGTTAATCACATACGATAGGCAAATTCAGGTCACTACCCCCAAAGCCCTACCAACTGGCAGTTTATTTTTGAAGGCTCGTCACCGACCCGACTGGGGACCACAACCAGGCTGCACCGGGGTAAGCCTATTTCATACTCGAAGTCACTCCACCAATGCCTTACCAACTGGCAATCTATTTTTGAAGGCTCGTCACCGACACGACTGGGGACCACAGCCAGGCTGTGCTAATGGAGGCTGACATCTCGAATACAGTGTCTCATACCACCGTATTCGGCTCACAAGTCTGGGTTGCTCACTGGTCACTACGAGGAGGCTCCTCGCCCCAGCGTAGGCCGACAGCTCGATCACGGTGTCTCATACCACCATGCCCGGCTCATGAGTCTTAGAGGATTGAAGTACCAAGGTTAACGGGGTTTTCACTAGTAAGTTAGGTACCTTAGGTTCAAGCAGTAGTGTCTATATATGGTGAACATACATCGGGTCAATTGGGTCAATCGGGTTACTTGACGAGTTCGACTAGTACAAGCGCACCTCAAGTTAATCGACATGAAGTGCGTAAGCACTTCGTGTGGCCTAACCACTATCGACAACCAAAGTACGGCTCGGATTCATCGAACACGTCCTATGTGGCGGAACGACCTCAGCCACCAAATCAAGATCCGTTACCGATTGCCTGTACTAATCGTAGCCCCAAACACACTTCAATTAAGATAAGAATGCATATGTGCTAGTCAAAACAGCATGTAGCAACCAACTTAAATATAAGTTTCATTTGAGCATTTCAACAAACACATAGTGTACAGATTAACATACATAGGCATTCAACCATAAAGCACGTAGTAATAATATAGGATATATAAAGGAAACTATAACCATAGTTAAGGGAAATGAGAATCCTATCTCAACACCCTCATTACATGCATTTCAACAGGTATTTCCTCATTGAGGCATTTTATCAAACACATACGCTACATATTTCAACATACACAGATTAGACTAGATATAACATATATCTTGGGAAGCTCTTTTACAAAAGAGTTGCCACGTACTCAACAAGCATATATTCATTGTTAATAATCATGACAAGCACAAATCCAAATTTCATACTCATTCAATCATTTCAACAAACACTTAGACTACACACTATAACATACATAACATATGTTGGCGATAACAAGAATTAGGACAATTCCTTTCACCAAGGAGTTACCACACGCATAATAGCCATATATTCATGACAAATAATCATGGCAACCACGAATCCAAAAACCATATGTATTCAAGTATTTCAACAAATACATAGAATACGCTATACTTGACATAGTTCATACCTATTCGTAAAGTGAAACAACCATCACGTTTTGCATGTGAAATGGCACCCACGTTAGTAATAAATCATTAACCGACATTGAAAGTCTTGAAAACCATAACCTAAACGTATACAGTCTGCACCTTACGCCGGTAAACGCGTAACGGATTTGTTTTAAACACGAGGTCTTTGTCACCGGCAGAATGGCAACCTATAGCATGAACTAGGTTAGCTATTTCATCATTTCAACTATTTGAAACCCTAGAACGGATTGGAGTTAGGTTTTCTTACCTAAGAATGGGATTGGTATCGCCGGTAGAGCGATACAGAAGTGGTGGTAAGGCACGTGGAGTAGCGGGGATCGAATCCCAGGAGTGACTCCAACTCTCTCTCACACTTCCTCTCTCTTTCCTTCTCTTTCTTCTCTTCTCTCTCTTAGGGTTCTAGAGAATTCGTATGGAGTGAGAGAGTGAGGGTTTTAAGCCCTTATATAGGCCTAAAAGTGATGGGAATGGCCCCAGGACCAAGGTATACTTAGGTTATAGCCAAAACCCATCTGTTTCGACTCAACAGATCACTTCTGGAGGCCCCCTTTCTGCGTACGGTTGGACTTAAGCTCCCTGGCATTGGATCTAGGTCGAGTTAAGTTTTTGGTCCGATCAGATTTATAGATCGACCATGGCGGACCAGTTTTAGTTCAACGGTCACTGGTACTCGATCAGGGCCACAAGTGTACTGACATGTGTGGAAATTTTCTCCTGATCCGAGGGTGTATTTGGGTCAGATTCTGACGATCTGAATCCTTATATTTGACCCGCAAGTGACACGTCTCGGTTTACTTAAGTTTGAATTTTATTTCCAAAAATATTCACATTTCTCACACACTTTGCTCCGGGCTCAGTTGTGCATTTCTGGACACAGTCAGGCCTTGATTTCTGAGATGGTTGTCAAGCTCAGCAAGGCGGTCATAATCATTTAGTTTCGCGGTAATCGGACTTTCGACGTGCGATCCAGGTCCGATACGGAGTTTCGTGATGCTCCCAAGAGCAACTGGGTAATGAGATTGATCCTAGATTATAGGGTAATGCAACGTCGATGATTCTGCAAGTTTTAGGTTTTGCAGTTCATATTTAAAGTGGTTCAAGCGAATTTCACAGCTAATCTAGTTTAACACTTAGTTAATTTCATCTAATTTCTAAAGGATTTGGTCCTGAGTGATTCCTGCCTGAGGTGGTACTCGGGTCTTTGTACGGATTTTTCCGGGACGTTACAATCTACCCTCCTTAAAGAACAATTTCATCCCCGAAATTTCCTAAGGGAAATACGTAAAGGTTTACATACGTGTTAAGGTATATAATAACTACATCAACCTAGCCCATATTGGTCTACCCCCCTTAAAAGTTTCTACCTTTGAGGTTTGAAAACAAATGTCCAATTCAGTTTACCTAAGGGTGGTATGTTCTACCCTTTATGATTGGGTTAATACGGAAAATCTGTTATGGTAGGCTCGAACCTGATACATCGATTGCCCGCCTGACCAGGGCAGACAACTCGTTGTATCCCTTCCTAATCCTGATAGATCCTGGTCTTCTGCTCGGTCGAAGTAGTGAGTCCTTTGGTAATCACCCAGAATTGAGAATTGAGTTAAGCCGCAAATGCCTCGTAGGGATATGGTTTTGAAATTTCGAAATCTAATTATCCTAAGTATTTAAGGAGTATTATAATTTGCTAGGAGGTTCACAGGTTGTCCCTTGGGTCTTGTTCAACGAGAGTTGTTGTTTAACCTATGTTTAACCTGGTGGATAATAAGTTCTTTTATGGTGCTCATAGTCAAAAGGCTATACTCGAGGGGTTTTCAAACTCCTAAAAGTAGATTTGTATGTCACCATTTCGATCATACGGCTAGGGACTTATGGGTAGATTCGCACTTCGGTTTCATTAACTTCAGGAGGGAAGGAAGAGTCGAGAGTTCCAAAATATTTCAGGAGTTTGGAATGTTAGCAACATAAGGCCGCGGGAAAGGAAAGGAGAGGGACATCTCCTTGACGCGGTATGAACCTTGAGTTCACAAGGGAATAAGAAACTTATAATAAGGGAATAAGAAACTTATAATATTTTACTATAGTCCACCTTTAACATGAGCCTACGGAATATTAAACTATAAAACGCAAACCTACCCGAGGGTTCTAATTTAATTGTACAATTTTTAGATATATCTTTACGTATAATCAAATCTAATCACAGGATAATTCCTAGTATGATTATAAATAATTCCTAAATAGACACCACATACTAAACTTTAATATGAAAAGATATGACCAGCCTATTGGCAACTTGAAGTTGTAGAAATTTTTCCGTTTCGACCCTTCTACCTTGAATGTGGGCAGTGACCTCAAAGGTTAAAGGCGCTGCAGTTGTTGACTTAGGTGCTTTAGTTACAAGTGCATGCACACGGGCTTGTTGAGGATGGTTTAGTTACGCTGCCATAGGTCGTTGAGGCAGCCTATTTTGAGGTACAAGCGGTCGGTAAAGTAGCTGCGCTGGTGGTGCAGATCGTAGGGGTGGAGTCGTTACACCATGTGGTGGCCGACGGTTAACCTTTTGAGGTGGTGTGACACCGTTGTCTTTCATCTTAGTGAAACAGAAGGGGTCAATGTGTCCGCCTTTGTCGTAATATGTACACCAACGTTTCGATCGCCTTTGCTTGGTCGGCGGAGCCATGGGCCTGGGAGGCGAGTCTACATGTGGCCTCTTACCTAGGACTGGTCGGTGCTGCAATTCAGGCCGAGGCCTCGGACCCATTGATATACGTGTCTGAGAAACTCTGTCTCCATCTTGTTCGGCTTGTAGAGACATGTTGACTAGCTCGGGGTAATTGGGAATGCTAGCGCAACACGTCTTAATGCGGATATCGGGCCGCAACTCATCTGAAAAATGCCGCATTTTTATCGCTTCATCTGTTAGTACCAAAGGAGCGTATTTGGCTAGCTCCGTAAATTTGTTATCGTACTTTGTTACAGTCATTCCTCCCTATCGGAGGCAAAGAAACTCACCCTCCTTTTCATTACGGTAAGTGAGAGGGAAGTACTTCTCGTGGAAGCGCGTCTCGAAGGCCTCCCACGTCCACACATAACCTTCCGCAACAGTGCGGAGAATACTGTCCCACCACAAGCTGGCCTCCTTTTCCAACATGAAGGTGACCAACTCCACCTGCTCTGCCTCAGTGCAGCATAGCGGCTTCACCATCTTAGAGATGCGGTCAAGCCAATATTCAGCCTCTTCGGGTCTATGAGTACCCGCAAAAGTGGGAGGTCGTAAGCGATGGAATAGCTTAAAGGTGTCGTTGGCACTCGAGTTCCCAGCAGGATGCATAGGTGATGCAGGTGGAGTCACACCCATACTCTGGGCAAAAATACTAGCCATGAAGGTCAAAAATTAATGCTGCTATTGCATTAACAGCATCATCTGCTCCAGCCTATCAGTAGGGGGAGTCGGCTGAGGCATGGGTGGCGTCGAGGTAGACGTGCGGTTCTGCTCTGAAACCGGTGGTACAATAGGTGCAGACCCATTAGTGGGGCCAGTGGCCGGCTGAGAATTCGTCATAGTGTCAGAGAGAAACGGGCCCTAACTGGGGTCCATGAGGTGATCGCTGAGGGGAGGTGCCCCGTCAAGAGAGTCGTCAGGTGCGAGGTAGGTCGTACTCCACGTACTCTTAGGTGGCATGCCCTATATACAATATAGGGTGCAACCCGAGTCAGATGTAGCATAACAATACTCAATTCTTGAAGCATCCAACGCACCTTATAATAAAATAAACGACATGCATTTCATTTAACAAAATTGGTCACAATACATGGAAATAAAGTTCTACATGAATTATGATGGGAATGCATGCGACTATGCTAAGTCCAAACTACCAAACACAAACACACTTTTTACCTACTGCATGACTAGACCCAGCAACATCAAAATACAGACATCCTAAACAGCAACAAAACAAGCTACAAGGCGACAACATGGATGACTAGACATCCGAGTCTGGCGACTGAGGGTGGCACCCTTATCCTGCAGACAGCACAGGATAGATTTCAAGGTGCGAGTCACCTTCTTAAACTTGTGTTTCACAAGGGCCCGGTGTCAATAATCTCCTGTCGTAGGGCAGCCTGGCCCTTAAGTCGAGCTAAGCGGGCCCGATCAGTGTCATGCTCTTGTGTTATAGGAGGAGAGCTCTCATTCGTGTCCTGAGCCTCCTCTTCTTCTTCTTGTTCTTCCTCTATCTCATCACCACTTCCTTCCTCACTCTCTTCCTCCAGATCAACACTTTCCTCCCCCTCACTATCGAACTCCTCCCCATACTCGTCGAGTCGGGCTTGACGTTGTCGAGGGCCGATCCCCATGTTGTTAAGCGTAGCATCGTTTATGAACCAGATCGGCGCAATATCATCCATGTTAAGTCTATAGCCGACCTCTCGAGCAATCCAACATACTAGCTGGCCAAACGGGAGTGAGTCGTCGTTCCTGACAGAGCGTACGGTCTGGATTATCTGAACTAGGGCGAACGTGGGCAGGCACAACTTGTCCCCATGTCCAACCCTGTACAAGAAGTCTACCATCAAACGAGTGCATTCAGTGTGGTTGCCCCATCTGGGTACACGTTGTACGTGAAAATGTGGTGAAGCAAACGGAAATCATCTGTCAATCTCGTCAATGGGAGGCAATTGCCTCGTGCCCAGGGAGCCAGTCAGTCACAAAGGTATCGTGTCCAGCGATCTCTTTCTCGCACACTCTTAAAAAATTTCTCATTGGCGTGTACCTCACCACGTGGAATCCCCATAATCCGAGCTACCAGATCCACATTGATTGTGTGCTCCCGCCTCCCTACAAAAATAGTGAACTGGAGAGGCTTCGGTGATGGGTCTCGGATATGGGCGTAGAAAGCACGAACCGTATTCTCACATGCATGAGACTTACCTTCGAACATGGGACCCCACTCAACGTCCACCAAGCGGTCCATAATCGGGTGTAGCTTAAACAGCCTCTCATCTACGTGAGCTTCAAGAACAACCCTGCGGCCACCAAACCGACCGTATTAGTCGCCTATCGGTAGCGCTCTCTCGATTGGAATTTGGAGATCTAGGTCCCGCTTCGACCTGTGCTCTTTGGGGGCGCTTGTGCTAGCTTCGGCGCCCACTTTCCTCCTCGAACGGGTTGGACGACTAAGCCCGGCTTCATCTGTAGAAGCCCACTTCTTTCCCATGAGAGAAAGAAAGGTGGAAATGGAGAAGATGGCCGCCACAAGTTCGAAAAGGGCCATTGGAGTGGAATAAAATATTGGATTAAGGTGGATTGTTGAGTTGTGAGAGGTTGAGCCATAAAAATAGGATTTGTGCACTCAAATCGTAGAAAACGAGAGGGATAGAAGAGGGGGTTTCCTGAAAACGGTGGAAGGGTGTGTGATGTGAAGGGAAATGGAAAAATGGAAGAATGGAGGGAAGATTTGAGAGAGAAATTTGGGATTTTTGAGAGGGAGAAGAGCTTGGAGGGGTAGGAAATGAGAGAGGGGGCAAAAGGGGGATAAATGGGGGTCCCCACGTGATTCGGTGGGCCCCACGCTCTTTGGGAAGTCGACCCGACAGGCCCGGACAGACCGGGCCACGGTGCACCGCGGTAGGCGCGGCACCGTCGCGGTCCTCTGGACCGGGCGCGGTGCCACCATGGTGGGGTGGTGGCCACCCCCCTCTCGAAGTGCCAATGGTGTACAAGGTCCACTGTGGGTCCCCCTGAATTGCACCGACTTGGCCCCGACTCTGTTTTGAGTCGTTTCGAGCTCCCCTTCGCATATAGTCATGTGTTTTCAATTTGTTGAGTGTGGGACCTGTGAAAGTTTCACCTAAACCCGTCGATTGACGGTCTAGAATGGTGTTGGGATCATTTCATGCGATCGGAAAAGTCTACGGGTCCGATTTCTACAGTCCGTTTCGGTTGATTTCGCCGTTTGGCGAAATGGGAAATCCTAAGTCCGTCTCTATGTTTCCTCGCACCCTCCTACATCGAATTTGCGCCAGCGTGTGTTGTGTGACCATAACCCAGGTCCAGTTTAATTCAAATCATGCTCTGATACCAACTTGTAACGCCTGAAAATCGGGGGTCAAGCATAAACTCTACTCTCGAGTTCCAACGCATCACTTATGCAACATAGATGATGATGATTGAATGTTGTCCATATTAGGGCATTAAACATGAGTGGGATTATACCAAAACAGCATATCATACTCCAGAGACAGTTAAATAAGCAAGTGGAAGACTGTGATAGATATATAAAATATATAAACTGTTGTAAGTCTCCAGTGTGTGAACATGTTACCAGGTTAAATACATGCATGTATACTTCCCAAAATGAACCAAAAATGAATATACATGTGTGATTCAAAAAGATAAAATAACAAGTGTAAGGGCATCTAGTCAACATCCCAGAAGTCCCCTTCGATCCGGCCATGGCTCACATGAACCCGCCTGAAAACTGTACGAAAGAGAATGCCTCCTCGTCATCCTCATAGTCCGGCTCCGTCTCGTAGGCATCGCCTCCACCTGCAACTAAGACAGGGTCTGGTTGGTGTGTACAACACCGTCCCGTAACGTGGGAGTGAGTGATCAACTCAGTGGAACCATAAAGCAAAGGTTAACATGTTATCAATTCAGTCAAGCAGTAATGATAAAAAAATACAAGCAGACATCCCTAAGTACTCTGATTAATGCAGGAATGGTATGTATAAATGATGCATGCCCTCGCCTGCTGTAAGACCCGTATCTTAGTCCGTACTGTTCCGTCGAATCCCGCGATCCTTTCCATCGAAGTCTGGCAGTCCGCGACCGATAACCGATGTTCGCGATCGACCCTAAGTCGTATCGTGTAGATTCGAGTTAGTTTAATCCGAGACCTGTATCATTACAACCTCACCATCGCCGCAGTTCCAACGCCGCGTCTTACGCACCGATCCAATACCCTAGCAGGAAGATGTGGGTCGGCGTTTATTTCGAAGAAAAACCACGTGTTGCAATCCCAAGAGAATCTCTACAACATGTCCCATCAATCAATCAATCAATCCATCAATCAATCACTTCATGTCAAGTACAAGCAACCCATGCCTTCTTTCTCTACAAGTTAAGCAACCACCAAAGTCAACCCATCTCTCACCTCACCCATCACTCACTTCACATCACTCACTTCACATCCATCCATCTTACAACCACCCATTTTCTCTCTCTTTCTCATCACATTTTCCAAGCCATTCCAAGCAACCAAAAACCACACGTCCATGCCCTTCCATGTGAGAGAAAAGTGATTTTGGTGGCCCACTTTCCCATCCCTTTAACCTTCATCCTAGCCATTCAAATCTCATCTTCCACCATCAAAGCAAAGCACAAGGAGATCGGCTCTCCAACGAACCAAGAAGATCGACCGGTGGGTGCTCCCATAGGCTAGATTTTTATATTTTTATGATGGGCCAAGCGAGGCCTACTGATCAATGGTATGGATCTCACTTGGGACCCTAAGATGTGGCCGATGGCCCACCTTGACCTTCAAGATCATTCCATGATGGGGCTATTCTCCATGGACCCCATCATGATGTTTATTTTCTGGCTTGAAAATGGGTCATCCAGACCTTACATCTTGGTGGAGAAGGGATCTCCAACGTTGATCTTTGATTTGGTGGGCCACATGCAATGGGACTCACTTGATGTATGATTGATTGTAACAGAGGGCCCATAGTGTCGGGGTCCCTCCATGCACGTGTGTCCATCGATCTCTCTCTCCCCTTTTTTTTTCATGGTTTATGTGATGATATGGCCGTGTGGCCCACCCGGATGGACCCCACCATAAAGCATGTATTTGATCCAAGTCCTATGGGTGGGGCCCACTTTATGTATGTGTTGTACCCACACCACCCACCATTTAGTGGCCCACCTAAACAGGGCCCACCTCAATGCACGTGTTGACGTCCAGGGATGTCCCTAGACGTCAATTGAAAATACAAATATTAGCTTGATTCATAGGCTTTGGAAGGGGGTTGTGCATGTAGGCCCCACCTTGATATATGTATTCAATCCATGCCGTCCATCCCATTCAACGGATTATTTTAGGCGTTGAGCCAAAAAAAAAAGGGGCCAATCCGTTTTTCTGGTGGGCCATAGTATGGAAAACAGTTTCTCTACCCTTGAAAACCATGCTACTGTTTTTGTACCTTGAAACACCCCCAATATTGGACTCATTTGGTTGGTCCCGAGCTGTAGAAACCAGTGGGCGGGACGGATTCTTCCGATGCGGGCCCCACGCAGGAAAAACCTTGAAATTACGTGGTTTAAAAATATAATAATAATAATAATAATAATAATAATAATAATAATAATAATAATATACAACAGCAGCAGCCGCTGCTGCTGCTCTTGTCAGAGGCATAGGCAGCACCTACGTGCACTGGCGTGCGTGAGCGAGCAAGCTCCCACAGCCCCAGCCATGGGCCCCACCATGATGTATTTATTATATCCACACCGTCCATTTGGTGGGCCACCTCCTGAGGTGGGGCCCCTTTAAATTTCAGCTACATCCAAGACTCAGGTGGCCCACATCATAGGAAATAATGTTGATTAAACGTCCATCATCGAAATCCTTTTTAGGTCCACGGAGGTTGTGGATCAAGCTGAAATTCGTCTCTACCCTTCGTCCAGGTTGCCTGACCTTATGAACGGATTGGATGGAAAATTTACATTATGGTGGGCCCCACATGGGACCCACAGAGATGTATGTGTTTGGCTCCCATTGTCCAGGCGGACGGTGGAGCCCACTGTAACGTTTGTGTTTCATTCCCACCATCCAGACGGACGGTAGAGCCCACTGTGATGTGTGTGTGAGCGTGTGTGTGTGAGTGTGTGTGCACGTAAATATATGTATATATATATATATTATTATATATAATATTGTATATATACTATATATAAATTATACATTATATTATGTATAATATACAAGATGGTGGGCCTTCATGTGGACCCCACCATGATGCATGTGTTGCATCCAATCTGTTCAGCCACTTTGAAACTCATTTTTTGGGCATGGGCTAAAGAATGAGTCAGATCCATAGTTCAAGTGGACCCCACCTTGGTTTATATAAGGCCCAAGTGTTTAGGCCCACCTTGTCATATTTTTGGCCCATTGATGAGGCTCACCTTGATGTGTACGAAGCCATTATTGAGGCCCACTTTGATATATATGAGACCCATGTTACGAGGCCCATTGTGATGTTTTTAAAGGCCCATGGGATATGGCCCATTGCAATGTACATAAGGCTCATTGATGAGGCCCACTTGATTTATAAAAGGCCCATATGAGGCAACTCATTTGATGTATCTAAGGCCCATGGGTCGAGGCCCAACGGTTGTCCTTAGGGTCCATTGCAATGTATGATTCCCCATGGTTTGTGTAATAATATTTTATGGCGGGTCACGCCTTGGAAGCAATGTTGGTTTGACGTCCACATTGTAGAATAATGTTGGTTTAATGTCCGCATTATAAATCTTCCTAGGGCCCATTGATAGGCCCATACCGGTTATGTGTAGGCCGTCTAGGCCCATCTTTGGCGTAAGCATACTCCATTACTTTATAACATGCTTAGTACACTTCCATGATTCATGCACATACACATCATATGTTTGCTTGATATGAGGAATGTTTGATCATAGTTGGGCTGAGACATTTACGGGACTCCTTATGAGACGGAGTGCCCCATATGAGTGCATGGTACGCGCGAGATTGTTGCATGACTGCCGGTGTGACTCATGCATTTCGCATTGTGTGTTGTGATTCACTGCACGCCCTAGTGACATCAGGGACGTGGCCTCTACAGATACATCGTGGATGGTCATATCGGATATCGAAAATATTGGATCTAGCATTTGGGCACTTAGGATGTCCTTGGGTGAAAATTCTAGAACCTTTTTGGTACCAGGAGATGCTCCAACGTCTAGACCGAGTAGATACACGAGCGCCCGAGTGCCGAATACCAGTAGGTCACGTCTCCCACTATGTCGTGGTCGGTTGGAAGGGGGTGTGGCCTTATCCACCCGAGTGAGGGGGCTATAAGCTAGGCTGAGTTTGACCAGCTCGCAAATGAGTCCGCTATCGACAAGCCTGGTAGGTATTGGCAGACTACTGGTCAGGCGGATAGTGTGGTCTCTTCCACTTGCTTAACTGTGCAGCTAGGGAGGAGGCAGTCAGTGTGAGGTGTATTAGACCCCGGTGATATCCAGAGAGGAACTGTACTGATATGTGTACTTGATGAGGACTGACATGCTTGCTTTGCATCTAGCATATGACATTCGGCTACATAGGCCTTGCATTGCATGGCCTTGGTATGGCCGATAGCATTCATGTCTTGCATCATATAGCTTTGTTACAACTGATAGCATTCATGGACTTACCTGCATACTTCCGCATTACTCTGATAT
The DNA here is from genome assembly GCA_021015155.1 of Magnolia officinalis. Classification (NCBI taxonomy): domain Eukaryota; kingdom Viridiplantae; phylum Streptophyta; class Magnoliopsida; order Magnoliales; family Magnoliaceae; genus Magnolia; species Magnolia officinalis. Next base: position 29,004,895 of record JAJHSJ010000011.1, on the reverse strand, counting down.
TGTATACTCGACACTTGCCTTACGCACACACATACACCACCCTCTAAGCTTTTGTAAGCTTATGCACAACCATTGCGTGCAGGTGTCGTTGGACAGGAGTAGCGCTGAGACAGGAGCGCGTACCAGACTATTTTGGAGCCTTTTGATCATCTTGTATTTCCCTTCCCGCATTGTACTTAAAGCTTTTGATATAGTGGATATGTGGTGATGTTGTTTTGTGACTTGATAATACTTGTGGTTATGCTCCATTACATTACGAAAAAAAATCATACTGAAAATCCTCCTCATAGGATCCCAGGATCAAAAATTTAGCGTATGGGCGCTGGAAGCCGAGAATGGGGTACTACGGAGGCTGGAGGGCCAGATTCGGCAATCGGGAATTTTGCGAGCCCGGTTTCCTAGTTTGGGGCGTGACACCTGCACTCCCTCTACGATCTTCATCTCACGGTCGCGCATGTCAGTCACTTCCTCAATGCTCTACCCAACGCCAAATGGCACATGCAATGCGGTGCATGAGCGTGCTTACCAAGTTCTTATTAGTCCTTTTCATACAGCAGGATTAGGAAGCTAAGGTACCGCCCTTTATATCATTAACTCAAACAATGATCCATCTAGGGTCGTCAATCCTAGTTAATCACATACGTTAGGCAAATTCAGGTCACTACCCCCAAAGCCCTATCAACTGGCAGTCTATTTTTGAAGGCTCGTCACCGACCTGACTGGGGACCACAACCAGGCTGCACCAGGGTAGGCCTATTTCATACTCGAGGTCACTCCACCAACGCCCTACCAACTAGCAATCTACTTTTGAAGGCTCGTCACCGACCCGACTAGGGACCACATCCAGGCTGCGCCAATGGAGGCCGACAGCTCGAATACAGTGTTCCATACCACCGTATTCGACTCATGAGTCTGGGTTGCTCATTGGTCACTACGGGGAGGCTCGTCGCCCCAGCATAGGTCGACAGCTCGACCACGATGTCCCATACCACCATGCCCGGCTCATGAGTCTTAGCGGATTGAGGTACCAAGGTTAACGGGATTTCCACTGGTGAGTTAGGTACCTTAGGTTCAAGCAGTAGCGTCCATACATGGTGAATATACATCAGGTCAATCAGGTTGCTTGACGAGCTCCACTGGTACGAGCGCACCTCGAGTTAATCGACATGAAGCGCGTAAGTACTTCATGTGGCCTAACCACTGTCGACAACCAAAGTACGACTCGGATTCATCGAACACGTCCTATGTGGCGGAACGACCTCAGCCACCAAATCAAGATCCGTTACCGATTGCCTGGACAACATCGTAGCCCCAAACACACTTCAATTAAAATAGGAATGCATATGTGCTAGTCAAAACAGCATGTAGCAACCAACTTAAATATAAGTTTCATTTGAGCATTTCAACAAACACAGTGTACAGATTAGCATACATAGGCATTCAACCATAAAGCACGTAGTAATAATATAGGATACATAAAGGAAACTATAACCATAGTTAAGGGAAATGAGAATCCTATCTCAACACCCTCATTACATGCATTTCAACAAGTATTTCCTCATTGAGGCATTTTATCAAACACGTAGGCTACACATTTCAACATACACAGATTAGACTAGATATAACATATATCCTGGCAAGCTCTTTTACAAAAGAGTTGTCACGTACTCAACAAGCATATATTCATTATTAATAATCATGGCAAGCACAAATCCAAATTCCATACTCATTCAGTCATTTCAACAAACACTTAGACTACACACTATAACATACGTAACGTATGTTGGCGATAACAGGAATTAAGACAAATCCTTTCACCAAGGAGTTGTCACACGCATAACGGCCATATATTCACGACGAATAATCATGGCATCCACAAATCCAAATTAAAACCATACGTATTCAAGTATTTCAACAAATACATAGAATACGCTATACTTGACATAGTTCTTACGTATTCGTAAAGCGAAACAACCATCATGTTTTGCATGTGAAATGGCGCCCACGTCAGTAATAAATCATTAACCGACATTGAAAGTCTTGAAACCCATAACCTAAACGTATATCATCCGCACCTTACGCCGGTAAACGCGTAACAGATTTGTTTTAAACACGAGGTCTTTGTCACCGGCATAATGACAAACTATAGCATGAACTAGGTTAGCTATTTCATTATTTCAACTATTTGAAACCCTAGAACGGATTAGGGTTAGGTTTTCTTACCTAAGAACGGGATCGGTATCGCCGGTAGAGTGATACAGAAGTGGTGGTAAGGCACGTGGAGTAGCAGGGATTGAATCCCAGGAGTGACTCCAACTCTCTCACACACTTCCTCTCTCTTTCCTTCTCTTTCTTCTCTTCTCTCTCTTAGGGTTCTAGAGAATTCGTATGGAGTGAGAGAGTGAGGGTTTTAAGCCCTTATATAGGACTAAAACTGATGAGAATGGTGGCCCCAGGGCCAAGGTATAGTTAGGTTATAGCCAAAACTCATCTGTTTTGGCTCAACGAAGCACTTCTGGAGGTCCCCTTTCTACGTGCGGTTGGACTTAAGCTCCCTGGCATTGGATATAGGTTGAGTTAAGTTTTCGGTCCGATCGGATTTACAGATCGACCGTGGCGGACCAGTTTTAGTTCAACAGTCACCAGTACTCGATCAGGGCCACAAGTGTACTGACATGTGTGGAAATTTTCTCCTAATCCGAGGGTGTATTTGGGTCAGATTCTGACCGGCTGAATCCTTATATTTGTCCCGCAAGCGACACGTCTCGGTTTACTTAAGTTTGGATTTTATTTCCAAAAATATTCACGTTTCTCACACACTTCGCTCCGAGCTCAAGTTGTGCATTTCTGGACACAGTCAGGCCTTGATTTTCGAGATGGTTGTCAAGCCCAGCAAGGCGGTCATAATCGTTTAGTTTCGCGGTAATCGGACTTTCAACGTGCGGTCTAGGTCCGATATGGAGTTTCGTGATGCTCCCGACAGTAACTGGGTAATGAGATTGATCCTAAATTATAGGGTAATGTAGCGTCAATGATTCTGTAAGTTTTGGGTCTTGCAATTCGTATTTAAAGTGGTTCAAGCAAATTTCACAGCTAATCTAGTTTAACACTTAGTTAATTTCGTCTAATTTCTAAAGGATTTGGTCCTGAGTGATTCCTGCCTGAGGTGGTACTCGGGTCTTTGTACGAATTTTTCCGGGACGTTACATTAGCAATATCGGCAAACCAACATAAGTGGGAGAGTTTAGACAATTGTTCATTAGGGAACATGTCATTTATAGGTGTCGTCTCAAGGGAATCGGGGAGATCAAGGCATGAAAGATGATCAACCACTACGTTCTCTGCTCCCTTGTTAATCTTTTATTTATATGTCAAATTCTTGGAGTAGGAGGATCCATCGTATCAAGAGGGGCTTAGCATCATTCTTAGAAAGAAGGTACTTTAACGCCACATGATCAGTGTAGATGATGATCTTGGATCCAATCAAGTATGACCTAAATTTGTCCAAAGCGAATACTACGGCTAAGAGTTTATTTTCCGTAGTAGAATAATTCACTTGGGCAGGATTTAGTGTTCTACTTGCATAGTGAAAGGCGTAAGGCTTCTTCTCTTTCCTCTGGCCTAACACCGCCCCAATAACATAATCTGACGCGTCGCACATAATCTCAAAAGGAATGCACCAATCGGGTGGTTGCTGATATGTGCAATGGTTAACATGCTTTTGAGCTCAGAGAAAGCTTCTTGGCATTGCTCAGTCCACTCGTATGCTATATCCTTTTGATGTAGATTACACAAAGGACGAGAGAGATGATTAAAGTCCTTTATGAATCTCCTGTAGAATCTGGCGTGTCCTAAGAAGCATCGCACATCTCGTATGCTCTTGGGTAGAGGAGGGTTAGAGATAAGATCAATTTTAGCCTTATCTACCTCAATTCTCTTGGACGAGATGATATGTCCAAGAACAAATTCCTTACGAACCATGAAATGATACTTCTCCCAATTTAGTACCAAATTCTTTTCTTCACATTGCTTCAGTACATTTTTCAGATTTTCTAAACATTCGCCGAAGGATGGACCAAAGACAGAGAAATCGTTCATGAAGACCTCTAAATATTGCCCCACCATGTCAGAGAAAATACTCAACATGCATCGCTGAAAAGTGGCGGGGCATTACACAGTCCGAATGACATCCTTCAGTAAGCAAAAGTACCAAAGGGACATGTGAAAGTGGTTTTTTCTTGATCTTCAAGGGCTTTCTCTATCTGATTGTAGTCCGAATACCCATCAGTGAAGCAATAATAGGAGTGACTAGCTAGCCTTTCCAAAATTTGATCAATGAAGGACAAAGGAAAGTGGTCTTTCGTCATAACGGTATTCAACTTCCTGTAATCAATGCACATTCTCCAACCAGTAGTGACTATAGTTGGCATGAGTTCATTGTTATCATTGGCTACGATGGTGATTCCAGACTTCTTAAGAACTACCTGAGTTGGACTCACCCATTGGCTACGATGGTTATCTCAAACCGTTCATTGTTCTCTTTCCTCGACCATTCAAGGGCTCCTTTATGCTCAATGAGAGTAGCGATGAGCATACTCTCTTGTTCTTTCTTAAGCTGGGAAGAAATCACCATCGGGTATGTCTCATCTTGACCTAAATAAACATATTTCAAATTAGTGGGAAAAGGTTTTAAGTTGAGTTTCGGTGCTTTAAAGCTAGACGGTAGAGACACTACATCGATTTGGGGCAATCTCTCAAATTGTGGCCTCCACCGGTTAACTTCAAGTACCTGCGTAGCTTCAAGCAAGACATCCATCTCCCTAATCATATCATCATCTAAATCAGGGGAGTGGGTAAGCACGTCTCTAGAGGGTCAGAGTATAGAGTCAGGAGCCCTCTATCTTCCATGAAAGAATCGATCATGTTAATATCGTGGGAATCATCATCATCCTCTGACTGTTTGCCCGTATTGAAAAATATATTCAGTTTCAATGTCATATTCCCGAAAGCTAAGCTCACGACCCCATTCCTATAATTAATGATTGCATTTGATGTAGCAAGGAATGGACGACCCAATATGAAAGGGATTTGAGTACTCACATCCATGATGGGTTGAGTGTCCAGGACGATAAAATCTACCGGATAGTAAAATTTGTCAACCTGGACTAACACGTCTTCTATTGTCCCTCTCGATATACGAACTGATTGATCAGCGAGTTGTAATGTAGTTTTGATGGGTTTTAATTCACCAAGGCCTAGTTGTTCGTAGACTGAATAAGGAATCAAATTTATGCTCGCTCCCAAATCAAGAAGTGCATGCTCAATCCGGTAGTTCCCAATTATGCAAGCGGTGGTTGGGCTACCGGGATCCTTGTTTTTTTGTGGCACATCTTGCTTTAGGATGACACTCACTTTTTCTGTCAAAAAGATTTTCTTTTGTATGTTTTGACGTCTTTTGGTTGTGCATAAATATTTCAGGAATTTGGCATATGAATGAATTTGTTTAACGACATCCAATAGAGGGATGTTGACCTTCACTTGCTTAAACATCTCCAGAATATCCTGAGAGTTAGACAGAGGTTTTAGTGCGACCAACCGTTGGGGGAATGGAGCAATTGGCTTGCCTTGAGGTTCCGGTTCTAAATCTTGTGGAGTACTGGTAAATCTATCATTATTGTCCTCTTCCGAGTCTTAGGCTTTTCAGCCCTAACAGGAATAATTTTGTCAATGGTCTGACCACTCCTAAGAGTGGTGATAGACTTGGCTTGCTTCATTTGATTTGAAGAGCTTGGGTCACTAACTTCATATTGTGGTTTAGGATTGGGGAGAGGTTGGGTTGGGAGTACCCCTTTCTCTCCAATCGTCAAGTGTGACTCAATTAGTTGCACAGCCTTGGTAAGATCTTGAAAGGCTTGTAGCGTGCCTTGATTAAAAAGCTCTTGATTTTGAATGTTTCAAAACCGGATCCTCCTGAGGCTTCTTTTGATCAAAAAACTGGTTAAGGATCCCCTAAGGAGTAGCAGTTTGCCCATTCCTCCAACTGAAGTTTGGATGGTTTCTCTAGCTAGAGTTGTATGTGTTTGAGGTGGTTCCCTTAAAAGGCCTCTAGTAGTTTTTTACGACATTCGACTACTCATTCAATATTTCTTGAAAGGCAGGTATTGTTGGACAATTTTCAGTCGTATGAACGTTGGAAGCACAAATACCGCAAACTACTTCCTTAGCCTTGTCTTTCTTAAGTTCAATGGCCTCGAGTTTCCTTATGAGATTGGCCACTTTAGCGCTTATATCATCTTCTTCTCTCAGAGCATACACTCCACCCCTCTCCTTTGTTTGAATTGACTTAGAAGTAGTATTGGGTCTAGGGGAGATGTCCCATGATTGTGTGTTTTCAACAAGCTTGTCAAAATAATCCCACATCATTGACATCTTTGCTCACGAATTCCTCATTGCACATTATCTTGACCATTTGGTGCATGAAAGATGTCAGTCCATCATAGAAGAAACTTGTTATGTGCCACGTTTCAAAACCATGTTGTAGGCATAAACTGACGAGATCCTTGAACCGCTCCCAACATTAGAAGAATGTTTCATCTTCCTTTTGGGCGAAGTTCATGATCAACTTTCTAAGGGTATTCGTTTTATGATATGGGAAGAATTTCTTTATGAACTCCCTTGTCATGTCGTTTCATCTACCAATGGATCGTGGACATAGCGAGTGTAAACACGTCTTAGCTTTTTCTTATAAGGAGAAGGGAAAGAGTTTCAGCCTGACCGTGTCCTTAGACACGTTAGGAAAGTATAAGGTGGCTATTATCTGATCGAACTCTTTCATATATAAATATGGACTTTCAGATTCAAGTCCATGGAACTTTGGAATGAGTTGAATCACCCCTGGCTTGATATCCATGTTTCCTGTATTTTCTAGAAAAACCATACAAGAAGGTGTACTCACCCCCACCAGTTGTAAATAATCTCATAAAGTACGAGACAGGGATGCTTGATGCACCTCATTTTCATTTTGGATTTCCTTAACCGGAGGTTGAGACTGAATTGCAAGTTGATTAGCAACCATGACTTCAGTTAACTTTTGAGGATCTCGAGTGGTGTCTAATCCTGTGATGGATAGGCAACCCTTCGACCAATCCTCCTTCACCTAAGAGACGTCGAATGTTATCACGGACCCACTTGGACATGAAACACTCTCAGCCCTCAATTTCAAAATCTAACCTAACCCTAAAAAAAATAAATAAATAAATAAATAAAAGTTAAGACAAATGAGAAATTTAGAAAAGAAATAGAGAGAATTAGAAAGAGGTTACCAAATTGGAAATTTCTATGTTAAGATCCTACAAAATAGAAAAAGAAGTTAATTTCTAAAAATAAATCAGGAAAATTCTTAATCTAAAAATAGAAAGCAAACAAACCTTACTCTTAACCTAATTTCATAACTAATCAATTTCAGAAAAACACAACCGTTAGTCCCCGGCAATGGCACCAAAAAGTTGTTCACAACCCCAAGTGTAGGGTCGCGATGTAGTAATAATCTCGATAAGACCGATGTCGAATCCACAGGGACTAATCTTGTGTGTATTATGAAAGTAACTGGAATCAGAACTAAAAGAAGATCTAAAACTAAATCCGAAATTATTTGAAAGAGTAATTGTGAATTTGTAATTGAAATTTGTGAATTTAAAGGTGGGAAGTAGGGTTCCAAGGATCCACTTGCAGCTATCAGGATGTTTCCTTATCTGATTCAAGGAACACAATTGGAATTGGAGTCCTATCCTATCCAATTGGAAGATATATCATTAAAATCAAGTCTGAACTTTCATTGACCTATTCTCAGTGAAGGAAAATTATAAGGATTGGAAGGGATTCCATCATCAAACCATGCCCTAGAGATGATGGCTAACAACAAGATTTCCCAATCCCACAATATCAAAGAAGAAAAGAAGATACTCAAAGCTATTACAGATATATTGTAATTTAAGTCGCAACAAACCATTAAAAACTAAAAATATTCCTTAAATATCAAATTAGAATCAAAGAAGTTCAACAAGAACGAGAATCAAACAAGAAAAACATCCCAAAAACACTACAAGCTTCACATCTTAGCCCCAGCTAAGAGGTTTAGCCAACCATAGACATGATTGGAATCAAAACCCTAAAAGAAAGTATTAAAAATTAGGAAGAAGGGAAGAAGAAACTCTTGGATGACAGCGGCACCCCTTTGCTCTGCTTCTCAAAAGCCTAGATATCCTTAGAAGTGTTTAAGAAATCCATATTTATAGCTTTGCCCGTCCGGATTCATAAAACCGACTCAATTTACGTAGTCCGCGTAATGCCTTCGATGTCATGGAACAGCCTTAGATGTCATCGAAGGGATTCGAATCCGAAAGTCGCGACTTTTCACCTTTCGCACTGCGTAAGTTCTTGTGTCATCGAACTTTCCTTCGATGTCATCGAATGTTCTTCGAGTAATCAAAAAAGTGTCCAAAACAATCCAGCGAGTTGCTTTCTTCAATAAATTCGATGTCATTGAACTGACTTCGATGTCATCGAGTAGATCTTCGAGTAATCGAACAAAACTTCGATTCATCGAGAATTGCGTCCAATATGTCCAGCAACCAACTTGATTTTCATATAAAAATTCGATGTCATTGACTTATGTTCAATGTCATAAAACGATGGCTTCGATGTCATCAAACCGTGGTCGATGACACAGACAATGAAGTGAATTTTAGCACTTTGTTCTTTCGACTTCCTTCCTTCTCCACTTGGTTTTCTCAGATATTTGGGTCTTAAAATCTTCAATCTTGGTCTCCAAAGATCTATTCTTGTTGTTTCTTGAGCATCAAACCCATGCTTTTAGCATTCTTTTCAATCCAAGCTCTTAAACTTACCTTGCAACTCCAACATGTATAAAATATCTGACTGATGACAGATGCGAACTGTCCATTTTATAACCATCAATCAACTGTTAGAATCGTTTAATCTTTATGATATTTGGCCTATGCTCCATCCACCACGGGCCTAACAAATTGGACAGTATGGATAACATTCATAAATGCCACATCCTTGGGAATGAGTCACCCCATTCGAAAATTATCACTGCCGATATGTGGCCCCACCTGTGGGCTTTTAAATTTATATGTTTCATTTTTTTATCCAGTACTCTATAAGAGAGTTCCTCAATTGGTACGAGCAGAGGATGACCTGGGAACAGTACTGCCAATATGTTGGGCAGCAGTACTACTCTCAACTGTCATGAGATCCGGACAATAATTACGAGCCACCTCGTCACTCTATGTGGGGATGAAACATGGCCAGAAATGTGTATTTTTTTCAATTCATTTACTTTTGCATGTCTTAATTGTTGTAAGCTTGCATTTGTATTATATAAACTAATTTTGATTACTATTTGAGTGATTTCTTACAACAACGCATACTTTTTGGCCCCCATTAAATGGAAACTTCTAATTTAATGCATTCTTTTTGCAAAACTTTCATTCCTGAATATGTAAATGTGTATTTAGGCATATCCCGAAGTTTCATTGAAAAATTCCACCATTTTCCCCATATTTCCCCCTTTTTCCCTGCATTTCCGATTATCGGCGATATTATCAACGATAACGATATTATATCGTTATCTCCGGCCAGTGAAACTTGTAGCGATACCGACAACTCAAACACTGACTCGTACCTTCATCAAACTCAACAATGTTAGCTTCCATGGAAGAAGCCTTTGAGTTCTTTTTTCTTATGATATTGTAGAGGACCTCATTCGTTAGGTACAATTAAATAGAAGTACTCGCTTTCTTATCCATCTTGTTCCATTCATCATCTGTCATAGAATCTGGTCGCTTCTCAAGGAGTATATCATCTAATCCTTGCTGAACTAGGAGATCGGTCATCTTAACCTTCCATAATTTAAAGTTATTTTTCCCAAAATATTTCTCAACATCGAACTTTGGATTAGAAGCCATTGATATTATACTTTCAGATTCAATATGCGACCCAACATTATGCTCTGATACTACTTGTTGGGGGACTGTGGAAGCACGTAGAGATGAATCAAGCAAAGTACTCCAATCACAACAACCAAGTCTAATCAAACACTCTAAATTTAACATGGAAAAACCCTTACGGGAAAAAAACACGGCATAAGGTGACAGTAATGCATTATGAAAGCAGAAATTACAACAGATAGAGAGAATACCCGATTCGAATAAGCCTCGAATCTCCCCTTACAAGCCCTTAAAAACCCTATGAACGAATTAAAAAGCTCTAAGATACACCATAATCCCAATTACACCCATATTTATAACCTCTAAGAGAATCACAATAGGAATAGGAAATAGATCTCAAAGATTCGCAACTCTGCGTGATAGTTCGATGGCACCTTCAATGAGACTTCGATGGCATCAACAAACTGTCGATAGCATCGAACCCCTTTAATGCCATTGAACTAAACACCAAAACGTTCCAGTGATAAATCATGAATTTTCTGGATTTTTCCGATGTCATCGAACAGGCCTTTGACGTCATTGAACTAAACACCAAAACGTTCTAGCAATAAATCATAGATTTTCTGAATTTTCCAATGTCATCGAGCAGGCCTTCGATATCATCGAACAACATTCGATGTCATCGAACAGCCTTTGATGGCATCAAACATTTTTCAATGGCATCGAGCAGGAAACCGAAAGTGTCCAGCAACCAATATGGGAAATTCTGAATTTTTACGATGGCATCGAGTAGGACTTCAATGGTATCGAAATTTGCTCGATGACATCGACTTGTCATCCATAGACATGTTGATTTACAGATTTAAGACATCAATCAACAAATATCCAAGATAATATTCTGATCAATCGTGAAATTTTCTCGTGATTAAGGAAAAAGAAAAAGAAAAAAAAAAAAAAAAAAAAAAGAGGTTGATTGAGTGCACGATGCACAATTAGGTAGAATGGGATTTTCTTAAAGAAGTGTTAACCCATTTTGGCTTCGAAGAATAATGTATCAACTTAATGTGTGTCCCTAGTTTTCCACTCTATACTTAACAGTGGCCCTTTGTCTTCGTTCACACCATTACGTGGTCTAAGACAAGGAGATCCGTTGTCTACCTTCTTGTTTATTTTATGCGTAGAATCTCTCGTCTTCCCTACTGGCCTTAGACCCCTTCGCATAACAAGATATTTGCTGGGAATCTCTCATCTGATGTTCACTGATGACACAACGATTTCTTGTCAAGCTTCAACATCAGCAGCCAAACATCTAAAAAAAGGTCCTTGACCTATATTGCCAAGAAGTAGATCATAACTTCACCAAGTCTTCATTATATTTTGCCAAAAATATTCCAAAAACCATTAGACTTGCTATTAAAAACATTTGTAATAGCCCTTTTGGAGATGACAACCCCAAATATCTCATCCTTTCAATTCTCAATCACATAAACATAAAAGATTGTCAAACACTTCTTGAGTGTATCAAAGCTAGACTAGCAGGGTGGAAATCAAATTTCCTCTCCATGGCTAGATGGCTTACATTGCTATAATCTGTCATTAATCCAATCCCTAATCACTGGATGTTCATTCATCGCCTCCCTTTATCAGTTATTGCAGAAATTTAAAAATTTTAATGGACCTTCCTATGGAACTCATTCCCATCCAAATCCTTCCGACATTACATCCATTAGGAGAGTTTGCAAACAAAAACACATGGGCGGACTAGGCCTAAGAACCCTAAAATGAATTTGGCTCTCCAGCTAGTTGGGATGGCGATTATAGTTAGATCATGACAACTATAGTTGTCGCTATGCTTGCATATATTCCTTACCTTAGTCCTAATGCATAGGTGGTTTCCTTAGCTCATATTGCTATTTTCATATAAGATTTAAAAGTAAATGGAGTGAAATACCTTTTTAAGCTCCCTTGGAGAATTTCATGAGTAGACAAAGATGCTGCCATGCACATGTCCACTATACATATGGCACCCTAATGATACTTCAAAACGATTCAATTATTAGCTACATTACTAAAATCACATCAATTGAATGATCCAAACTGTTCAAAGGTTGGCGATCTAAACGTAGGGTTAAAAAATATTAGCAAGTTGCTTGTTTGTGATCTTTATGTTTGTGGCTAACTCAACGCTCAAATTTTTCTCTTTTTAACTAAATTATATATTTCAATGGGTTTATTACAATCATTATATTAAATATCACATATGTACACTAATTTGGATATTAAATATCACATATATTCATGTGAATATATTAAAAATTCCAATGCATTCCAATTCCCCCCATTTACTTCCATCCAAACAAAAGATTTTGATTTCAAATGCATTTCATTGCTCCCATCTAAACACAATTGACTAAGCCTTGTACTTGCAATTCCATTTCCCATTTACCTTCATTTACAAGCTCCCAAACAAGCCCACATGAGCTTTGCCTGTTAGTTTTCTCCCTAACTTGGATTGTAGGTAGTTTTTCTCTTGGCACAGGTGTGGACAGTTTTTTATACCTGTCCAAGGGCGTGGGTGCTTTTTTTCTCCTTGACCTAAGCGTAAGCCTTTTTCCTTTATTATTATTTTCCTTCTCTTCTTGCTTAAACACATTGGCCTCTTTGTTTCTTTGTAATTCTTGAGCTTTTTCTCTTTGTTGGTAATAAGAGATTTCTTGCTTGAAAATAAAATAAAATAAAATAAATTATAATAATTAAATTTTGGCTTTGGCTATAGAAGGAGATTTTGTGTTCACAATTCATGCTCTCTCTCAACAGACCGAACTAAACAATCGCACCGATCATCCATAAGTGTCTGACCCTGTGTTGAGAAGTGGAGCCACATCTGGGGCCGCCCACGACCAGTCGAGGTTGCGCGGATTTCGTGTCGCAAGTCCTTTCGCAACTGGGATGCAGAAAGGGAAGTTGCCAAAACTATAAATTGGGGTCCCTAGGGCTATTCTAGGTTAAAAAGGTGAATTTTAGGAAATTATTCTGAGGTGTGGGCAAAGGATTTTCTCTGTACTTCCAAGGGAGAGGTTAGTATATTGCCTTGTAATCTTCGTTTCTCTTCATAGTGGAATTTTGCATCCGTGGTTTTTTACCCTAGTTTGGGGTTTTTCCACGTATATCTTGTCTTGTGGTTTGTTTTGGATTGCTTTGATCTATTTCTAGTTTATATTTCTTCCTGTCTATCGTTTGTGGGTGAGGCCTTAGATTGGATCTAGGCTCACTGCGTTGTTGGCGTGCTGCGCAACAACTGGTATCAGAGCTATTGTTTTAGTTCTATTGGGAGCGATGGCAGAAGATGGAAAAACTAGAATTGAGAAGTTTGATGGTTCAAACTTTGCCTTCTGGAAGATGCAGATGGAGGATTATCTGTATCAGAAGGACCTCTATATTCCTCTAGGAGGAAAAGAGAATAAACTAGAAAAGTTGACAGATGATGAATAGTTTTTACTGGATAGGAAGGCTTTAGGAACGATCCGACTCTCTTTGTCTAAGAGCGTCGCCTTCAATATATCCAAGGTAAAAACGACAAAAGAATTAATGGAAGCCCTAGCCACCATGTATGAAAAGCCCTCAGCATCCAACAAGGTTCATCTTATGAAACAGCTATTCAACATGAAGATGTCAGATGGTGGGAGCGTAGCTGAACATCTAAACGAGTTCAATACAGTCACGAGCCAGTTGAAATCCGTTGGCATTGCTTTTGAGGATGAGGTCAGGGCGTTATTGATCTTATCCAGTTTGCCAGACAGTTGGGATGGTTTGGTGATTGCTGTGAGCAATTCTTCAAGATCGACAAAGCTGAAATTTGATGATGTGGCCGGTCTAATTCTCAGCGAAGAATCTATAAGGAAGGCATCAGGAGTTTCAGGGGATTCAGGGAATGCTCTAAACGTTGAAGAAAGAGGAAGATCGCTGAACAAAGAAGGCAATAAACACGGGCGTTCTAAGTCAAGGAATAAGTCCAAGGGACCGAAAGACAAAGACGGGTGTTGGCATTGCGGCAAGAAGGGGCACACGAAACGTGATTGCAGGGCGCTCAAGAAACAAAAAGAAAGCTCTCAAGGTGGAAAAGATTCAGTGAATCTGTCTGAGGAGAGCGACACATAGGCGTTGATCTTGTCTCTTGATGCGAGGAATGAGTCTTGGGTTATAGACTCGGGTGCTTCGTTTCATGCTACTTCGTGTAAGGAAGTTCTGCGTGATTATGTGTCAGGTGACTTTAGGAGAGTCTACCTGGGTGATGATGAGTCGTGCAATATTGTTGGAAAGGGAGATGTTCATGTAAATCAGAAAGACGGAACGGTCTTGAAATTGAAGGATGTCAGACATGTACCGAGTTTGAAACGTAATCTGATCTCAGTGGGACAGTTGGCTGATACCGGTTATGTGACGACATTCACCAGTGACTCCTGGAAGATCACAAAAGGTGCCTTGGTAATATCTCGAGGCAAAAAGGAAGGTACTTTGTACGTGACTTCAGGATCGTATAGTTCACTTGCAGTCGCATCAACTGGAGTGAATGGACAGTTATGGCATCAGAGGCTGGGACATATGAGTGAGAAAGGGATGAAAGTGCTATTGTCAAAATGGAAGCTACCAGGGCTGAAGTCTATTGACTTGGAATTCTGCGAGGACTGCGTGTATGGCAAGCAGAAGAGGGTAAACTTCAAGAAGACGGGACGCGCTCCAAAGACACATCTATTGGAGCTTGTACATACTGATGTGTGGGGACCGGCACAGGTATTATCTCTTGGTAGCTCATGTTATTTTGTTACCTTTATTGATGATGCTAGTAGAAAACTGTGGGTCTACTTCTTAAAACATAAATCTGATGTATTTGATGTATTTAAGAAGTAGATAGTTATGGTAGAAAATGAGACAGATAAAACAGTAAAGTGTCTCAGATCTGACAATGGGGGAGAGTATTGTGATAAGAGTTTGAGGAGTATTGTGCAGCAAATGGAATCAAACATCAGAAAACGATTCCAGGGACACCACAGCAGAATGGTGTGGCTGAGCGCATTAACAGGATCATCCTTGAGCGCGCCAGGAGCATGAGGTTACATGCAGGGTTGCCCAAGACCTTTTGGCAGATGCTGTGAATACTGCCGCATATCTCATCAATAGAAGTCCCTCAGCACCATTGGATGGTGGGCTACTAAAAGAAGCGTGGACTGGGAAAGAAGTGAACCTTGCACATTCAGAGTGTTCGGTTGCACTTCATACGTTCACATTGATGCAGAGCACAGAAACAAGCTGGATGTGAAGTCCAGGAGGTGCATGTTTATAGGCTATGGGCAACATGATTTTGGCTATAGGTTCTGGGATGCAGAAAACAGAAAAATCATCAGAAGCAAGAACGTAGTCTTTAATGAAAAAGTGATGCATAAGGACAGTGTGCAGGAAAATAAGGCCGAGAAAAAGAATTCGTAGAGTTGGAAGAGTTACCGGACATGGGTGTTACAGTGCCACAGGATGAGGCAGAGCCGCATATACCAGTTGTGAGGAGGTCTACTCGGGAGAGGAGACCCACGGTCCGATACTCACCCTCCTTACATTATCTACTACTAACAGATAATGGTGAGCCAGAGTGTTTTGAAGAGGCGTTACAGTCAGATATACGGGTTAAGTGGGAGCAGGCCATGGATGATGAGATGGACTCTCTTGAGTCTAATCGTACATGGGAGCTAGTCACTCTACCCAAGGGTAAGAAAGCTCTTCATAACAAGTGGGTTTATAGACTGAAGGAGGAGCACGATGGTTCGAAACGGTACAAGGCCAGATTGGTTGTGAAAGGGTTTCAACAAAAGGCAGGTATCGATTTCACTGAAATATTTTCACCGGTAGTGAAAATGTCAACGATTCGCATGGTCTTGAGTATAGTGGCTTCAGAGGACTTACATCTAGAACAGCTAGATGTTAAGACAGCCTTTCTTCATGGGGACCTTGAAGAAGAGATATATATGCATCAGCCGACAGGATACGTGGCACCAGGTAATGAGAACAAGGTGTGCAGACTGAAGAAGAGTCTATATGGCCTGAAGCAGGCCCCGAGGCAGTGGTACAAGAAGTTCGATAATTTTATGTCGGGAAACGGTTTTAGGAGATGTCATGCAGACCACTGTTGTTACTTGAAGAAGTTTGATACCTCATACATCATCCTTCTTCTGTACGTTGATGATATGCTTGTGGCTGGCTCAAGCATGGAGGACATCTCATATCTCAAAAGACAATTGTCTAGAGAATTTGTCATGAAGGATTTAGGAACTGCAAAACAAATCCTAGGCATGAGGATAAAGCATGACAGAGAAAACAAGAAATTAGTTTTGTCACAGGCAGAGTACATAGCCAAGGTACTTGATCTATTCAATATGGAAGGTGCTAAGCCGGTTAGCACTCCATTAGCCAACCACTTCAAGCTATCTAAGGAGCAAGGTGCAAAGACGCAGGAGGAACAGGACTACATGGCTAAAGTCCCATACGCGTCAGCTATTGGGAGTCTCATGTATGCTATGGTGAGCACGAGGCCAGACATTGCTCAAGCAGTAGGAGTTGTTAGCAAGTTCATGAACAACCCCGGAAAGGAACATTGGGAAGCTGTGAAGTGGATCCTTAGGTACTTGGTAGGTACTAAGGACGTAGGGCTGTGTTATGGTGGATCGAAAATCAAGTTACAAGGCTACGTGGATTCAGATTTGGCAGGAGATATCGACATCAGAAGAAGCACTACGGGTTATGTTTTTACTCTGGGTAGTGCTGCAGTCAGTTGGGTCTCTCAGTTACAAAAGATAGTATCTATCAGTACGACAGAAGCAGAATATGTTGCGGCTGTGGATGCAAGGTTTTATGGAAGAGTTGGGTAAGAAGCAAGCAGATTGCAAGCTATACAGTGACAGTCAGAGTGCAATACACTTGGCTAAGAATTCAGCCTTTCATTCAAGGACCAAGCATATTGCCATCAAATATCACTTCATACGTTCGTTACTGGAAGATGGATCAATTGCTCTGGAGAAGATTCATACAAGTGAGAATCCTGCGGATATGCTGACCAAGGCGGTCACAAGGGAGAAGCTGAAGCTCTGTTCAGCTTTGATTGGTCTTCAGGCTTGAAGACGGGGAGGTGGTGCAATCTGGATGAAGAAGACAAAGGTTTATGGAGATGTGTCTCCAAGTGGGAGATTGTTGAGAAGTGGAGCCACATCTGGGGCCGCCCACGACCAGTCGAGGTTGCGCGGATTTCGTGTCGTAAGTCCTTTCGCAACTGGGATGCGAAAAGAGTTTCGCGGATTTCGTGTCGCAAGTCCTTTCGCAACTGGGATGTGGAAAGGGAAGTTGCCAAAACTATAAATTGGGGTCCCTAGGACAATTCTAGGTTAAAAAGGTGAATTTTAGGAAATTATTCTGAGGAGTGGGCAAAGGATTTTCTCTGTACTTCCAAGGGAGAGGTTAGTATATTGCCTTGTAATCTTCGTTTCTCTTCATAGTGGAATTTTGCATCCGTGGTTTTTTACCCTAGTTTGGGGTTTTTCCACGTATATATTGTCTTGTAGTTTATTTTGAATTGCTTTGATTTATTTCTAGTTTATATTTCTTCCTGTCTATCGTTTGTGGGTGAGGCCTTAGATTGGATCTAGGCTCACTGCGTTGTTGGCGTGCTGCGCAACACCCTGCTTCAACTTCTGAATAGATGGATAACTCGCCATGTTTATCGCTAGTGCCAGACTCCGCTCCAACGTCTGAATAGATGGGCAACTCGCCACGTTTATCGGGAAGCAAATATCATCACGGATATTTTGGCTTCATCCGGAAATGATGATTATAGAGAATGCCTGTATATGTTTGTCATCCTTTTGCTATGTGCAGCTTATTGAAAAAACAATAGAGATTGTACATGAAACAGGAGAGGAGAAGGAGATGAATTTCCCAAATGGAAAATGTGCAGTTGACGTGGGCTCAAAGCAACCTGGTGGTTTTTTAACGGGAGAGAGAAACTTCGATACACTGGCAGAGTGTGATGGATAATACGCAGGCACTTACAAATTACTTAGAATCACGTATGGCATAAAAATAATTCAAATAAACTATTCAAATTATGGGCCCCAGTTTAGATGTATCATGAATCAAAAAATTACACGTATTTGATTATCTGACTATGATTGGTGGACAGTTATTGGATGGTTTTAAAATAAAAAATAAAATAAATCCAGTTCTATTTCAACAAACAAGTCTGCTCCAATCAAAGGCCAGGAACCGATGTCGTTCCGCAACTGTGACTTACCAACAGTGGGTTCCACCATTTAATCAGTTTAATTTTAGTTATTGTGCATCACGTACAATTTCTGAGTGCCTGTGTATGAGGTGCCATACTCTACCAGAGTATCACGTCCACCTTTTAGTCAGCTAACAAGTCCACACACACATGGTGAGCCCGATCATGAATGTGTACCATGTTGGCGTGCATGTGTCGTGATTTTTTTATTGCAAGTCTTGTAAGCAAGGATTGAACTTTTGGGAATAATATTATGTCTAATCATGTGAAAATATAATAATAATAATAATAATACACAGAGAGAAAGAGAGAGATGTTTAGACACCGGACCGTTAATCTAGCTTGCTATGGACAAAAATCTAACAGATAGAATCCAATCAATGTCATAGGCCAATGATAAGTAGCCATGTTCTTTGATGCTTGCCACCAACTTTTGTCTTATGAGAGCAGCCAGCAGATCGCCCATGACTCCACAGTCCACGCTCTGGTTTATCCATTTGATCAGATGGCTACAACAGTCCAATCCCCTGCAGTACAGGTTGGATGTCATACACACCTAGATGGGCCCCACGTGCGACACTCATAGAATGAGAGTAGAATGTGCTTATTCTACAAGGACCAGTTGAGGAACCCACCTCTAAAAATAAATAAAATTTTCAGAACACACTTGAAAACAAAAGGTTCACAAAGAGAAAAAAAAAAAAAGGGTATGATGGGAGTTGCGTGACTGTTCTTCAAATTATTAGGGAATGCATTGACCATATATCTTAGCCGTTTGATCAGCTGGCTGCAAGTCGATAATTAGAACAAAATATGTATATTTTAACCTCCATTTGAAAGGCACTTGATTCTGGGGTAAAAGTGTTTGATGCACACAACACAAGGAAAAGCACGATGGGACTGTATCAGAGAGCTAATACAACAAGTGGTGGCCCACTCCAATTAACCACACAATTTGAGGAACCCCTGATCCAACAGGGATGATGGCTAGCCAATCAAAGGTCTCAATCATGCATTGATTGGCTAATGACAAATCCTACTAAACCCCGTGACAGGAAAACAATTGTCTCAGGGCAGTCTCTAAGAAGATTGATCAAGACCACATATAAAGAGTAACAGTCTCTAAGAAGATTGATCAAGACCACATATAACGAGTAACGATAGGGAGAGGTGAACTGGCAGAACTTCAGTGTTGATACACATAGGTTCTTGTATAACAAATGATGACCACAGCAGTGCACAGCCTCCAAGCTCTCCAAGCACAACCTTAGACACACCTGACCACATTGGATGGGGGACAACCCTCGATCTCAAGTCTCTCGGCCAACATATGCAATTATATGCTTATCTGGTTCAAAACAACCACTTGGCATATGTTCTTTGAAGTTTTTGAAATATATTTATATGAGTTTGCAAATAGAGTATTTAAAACTCGATAATGTCATGTTGTACAAGTCTCAAAGAGTGTAATTTTAGTTCTAGGAACCAGTATAGCTACCAAGGGATCTTCCCCCAAATTTACTTGGATGAGAGGTCACACCAAATTTTAGGTCATTCCAAAACTCAAGTGGGCCACACCAAGTGGTTTTTAGATGTTTTAGACATGATTTCTCATTGTTTCAGATGATGTGGCTGATGTAGGACATGAAAATTAAATATGATATGCAAGATGTCAGGCTTTAGATCATACTAATTCAGAAACAATCACATAAAATTCCACATCCCACACAAAAGTTCAAACATTCAAACAAGGGAAATTTGTGCGGGTCCAGGCCTACATAGGCTAAGGCTGGATCAATAAAAATTATGGGCCAAACGATACTCAAAGGGAAGTAAGAATCATCCACACATGCACAACAATCAGTCCCTAGTCCAAGGGATTCACCAATTCCAATTCAAAGAACCCTAGGATAAGAAAATGGGCAAATAAATTGAAAGTAATGCAATCTAAGGTTAGGGTTAGAGAGAATAGGTATGAGATGAGTAAAATAAGCAGAAATCTGAACCTGGAGATAGTCCCTGTGCGCGGACGGCGGGCCAGGGCTGTCACACGTGCACAGGGGTTTGGCCGCATGTGCGAGGGGGGCGCCGAACGTGGAAAGCGCCTCCTTGGCTCTGGTCGGCCGGGAGAGGGCTTCAAAACCCCCAAGTTTTGTGCTGATCGGATGCGCGGTCTGTGCGTGGTGCTCCGTCGAAGTTTCAGCCCTCCTGCAGGGCCAGAATCTGGAATTCTGCTATAAAGAGAAAAACTGCTGCAATAAAAGACAGATTTGAAGCGCGGATGGTGGTAGGAGATGAGAAATAGAGATGGTAGAGAATATGGGCGAATCGGGATAGATGTGACTTCACACCACGGTAGTTAGCCCTTCAATGAAGGGAGGGCTTCGCACCCAATTGGATTTCTACAACTCGAGAACTCAAAGTAGAAAAATGCAGAATTTTTATTAAGCTTCAATAATATATATATATATATATATATATATATATATATATATATATATATATATATATATATATATATATATATATATATATATAAAGCCTACAAGGGGTGTTTATTTATAAGAAAATCCTACATCCCAAAACTCGCACCATGTACGCAACCTATTACTTGGCGATGAAGTAAACCAAAATAAAAACTAATCAAAGAAATCTAAAGCGTCCATGATACTCTAAATAACATTAATAAGCAAAACCTAAAATATAAAATTAATCCAACTAGTGGGTCACGATCATGAGATCCCATGATGGGCTTTACTTGACTACCAGGCCCACTCCAACGAACCAAAACTCAGTCTTCTAGCTAGGAGGCCTTCCCTGGATGTCGTCATCAATCCAGATCGACGGTGGGGCCCTTCTCCTTGCGTACGTACGTAGGGGGGGCAGCGTGCGTGTGATGTCCCCATCAGTAGCCCACCTGAGTTCCGAATACAGCTATTTTTGGTACATCCCAAAACCTAGAGGGGGACCTACAAAATGCACGGCATGGATGTCTATCACACATCACAGTGGGGCCCATAGAGCTAGACCTCATGGGAAGCTCCCATGAGGTCGGCCTAGTACCTTTTCCCTCTAGATATAGCTATAATTGTGACCAAAGGCATTCGCACCTTCACACGCTCCTGTTCTTTGTTTCTACGTAATGCAGTTGCACCTCGGTGTACTTCCTCATCCTGAACATTACTTCTGAGCATTTCAAAGGTAATCAGTTCCAATGTGAGTAGAAAAGACTGGCCTGCTGACGAAAAAGAGCATCTCAAGCACATGGTCTATCATTAATGGTCTTTGGGCTTACAAGGAACTGCAGCACCTCAATGTTAAAATCAATACAAAAGCTTTAATAAAATCCATTACATAAAAGGAGGGGGACATAGACTCACATTATTAGTAACTACACCACCCACTTCCAAGAATATATTGTCTCTATCCTATCTCCCATGTGTGAGCATATAATAGCACACTATGAGACCTCTACCATCATAATCAATGGGAAACATGATTGGAAAACTCTAGACAAATCAACTACACTCCCACCCTTGCAAAAGACATCAAGCTTGACATGCACCTTAAAAAGATTTTTGCAATTGGCTCCCTGGGATAAGTTAACATCTCTCTCGTGAAAATGTGATCAAGAAAAGTACATGTATCACCTTATCTCTGACATACAATGCTTAATCTGAATGTTCTTCTTCTCTTTGTGGTGTCTTAGATCCTACCTAAGATTAATTGCTGATGTATTATCTAAGGACAACACTCAATGCCCTCAAGAATCATCTGATCTATACACCCTCTCAAACTACAGCACTAGATGAAAATGACAGTAGAAGACCGCTTCCTGTTGGACTGTAAGATGTCACATCTATTTAACATAAATAAAGAAACCGCAAAAGACTTAATTTCATCATGCTTATATATTTTCATCATGATTATATCCCCACAAGGTATCAGAATAAGCTAGCACCCTCAACTCAGAGCCTTGATAACACCACATAAGGTCTTCCCGCCTCTAAGATAAGAAAAGATTCCCTTGACTAGTCGCCAATGTGCCCAAGTTGGATTGTTTGATATTGACTCATAAAGCCCACAACATAACAAATAATATTCATAAATTAGGTAGCCCACTGCACTGCCATAGGCACTCAAGACATTGCTTTCAGCCTCACACTAGGGATACATCTCACTCAGCTTGGAGTACTTCCCAATTGGGGTGTCAACTGCTTGGAATTGCATATCATGAACCACTCCAAGATTTTTCTTAAAGTACGAAACTGGGAAAATATCCGAAATTTCTTTAGATCAATCACTTAGAACTTTAACCCCCATGAAGAAAATCGCTTCTCCTAAGTTCCCTTGGTACTACTTCTAAGTCTACTTTCCCTCATCTTATTACCCATTGGTACTACTCCTAAGTTCCCTTGAATGCATTCACTTCTAATTCTAACCTTCCTCATCTTGCCACTCATTGATCTCAACATCCTTATTTCAGCTACACATCCTATGAACATGTTATTCTTTAACTGCCCAACATTCTGTCCCATAAAGCATGACTGGTCTTATAGCTAGCTATCCTACAAAATTTCTCATTCAGTTTGAGTCGTATACAATCATTACGTAAAACTCTAGAGGCATATCTCCATTTCTTCTACCCAGATTGAATTCTACAGGCAACATCATTTTCACTCTCTACTTTCATGAATTATTGACTCATGGTATCAAAAGTGGTCATTTGGGATAATACTTTCAAACTACTATTAAAAAAATATTTGGCATTCTACAACTCATATTTGCATGCTTGTAAAGCATGGATTTATTACCAGTTAATACCACTGACATTACCCTACAACTTGGTCGCAAAATGAGCTGATTTCCAGGTCAATGAATTCTTCACTGACAAATGTCCTCCAAGAACTAAAGAAAAACAGCAAAACAGTCATGGAAGATGATTAGTACATTGTTACCTCATGTCCTCAGCCCACCCAAGATCAGAGTAGGTAGCGTGTTGTGGGTCCCATCCACTGCATCTATACGTATGCAAAACTAAAAGAATTTCAATCACAAAGTTTCTCCCTAAGTTCCCTCAGAAAAAGGAGTCCCTTGCAAGTCTGCCATGTTGTCCACCTTGCAGCTTGGACAGGCATACCTCCTCTGCAACAACTCGCCAAGGGATGCATACACATTCTCTGATTCAGCAGTCTGCTTGTTCCCAGTCAAAGAAACAAAGGTTGTAATTTATTCATGGGTAAGTGCATGAATGCTTACATCAAATACAGTAATAATAAGTAATTATAGGTGAGCAATTCAGAGACCCATCTGACCAAGGAGAAGAAGGATAAAGGGAAGATGCTGAGGAACCCTAATTGCCAATGCCTCATCATCAAGCACCGGAAAGTGAAACAAACACGCCGCATGTGCCAATCTGATACATGCCTGTGGGACCTGGAGGTTAGAGGGTGCTCCCAACCGTGAATGTTCCTTGGACCCAAAACCAGTCATTTATCAGGTACACCACACGTGCAAAGTCAGAAATTTGATAACCAACAGCCACCCAACATTCATGCCTTGCTTACCTGATGAGTAGCACGGCATAATTGTTTACGATAGGAAATGTCCAATATTGAACCACCCTGTGAATGATCTGTAACTGGCATGCCTGCCACATTGTCAGTGTCGTGTGTGTGATTAGCAATTGAAGATGGGGCATATGGAATTAGCATTCCTCATGTGATGCCATTTCAATGGTGTCTTGCAGCTGATGTCATTTTCTGTCCATGCAAGCATGCATCCATGTAACTGTGCAGCCAAATTGGCATCTGCATTTTCTCAGTCTGACAGCACTTGAGAATATCACTCCCTGTGGTCATACTCGTTCAGAAGTATCAGCCCTGATTCAACAAAATTTGGTACCAACACTGAAAAGGATATCTGGCTAAATCCTGCAGCTCCGTTGTTTTTTCTACAACTGCCTCCATAAGGAACACCTTTCTTTCAAGATTGGTTAGCTTCTGCAAGACCTGTGATTGGTTATCCCAAACATAAGTCTGCTAATTTTGTCTATTAGAATACAGATATTGAGAAATAATTAGCAAATTTCCATTTAACCAAGTTTGGTGCTAGCATGAGAGAAATAGGAGGTAGAGAATATCCTCCCAGCTTGTTGTGCTTGCAGAATTGCTTTTTTCTTTTTTCGAATATGTTATCTTATTTCTTTTACAGATAAATATGTCATCTTAATATCACAATAGAGGCATGCAAAACAACAGTCCTTAGAGTGCTGAGGAAGATTATAATCCAATATGAAGAAACTGCATTGATGATATAAACTTTATGCTGCTACACTCTTCCATCTGAGAGCAAACAAACTGAAACGGGAGTAGTACTTGTACAATTGAAAAAGTGTGAATCAGTGGTCGTCAAATTGGCCTAACCTATCTGCCAAATTACTGAACTACCAACCCATAAATTACTTCCCATCCACTGTGATGCAGGACATGAAATTCAAATATGATGTGCAAGATTTTCAGGCTTTAGATCACGTTAGTTCAGAAAAAGTTCAAGCATTCAATCAAGGGGAATCTATGCAGGCCCAGGCCTACACAAGCTAGGGTTGAATCAATCAAAATTATAGGCGAAACAATAATCAAAGGAGAGTAAATTCATCCACGCATGCACAGAAATAATTCTCCAATCTAAGGGGTTCACAAATTTCAATTCGGGGAACCCTAAGGTTGAAGAAAGGGCATAAAATTGGGAATTTGAGTAATTTAGGGTTAGTGTTAGTAATGCAGGGGCATTTTCACACTGGGCTCGAGTGGGGTCGTTTGTGGGATGCAGGGGCACATTCGTGGTGGGTGCGGCCCACGGAGGAGGTCTCGTGTTCGTCCTCACCAGGGGTTAATGCGCATTTCGCACTGGGCTCGAGTGGGGTAGCCCGTGGGATGCAGGGACACACTCAGGGTGGGCGGCCCATGTGATTTGGGGCCCACGAAAGGGGTTCGGCCAAGGTCCTAAAAACCCATGAGATGTGGGGCCTGGGCTATGAGATAAAGGGATTAATTCGCCATACTCTAACAGTTCGAGCTTTTAGAGCAAGTGGTTAATTGTCCTGCATCAATTAGGCATTTGGGGTGAAAGAGAAGAGAGGGACGAACCAGAGAAGTGTCACACACGTGGAAAAGGGTGAAGGCCCAGCCGCAAGTGCGCTGAAGGTGTCCCACACGTTTGTGGGGCCCACCAATCAAAAAACAGACTGCTTGGCCCTGGTCGGCCAGGGGAGGGCCACAAAACCTACAAATTTCAGTCTGATCCGATGCACAGTCTGTGTGTGGTGCTCCGCCGAAGTTTCAGCCCTCCTGCAAGGCCAGATTCTGGAAATCTACTGTAGAAAGAAAAACTGCTACAATTGAGGATGGATTTGAAGCGTAGATGATTGTAAGAAGAGAAATATTGATGGTAGAAGGTGGGGGCGAATCGGGATAGGTGTGGCTTTGCACCACGGTAGTCAGCCCTTCGAGGAAGGGAGGATTTCACACCCAATTGAATCTCTACAACCCAGAAATTTAGAGGAGCAGAAAAATGCAGAAATTTTATTAATCTTCAATAAGAAAAAAGACTACAAGGGGTGCCTATTTATAACAAAACCCTATACCCTAAAACTCGCGCCATGTGCACAACCTATTACTTGGAGACGAAGTAATCAAAAATAACAACTAATCAAAGCAATATAAACCGTCTATGATATTCCTAATAACAATAATAAGCAAAACCCAAAGTACTAGATTAATTAGAATAGTGAGCCACGATCATGAGAACCCATGGTGGGATTCACATGACTATCGGGTCCACTTCAACGAACCAAGACGCAATCCTCTAACTAGGAGGCCCTCCCTGGATGTCATCATCGATCCAGATCGATGGTGGGGCCCTCCTCCTTGAGTACGTGCGTGGGGGGCGTGCGTGTGCGCGTGATGTCCCCATCACACTGCATGTCCAGAATGGCAATGAGCTTATCATTGGACTAGGCAAGTAAAGACAGCTTTTTTGGTACATGTGACCTTCATAAATAAGACAACAGGTCACCAAAAGAAAAATAAGGTAGAGATTCAACATAAGCCAAGTATTACTCACACTATAAGTGACAAAAAAAATGTTCCTTACATAAGCTTCATAATCTCAAACAATTATCAACATGAAAAGGAGCAGTAAAATCTAATGAGTTCCAATCTCAAACAAGATATCTAAAACTTGAGAGTCACTACTCATAAGCCTCTCTTTTTATACCAAAGGAGGAGATCTTTGGCCCCCAATTCCAACATGACTATGGTTGGATGATCATTATATGGGGCCGGATCGAGTACATAACCATGTTGGAAGACCCCACATGCATGTTTATGCATCTTTGAAGGCCCCACACTGGGAAGATGCATGTGGGGCTGCATATAGGAGCTTATTGGAAACATCTAAACCATTGGATTCATTGGATCACTTTGGACCGTTGGATGATGGATATATTGTGGACATGTGGACAACTTTTCTTTCTATTTTATATAGCTTTTCTTTCTAGTTTATTTTATTTCTTTTTGACTATTTTATGTTTTAATTGAAATAAAGGGTATTTTAGTCAATTTTATGCAATAAAGGTATTTTTGCAAAAAAAAAAAAAAAAAACACCCAATGTAGTATATTAAAGGGTGGGCGTGTGAAACCCTAGGGATTATTATGCATTGAAATAAAAAATTCTCTACTTGCTTTGAGCAAATAAAATCTCTTGTGATTGGAGTTGGTGTGAAACCATGGAGTGATTCCAATTTATCTCTCTTATTCTCTTCCTTCAAGGTATTCTCCTCACTTTTCTTCTCTTTCTCTCTAATTCCATCTACTTCTCTTTAATTCTTTCGTCTCCTTTTGTTTTCCCCATCATCTCCAAAACCACCGTACAGACACTACCCAAATGGTACGACCATATAGACACTACCATACAGTCATCCGTACCTCCCCCCCCCCCCCCCCCCCAAAAAAAAAAAAAAAAAAAAAAAAAAAAAAAAAAAAAAAGACATGTGACCTGTAGTGAACAACACCAATTTCACCCATCCAACTTTAGAATCAGGTATGGTTAGTATCAACTTGCAAATGTTCATCTTATGAAAATGTTGATGCATGCCACAACTCCATTTTATGACAAGTTAGTTGTTTATGTCAGGTTAAGAGCTTCTAATTGACTTTCTTCCAAGAGTGACGAGATATAGTCAAGGGGGGCAATATAAGCTCTTTATGAAGGAATTTCAAGATAGAACAATGCCTAATAAAGGCCTTAATGGCACATTTATTACTCTTATACATAAGGTGGAAGAGGCATAAGAAATTAATATTTCAGGCCAACAAGTCCACTTAGGAATGAACTCTCTTTCCCTGCAGCTGAGAAAGGTTTCAGACCAGATTATTTCGCTCATTCATTGTACCAGGAAGCTTGGTGAAGGACAAGCATTTCTTAGATGAAACTTTAGTTTCAAGTGAATGCAATGAGTGAAGGACAAATCAGGTGATGCTGCCATTGTTTGCAAGGAAGATATGAAAAGACCTATAACCATGTGCACTAGAATTTTTATGTTACTCTCTTCAAAGGATGGGTTTTGGGGATAGGTGGATAAACTAGATCGAAGGATGTATATCTCATTAGTGTCTTTCTCAATTTTGATCAATCTGTCTCCTGGTTTCTTTTCGAGTTCAAGAGGTCTTCGGCAAGGTGAACATATCTTCATTCTTGTTCACGATTGCCACAGTGTTTGGGATAGCTTATAGGGAGAGTTGTTAACCTAGGTCTAATCAAATGGCTCGTGGTTTGGTCACATAAGGTATCCATATTCCATCCTTAGTTTGCTAATGATATTTATGTGATGCTTCAAGTAAAACATCTCAAAGGATTCTTCGGTGATTTTAGGCAGTGTGAAAATGCCAAAAAAAAGTTCTATGGCAAGCATTGCCGATAATGGAGACATCATTATGGACTTGACAAATTGGATTGGGGGAAAGAAGGCTAGTCTCCTGATAAAGTATCTTGGTCTTCCGCTTGTAGGGCTTAACAACATAATTGTATCACCTATCGCTAGGGCTGAAAGTTGGGCAGGTTCAACCCGACTGACCCGTGACCGACCTGACATTGGGTTGGGCTCGGGCAGGATGTATCGGGTCCGGTCTTGGGTTTGGGCTATACAAACACCAACCCGATAAAACTTGGGTCAAGCTCGAGTTGAGGTCTCGGGTTGCCCGACCTAACCTGAACCCGATTGATATATAAGTTATAAATTATAATTGAGTGTTGAAGGCACAAGAAATTCTAGTGCCGTCGGGTCTCATTGGTCCACATTATTTTCGATGACTCAAGCTAACAAGATACGCTGGATTTCTCTCTCCCAAACAGATTGCGTGCTACACAACACAACTTTAGAGTAGTTGCCCTATATTTTAGCTTGTTTGTTTAAAAAAAAAAAAGTTCTTTACAATAAATAATTACATATATAATTAATAAAATTATAGATACAAAAAATAAGGCGTATTGAAATATAATAAACTAATGTAATAACGAAAATATTAGCATGTATCCACCCGACCAACCTGACCGAGCCCACGTGGACTGGGCTTGGGTTGAGAACTCCCAACCCGAGGTTGGGTTGAGTTGGGTTAGGGTTGAGGTGTAGGAACCTTGGGTTGGACTAGGGTTGAGCATCAACCCAACCCATCCTGCCCGACTTTCAGCCCTACCTGTCGTACTTGATTCAGAATGAGATGAGAAGGCTTAACTACATAGCCCTCGGAACCGTTATCAAAATATCAAACTTGATTTACCAAAAATGTCATGATAGTGAGGTCCCAAGACTCCCAACACGTATTAACTATATGGTTAGAAAGCCCACAATGAGATCACTGTCAATTTCAATGACCACAACCACGACTGCCACCAAACCCTACATCACAATGCCCTCAAGTATTCAAACCACTAAAGTGACCTCTACTTGAATCTTCCACCATGATTTCCTCCATTTGCCCAATTAAAGAAAAAAATAAATGTTGATCGATCAGATGAAGATAAACTTGAGTATTTGCACTGATTGCATGTCAAACATGGCAAGAGCCTCTATAGTAGATGGAACTTCATTGCCACCAAGTTTTTTTTTTTTTTTTTAAATGGACGTTAACAATACGGAGTAAAGCCGATGAGAGATGAAAGGGGCTCCAACATCTTCGTTGTGGTCTAACTAGGAAGTCATGATCAATTTCGAATAGGGTTCAAAGGAGGTTATAGAAAGATGTAGTCGTCCGCCAGAAAGAAGATTAAAGCTGAATTTCGATGGAGTTCATTCGGGAATCCGAGTCTGGCTAGAGGAGGAGGTATCATTAAGAACCGCCATGGGGACATTATGATAAAGTTTTGAAGCCCTTCGGGAGATGTGACCCGAATTTCACAGAAATTGTTTCTCTTTTACATGGGATCAGATTAGTTATTAATCAGAATTTTAGCCTAAGTTATAAAAGAAGGAGATTCTAAAAATGTTGTGGGTTGGGTGAAATCTGGTTGCCAACCATGAACAATTGCCAATCTAATAGAGAAAGCAATAGATTCATGTGCCAATATCAGTGTAGCATTTGCTCACGTACCACAAAACAAACTAAGAAGCAAAATGCAAGGATGAAGAGGGTGTTTCTTAGGATCAACTACATATTGTTGCCAAGGGATAGGGTTTTTCTTCTTCTTCTTACATTTTCTCCTGTAGTGAAGGAATGTTGTAGTTTCAGTTTATGATTTCTATTGTTGTACTTGTTTCTTTGTTTCTACTACTGTTCTCTTATGTTTTGTGCCTAATAAAATTCTATTCATAAAAAAATAAAAATAAAAGTAGAGGTACACATTATATATCGTGATATCAGTAAATATCAAGGATATTATCATTGATCAGTGGCTAAGCCGTATCCGAACCAGTGATTTAAATATTTGCATCGATGCAGGGATTTTTCAGGATATGTTGAAAGAAACATGATTACAAACTTGGAACTCAAAGCATTATAGAGACAATACCATTTATATGGAGAGAGTTATGCCATAGTTAATAGTTGGAGATCATCATCCATCAGTAATTTCTTGTTGGTAAAATTTTCCATGAACAGTCAAGAGAAACACCATTTGAACACTAAGCCATATAAACATAGAAGATGAGAAAAATACTATGACAAAATGTAGCATATAATCATACTTGAACAATATAACATCTATAAAGGTCCCATAGATCCAGTGAAACTTGATAACAAGAGAATAAAGCATCAACTTCTAACCTCATTACGTATATTTTCTTCTTCATTGCACTCTTGTTCCTTCTCATGGGTTTGAGCACTAATATGAACAAGCTTATCCTCAATAGCTTTTAGAATATCTTGAATATTGAACGCTTGCTTGTCCTCAACCTTTTGATCTGCTTTGGGAAATTTAAATGTTCCTAACTTACAAATCAAAACATGTGAAGTAGCAAAAATTCACATACAAATCAACATTTCCGAAGGCTAAAACTAATGATCAGTGTTAGAAATATCGGTATCGCGCAATGTATCACACCCTAGGGATATAGATACATATCAGTTTATCGCATGAGATATATCATTTGTATCGCGTAATTTATCGTACTTTTTGGGAAACATGGGAAAATATTGGGAAAATAGTTGAATTTTTCAATGAAACTTCAGGAATTATTTATAAAAAAAAAAAAAAAAAAAAAAAAAAAAAAAAAAAAAAAAAAAAAAACTTAATACACACTTTTAAATCATAAAATCTCAAAAAACAAGTGTACATAATAGGTTTCCTTTATAAAGGATCCTGAGCTATGTGTTGGCTGACTGAACTAATGCAATTATATTCAAATTGAATGCATAAGATTTATAAAAGTATCAAGACATGTATGAAAACACAATTAATTCATTAAAAAGCAAAAAAAAAAAAAAAAAAAGGTAGAAATTGTAATACATATCCATCAATAATGTGACCGGATTGATAAACTTCCCACGTCTCCTCATGCAACAGAATGTGGACACGAGTAGTGACTCACTACTAAACAGTGCTTTGTAGGCTCCACCATGATGTATGTGTTTTATGCACACCTTCCATCCATTTTGCCAGCTCATTTTAGGGAACGAGCCCAAAAATGAGGTAGATCTAAATCTCAGGTGGACCACACCACAGGAAAAGTTAGTGATTGAACGGCCACCATTAAAAACTTTTTAGGGGACAACTTTTAGAGGAAGCTGATATTTGTGTTTTTACTCTATCCAGGGCCCAGGCCTTTGTGACGTAATCAACAAGTTGGATGGAAAATACACATTATAGTGGGCCCTACGAAGTTTTTAATGGTGGGCGTTCAATCACAACAGTTTTCATTGTGTGGTCCACTTGAGATTTGGATTTGCCTCATTTTCCGGATCATACACTAAAATAATCTGAAAAAATAAATTAATGGCATGGATACAACACATACATCATGGTAGGACCTACAAAGCACCATTCAACCACCTCACTGCTGTCAGCGTTAGTAGGGTCCCATGGATTTAGGGAGTTCCTGCGTTGGGATGATGATGGGTAGAGACCATTATGATGTTTGTGAGAAACCCACCCCATTCATCCGTTTTGAGAGCTCATTTTAAGACATGCGACCAAAAATGAAGCAGATCCAAAACTCAAGTGAGCCACACGAGAGTAAACAATGGGGATTCAATAACCACCTTTGAAACATTCATATGGCCCTAGAAGTTTTGTATCATGCTAATTTTTTTGTGCTACACTTCATCCTAGTGGGAATGACCTTATAAACGGTTTAGATGGCATATAAACATCAAAGTGGAGTCCAGGAAGGTTTCAACGGTAAGAAATCCTTTCCCCAAATTTCCCTCTCATGCGGCCCACTTGTGTTTTGGATCTGCCTCAATTTTAGTCGCATGTCCTAAAATAAGCTCTCAAAATGGATGAATGGAGTGGATTTCTCACAAACATCATGGTGAGCCCGACCTAAGTATCCTAGCGCTGGAACTTCCTGCCAAAGGCTTTCGCAAGAGGGACACTTCCCAATCCACGTACGCCCTGTCTAGGTACTACCCAATCCACGCGCGACGAAATAGCGTTGTGGGTGGGACCCTAATTGTGGGCCTCACCACGATGTATGTGTTGTATCCACATCGTTCATCCAAGTCTTTGTGACCTTATCAACAGGTTGGATGGCAAATAAACATTCCGGTAGACCCCATGAAGTTTTATTGGTGGGGATTCAACCACTATTGTTCCTGTGTTATGATCCACATAAGATTTGGATCTGCTTCATTTTTAGGATCGCGTCCTAAAATGATCATTCAAAATGGATGGACAGTGTGGATGTAAGGCGCATACATCACAATGTTCCCCGCAGGAAACCACCGAAGATCCACCCAATCTGCGCGGAACTAGTGATCCGGGCATCCACCCAAACCACATAGATGGAGAAACAATGTGGGTGGGACCCTGACTGTGGGCCCCACCATGATGTATGTGTTGTATCCACACCGTCCATCCATTTGGAGAGATTATTTCAGGGCATGAGCCAAAGAATGAGGCCGATCCAAAGCTCAAGTGGAACCCACCACAGAAAACAATGGGGGTAGTGATGCCCACCATTGAAACTGAAACTATTTCTGGAGGTCCCACCATGATGTTTATTTGAGATCCAACCTGTTCATAAGTTCATACAGATATGAACAAAGAGAAAGCACAAATATTAGCTTGATCGAAAACTTTTGTGGCCCTAAAGAGGTTTTTAATGGTAAGTATTCAATCCCCATTATTTTCCATGGTGGGGTCCACGAGCTTTGGATTTGCCTCATCCTTTGTCTCATGACCTAAAATGATCTCTCCAAAATGATGGACAGCATGGATATACAATACATACATCAATGTGGGCCTCACCAAAAGGGTCACACCGAATACACTCTCCCTTAACTTAAGGGGTGCGGATTAGGTGTTACCCGGGTAATAGCTTGGTGGGTGTTAACCTTACAGGAGGGCCCACCATGATGACATTCTATATATCCAATCTGTCCATTTGTTTTTCCATCCCATTTTAGTATGTGGTCCCAAACATTAAGCACATCGAAATCTCACGTGGACCACACCACATGAAACAATGACGATTGAATGATCATCATTAAAAACTTCCCAAGGCCCACCCGAGATTTGGATCTGCTTGTGTTTTTGGATAACGTCCTCAAATGATCGAGAAAAACTAATAAACGGCATGGATATGAAACACGTTCATTAACATGGGCCCCACAAGGTAAGATTAACACCCACTAAGCTATTGTTCGCAAAACAGCTAATCCGCTCCTTACTTAAAAGAAGAGAGTTCGAGAGAAGACTCTCTTCTTCTCCGTTAAAGAAGCCGCAAGTCCGCACCTATTCTTATATTCTCCTCTGAAGGCGAAATCAAAACCTAAAATTCGCTCCCGAAATTCATTTTTTGGTAAATCCCAATCCAAATCCTATCTTTCTCGGCAAAAAATTCGTTTCCTTCCAAATTAATTTCCTTCGAAGAAAAAAAAAAACTGGGTTTTAGGGATTTTCATTTTCTTACATGATCCAGCAATGTCAACCACGGCCCACCAAATCCAATCGAAAGTGACTCATTCAGGAAGATCACAATGGTAAGAGAAATTAATTCTATATTTTTCGAATTTGTAGACTTTGTGAATGGGAATTTCCACAATATCAGGGATTATTAGCCGATATATCGCAGATATCACCAATATCTCACGAAAATTTGTGACATCTTGCTATATTTCGCACGATACACTGAAGTTTGTCAAATTTTCAGTATTTTTCAAATTTTTAGAGGGTTTTGTATTGTTGGACCACAATACCGATAATATCGACCGATAGTATCGATATTGTGAACACTGCTACTGATATCAGAATTTCTCTGCACAAGTCTATCAAAACCAAAGTAATTTTTTAAGTTGACATAACTACCCTTATAGAACAACACTTGTCAAAAAGCACCGTTACAATTGTTTGAGGAAACATTAGTCAAAAGTCGGCGCACTGATTGAATTAAAAAGAATAACTAATGGTTGTTTCCATCAATTCTTTCACAAATATGAAACCTACATAAGCCACCCTTCTTTTGCAGTATCCAAAACCATTACATTCATATTAATGGAACGTTCTATGCTATGGGATCCCAGTCGTTTATAATACCGCTCATGCGCACACTTGCCCAAACTCGCAGCGTTGATAGATTATTCACTACACACTAGTGCACCTAGAAACCCTACCCAAGTGAATTGTTCCGGATGACCTTAAGACCTCTATCATGTGGACCATGTCGTCGTTGTGGCCGCAATGGTGAAAATCGTGCGTCAATTCGACGCTCTGTTAATGAGATATGACCCATTGAATTCACTGCTCAAATTTCGTATCTTGTAACACAAGCAACCTTTATTGTGCTAGACCCATTAGACTTGAGCCCATATAGATTTAAAGCCCACTTTCTAAAACATAGAAATTATCAGAAAATAAGACAATCACTACATGACAAATAAGGAGCTAACACATATAAGACAGTGCATATAAGACAAAAATGAGTTCTACCCCAAAACCTATCATTAGCCCTCTCCCCATGCCTTAGAAACTAATCATGGCCCATGTCCACCTCATCCTACACATGCATCCAATGCATGTCTTGTTTTGTCCACATCACTGCAAACAACCAATTGAACTACTCCACCTCATCATCCACCATACATCATCTGCAACCCACAATCCTTATCCATCCACTAGCCAATGCATGACTAGATTTCTTCCACCTTGGCCAATGCATGCACCACCTTCCGTCATCCTCATCCATCCACTATTCATAACATACACTACATTCCACCTCACTTTTAGCACCAATAAGACCCCATAAACTTGCCACATCATCTTGCCACCTCAACCCCCAATTCTCTATATAAGAGTAGGAGCTCTCTTACACTCGTACTTTTGATAAACTTAGAAAATTCTGAGATTTTAAGAGAGTGTGAGAGGGTGGGGCCAAGGTGTGGCCCACCATCAAACCTAAAGGGAGTGGACCACACATCATCATCAAACCGTCCATCCATTTGAGGTGAATCTATACCCCTCCTTCCATCCTCCTCATCCTCCGCTTTCTTCCTCTTTTTATTTTCTTGATATGTGTGGGGCCCACTGGTATGGAGTTCCTATGTGCACGTATTAATGGCTATGATGGTCAGCAAGGTAGCCCACGTCAGTCTAGTCCGCAATGGTGAACATTATATTCACACCCTTCACATGTAATCCCGTTATTGTATCTGGACAGCAACTTGTAAAACTTGTATAAAATCAATTATGCTAAGATCTGAGCTAAAACTTGGTAATAACAGTGTTTTAAATAGCGGTAGCGTGTTGCGTAGCGTTCAACCCTCCGTAGCGTGTAGCAAAATAGCATAGCGTGTAGTGTAAGCTACACAATACTTCTATTTTTTAATTTTAAAAAATATATATATGATAAATATTAAATAGTAAGAAGTTGATGGATAGGGTCTTATTATTTTTAAGTTAATACATGTCTCGTGTACAATTTTTTAAGGGCCCGAATTAGGCGGGACTCGGATTGTGAAGTGTAGCACACAAGTGTCAAAGTTTTTTGGGCCCCACCGGGATAAATGTGTTATATCCACACCGTCCATCCATTTTGCCAAATAATTTTAGGGTATGAGCCCAAAAATGAGGCAAATCCAAAGCTCGGGTGGACCGCACCATAAGAAACAACAATAATTAAACGTCCACCATTAAAAATTTATTAGGGGCTACAAAAGTATTAGATCAAGCTGACATGTGTGTTTTCCCTTCATCCATGTCAGTGTGACCTAATTAACAGGTTAGATGGAAAATAAACATTACAGCGAACCGTGTAACAAAATAGTGCAAGTGCACTGTTCAACGTGCACCGCAGAACACAAAAAAATAATAATAATAATAAGTGCGTGGTCTTCCATTTTTTATGCCGGAAATGAGAAAGAAGAGGGGGAAACCGAAAGAAAAGAGGGAAAGAGAGAGAGAGAGAGAGAGAGAGAGAGAGAGAGAGAGAGAGAGAAGAAGAAGAAGAAGAAGAATCCGCAGCTGCGACCGCAACCGCAGCAGTCCGAGAAGAAGAAGAAGAGGAGGAAGAAGAAGAGGAAGAAGGAGAAGGAAGAGGAGAAGGAAAAAAAAAAAAAAAGGAGCGTACCTATTTTTGTCTCAAGATGAGATTGAATCGCTAAAAACTGTAAATATTGAAGCTCCACAGCATTCGGTTTGCCTCTGGAAGTAGTTTTTCCAACTCACGATTGAAAAGTGGGGAGAAGAGCAACGTCAGCAGTGTCAGTTTGCGCCAGGCAGCTGACTTTCGACCATAGCATTGAAGGGTGGGGAGAGAATCAGCGTCGACAGCGTCGGATCTGCTCTGAGAAGATTCTGGGTCTCCAAATGCAAGGGTGGGGAGAGCAGCTACGTCGGCTGCTGCGGCTTGGGGGTGGAAGCTCTTTAGAATTAGGTTTTTGGTTTTTTAGCTTAAGTTTGCTTGTGGTGTGAGTTCACCACTGTTTCCTGCACTAGAAAAACAAAAAAAATATATATATATACAAAACAGGTAGCATACGCTACCTGCACTACATGCTACATACCCGTAGCGTACGCTACGACCCCTGTAGCGCACGCTACAGGGGAAAAACGTTATTTCTGACGCTGCGTAGCGAAATCGCTACGCTACGCTACGAAAACTATTTGGGTAATAATATAAACCATAATATGAGCTACCTCTAGGCCAAATTTTGAAGCTATCTAACGGTCCAATCATCCGTGGAATTAACTTTACTTGGCTGCTGTCCAGCAACACACAGAGGGTTCCGATTTGCCAATAAAGGACCCATTTTTGGTCCCTTTATTAAACCCAATAGAAAGATATATTCTGTTGGCGTCATAGAAAATCAAAGTAGCTTTCCAACGGTATATAATGCGCCTCGATCAGAGTTCAAATGGCTAAGATCTTGGCCTTGTACAAAAATGTATCTGAGAGCTTGTTGTGACTACATATCGTGTGGGCCAAATCCACGATTCCAATAGTCAGATGTATTTGATATTTTTTCTTAACATACTTAAGATAGTTGATAAACATATGTATGATCCCTATGGTCAGATTCTTTCATGATAGAATTTGGGAAATTCTGTACCAACAGATACTTCCGTAAGGATAAACCTTGAATTGTTATGTGTGGTCTAGATGGATCCAAGGCTCTGTATGGTTGGAAACATATATACAGCCTAAATGATGTATTCCCAAACCATCCATTGGCTCGGATTTCCCAACAAAGAATCTGATCATAGAGATTTGATCAAGGCATTTCATTTGCTACTTGTATGTTGTATGTATATTGTCCACAACATTCATCCTCTTATTGTGGACCCACTTGGTAATCTGGACGTGTATTGATGTGTCTCTTATCTATGCTTTGCTAGCATGTGGGCCCCACTTTCCATTCTATCTATTTCCTTTCCTTCACACTTTCTGTTTACTGAAAATTTTCTAAAGTACTTAATTGTATTACATGTAGGCCTCTTTGACACCTTGTGGTGGGCCCCACGCTCGGTATTTAAGGGTCCCACTTTGGGGGATGTTTAATCCATATATCATTTGGCTAGGATGTCCCACCACTTCATCAGGAATGGACACCAACTGTTTGACAAGTGGGCCTAAAGTTTGGACATCCATTTCTGAAACTGCATATCTGACTTTCTAAGTTTTGACCAACTTTGGGCTCTAGTGGCGGACCCCACGCACAAGATGTGTGTGAGATATCACTTGGGACCTTTAACCTATACCAATGAATAGAGAAATAATATTTTACTTAGGCCAAAGATGAGCCCACATGATCAGGGATTGGATCCTAAAATGGGGCCAGACATGGTTGCGCAGAAAATTTTGTGCATAAAATTAAAATACATATGTTTGGCCCTACACCAAATATTATATGTACATAACCGGTTGGTCCCATCTTATATTTTTTGAAGTCCATATATAGGAATACCAAGGGCACCTGACGGCACGCTGAAAGGTGGCCCTTGTGATCATGGGACATACTCAAAGCAGGAAAACGGGTAATTTCTTCCTCTTCTCTTTACTATTGCTTCTCCTTTTCTTCTCTTCTTTTCTTTCCTCTTTTTTCCACATCTGCTAGCACCAGCAATCAGATCTGGATGGCGATATCATCACTAGAAGACTCCAATGAAACAGTTGGATCACTAGAGGAATCTAACAACCCAGCTGTTCATCACAGTTCTCATGATCGCCATCAACATTAACTCCTTCCTCTTCTAGGCCAGGTTCTTCTCTGGCTGTTTGATTTTCTGATTAAATTGGATAACAGTTCACCATGTTGCCTAATCTGCAAGCCACCACAATCTTCAATTCATCATCTCTTTGGTCCCATCATTGGCACCATCTCTAGATCATGGGTTAGGACCTCAGCTGAACCCCCTTTGTGGGCCCCAAATCACATGGGCTGCCCACCCCGAGTGTGTCCCCGCATCCCACGGGCTACCCCACTCGAGCCCGGTGTGAAACGCGCATTAATCACCCCTAGTAAGGAGTCTCGAACAAGAGACCTCCCCCCTGTGGGCCCCAAATCGCATGGATCACCCACCCCGAGTGTGCTCCTGCATCCCACAGGTGACCCCACTCAAGCCCAGTGTGAAAATGCCCCTGCATTAATCACCCCCGGTGAAGAGTCGAACACGAGACCTCCCGCTCTGATACCAATTTGATGCAGGACAATTAACCACTTGCTCTAAAAGCTCGAACAGTTAGAGTATGGCGAATTAATCCCTTTATCTCATACCCCAGGCCCCACATCTCATGGGTTAGGACCTCGGCCGAACTCCCTTCGTGGGCCCCAAATCACATGGGCCGCCCACCCCGAGTGTCCCCGCATCCCACGGGCAACCCCACTCGAACCCGGTGTGAAATGCGCATTAATCACCCCTGGTAAGGAGTCTCGAACACGAGTCCTCTCCTGTGGGCCCCAAATCGCATGGGTCACCCACCCCGAGTGTGCCCCTGCATCCCACAGGCGACCCCACTCGAGCCCAGTGTGAAAATGCCCCTACATTATGTTGTATTTGGGAAAGATTTTCAGGCCCGTTGTTAGTGGGAGGAGATTCTAAGAATCTTATTTGTTTGGCCTCTCATGATTCTATGCCTTGAAAGTGGTCCTTCATGTTTGAAGAAGTGACGGACTTCTGCTCCTAGATAAACATTTCATTTGTGCATGTGGGAAGAAAGGCAAATGATGTTGCCTATTCTTTAGCAGGAAGGTTGTGAACAACCTGGCTGTGCATAAGGATTGGGGAATAATTTTCCGCTTCTTTAGAGCATCCTTCTATTGTCCTTGACAAGTTTTAATTATCACTAAAAAAAATTCCAACCATAGAGTCAACGCATTCATTAAAAATGAGCTCGCTGTTAAAAATTTGTCTTCCCTCAATCACCCTTGGGAAGAACTGAGAAATTTCATCACCACTCTTGATCTATAGGAAAAATCTTGGCCAAAATGTTATGCAAAGTCCAAATCAAGATAATATGTCATTAATCCTTTATGCTGAAATCAGTGTTTCAAATAGCGCC
Organism: Magnolia officinalis; assembly: GCA_021015155.1. Lineage (NCBI taxonomy): Eukaryota > Viridiplantae > Streptophyta > Magnoliopsida > Magnoliales > Magnoliaceae > Magnolia > Magnolia officinalis. The sequence goes on along the minus strand of JAJHSJ010000011.1, from coordinate 28,964,891 downwards.
CGTAGCGTAGCGGTAGCGTACGCTACGTAGCGTAGCGTGGCCGTAGCGCTACGTAGCGTCCCAAATAGCGTAAATCCCCTGTAGCGCGCGCTACAGGGGTTGTAGCGTACGCTACAGCTACGTAGCGCGTAGCGTCCGTAGCGTAAGCTACAATGTATTTTTTTACTATTTTAGTTTTTTATTATTTTTTCACGTTTTCTTTATTTCTAATGTTGAGGAATGTGACACTTGTATTGTATTTGATACTTTTAACCTATGGGATTTTTATTTCTTTTCATAATTATGACTTGTGGTTTCAATTAAACATTATGAATTAAAGTGGTTTTCTTAGAAAGTTGTTGATGTGATAATTATTTGATTTAGCTTATATATGTGGATTGGCTTTTGATAAATGATAACTAATAACTTTTTTTAACATGCTTATAATGGATAAAATGAATCATCTTTTAGGCATTTTTATATTTTTTTTTTCCTTTTTTTCCACTATTTATTATATTTGTCCTATTTTTAAATTTAAAAATAGAAGCATTGTGTAGCTTACGCTACACGCTACCTATTTATGCTACACGCTATAGAGGGCTGAGCGCTACGCATCACGCTACCGCTATTTAAAACACTGGCTGAAATCACCATCATTTCTTTGGGATGATGGTGATTATGGTAGCATTTAAACATTACTTAAGTCTTGAATCATCCGTCATAAAATGCATTCACTAAGGGCAAAGTATCCAATTCCACCCACCTCCCAATGATCATGAAAGGAAACTATAGAAAATTTGTTTGGACCCAAAGCTTTGTCATTATGCATGTTTATCAACACAAACTTAATCTTCCCCAAATATCCATTTGAACAACTCCCAGAATCAGGAAAATTGCATCCAAGTTTTTTTCCCCCCCAAATCAAGATAATATGTCATTAATCCTTTATGCTGAAATCACCATCATTTCTTTGGGATGATGGTGATTATGGTAGCATTTAAACATTACTTAAGTCTTGATCCTTCATAAAATGCATTCGCTAAGGGCAAAGTATCCAATTCAACCCACCTCCCAACATTCATGAAAGAAAACTATGGAAAATTTGTTTGGACCCAAAGCTTTGTCATTATGCATGTTTATCTACACAAACTTAATCTTCACCAAATATCCATTTGAACCACTCCCAAAATCAGGAAAATTGCATCCAAGCCTTGCAAGTTGAAGGAAATTGTGTTGAAATTCAAAATATCAAGGATCCGCCTAAAAGGTTCTTGGAATAAAGATCCATGTAAAATTGAGCATCCAACTATTAGATGGGTGGGAATATACCACTGATTTGATCATGATGAACAATATTCAAGATAATTTTACCTCTTCCTCGAACACTGGCAATGCATTGGAAGAAGGCCATGTTTCCTACGTCCAAAAGCCATGTAACCAAAGAGTTTAATCTCCAAGTGACTTCTTTCCTAAAAATCTCTTTATCTTCCTTGACCGAAGATCTATTACACCTAAACTTCATGTATAGACCAACTACTTCAGATAAAGTAGTCCCATAACTTCAAGGCTCAAACACTGGTCTCATGTGACTAAAATTAAATTTATGATGTAGAATTTACTATGACACACTTATATTTATTTTTTATCAAATCACATTAATATATTGACAAATAATGGAATAAACTAAGTTGGCAAATAACAACAGTATCAATAGATTCCCTTAAAAATAGCAGTACTAACTAGAAAGTGAAGGACTTTTGCCAAATGGCCTGAATCACTTACACATAATATGACAATGACAGGATGAATGTCCAAATAAATTATCATTTTTCCAAAAGATAAGTTTGAGTAAATTTCAGTCCACATACCAATGCAAGATGAAAAATCTGCGCTCTTTTCTTTATGGAAGGAAATGATTGTCGTCTCTTGAAGTTTCCTGTATAAGTAAAATTAAACAATAGCCAACTTACAAATTGCCAATAATAGACACTTGAAAAACCATTCGAAGGTTAATTTGATGACTCATATCAATCTTTATAAAGTCATTATCAACATGAAAATGTATAATAAATAAGAGGCAACCCTTGGTACCTGTTTGGACAAAGCTTAAGATTTGAAGTTAATCTACTTAGAATCTATTGTCCATGGCTGAAAAGGATTCTTGTATCCAACCCCAATAGTCAGGATAAGGCTTAGATGATGATAATAATACTTAGAATCTATTGCCTTGTCATAAACAGGTGCCCATAATCTGTTCAATTGTAAAACAACAGATTGTTTATCGTCATGCTTACGATTCGAATCTTAAAAAAAATTAAAGACTTTCTAGTTTCGTTACTAAGCATTATTGGAGTCGATTATGGAAAAATCATCCATATGTATCACTATGATCTTCTAATCTAAGAGATCTAGACTTCCACCTTTGATTGGCCAACCCTCCGGAAAGCACGCTGATCTGATGATCATGTCAGCAATCATTGGAGAGGAAATGCAAAGTCCATATTTATTATAATAGAAAAAGTCTGATGATTGGATTGGACCGTGGATCCCATGTTTAATTTCCCATCTCTTCTAAAAGTCCATCAAATAAACGATCCTAACGATCCAAAAAATGGGCCAGCAAAATGGATAGCTGTTATTGATTATGATATAGAAGGTCAAGTCATAGATCTAAACCATCCATCATCTAGGGACCACCTTAGACTGCTTGTTACTCAAAAATCACTTTGATAGGATAATCCTAGACATATGATTAGTGGCTAGGTAAAGATGAACCATTGTGATTATCATAGAGATCAAGTCATTGATTTTAATTGTCCATGATGTGGGCCCACTTTTATTGCCCATCCATCCTAAAATCACTTTAATGGATGATTCTAACTATTTGATCAAAGATATGTCCATTGATTTAGATCATCCATGATGTGGGGCAACCTTTAGTTGCATCTCTTAAAAGTCATTTGATCAAATAATCTTAACCATCCAATCAATGGCTACGAAAATGGTGGCCCATTGACTATATTATGTCCAGTCATTAATCCGGATAGTCAACGATGTGGGACACACCTCTGGTTGATTGTCCCTTTAAAAGTCAATTTAGTCATAGGATCCCAAGTCCTGACCATGATCAATGGCTATGAAAATGAAAGGTTCATATTTATTATAATAGTGAAAATCCAGTCACTAACCTAGACCATCCATTATGTGGCCTGCCTTTGAGAGAGAGGGAGGGTGATAACAGTCATAGAAGAGGGTGTTGGGGAAGATGGAAGAGACGTGGGGAAGGTTGGGAAGGTTGTTGGGGTAAGTCCACTCCTGAGTTTAAATATAATTTGAATTACTTTTTCAAAAAATTACAAATAAGAATGTTTTATAGCATAAATACATTGAAACCATAACCAAAATGCCATTCCAAACACCTAGCTTTAGCATAATGCATTATACTAAAATATATTATTGTCTTGCTCAATAATGTGTACTGCACATGCCATCCTTCTATAAATTGGAAACAAGCCATTCAACATCTTCATAAATCCCTAGAATAACCCTAATTTCTCTACACAAGCAATACTAAATCACCCTAACATAGGAAAAGAAAACCCAAAACTTAACTCCAATTACATTGTAACACCTTGAACGTATTTTGGATGTATCTTACACAACTGATGTCAAAATTGCAAAAAACCCGCAAAATGATCATGTAGTTTTTTCTTTTTTTTTTCTCCGGATGCCAGCTGGTAGGTTACTGTTAAACTTACTCTCTTTATTTTGCTTCTTTATAAGTGTTTACAGTCCTCAGGCACATTAGTTTTCCTAGTATTTATGAATCGATGTGGGTCCTTCAGTATCCCTCAAGATTGTAAATCATACTGTAAAATGCAAAGAGTAGGGGTGAATCGCGTGGAGAGGAAAAGGGAATAGAGAACTTGATTAGTCCTCCTCCCAAATGATTTATTTATACTAAAAATGGTTACAAGAGATAACATCAAGATGCTAATCCTAATCTCTTGAAGATATACAAGGATCTTAAAATAGCATGGTACTCGGGACAATACAAAGCAATATACTCACTCCTTCCAAACAGTGCCCCATACGTACACCCAGTACTATAACACTCCCCCTTAAGTTGGTGCATGTATGTCATACATGCCAAGCTTACCAATAATATTTCGTAACTGAAGAGATGAAAATGCCTTGGTGAGAATATCATCAGCCGACTGCTCCTCTAAATGAACAAGGGGTGTATGAAGAATCTTGACTTTCAGCTTTTCCAAAAAACAGTGACAATCGAATTCAATATGTTTAGTTTGCTCATGGAAAAGAGGAAAATGCAATATGAGGTAGCCTGATTGCCACAATGTAGAGGAATAGAAGAATGTTTATGAAAACCCATATCTTTCATAATTGATTTGACCAAGGTATTTTGTAACAGTAACAGTGGCCATAATGGCCATCACCATTACCTTTACAATACGGCCACCGTAATGGCCATTATGGTCTTTTTTTTCTTTTTTAAGAAGAAAAAACCTGTATCACCTCCGTAACTGAAAGTTATGGCCATTACGAGGGCTGTTACAGGCAATTTTTACCATAACGCGTAACGGTTGCCACCGTTACCATTATGTAACAGCCGTTACAGCCCCGTAACCATTCACATGCAGCCTATGCATTGAATGATACTCAGCTTTGGCAAAAGAACAAGCTAGAACGGACTGCCTTTTGCTTTTCCGCATGACAAGATTGCCACCAACAAATGCGTAGTAACCAGTTGCAGATCGCCAATTAGATATAGATCCAGCCCGATTAGCATCGCGAAAGCCACTTATATTTAAGTGACCATCGTTAGAATAAAGGAGGCCTCAGCTAGGTGCAGGCTCTTCTAAAGAATTCTGTATATAGCATCAAGATGACGACGACATGGTTTCTGCATAAGTTGGCTCAAAATCCCGACTACGTGGGTGATGTCAGGATAAATAATGCTACGATAAATAAAAAGGTCAACAAGGCAGTGATACATTTCAGTATTATCAATTTCTTTGGACTATTCATGATGTAACTTATGATTGACCTCCATAGGTGTATCAACTGGACAAGCAATGAGAAGACTAGATTAAGAAAGAAGATCAAACACATACTTCCATTGGGACAAGAATATCCTATGGTTGGGAGTGAGCAACTCCAATGACAAGTACTAAACTGGGACAAGGTCCTTCATTTCAAAGGATGTGACCCAAAACTTCTTCACTTGGTTAATTTCCTGAGAGTTGGTCATTATAAGAATAATTCATCCACATAAGCAATGAGAATGGCCGTGTGACCATTTATCCGTTTGACAAGCCAATTTTGATGGGGACATCATGCGCACGCCCTCCACCCTACGCACGTATTCGAGGAGGAGGTAGGCCCCAATTTCAATTTGGATCGACGACGACGACATCTTTGGAGGGCCTTACAGTTAGGGGCTGCGCTATGGAGCATTAGAGTGGACCCAATCATCATATAAATTTTACCATCGGATCTCATGATTGTGGCCCACTAACTTAGATGATCTAGGATTTTGAGTTTTGACTATTCTCATTAGTAGAAACATCATGAACGGCTTTGATTGCTTAAATTAGTTATTATTTTATTTACTTCAGCTTTAAGTATTAGTGCGCGCACATGAGGCAAGGGTAAAATTGTCTTTTGGGGTTTAGGGTTTTCTTATAAATAAGCAACCCCATGAAGGCATTCTCAATGAAGTTTATAAATAAAAAATTCTGCGTTTTCTTCTTCTCTATCTCTTTGGGTTGAAGAATCAAATTGGGTGCGAAACCCTCCCTTCCTCGAAGGGCTAACTACCGTGGTGCGAAGCCACAACCATCTCAAATCATCCCCACTTCATTACGCCCCACATCCATCATCCTCTACATCCCTTCCACCTTCAAATTCACCCTCTTTCGTATCCAAGTTCTATCCTATAACAGTGCACAAACAGATTTTCAGATTCTGGCCCATCTAAGGGGCTAAAACTTTGGCAGAGTACCACGCACACGCCTTACGACGGATCGATGCGAAATTTGACATGGAGGCAGTCCTACCCTGACTGATCCTAGCCTAGGAGTCGATTTCCGACTTCGTGGGCCCCGCACACGTGCGAACGAGTGGTTACGCACGTGCGCCCAGGGCCAGCTGTTGTCCATGCACGTGGCTCATCTTAGGTTCTATTTTCCTCCTCTTTAGACTTAAATCCAGATCCTTAACCCTAAAGAATCCCAAATCCCAATTATCCCCAAATTCGAGCCTAGCTTTTCCCTCGAATTGAAACATGGTGAATCTCTTGAATTGGGGAACAATCCTTTACAAGAATGGATAAATCTTACACTCCTTTGAGCTTGTTTGGTTTATAATTTTATTTAATCCAGCCCTAAACTTGAGTAGGCTCGGACCCCCATAGATTCCCCTTTTTGAATGTTTGATAGTATATATAGGATGTGGAATTTTGTGACTGTTTAAATTGGTATAATCATGAGCTTGATTTCTTGCATTCCACATTTAATTTCATGTCTTGAATCAAATTTGGTGTCAGAGTTTAGGTTTTTATAGGGGAATGCATTGCATGTTTAGGGTTCAGTTTATTTATGTCCATTATGCATCAAGTCTCCTCATATAGGGTTATTTAGGACTCATAATTCATAATATGTGATGCTGAATTTTCTATTGTCAGAAAATCCACAAATTTCATGGCTGAATTTTCTGTTAACATATTATTTGGGCAGTTATATTGCTGGAATTTTAGTAGCGTTGTATAATTTCCTTCATGTAGAGTCTTATAGGGTCATTTAGTCTCACTTAGACACATATAGTTGCATTAGAGGGTTTTTTAAGTTGAGAAAGTGGTTGTATGCCCACACGTACTAGTCATGGTTTTGTTTTGCATCCTATGCTAAACATGGAACAATTGCAAGAGTCCATGAATAACATAATCCGGCAGTTTGGGTCTTTGGGTAAGCGCTTGGAACAACGTATTGATCAACGCTTTGATCAGCTTAACGTGCGCGTTACCCAACTAGAGACCTCCACCCGAGCAAACCCCGCCATTGGGGAAGATGCCTAATCTCAGGAAGGTGGTCAGGATGATAAACAAGGGAATGGGGGTGGCCAAGGAAATGGTCATGGGCGCGCACCCGTGCACCCACCCCACGAGGGGCATCATGATCATTATGACCCGGATGTGCAATTCTTCAAGGGAGTTAAAGTAAAGGCCCCTACGTTTAATGGCCACTTGGACCCTAAAGCTTTTTTATATTGGTTGGCGGATACGGACCACTATTTTGAGTGGTGCGACATGTCGGATGCTCGTCGAGTCCGATTTGCCAAGATGAAGCTTGTGGGCCAAGCAAAGAGGTTTTGGGCTACTGTGAAGCGAAAGAAAGAAAGGTTGAGGGAGCCTCCAATAGTCCATTGGGGGGAAATAAAGGAAATTCTAAAGGAGAAGTACCTCCCTTTCTCTTATCACTTGAGGTTGGTTGAAGATTGGCAGTCACTTCAACAAGGTTCCATGAGTGTGGCTGAATACATTGAGAAGTTCGAAGAGTACTTGACCCGAGGTGAAGTTGAAGATGATCCCGTACTCACTCTTACTCGATTTAAGACGGGCCTTCGTTCTGACATTAGGAGAGAGTTGCTCACGAAAGACATAGACACTCTTGAACAGATATATCAAGTAGTGTTGGAGGTCGAGCAATACCTCAAAGCATCTGTGGAAGGCAGTTTGAGTCTCGTGATTCTGGCACTAAGGTCAACCCTTCTGGGGCTAAGCCTGGCACTGGATATCAATACAAGCCTTCCAATAGTTCTTAGTCTAGGCCCAAGGATGATAAGGGAAAAGGAGTTGTCGGGTCTAGCTCGCGCAGAAGCGATGCGACTAGGTGTTTTAGATGTCAGGGGTTTGGTCACTTTGCCCACCAGTGTGGCACGAAAGAGGGCACCAAGGTGTTCCTTATTGAAGGGCAAGTAGAAGTAGTGCCCCCAGAAAGTGACGGTGAGGATGAAGAATATGAGCCGACAGAGATCCCTACTGATGAGGAAGAGGGAGCGCAAGAGTCTGCAACCTTTGCAGTTATACGTTGTACCTTTACCCAAGCAAAGAATGCCGACGATTGGCGCCGCAACACGATCTTCTATACCTACGCAAAATGTGGTGATAAGAGTTGCAAGATGATCGTGGATAGTGGTAGTTGTGCCAATGTGGCATTAACTAGCACTGTGAGCCATTTGGGCTTGAAGCTTGAAGCCCACCCTCAACCTTATAAAGTGTCTTGGGTTTATGAGACTTTTATTCCCGTCTCGCACCGTTGTCTTGTTCCTATTCAGTTTGGATCATATAAAGACACTCTGGTGTGATGTTGTTCCCATGGATGTTGGCCACATCATTTTGGGTAGGCCCTAACTCTATGACAGGGATGTCACCATATTTGGTTCTTCAAATGTGTATACATTCTGGTTTGAGGGCAATAAAGTCAAGCTAAATCCTCTCCCACCCAAGAACACGACTGGAAAGGAGTCCACTACAAAGAGTGGTGTGAGCAGCTTGAAGGAATCGAAGTCCAAGTCTAAGCCTCTCCATATTCTAAATACCAAAGACTTTAAGCGAGAGACTAAGTCGGACTCGATCGTGTACGCCCTTGTGGCTAGGAAAAATGCATTAGAGGCTAGTGTAGAGTTACCCACTGAGATCATTCCGGTAGTGGATGAGTTTCGTGATGTCTTTCATAATGATCTACAGGATGAGCTTCCCCCTATGAGGAATATATAGCACATCATTGATTCAGTCACTGGAGCGACTCTACCAAACCTCTCTTATTACAGAATGAACCCAAAAGAGCATACAGAGTTGAAGAGGCAGGTCGATGAGCTTCTGGAAAAGGGTTTCATTCGAGAGAGCATGAGCCCGTGTGCCGTGCCCGCCCTTCTTACACCTAAGAAGGATGGCACATGGTGGATGTGCGTTGATAGTAGGGTCATCAACAAAATCACAATCAAGTATCCCATACCGTGTCTTGATGACATGTTGGACATGATGACCAATGCTACTATCTTCTCAAAAATTGACCTCAAAAGTGGTTATCAACAAATCCGTATACGCCCTGGTGACGAGTGGAAGACGGCGTTCAAGACGAAGGATGGGCTATTCGAGTGGCTAGTTATGCCTTTTAGACTGACTAATGCCCAGAGTACCTTCATACGTGTGATGACCCAAGTGTTGAGGCCCTTCATGGGGAAGTTCTTGGTCGTCTACTTTGATGATATCCTGATTTATAGCATGACCAATGAACAACACCTCAACCATTTGAGGTAAGTTTGTGGGATACTTAGAGCTGAAAAGTTGTACACCAACTTAAAGAAGTGTGTGTTTATGTCTAACAGTGTTATCTTCTTAGGCTTTGTTGTGTCATCTTAGGGAATGTCGGCGGCTCCCGAAAAGGTCAAGGCCATCGTCAAGTGGCCTGAACCGCGCAATATTCACGAGGTGCGCAGCTTTCATGGCTTGGCCACTGTAAGACCCGACCCGAGTTCTTGTGTATGCATGTTTGTGTAGGTATGCATTTCATTTCTTGTGGTCTGGCGGTCCTACCGGTCGAATTCCGGCGACCCGCGACCCTCGAATTGTGTTTGTGGTCATCCTTAAGTCCAGTCACATAGATCCGACTCGAATCGACCCGAGACCTATGCCATCTTATTCGCATCGTCGCCGCGTTTTCGATGACGCGTCTTATGCGTCCATCCGATGTATAGATCATAAGTTATGTACATCTCATTTTATAGCCCTTGATCATGATCATGTGGCCCACCTAGGAGTAGTGCATGTGACCTCCACTCCCTTTTTGCACAAGTTCCAACACACACTATACACACCACCTAAACCTCCATATCTTACACCACCTACACCACCCACACCACCCAAACCTACCCTACCCTAGCAACATTGTTTGTATCACCATAGGGTATGATGGTTTTCTCTAACCTAGGTGGAGAGAGCAATGATGACTCTCCTACAACTCTCTTTCCCTCTCTCTTTCTTCTCATTCTCTCTATCTCTCCCTCTCCTCTCCCTCTTGCAAGCTTCCAACATTCCAGCCCCTCATCTCCCATTTCTCTCCCCATCCATCCATCAAAATCACATCTCACCCCTTCAATCTTGCTTGCTTGGAGCCTTAAAAGCCTAGAGTTGGAGTTTTGGTGGAGATCTTTGAGGCGGGTGCTCCTTTAGATGTAAAAATCTGATTTCTATAACTTAGATATTTTCTTTCTTTCATGAGGGAAGTGTAGGACCCGTCAATCAATGGTGGAGATCAATCCCATGGTTGTGGCCTAATGGCCCACCTTATGCATGCATGATCCATGCATGGGGCCTTTCTCTATGGGCCCCATCATGGTAGTTTCTATTCATATCATATCATGTTTGTGTCATCTAGACCTTATAACCATGGTGGGGATAGCATCCTCACTATAAATTTTGATTATAGGCCATGCATGTGCAAGATCCATGTTGTAAATGTAAATCTATGTATGATGTGTGGGTGTGATTGATCTTGGGTGGGCTCAATAGTGGCGGAGCCCTTTCCCTATGGCCGGATTGTCCTTCTATCTCTCTTTTCCCTCGTTTTATTTCCTGATGTTGTGGCCCATTTGGTGGGCCTGGGACGTCCAGAAATTTCAGCAAGGTGGGATGCCCAAACCGCCCATTGTTTGATTTTGGGTGTCCTACTTGCTGCCTTAATGTTGCATGCAAGGTGTGTTGGCTTCAGATCATGACCTGGACATTTGTGGGGCCCACTAAGGAAGACCACACCATCCTCTATTAATGTATTTCCTTTTTATTTAACTTATATAATTATTTTATCCAAGTGCTATCCAGAATTTTCTGGACAATTTCTGGTTGATTTTGGACCTGATTTTGGGACTGTTTGGGGGACTATTCATACCCATCAAATATACTTTTCTAAAAGGTGGGGATCTCATCTTGATGTCTCCCAAATTTCAACCCCATCTGACTTTGATTGAGGTCCCAAAGGTGTGGCCCAAGTGAGGTGGACAGTCTGGATTTTCTGCACTGTTCCAGCAACATGACAGTTTGAAAATCCTAGATTATAAAATAATTTTTGCATTGGTGGGCCACTTGTGTGGACCCCACCCTGTGGTACACATATGAGGGGAGATAAAAACTATTTTTCCCCAATTTTTAGAGGCTTTTAATCCACCCCATTGGAAGCTCAGATCAGGGCCTGTCAAAAATCTGCACTAAACGGATTTTTTGGACAACTAGTGTTCTTAAAATTGAATAAAATACTTCTGCTATTCCAAAAATCACGAAATTTTGTGGAGGCGTGGTCCACCCATGGTAGGACCCACCTACCAATTTTTGGGGCCAATGGACCCCTGTGCACACAGTGACAAGGGCTGGACCGGCCCACCACATTAGGACGTCCAGGTCAAACAAATTTTCTGGACAGACTGTTTTCTGTAAATTAATTAAAATACTTCTAGTTATCCAAAAATCGCGAAATTTTGTGGAGGTGTGGCCCACCCATGGAAGGACTACCCTGCAAATTTTCAGGGCCATCGGGCCTCTGTACCGACCGTGGTGCGGCCTGGAGTGGCCCACCAGGCTGGGATGCCCAGGCTGGGGCGTCCAGCCTTGGCTGGCCGTTCAGGCCACCTTGTAGACCCACCTTAATGAGTTTTGTTGTCCCACCTTCCATCCAATCTTGGTCCATGTGGGACATAGCCACCTCCCTCTATAGTTTCCATTTTTGGGGTCTATTTGGGTGAGTTTTGGGCCAATTACCCAGGCCCATAAGGCTGCCCACCATGGGACGCCCAGCCCATTGGGCTGCTACTGGACGTCCAGTCCAACAGCATGGCCGTATGGGTCACCAGGAAGTAAAATAAACATTAATTTAATTAATTTTTGAAATGTCAGATAATGGGTGGGCTGGAATTTCAGCAATAGGCCCATAGTTGCTACCCATAAATGGATGTTTTGGGGCAGCATGGTCCACCAAATTTGGGGATATTGTTACGCATATCTTGCCCTATTTTTAATTAGATTTTGGGCTTAATTAGTGCATACTTAAGGCCCACTTCAATTGGCATTTTATTGGAATAATATTAATATTTGCATGTTGGGTTTCCTAGGCCCATTAACCTAGAATTTTCTTGATGGACCCCTGGCCCTTGGGCTTATAAATAGCACACTATTGTGATGGGTTTTATGGGCCAAATACTCAAGCAGTTGGGCCCTTGCTTGCCCATTAAAATAAACCCATACTTGGGCTGAGATATGAGGCCCAACTTACTTGTTTTAAATATAAGGATCACTCATATGTTGGAATAATGGGCTACCCATTAGGCCCACCACAATGAGTGGACTCATGACCCTTATGGTTGGGCCCAAACCTTGCTTGAGGGCCCACCATGTTGCCTATGTATTGGGCTTAGTGTATGGCCCACTAGGCCGTGGATTGCTTAGGCCTTGGACTTTACTTTATATGCGTAGCGGGCTACCTTTTGGGACCTAGTTGAGGTTGGATGTCCTCCTTGGTAGCCCTAAGGTATACCCATAGGGTCCTCATAGGTGGTTAAAGGCCCGTCATGGACCTCATTAGGACCGTTTCCTCCTTGAGGCTTTATGACTCTCTTAGCTTGTGGGTCATCCCAAAGTATTGGGCCCCCACTAGAGGACTTCACTTCTCCTTAGAGTACCTGTCTATGTATCTAGACCTTGTCCCTCCTTGGGAAGGAGGAACATATTCTACAAGTAGCGCACTTACTTCATTGTGACCCATATGCATCATCTGTGTGAACTGATTGCATTGTGTAGTGGTCATAGAGGGATGAAGTTTCTCCCCTTGTGCACATTGAGTGCCTGAAGCTTGTGCATGATTTATATGTGACTCATGCATTGGCATCGCATTTCATGATGATACCACCATTGCTTCACCAGGGCCTTGCCTCCACAAGGACGTTCGTGGATGGCCGTATGTGTGGACACCGGAAATATTACTTGAGCATACCGGGTGCATAGGATGCCCATGGGTGAAATTCCCAAAACTTCCGTGGTACCGAGGATCCGCCCCAACGCCGTGATTGAGTGAAAACTATGAGCGCACGAGGGCCTTATACTGTTAGGCCGCGACTCCCACTGTCGTGTAGTCGGTTGGGTAGGGGTGTGGCCTTACTCGCCTGATGTAAGGAGGCATTACTAGGCTGAGTCTGACCAGCTCATAAATGGGTCCGCTATCGTCAGGCCTTGCTGGTGATTGGTTGTCCACATGCGGGTAGTGAGGTCTTTTACGCTCATTTGACTGTGCGGGGTCTGTAGAGCAGCAATCATCCAGTAGTGTAATGGACCTCGGTGATTTCCTTATGATTGGAAATGCACTTGATATGTGGATTGATTATGAGCATTGGCATTACTTTGCATCGCATTCGCATCGGCTGTATAAGCTCCTACATGCATTGCCTTGATATGGTACCCAGTACTCATTACATCGTATTCATGATAAGCCTTGGTAAGGCTAATGATATTGTCATTGAGCATGTTTCTCTTCCTGTACCTCCTATTATTCTTCTGCGCACTATTATCACACACTTTCACCACCCTCTAAGCTTCTATAAGCTTATGCACGATTGATGCGTGTAGGTGATCCTAGGCGGGCGTCATAGCGGCAGAGCTTGGATTAGAGTTGAGCTTGAGGACCCCGGTGTTGCAGACTTTTCTTTCCTTCTTCTATTATCTTATGTATGTCCTTTTGGACCTTATGGAAACTTGTAAAAGTTCAAATTCATAGTGGATTTTGTGATGTGAGCCTTTGTTATTCTCAGATGTACTTGCTGTGATTTTGGGTATGCTCGTATTGGAAATGGTTATACTGTTATGGAAATCCTCCTTGTAGGATCCCAGAATCGGAACCTGCCTTAGGAGCCGAGAATGGGGTACTACAGAGGCTGTTGCGGCCAGAACCGGCTATTGGGTTCCTTGTGAGTCCGGTTACCGAGTTTGGGGCGTGACAGCCACCTTCTATAGGCGGTTCATTCGAGGCTTCAGTTCCATTATGGCCCCTATCACAGATTGCATAAAAAAAAGAGTTTCAATGGACGAAAGCAGCCTTGAAGGCCTTCAAGGAGATAAAGGTCAAGATGACCGAGGCTCCAGTCACGCGACTTCCAGATTTTTTGAAAGTTTTTGAAGTCGCATGCGACTCGTCAGGAATTGGCATAGGAGTACTTAGTCAGGAAGGGCACCCTGTCGCCTTTTTTAGTGAGAAACTGAATGAGGCGAAACAAAAATACTCCACTTATGACAAAGAATTCTATGCGGTAGTGCAGTCGTTGCGTCACTGGCATTATTATCTATTGCCGCAAGAATTCGTCTTGTTCTCAGATCACGAGGCCTTGAGATATCTGAACTCTCAGAAGAAATTAAACCATAGGACGCCAAGTGAGTCCAATTCCTTCAAAAGTACACTTTTGTGCTTAAGCACAAGGCCGGTGTAGAGAATAAACCTGCCGACACGTTGAATCGTTGAGTCGCGTTACTCAATTCTATGAGTATTGAAGTCACGGGGCTCAAGCGTATCAGAGAGGATTATTTTGAGTGCCCAGATTTTGGAGTTGCGTACGCATCGTTGTTAGGGAGTCCGTCAGGAGCTAGCAGTGAGTACTAGATATTGGACGGATATTTGTTTAGGAGTGACCGTTTGTGCATACCCTGCACCTCCCTCCACGATTTTCTTGTCTAGGAGTTACATTCAGGAGAGGTCGCGGGTCATTTTGGTCAAGGCAAGACCATTGCCCTAGTGAAGGATAGATTCTATTGGCCAAGCCTCAAGCGAGAGTGTCAAAGTTATAGGGCAGTGTCGTACTTGTCAACTGGCAAAGCAGAAAAAGCAGAATACGGGGCTATACACACCTTTGCCAATTCCATTCGCCCCTTGGCAGGACATTAGTATGGACTTCGTGCTTGGGCTCCCCAAGACTATTCGGAAACACGATTCCATATTTGTTGTCATGGACCGTTTTTATAGAATGGCCCACTTCATCCCTTATTCAAAGACCTCTACCGCATCTCATGTTGCCAAGTTATTCTTTAGTGAGGTTGTCAAGCTTCATGGGTTACCCAAAACCATAGTGTCTGACCGTGACGTGCGATTCATGAGTTATTTTTGGAAGACACTATGGCATATGATGAGTACTAGGCTCTAATTTTCTTATGCCTACCACCCTTAGACCGATGGTCAGATTGAGGTGGTCAATAGGAGCCTAGGAGATTTACTCGGGGGTTTAGTGGGGGAGCATACTAGGATGTGGGACACTGCACTACCTATCATCGAGTTTGCATACAATAGTTCTGTCAATAGATCCACAGGTTTAAGTCCTTTTGAAGTCGTTACTGGTTATAAACTTAGAAAGCCTATTGATCTTGTCCCCGTCCCTGTCTCTTATGCCATCAGAGTCTGCAGAGTCCTTTGCACATCACATTCATTCATTGCATCAAGAAATCAGGCGAAAGATCAATACTAGTAATGAACATTACAAAATTTCTGCAGACTAACATAAACGATTCAAGGAATTCAATGTAGGGAACTCTGTGATGGTCCGCATCAAGCCAGAGCGGTACCCTCAGGGAGCCGTTCGAAAATTACACGTACGTAGCGCTGGACCATTCAAAATTATAAAACGAAACGATCCCAATGCGTATGTGGTAGATCTTCCACCTTCCATGGGAATAGTTCCACATTCAATATGGAGGATCTGGTTGCATTTCAGGGGACCACTGATACATTGTTCAGCCTTTCACCTAACCATCCAAATTCCCCAGACCTTTCCCTTGACCCGTGGCCCCTTCCCGACCCATCTTCCTAGCCTCTACCCCTCATACCTACCATTCTCACACTGAGATAGAAGATATTCTAGACCATCAGATAGTATCGACATTGGATGGTGGCTTTCAAAAGTTCCTCGTCAAGCGGAAGTCACACCCAGCTTCAGACAATACGTAGCTCACTGAGGAGGAGCTTTAGAGACTTAATCCAAACATCTTGGAGCTGTTCAGGAGCTTTGTTTCGCTTGTGACGAAACCTTCACAGCCGGGGGGAGTTGATGGGGACATCATGTGCACGCTCCCCACCATACACACATATTCGAGGTGGGCCCCAATTTCGATTTAAATCGATGATGACAACTTTGGAGGGCCTTACAGTTAGGGGGGCTCCGCTATAGAGCATTGGAGTGGACCCGATCATCATATAAATTCTACCATTGGATCTCATGATCGTGGCCCACTACCTTAGATGATCTAGGATTTTGAGTTTTGACTATTCTCGTTATTAAAAACATCATGAATGGCTTTGATTGCTTAGATTAATTATTATTTTATTTACTTCAGCTTTAAGTACTAGTGCACTCACATGGCGCAAGGGTAAAATTGTGTCTTTTGGGGTTTAGGGTTTTCTTATAAATAAGCAACCCCATGTAGGTATTCTCAATGAAGTTTATGAATAAAAAAATCTGCATTTTCTTCTTTTTATCTCTTTGGGTTGAAGAATCATATTAGGTGCGAAACCCTCCCTTCCTCGAAGGGCTAACTACCGTGGTGCGAAGCCACAACCATCCCAAATCATCCCCACTTCATTACGCCCGCATCCATCATCCTCTACATCCCTTTCACCTTCAGATTCACCCTCTTTCGTATCCAAGTTCTATCCTATAATAGTGCACAAACAGATTTTCAGATTTTGGCCCATCTGAGGGGCTAAAACTTCAGTGGAGCACCACGCACACGCCTTGTAATGGATCGATGCAAAATTTGGCATGGAGGCAGTCCTACCCTGGCCGATCCTAACCTAGGGAGTCGGTTTCCGACTTTGTGGGCCTCACGCACGTGCGGACGAGTGGTCACGCACGTGTGCCCAGGGCCAATTGCTGTCCATACACGTGGCTCATCTCAGGTTCTATTTTTCCTCTATTTTCCTCCTCTTTAGACTTAAATCCATATCCTTAACCCTAAAGAATCCCAAATCCCAATTATCCCCAAATTCAAGCCTTAGATTTTCCCCCGAATTGAAACGTGGTGAATCTCTTGAATTGGGGAATAATCCTTTGCAAGAATGGATGAATCTTACACTCTTTTGGGCATGTTTGGTTTATAATTTTATCTGATCCAGCTCTAAACTTGTGTAGGCTTGGACCCCCATAGATTCCCCTTTTTGAATGTTTGATAGTATGTAGGATGTGGAATTTTGTGACCGTTTAAATTGGTATAATCATGAGCTTGATTTCTTGCATTCCACATTTAATTTCATGTCCTGCATCAAATTTGAGATAGTGTGACCAAGTCGCTCAAACCACAAGCTCTAGGAAACTGTTTGAGACCATAGAGTGTTTTTCAAAGTTTACAAATTTTTTCAATCTCCCCCTCAGGACGAAATCTAAGGGGAGTCGGGACTGAAGGAGGAAAGAAGAGTGGATCAGAAAACATTCTCTGATACCATGAAAGTGCAAAGATAAGAGGAAGAGAGAACAGGGAGAACAGGGGGGAATCATATGGAGAGGAAAAGGAAATAGAGAACTTGATTAGTCTTCTTCGCAAGTGATTTGTTTATACTAAAAACAATTACAAGAGATAACTTCAAGATACTAATCATAATCTCTTATATACATACAAGGATCTCAAAAGGTATGGTACTCAAGAGTATCATAAAGCAATATACACATCCCTTCCAAACAGTGCTCCGTGCGTACACCTAATACTATAACAAGGATAAAGGCACCATACATTGTGTTTAGCACAATAAAAGCATCACTAAAACCATAGGGCAGTTTCCTGACCTAACTCCTCTTTGCTAGTACAAATTATTCATAATCCGAACAAGTTCCCATTTCCTAATCTTAACCATCATCAACTATAAAAGGGATAATTACTAAAAAGGGTGATAGGTTGTGAAGATAACAGCAAAAAATGGACTGAAAACTGCCTTTGCACAAAAAGAAGGTTTTACCAAAAAAAAAAAAATTGCCTACAAGTTTCATTTTTGTACGTCCAATTCCGGATTCTTGCCAATTGTGAAAATACCCCGTGTGTACAACCGTTGAAAAACAGTGCGCCTTTTCTTTTCATGGGCTCAATATAAAAATTATCAGAGGTTTGCTATTGCAAGATTAGAAAGGGGGCAACAATTGCTGAATAACTTAACATCATGGGTGAGGCAATGGATCCAAATCACAAATAAACAGGTCCTTTCCATGGATAGTTCTATATTCAAAATCACATTAAATGGAGCGTCTTTGCCACTAGAAATGTTCAGCAATCAACATTCAACAAGAAAAACTTTGCACTTATCTTCATTTTTTAGTGATTTTTCAACCATGGGCTATCACAACAAGGTAGACAAAACATGTTTCAACATTGAAGTCTTGGTTTCAATCCTGGCTTACCTTAATGGGACCTAATCCACCAAACCAACCCTGACTTGTGTTAGGGCTTATTTGTTGATTTTCCCATTTTTTTATGTTCTTAACCCTTTTATTGTGCATATTCAACAGATAAATTACAAATTTTTACACAGTAAAGTAGCATATACCATATGCTTCAAGGGAAAACATGCAGTGGGCAACAACCCAACCCACCCTCCCCATCTCAGACTTGGACTAGGAATAACATGCACACATATATGAGAGAGGGAGAGAGGGCCGGATCGCCTACTGCAGATTTATTCTAATGCCATCTCCCAATCCATCATGGAGGCCAATGGAAACCACCCCAACACTGAATCAAGGGGATGTTGTCGAATGCCTTCCCATTTGTCAATGTTGTTTATTGAAGTTTAGGACTCCAATTGCCCCATCTTTCACTGCACTACGAATCAAGTGTCCGATGCCTCCCCATTCATTGGTACAGGCTTAGATGCACAATCCTTCAAACTAGTTGTCAATGTCGCTTTGAATTGTGCTTCAAATTCATGCCCTACTTATACTTCCTACTTGATTATACCTGAAAATATTTTGAACTAGACACTTCCCCACTCCTGCACTTGAATCCATTGTCGCTATGGTTCAAGCTTTGTGCAACTATAAGTAGCAGGTACAAGTGAGTGACAATTAGATATCCAATTGGGTTTGCATTTTTTCTGCTTTTGGCTAGTTATAGAAATTGGTGTAGGTCCTTGGGTTCGAGTCTTGAAGAAAATGAACCAGACTATACGAAGGGAGAAAAATGAATCTGCAAAAATTAAGATAGCTCCGCCAAAATATACCACCTTAGTACCTAGGAGTAGTATCATTGTTTGTTGAAGACTTTCCCAAAGACTAGAATGAAACTAAGTATCGATGGCACTTTAGAAATTAAGGGAAGGTTCAAGTGGTGGTCATCCCTTTTTGTCGCATGATAGGATTGAGCCGTGACTTTTCTTTTGTTTGCAATGATGATATTTCGGAGGCAAAAGAGGCAAGATTAGATTTTTCAAACGAGCATCATATTGTGAGAAAGATCTTCAAGGTCGGTTTTAGGAAATACAGCCCAGGACATTAAAGACTAAAGATCACCAAATCAAAATCCACAAAGGCAAGGAGAAAGGGGTGACAAGGGGCATGATCCTGGGAAGCGGGTTATTTCTGCAGTTAGCTTGGGTATGAATGGCTCCTTTGCTGATGCTCTTCGCAGAAACATTCATCCCATAAAGAATTCACAAAACTTCTAAAGAAAAAAGTTGTAATTGATAGGAAAAATAGTTACTAACGGGACTCTGGCTCCATCAAAATGTTGGCTTCAAAGAGTCCTTATGGGCTGCACAAATCTCTTGAAAATCTAGATTGATGATTTGGATCAATAGGCAAAGTCAAGATGGGTTTGAACGAAAACATGTGGGTAGAAAAATGGCCTAACAACAAGGTTCTGACTGTATGCAACTCAATGGAAGAAGTAAAGATAGACCTAATGTCTAGAATGGAGAACCTCTCTCCACTAAAGCCCTTGGAAAAATGGAATGAGCATATGGAAGAGGGTATTTGCAAAGCATAGATCTCAACTGAAGGTTTGCTTCACAAAATAGAAACTCAATATAGGAGTGTCACTGACTCCGTGAAGTTAACAACAAGGTAAGAGCAAAAATAGGATCTTCAACTTCTGATGCAGGACAATTAACCACTTGCTCTAAAAGCTCGAACTGTTAGAGCATGGCGAATTAATCCCTTTATCTCATAGCCCAGGCCCCACATCTCATGGGTTAGGACTTTGGCTGAACCCCCCTCATGGACCCCAAATCACATGGGTACCGCCTCACACAAGCCGCCCACCCCGAGTGTGCCCGCATCCCATAGGCTACCCCACTCGAGCCCGGTGTGAAATGCGCATTAATCACTCCCGGTGAGGAATCTCGAACACGAGACCTCCCTCGTGGGCCCTGCCCACCCCGAGTGTGCTCCTTGTATCCCACAGGCGATCCCACTCGAGCCCGATGTGAAAATGCACCTACATTAATCACCCCCGGTGAGGAGTCTCGAACACGAGACCTCCCGCTCTGATACCAATTTGATGCAGGACAATTAACCACTTGCTCTAAAAGTTCGAACTGTTAGAGCATGGCGAATTAATCCCTTTATCTCATAGCCCAAGCCCCACATCTCATGGGTTAGGACCTCGGCCGAACCCCCCTTGTGGGCCCCAAATCACATGGGTACCGCCTCACACGGGCCGCCCACCCCAAGTGTGTCCCCGCATCCCACAGGCTATCCCACTCAAGCCCGGTGTGAAATGCGCATTAATCACCCCCAGTGAGGAGTCTCGAACACGAGACCTCTCGCGTGGGCCCCGCCCACTCCGAGTGTGCCCCTGCATCCCACAGGCGACCCCACTCGAGCCCGATGTGAAAATGCCCCTGCATTAACTTCAGAGGAGATTGAGGAATCGATCTTCCTGTAAGTCTACAATAATACTTTCTTCTAAGTCAAAGCTCGAAAAGGGGGTAATGTTTCCTTGTCATCATGTGGAAGATGGAGATAAGGGTGTTGGATGAGAAAAAAGTGTGGTAAATCCGAGATTATATATATTTATATATATATATATATATATATATATAAGAGAACCAAAGACCTGATGATTTTGGCGTCTTTGCCTCTCATCGAAAGGTGAAGCTAAGGTCAAACTAGGGACGAAAAAAATATATTAACATGCAATTACATGATAGGTTAGCATACGTGCACACATGGGACCATTAGGACATAACATATAAAGGTAAGTGAAACATGTCTCAAGAAACATAGTCCCGCTAAAAATAGTGTCATACATGTTTTGAATTTTGTAAATGCAATGGAAATCGAGGCTCAAATTCTTGCTGGATTTTTTAATCCCAAAAAAAGCATTGGCTGCTATGGATATAAAAAAGATGGCATGTACGAGTGCTTACCAGCAACCCTGTATCTCTCTGACTATAGCATGCGAGCACCTCATGAGCCCTAGTGTATCACGTGTGTATTAAGATGCTTTACAAGTGTTGCCCTTTTCACCAGCCACCTCTCCTTCTACTATTTAAAAACAGGGGGTACTATTTAAAAACAGGGGGGGGGGGGGGGGGGGGGGGGGGGGAGAGATAAAGAAAGCAAAGAGAGAAGAGAGGAGAGAAAAAGTGTAAGACCCTAACCCAAGTATGCACGTAGTTCCTTTAGATCCAGCGGTCCTACCGGTCGAATCCCGGCGACCCGCGACCTACGGATAGTGTTTGCGGTCATCCTTAAGTCCGGTCACGTTAACCCGACTAGAATCGACCTAAAACCTATGTCATTACGTCCGCATCGGCGCCGCGTCCCGTGCGTGAAACCGACGTGTACATCGCAAGTTATGGGCCAAGCTCGATATGGACCATTGATGTGTGGATGGTGGACCCCACCCTAGCTCCACACGTTTTCCCACGTGATGGGTGATGTCATGCCTAGGTGTAGGTTTCTAGAAACCCTATAGCTAGAGCCTAGCCCCTAGCAACATTAGTTGTATCTCCCTAGCCTAATCATCCCATTTCTCTAATCTAGGTAGTCTCTTTTAGAGAGATAATGATTACCTTTTTCTACAACTCCCTAGCTACCTCTCTTTGCCTCTCATTTCTCCTCTTTCCTTCTCTTCTCCATTTGCTAGCACCCCCTCCAACGTCCCACCCTCTCCATATTTTCCAGCCACTTCTACCTCAAATCCCCTCCAATCCAACCCTCTCTAATCCATCTCACCCATAGAAACACCTTCATTGGAGCTGGTAGATCAAGGTGGTGTAGATTTGAAGCTAGATCCTTAAGGTGGGTGTGCATGTAATTGTAAATTCAGATTTCTTCCATTTCTTACTTGTTCTTCCCTTTTCTTTCATGTTGAAGCTTGTGGGGCCCATCAAATGATGGTGGTGGCCCCCAAGATTTCATGGATGAGGCTCATAGCCCATCTTACTTGCATGCATGTTCCATGCAAGGGGTCATTCTCCATGGACCCCTACATAGCTTTTCTTTCTTTGATCAAGGATCTTTGGGTCATCTAGACCCTTGATCCTTGGTGGAGATTGCATCTCCACCATAGATCTCAAGTAGAAATCCTATGATCATGTAGATCTTGTATATCTTGTGATAGTGGAATGTGTATGCATGTGTGACGAGGGGAAGGGCCTCAATGTGGCAGAGACCCTTCCCTTGTGGCCAAACCTTTATTTTCCTTTGTTGATAACCTTCTGATCATGAGTGTGTGGCCCACCTTGTAGACCAAAAATATCCAGACCGTCTCCAAAAGGGTGGGCCAACATGGTTGGACTGCCAGATTTTCTGTTGTACAGTCCAGCAACATTGCCTCATGAAAACCTTAATTCCTAAATTTTTCTGGCATAGGTGGGCCATCTTTCTGGACTCCCTCTTATTGTACACATGATGAGGGACCTTGGCACTCAATTTCCAGAATTTTAGAGGCCCTAGACCCAATCCAATGGAGTGCCCAAATTTAGGACAGCAACATGCATTGCAGAAATTTATTTCATACCTTGTTGTCCTATGTGTTGCAGCAGATTTTGGGCCCCAGCCCACTGGACTTGTGCATGATTTTTGGGGCCCACCTCTGATGTATCTGGAGGCCCATTGGGCCATGCTTGTGGGGCCAACCAACTGGACTAGCAAGCCTTACTGGACGTCCAGTTGGTGGACGTCCAGCATGGCTAGCCGTCCAACGTGCTGGCCCACCATGATTCCACGCCGTCCCCCATTTTTGAGTGGCCCACGTGGAGGTTGGGTCCACCCTAGGTGGACGTCCCCTGTGGGGCCCACCATAGGGACATGTGGAGCCCACCTTGTTGAATGTATGTGGCCCAGGCCGTCCAGGCCTTGGACCCCCCAAGCCTTGGGACGCCCAGGCCTTTGGGCTGCTGCTGGGCTTGCAATTTAGCAGCAGCCCACCTGTTTTGTGTGCCACCCCTTTTTCTTCATTTGGTGGGGCCCCCTGTAAATATTGTTGGCCCTTATAATAATGGTTTCCACATATTGTAACAAGTTTCTGGGCTTCAACGGGCCCAAGTAGTTGGGTGGGCTGAAAATCCAGCAAGGGCCCCAAATGAACATTGTTTTGACTGAGATTGCATTAGATGTGGGGCCTACCATATTGAGAAATCTGGGGTACATGATGCACACTTATATCTGGAATTTTCTTGGGCTTAATTAATGCATAGTTGAGCTACTTTTTGATGGTCTTTTGTGGACCCAAGTATAGATTAGATTTTGGGACTTCCTAGTGGGCCCAGTGTGAGCTGGAACGTCCCAGCTTGGCCCAGCCATATTGTAGGCTGACTTCCACCATTTTGATGGACTTATGGGCTGAGATAAGGGTGGTATTGGGCCCTTGGTTGCCCACTTAAATTGCTAGTTATTGGGCTGATGTAGTGGGGCCCATTTCGCCCAACTTAAGACTTATTTTTGGGCCATTTTTTTGTGCTCATGGGCTGCCCATTAAGTTCAACTAAATGCATGGATTCTATGGCCATTGGGACTTGGGCCTTGGGCCTTGATTCCCCTCTTTGGGCCCATGTTGTTGAAGGTAGTATTAGACCCTTTTTCTTATGCCTTTATGTGGGGCTTATCTATGTGATTTGGATGTGGACCTTGAGCCTTGTAGCTATATGGATTATGGTTGGTTATGCCTTTTAGGAAATTGGGTTGAATGTTCCCATTATGGACCCCTGTAGGCCCATTTGCATCTAAGTATGGTTGAATGCCCACCTCAGACTCTTGCTAGGCCCATCTCTATATTATTTAGGCCCGTAGCTTGTATGCTAAGTCTCGTGGGCTACCCCAGGTAAATGGACCCCCACTAGAGGTTATATATTCCTTATGAGGGATTGTCTAAGTGCCTAGACCCTGCTTGGTTAGGTAGAGAGTACATCGTCTCATTCACCTCATTGGCACCCTTATTCATCTTTATGGCCCACTTCCATGCGCATCATATGCATGCTTGGTTGAGGTATGATTGGCCATGATTGTGCCATTGAGTAGGACATGTTGGTATCTCCCTGAGGGATGGAGTTTCCCCTCTTGAGCACGCAGGGTGCTTGGGATTGATGCATTGTTGACTGTGTGATTCATTCATCTGGCATTGCATAGCATGTAAATATTCACCATTGCTTTATCAGGGCCATGGCCTCCACAGGTATATCGTGGATGGCCGTGTGTGGACACCGGAAATGATACTCGAGCATTTGGGGCACATAGGATGTCCCTGGGTGAAAGCCCCTAAACTTTCACGGTACCGAGGAGACGCCTCAACGCTGAGACCGAGTGGAAATCATGAGCGCCCGAGTGCCTTATACTGTTAGGCCGCGATTCCCACTGTTGCGAAGTCGGTTGAGATGGGGTTTGGCCTTACCCGCCTGAGTGAGGGGGCATAGCTAAGCTGAGTTTGACCAGCTCGTGAAATGGGTCCGCTACCGTCGAGCCTCGCTGGTGATTGGCTGTCCACAGGCGGGTAGTGAGGTCTCCTACGCTCGTTTGACTGTGCGAGTCTTGGAGAGCGGCAGTCATCCTGCAGTGTACTTGACCCCGGTGGATTCCTTATGATGGAACTGTACTTGATATGTGGATTGAATATGAGGACTGGCATTACTTCGCATTACATTTGCATCAGCTGTATAAGCCTTCTGTTGCATCGCCTTGGTATGGCGCCCAGTACTCATGAATTGCATTGCATAGCCTCGGTACGGCTTACTGCATTCATAGCTTAGCCTCGGTACGGCTAGTGGCATTGGTATCATTCATGGTTCCCTCTGCATCCTCCTATTTCTTCTGAACACCATTGTCACACACTTACACAGCCCTCTAAGCTTTCTATAAGCTTATGCACGATTGATGCGTGCAAGAGATCCTAGGACGGCGCAGTAGCGGTGGAGCATTGGATTGGAGCATGTTGAGGACCCGTTGTAGACTTTTCTCTTCCTTTCTTACCTTATGTATTTCCTTTTGAGCCTTATGTACCTGTAAAAGTTCAAATTTCTAGTGGATTTTGCAATGTGTTCCTATGGTTACTTTCTGAGATTATTGTGTTATGATCTTGGGTATGCTCTATCGAATTAGATTTATGCTATGGAAATCCTCCTTGTGGGATCCCAGGATCGGAACCTGAGCCAGGAACCGAAAATGGGGTACCGCGGAGGCTGTTGCAGCCAGAACCGGCTATCGGGTTCCTTGTGAGTATGGTCACCAAGTCTGGGGCATGACAAAAAGTGTACACAACAATGAAGAGGAGAGAATAAGATGGCATGCTCCCGTGCTTGCTCAAGGTCACGCATATATTGGCATACATTGTCGCCACCGAATCAAATAAGTAAATTGGCTCGTCTTTCCCTTGTCTAGTTGATTTGAGTGGGCTGTCGATTTTCGTGTTTCGGCTACCTTATTTGGTCATGTAATCGCGTCGCTTGATCCATAATAATAATTTAAATATAATGTGCCATGTTTTTTCACCTACACTAAGGGTGCGAATTGTCGGTATCACTACAAGTTTTGCTAGCCAAAGATACAGAAACAATATTGTTATCATTGATAATATCGCCGATAGTCAGAAATGTGAGGGAAACATGAGGAAACATGGGGGAAAACGGTGGAATGTTTTAATGAAACTTCAGGAGATGCTAAAATACTTCAGGAATCAAAAAATTGCAAAAAGAATGTATGCATAGTAAGTTTCCATTTAATGGGGGCCTAAAAGCATGTGTTGTCATCCATCTAATCATCCCATTCATCCATCCATCCAATCAACCATCCAACAATCTTTTCCATCCATCCCATCCATCCCATCCAATCATCCAAACATTGATCCATCCCATCTATCAATCCAATCATCCAAACATTGATCCATCCAACCATCCCATCCATCCATCCAATCATCCATCCATCCATCACATCTATCCATCCAAACCTCCATCCAGCAATCCAACCATCCATCCATCCAATCCAACCATCCCATCCAGCTATCCATCCATCCAAACCATCCAACCATTCCATCCAGCCATCTATCCCATCTATCCGCCCAACCATCCATCCATCCATCCACCCATCCCATCTATCCAAGCATCCATCCATCCAAACATCCATCCAACCATTCCATCCATCCAAACCATCCATCCAATCTTCCAACCATCCCATCCATCCAAACTATCCACATCCCACCCATCCATCCATCCCGTCTATCCATCCAACCATCCCACCATCCCATTCATCCATCCATCCATGCCATCGAATCATCCAAACATTCATTCATCCCATCTATCCATCCAACCATCATGTCTAGAGGAGGGCATCGAGTCGAGTCGGACCTAATCGGATTAGGTCCAACTCGACTCAATCCGGTTTTTGCAAGTACCTGACCCGAACTCGATCCAATCCGGGACCGAGTCCAACAAGGCTAACTCAATCCGATCTGATTCCTTGCTAGCCTGACCCGAACCGAGTCCAACTCGGTCAGGGAAACCGAGTCGGATCGGGTTGGGTACGGTTCGGATCGAGTCTTCTGTTTTATTTTATTATGGAAATTTTCCAAAAAATTGTATAAAAAAAAAAAATTAAGGGTAACTTTCCTAAGTTAATAAATAACTAATTTTACATATATTTAAAATATATTTGAGAAATAAAATCAATTAAACAATGAATTAAATAACAAGTGCTTGAATCTTTATCTTTCAACTTCCAAGAGAGGGAATTTAGGGGGGAGAGAGAGAGAGAGAGAGAGGAGAGAGAGAGAGAGAGAGAGAGAGAGAGAGAGAGAGCACTTGGAAATTGGAATTAAGTATGAAATATAAGAGAGCGAGACAGAGATTAAGACCACTTGGAGTGGAAATATGAGAGAAAGAGAGAGAGAGAGAGAGAGAGAGAGAGAGATTAAGAGTCCATACATCGCATATGCGATCGCATATTTTCGCATATGCAACATATGCGATCGCATTTGTGCCAAATCGCATATTTACATATGTGCATCAGTGCATGATATCAATACGTTAGACCATTTAGCTAGGTCATTCAATTGTTAAAAACTTAAAATATCACAGATCCAACTTCCAAAGTAAATAAACTACGTCCACAAAACGAACAAAATAAATAAACTCTGTCCAAAATCAAAAGTAAATAAACCAACATGCACATACAGCTTAGATAAAACTTTCGTACATTCAATAACTTCTGTGTGATGAATGTCTTTATGGCGTATAACCAGATGAACCTTGTCCGTAATAGTAACCCCCTCCACCTCTACCTTCGTCACCAGAATCATCTTTTGGTTCTCTTTTTACAGCTTCAACTGCAGGAGAACTCTAGGCCGACTCCAAGTTGGAGGTGTCCAAAAGATGGTCGTTCACCTCTACTGAATCGGATGGTGGAGATGTCTTCCCATCGTCCTCATTCATAGATTGAACAAGTTTTTTCAGTAGCTTTTTATGATCCGATTGTACAGAATTCTCAACCGCCTATAAAATGCTGCGAGACCTTTAAGAAACTTTGATGATTTACTCGTGCTCATGCCTGCTTCGGCATCACGTTATCTCGGAAGGGGTGGATATTGTTGTCTGGTACTCCTGGATCTGGATGACATTTTCAAGTTTTCTTTTATGGCCTCTTTATAATCGTATTCTTCTTGTTCCCTTAAAATTCTCTCTTGTTCTTCTTCTCTACTAACTGTGGAAGGCCTAGAGGCAATTCCTCTGCTTAACCCTTCTTCACTTATAATAGGCCTACTTCTATATATTCTGTGGTTGGTTGTATTGGTTGTAATTGTAGGGGGAAAGGTGTAGAAAGTCTTTGTATTTGAGTTGATGGCTCGAAATAAATCCCGGACTTCCTGAGGAGCTTTGCTACATAGTGCAGCGTCTCCTCCCCAACAAGTCAAATGTAATTTCAGCGATTTGTTTTGTTTACAAATTGCTTTCCACATAACTTATATTGTAACTTTATCTTTCCATATTGGGAGTAGACTTGGACTCCATAATCCCAAATATCTTCCAATGCATCATCTTCCAATGACATATCTACAGGTGTATATTTTTAAAGAAAAATATCTGGTTTGGTTAAGGCGACATAAAAAAAATGAATAAATAAATAAGCTATATTGATGAATGAACGCAATTAGCCAACCATATAATATGAGATTTAAGCAACATTAACTAATTGAATAGTACAAATGAAAAGACAGAAATATCCATCCACCCATAAAACATTACAATTTAAGCCATCAAAAAATAATTATAAATATCATGTTATAACTTGTAAGCAAATGCAAGAGAAATAGAAGGCAGTGTCTTATCCTGCAGGTACTGTCTCATCTTACTTGTCACTCTCCTCTTCCTCGAACTCCTCATCAACAGAGTTCTCTTTCCCCCAGATCGGACGCAGTCAATCCTGTGTACAAATGAGCGCTTCAATCGATTCTGGTGTAAGTGAGCTTCGATACTTGTTCACGACCCTATTCCCCGTACTAAACGCAGATTCTGAAGCCACAGTTGAAATTGGAATTGATAATATGTCTCGTGCCATTAACGAGAGCACATGGTATTGTGAATCATAAGATTTCGTCTTCCACCAGTCCAAAACATCAAATTCATTGCCTTTATATTTTACAAGTGACTCCTTGAGATAGTTTTCAAGTTCTGATTGGGATGTCTACATTTGAGTCTCATAGTGTGCCACAAAAAACATGAAATCATCTACCATTTCTTCTGGCAGTTCATCAACATCAGAACTAGAACCCACTTGATGAGTTTTGTCTTTTGCGACGCACACATAGAAATTGTATAAATCATTGACTACATCACGAATCTTATCGAGCTCAGGGGCACTCATCGCACCATACAACTTATTACATATGAACACAACCATGTGGCGATGTTCTTCCTCTTCATAAGCAAGACACAAACTCTCTCTCCTAGCTATAGTTAATTCCAGATCTAAGTCTTCGTCAAAATCAATAATATCTTCATTACGAACACCCATATATTCAGGACCAAACACCTCATGACGAGTCACCTCCAAAATCTTATCTTTCTTCTTTTGTCTAACAACACGTTTACCCTTCGACTCATCCAAACTGGCTTGCATTAGGCTTGCATTAAAATCATTATCTCTTTTGGTACTCTAGTGCATCCCGCAACTTAACCCTTTCAATATGCCAAATGTTGTTTGAGACACATAATTCCACCAGTTATTAGTCTCTGACAATAGCTACACTTCATTTGGTGCCTAGTACCACCTACCCTCTAACAATGTTGTCATCCTCACTTGTTGGCCAGACCCAGACATTTCCTTATGTAGATATTACCTATGTGAGATTGCGAGTCTACTCGATTCTCTAAACTTATATACAGTTTTTACTTTTTATAGGAGAATGAATTAATTAATTTAAATCTCAAAAATAAAGATGATTTTATGTTCTAAACCGGTAAACCCTAAGAAGCTCCAAAACCTTTCAAAATAAGAAAATATAAATAAAAAGTCACTAATCCGAAAATAGAAAAACAATATTAAAAAATATAAAATCACAACCATAATATGTTAAATGAACATTAATATGTTCTATTATGATTAACACATCATATTCTACCATTAAAACAGCAATACATTGAATAAAAAATGATTTTTTGAAATTTTTTTTAAAATGGCCGAAAATAGTGCGAAAATAGAAAAATATATATATAATTAGTACCATAATCTGTTAAATCGACATTAATATGTTCTACTATGATTAACATATCATATCTACCATTAAAACAGCAATATATTGAATAAAAAATGATTTTTTGAATTTTAAAAAAAAAATTGCCGAAAATAGTGCGTAAATAGAAAAAAATATAAAATCACAACCATAATCTGTTAAATGAACATTAATATGTTCTACTATGATTAACACATCATATTCTACCATTAAAACAGCAATACATTGAATAAAAAATGATTTTTCGAATTTTAAAAAAACTGGCCGAAAATAGTGCGAAAATAGATATATATATTTATTCAATGTATTGTCGGTGCTTGCTTCAAAATGGCGTCCGAAATTGTCGGTGCTTGCATTCAGCTTGCATTCGGCTTGAATTTAGAATTTGGCTTCAATTTGGCTTAGAGAGCTTCGTGTCTCTGGCTTTAGCAACTTCTAGAAGTAGAAGTTATCATCTTCGCCTTAAGCATCTTGTAAGGGAAGAGCAGAAGAAGAACCTTCAGATTCTACCAGAGTAGTAGAACCTTGTCTACTTGCAACTTCTTCTTTGAAGGAAAGAAAAGCAGCTTTAAGTGTTTCCAATTCAATTCGGAGTTTGGTAGCACTTTCAATATCAGCAGTGAGCTCTGTGGAGAGAACATCTTTGAAAGATTTTGGTAATACTTGTTTGGCTTTGGATGATTGATTAGTGGTTTTTAACACAATACCACAATCAAATTTGTTCCACCATTTGATATAAGTAGATTGGAACAAGATTTTGGTTTGTTGATACTCAGAAGGCAGAATTTCATAACGCCAACGCAGGATCCAAGGGAGCCCAAACTTGGCATAGTAATTCATAAGAAAAACACCAGGAAATTGAGGCTTATGTTCTTTCTCAAGGCATGCATGATGAGAAAGCAATTCATTTGGTAGAATAGTTAAATTTCCACCAAATATAATCCACCATTGGGCATAAAACCAAGAGGGGATGTTTTTGGTATATGGCTGATTAAAGTTTAAAAACCAAGAATGGCCATGAGTTAAATTTTGGAAAAGGAGAGCATTTTTCCATGCATCTACATAGTCCCAATAGGAGAAGGAATGAGATTTTCCATCAGGACTTTTCACATTTTGGAAATCAGATAATGATTTGCCCCATTCTTTTAGGCAAATAATATTAACGATTTTCATTTTGGAATAAGAAATTTCATTTTGGTTTTTGTTAGTGCAATGTTCAAAGAGTGCACTATTGGTTTGGACAAGAATGGCTTCATAGAAGTTTCTTGTGAGAGTTGGATGTCTTGGATGGAAATGGTTATTTGGAAGAAATATTTTTTGGATAAGAGCATCTTCTGAGACTTTGGAGAATTCAGGGTCTAAGGTTAAAACCTTGTTTTTTCCTTTTGGTTGGTAATCTTCGTCAGATGAAGATGAGGCTTTTGGAGGATTATGAATGGTTCTGGGAGGATTTTGGATAATTTTTTGAGGAGTTTGGGTCATTTGTTGTTGGCTTGGACTCTTTTCTTTGATTTGGAGTGGTGTTTGGAGAAGAGGGAAGAAGGTATTGGAGATTTGAAAGTCTTGAAAGTCTTGACTTTCTGCTTTGCTTTTTCCCTTGTTCTTGTTGGATTTTGGAGGCATTTTGGCTTTTGAGATTTTGGCTTATCCTGTAAGAATTCACGAGAAAGGAAATCAGGCAAAGAATTCTTTTGAGATTTTGGCTTATCCTGTAAGAATTCACGAGAAAGGAAATCAGGCAAAGAATTCTTCTCTCCGGGGATAAATTCGATATCAAAATCGAAAATTGATAAAATTGCTTGCCATCGGGCGAAAATCTGTTTTGAAGCAAGATTTTTAACATCTTTTTTCAAAACTTCTTTGGCGGCTTTGCAATCAACTCGCAAAACAAATTTTTGATTTAAAACATCACTTTGGAATTTTTGGATACAAGAAACCATTGACAAAATTTCTTTTTTGATAGTAGAATAATTTTGTTGAGTTGGGTTCCAAGTTCCAGAGGTAAAACGAACAAGTTGTTCTTTTCCTTTTGGAGTTTTTTGTAAAAGGATCCCTCCATATCCAATATCAGAGGCATCTGTTTGGATGATTTTTTGAAAATCAGGATTAGAAAGATTAAGACAAGGAAGATGCTTAACCTTTGATTTTATGTTTTGGAGAGCCTTGGTATGATCTTCTGACCAAAGGGATTTTGGAGTTTTGGTTAAAAGATTTTGTAAAAGAGCTCTGTCTTTGGCTAAATCTTTATAAAATTCGGAAATGTAATTCAAACATCCGAGAAATCTTTGGAGTTGTTTTTTGTCTATAATTTTGTCAGGAAAATTATCTGCAAAATCAATGACTCTTTGGATAGGTTTTATTGTATTTTGGAAAATTTTGAAACCTAGGAATTGAATTTCAGTTTGAAAGAGTTTGAGCTTTCGGAGGGAAAGAACAAGGCCGTTTCTTTCTATAACTGATTTAAAAATTCTTAAATGTTTCCAATGTTGATCTATATTTTAGGAATAGATGAGAATATCATCTATGTATGTAAGAATGAAATCTTTATAAGGGTGAAAGATATCATTCATGATTTTTTGGAATTCTGAAGGGGCATTTTTTAGACCAAAAGGCATTACTGTCCACTCGAAGTGTCTGAAAGGAACAGTAAATGCAGTTTTGTATTGATCTTTTGGATGAATTTGAATTTGCCAGAATCCAGATTTAAGATCAAACTTTGAGAAGAGATTAGCTTTATGTAATCTATTCAGTAAATCTTGTTTATTTGGAATTGGATATCTAATGGTTTTTAAGACTTGATTGAGGGGCTTGTAATTGATTACAAGTCTTGGGACACCTCTTTCAAGTTCAGTAGCCTTTTCAACATAAAAGGCAGCACAGCTCCATTGAGATTTTGAAGGACGAATTAGTCCTTTTTGGAGGAGTGATTTGATTTCTTCATCACAGAGTTTAAGAAGTCGGGAGTCCATTTGGGAAGGACGGGCTTTTGTAGGGATTTGGTTTTCATTAAAGTCTTCTATGTATGGTAAGGAGACTAAATGAGTTTTTCTGTGCCAGAAGGCATTTGGAATTTCAGAACAAAGTTCTTTAAGGGTTTTTTGAAAAGCTTTTAATTGTTGATGAAAATTTGGGTGTTGTAGGTGTTTTTGGATTTGAAGATGGGAAATTTCATTTCTCAGAAATGTAATTTGAGTTTCTTTATAAGAAGCACAATTTACAACTTCAGAAAGTAATCCAGTTTGAGGTGGTTTGATAAACTCAAAGAAAACCTCACCAGAATTAATTTTGGTTTGGATACCTTTACTGGTTGTTGTAAAGGGTTGAATTTTTAGAATGAAAGGAGTGCCAAGAATTGCATCATGCTGCAAATTTTTGACAATAATGAAAGAAAGGGGAATACATTCTCCATTCTTGCAAACATGAACATTTGGGAGTTTATATTCAATGTGAGATTCTTGACTATTAGCAGTATAAATAGTGCTATTAGTCTTTTCACAAAGGTGAGTAGGGATTAACCCTTCGCGAAGACAATTTAAATCAGCACCTGAATCTATTAAGGCAATGACTTCTTTTTGGAAGGATGGTGTGGCCAGAGTGATAGGCGTAAACCATTTTTGAAATTGGTAAGTTGTTAGAGTGCTAACAACTTCTGGAGTGAGATATTCATCTATCTCACCAGAAACATCAAAGTCAGTATTATTTAATTGCAAGAGTTCTACATCTTTTTTAAGAGTAGCAACTTCTTTTTTAAGAAGATTTACTTCTTTATAGAGATCTTGCAATGTAATTTGAGAGGAGGTTGTTTGTTTGAGACGATGTATATGAAGACGTTGGTATACATCCTGCATTGTAGTTTGGTTTTCTGGTTTTTGGAAAATAGGATTTTCTTTGTCTTTGGAAGACTCTTGTTGAAAAGCATTTTCAAGTGCTTTAGTTAGATATTTGGATTTTTCTTCAGGGTCTTGAATTTGGTTGATTAATTCAAGAATTAATTGTTCTTTAGCTGTAATCATGGACACAGATGGTTTTGTATTAGAAGAATGATCAGACTCTTCTTCCTCTGTGGAGAAGTTACATTTGCATTTTTCTTTGGAATATGAGGAAGAAGATTGCTGTTCGACAGCAATTTCTCTTACTCTTCTTTTTGGATTATTTTTAAAACAACGATTTGCATAATGACCTGGAAGGCCACATTTAAAGCATTTTAAAGAGGAAGCAGGCTTCTTCTTTTGGTATCGTGGTTTTGGTTTAGAATATGTTTTTTGGATTATTTGACGAGACCTATGTTTTTTATAGGTTGGAGAAACATTTTTCTTGTAATTTTGGGGTTTAGTTTTGGAAGGGGAAACAATTGGATCATATCCAAATTGATAGCAAAAATTTCCTAATTCTTTGCGACCACTGGATCTTTCTCGTTTCAGTTGTTTTTGGAGTTTCATTTCGGTACAGATTCCTAAACCAACTTGGCAAACTACTTGAATTAATTCACCAAAAGTATATCGGCTATAGTTTAGGATACCATAATTTGAATCTTTTAATTTGGTTTTTTACCTTTTCAGCAAAAAGAGGAGGTAATCCTAAAACAAATTTTTCTTTCCAGATTACATTATTACGAGATGTAATTTTGTAAAGTTTAGAAAGAAAAACATCTTTATACCATCGGAAATCAGTGAGGGTTCGACATCTAAGATTAAGGAGTTGTTCCTTATTTTTCTCAGACATGTCATCGATTGTTCCGACAAAGTGTTGGATTATATTTAACAGAAGGACTGTAACTTGGTCTCCTGTTGGATTTCCTCTTTCATCTAGGATTGGTTCTCCATTTGCATTTAACTTAACTGCTTTTAGGATTTCTTCTCTTTGGATAGGTGTAAGAAAATCATTCCACCACCCAAAAAGTTGGCCAGAAAATCCATGAGTAATAGCACTCGCTATATTAGCAGTGGAATGCTTGTAGATTAAGCAAGCATTTTGATAAGTTAACATTTGATTTAGGAGTTGAAGGATTTGATATTCAGACATTCCATCTAGATTCCATTCATAAAGATGGTTTCCATCAAAATGGAGTCTAGAGAAAGCTTGTTGTTCTTCAATTTGAAGATCAACAGGAGTTGGTCTTTGGTAATAATTTTTAGTTGGTTTAACGATGCTTTGGATTTGAGGAAGGAATTGATTTTTTATACTTTTTATTTCAATATCTGAATCAGATTCTGAATCAGACTCTATTTCAGAAATTTTTAAAGTTTGGAAATTCTCTTCGAGATTAGAAAAAGAATTTTGTTCTTCATCTTCTTCTTTAGAAAGAACATTGACAGAAGGGTTTTTGGCTTTGTCAAGTTCTTTTGCTAATTGAGCTATAAAGTCAGATTGACTTAGACTCGAATTAGAAAAAGCAGCTTGAACTGGTTCTTTTGGCAAGAAAAAGGCTGAAGTTTTTCTTTGGTCGAAAGGATGAGAAGAAGAAGAGCTTGGAGTTAATGAAACCTTTTGAAGGGTTAATTGTTCTCCAAGAGTATGAAGAAATGTATTTGTATAGTTGTTTTGTTCAACTATAGGGGCCAGATCTTTTGGAGTAACAGGTCTATCAGCAGGTAGTTTATCTGCAACTTTAATTGGAGATGCAATTGTACCTGAGACTTTGATAGATTGAAAAGGAGGATATGTTTGGGAGATTTGATTTCCAGACTGAGATTCCCACTTTCGAGTGAGATTCTGGAGCATTAGAATTTCTTTTGTTGGTTTGGAAAGAGTTTCACTATAGGTTTTAAACCAAGTGAAGAAGGGAATGGTTTCTTTATTTTGATTCATGTAAAGATACCATTTTTCTTTTAAGTCTTTTTTGACTGGTTCTGGTATGTTTTTAAAATACCATTTTGTTAAAGGATTGGTTTGGAAACTTTGTTTAAGATACTCGGTATCTATAACAAAGTCATTTGGTTGATTTGAAGAAATTACGTTTATCGTAGGAGTAAAATCACTTTCAGTTGGATTATACTCCTCATCTTCTTGCCTATATCGAGGGCTAAAGATATGAACAGGGACTGAGCCTGGAATTTTTGAAGGTGAAGGTTGTTGAAGAGTGTGGGAAGAATGGTCTTCAACCTTATATTTGGAAAAGATTAAATCGATTGAACCATCTTCATTCTGTTGAATAATTTCTGGTTCAAGTGCATCATCATTCTGGAATGATCCAACTTGATAGATTTCATCAGTTGAAACCCTTGGAAGATTCCAATTTGGAGATATATATATATATATAATTATAAAATCAGTACCATAATCTGTTAATGGAACATTAATATGTTCTACTATGATTAACACATCATATTCCTACCATTAAACAGCAATACATTGAATAAAAAATGATTTTTCGAATAAATAAAAAATTAAAAAAAAAAATGGCCGAAAACAGTACGTAAATAGAATATATATATATATATATATATATATATATTATTATATATATATATATATATAAGTCACAACCATAATCTGTTAAATGAACATTAATATGTTCTACTATGATTAACATATCATATTCTACCATTAAAATAACTATACATTGAATAACAATGATTTTTCAAATTTTTTTAAAAAATGGCCGAAAATAGTGTGAAAATAGAAAAAAATTATTAAAAAATATGAAATTACAACCATAATCTGTTAAATGAACATTAATATGTTCTACTATGATTAACACATCATAGTCTACCATTAAAACAACAATACATTGAATAAAAATGTGTAAATACCTATTTTTGAAGAATTTCTGAAAAATGGTCCACGAAGCTTCAAATCATGAAAATCCTTAATATAACTTGTTTTTATCCTTAATTTCAAGTTGAGAGTGGTCGGAATTTGCAATAGAATGGTTTAGGAAGAATTTGGAGGAGAAAAGTATCAACAAACGTGAAAAATCGGAGCTTAATAAAATAAAAATAATAATAAATAAATAAAGTCGTTTTCTGGTCGTTACACCCTGGTAGTTACAGCCGTTATGGGGTGTAACAGCCGTTACAAGCACAAAAAAGAGGGGGTGTAATCGTTTTCGAACACCTTGATCCAAATGCATATACTTCCAACCACTGTTTTAAATAGCAGTAACCTATTGCATAGCGTTCGGCCCTCTATAGCGTGTAGCATAAGTAGCATAGCGGGTAGCATAAGCTAACATGATACTTTTATCTTTTAATTTAAAAATAAGAAAAATATGATAAATAATAAGAAAAAGCAAAAAATATATACATAAAAATGCCTAAAAGATTATTCATTTTTTCAAGTACAAGTTGTTCAAACAAGTTATTAATTATCATTTATCAAAAGTCAAACTGCATATATAAACCAAATCATTATCACATCAACAACTTTCCAAGAAAACCACTTTAATTAATAATGTCTAATTAAAACCACAAGTCACAACGTATGAAAAGAAATTAAAACCCCACAAGCTGAGAGTATTAACTACAAAATACATTATCATTTATTTTTTTTTAAAAAAAAAAAGTAGCGTTCACTACATAACGCTACGCATACGCTGCGACCCCTGTAGCATACACTATAGAGAATTTACGTTATTTGCTAACGCTACGTAAAGTCATAGCTACGCTATGAAGGCTATTCAAAACATTGCTTCCAACTGTGGATGATACAATACATCAAAACATTTATTTTGTTTTAAGCAATGAAATACAAAATTAAAGATCAGTAATTTAAGACTTGTACTCACTTCATTCAACACTCTTATTTACATATCTACGTCGGGCTCTAATCTCTTTATCACGTTCATCAGGCTGACATGAACCACATCATCCCCGACAAATGAATAAGTGTATTTGTATCTCAAATTTAGATAGTATTGTATATTACAATAATGAAAAAAAAAAAAACCTTGATAATCACAGCATAAAGTAATAACTGACAACAAGAAGTGCATAATAACAAAGAGTTTGCCGGTCGCATGAAGAACGTGGTGAAGTTGTTTCGTTCAGAGCTTGTCGATCATGTTCCAGTAATCTATGTAATGTTTACAATCACAACAAATAGCCAGCTTCGCTTCATCCATGCCACGTAGAGGAAGCCCACGGTAAGTATCTCCTTGGATTCTACAAGATGCAAGCCTCTCATTAGAGGTTCCATCACCTTGAGAATGTTTCCAACCTTCTTCCAATATTTAGGGTCCCTAATGGTTGTCACAACCTTAATCGGTGTTCCCAATATCTTTTGCCCCTATTTTGTGTCCAATCATTCCTTAGAAGCATACGTCTAGCTCAATGCTCCCCAGTGTTGAAGCAAACTCTTAAGAGCTATAAACTTTGTCGCAAATCTAGTTGCCACAGACCTAAGTAGATCTCTCCCGCTCATAAACCTCATCATTATGGCAACTAGTTAGTTAAGGTTATAGATGAAAGTTGTCAATTCCCCTTTTAACCAATGTTACGATACTTTTCTTCTTTCCAATATCTTCTAATATGACATCAATGCAACATACAACAAATGGTGACCAAAATAAATGTTCTCTTTGTCATCACCATTTGCTTCGTTGTCAGTCATAATCTGCACCACATTCTCCCTTCAAATTTCATTCACCGTCTTATCCATTAAGAAGAAAAACATTCAGCATTTTTTGTTGCTTCTATTGAATCAATTGATTTGTGGAACACCGTTCCCAAGTGGTAGTATACCGAGAAGTTGATCGTGTTACAATTGGTTGGGCCAGTCCAACCATCGTACATAATATTGCATCCTCTAGTCTACCATATGAGTCTAAAGATAGCCACGTACACCTTTACATCTTGATACTATGCTTTTGCCCATTTTTTCCCTATTGTCTTTGCCTATCGATGTCTCCACTCCTTCGCACGGGGAGTTGGCAACATTTGGAGCTATATTGCCATGTGTGAGTAACTTGATCCCTACCCCACCAAGATGCTCAACAGCAATTCTAGTTCACATTTATCTTTTCTATTTTGTCGTCTCCTTTCTAAAAAGAATAGGATCACACAAGGGTCTCCTGAGGTCCACGACATCCACATCATCAGACATGGGGTAACATGTGAAGAAATCTTCTTTCGGCTGAAAACATGCCGTAATCCACTCAACATACCCCCGCTCCCAGACACACTCCCAACCCCACTCACACTCCCATTACCCCTTCTACATCACGTACAAACCCCCTCCCACCAAACATGCACCGACGCTATTCATCTTCACGAAAGGTGTGTACGCTCTCTCTCCTAGCCATCATGACCTACCCATTTGAATCCTCATCGGAACTCAACATTCTCGTGCTCACCAACACACATATAATCAAGACCAAAAGCCTCCTATCTGGTCGCATCAAGAGAATCCTACTTTTTCTGCACAATAGCTTTTTTCCCCTTTTAACTCTCCCAAATTGTGTTGCACCATATACATTATCTCTCTTGACACAATATTGCACCCCACAACTAGGCCCTTTTGATGTGCCAAATGTTATTTGAGTCGCGTGATTCCACTAATTATCTCTCTACAACAATAGTTGCTCTTCAATGAGTGCTTAGTACCACCCACCCTGTCACAATGTTGATCCTCGCTAGTTGGCCATTTCTTACAACTCTCGACATCTCTAAAGAAAACTAACCTGTAAAATGTGAACTAAAGTCTAAACTCTAAAGTATTAAAGTCTTAAGTTGTGAATTCCTCGCTTGCACAAAATATAAAAAGATAAATATAATTATTATACAGATAAATATTATCAACATAAAGTTCAAAAAAGAAACAATTTTTACATACGTTTATTCATAGTCACTATTCATCCAAAAACAGCAAAACTTTTAAAAAATATTATCTAATTGGATTAACATCCTAATCTATGGCATGGTGTTCTAGATGGTGTTCTACATGTAAGTATCCTACATCTTTGAATGATCCGCATTCAAAATTTAAACAAAAGATAATAATTTTTGGGGTTTTTTTCCTCATAGTCACTATTCATGTGAAAATCAATTGAATTTATTTTTTTTTTTTAAATGAGGTTAAAATCCCTAACCTATGACAGGGTATTCTACATGTAAGCATCTTACATCTGCTTGAAGCATCCACATTCAATATTAAACAAAAAATAATATTTTTTTTTAGGGATTTTTTTTCCTCATAGTCATTGTTCATGAAAAATCAACTGAAATTTAAAAAATTACAAAAACAAATATAAAACAGGGTTAAAATCCCTAATCTATGGCATAGTGT
The DNA here is from genome assembly GCA_021015155.1 of Magnolia officinalis. Classification (NCBI taxonomy): domain Eukaryota; kingdom Viridiplantae; phylum Streptophyta; class Magnoliopsida; order Magnoliales; family Magnoliaceae; genus Magnolia; species Magnolia officinalis. The sequence continues at coordinate 28,924,450 of JAJHSJ010000011.1, read as the reverse complement.
TGTACATATAAACATAATATATATGTTTGAAGCATCCACAATACTAAACAAAAAATAATAACTTTTTTAGGGTTTTCTCCTCATAATCATTGTTCATGTGAAAATTAATTAACTGAAAGTTAAAAAGAATTATAATATATATATATATATATATATATATATATATATAATGAGGTTAAAATATCTAATCTATGGCATGGTTTTGTACATGTAATCATCATACATCAGTTGGAATCATCCACACTCAAATATATTCAAAATAATAATAATAATAATATTAATAAATCAAACTGATTTTTGCCATTTTTATGTAAAAAATAGCTACCCTTAAAAAAGTTAGAAAATTACAACAACCATCAAATCAACCACAAATCTAGTAAGATGTGGTCAATTTAGTGTTGTATCTTCATAAAAACTATTTATAGCTAGAAATTTAAAAACGAAATGAAAACTTACCTCTTTTTCCAAAATTTCCCCAAAATGGCCCACGTAGCTTTGATCAGTCAAACTCGCTCTAATCTACAGTTTTAATCCTTAATGTGTGGACAATATTGGTCCAAATGCCTCAGGAAATATGAGAAATGGATTATCTATGGCATGGTTTTCTACATGTAATCATCATACATCAGTTGGAATCATCCACACTCAAATATATTTAAAATAATAATAATAATAATAAATAAAACTGATTTTTGCCATTTTTATGTAAAAAATAGCTACCCTTAAAAAAGTTAGAAAATTACAAAAACGATCAAATAAACCACAAATCTAGTAAGATGTGGTCAATTTAGTGTTGTATCTTCATAAAAACTATTTATAGCTAGAAATTTAAAAAAGAAATGAAAACTTACCTCTTTTTCCAAAATTTCCCCAAAATGGCCCACGTAGCTTTGATCAGTCAAACTCGCTCTAATCTACAATTTTAATCCGTAATGTGTGGACAGAGCAGAACAGAGCAGAGCTCGCCAAATCTGCAGTCATCATCACGAAGGAGGGCGCGTCTATCCCCTTAGTTAAGGAATGGATCAAAGATAACACTGGGTTTCAATATGGTATTTCCGATTTAAAACCCATCGGATCTAATGCCATATGGGTTAAGGTTTGTCCGGGCCTTTCGCCCGACGCCCTCTCTTCAGCCGGAAATTCTCTTCATTCTGGGCCGATTGCCAAAATCATACCCTGGGAGGAATTCTCCATTTTCGGAAAAGAAAATATATGGGTTCTCATTTGGGATGTCCCCTTGGAATTTTGGTATGATGATTTCCTTATCTCAGCCGCATCATCCCTGGGTTTCAACTTAGAAATGGATTCAAAAACGCAGCTGGGGGTCGAGCTTGGAGTCATCAGAGCAAGGATCCGAAGAAAGAAAGGCATTCCCCTCCCCGATCACATTCAAGTTCTGGCGGATAACCGTATAGTGTCGTTACCGGTTCAAAGAGAAGATCCTCATTCAACTCATCTCAGGTGGGGTGATGTTTGGCGCGCAAAGACAACGGACGTACACTCCAGGAGCAATTGCGGCAACCAATCGGAGAAGATGGAATTTGGTCACCATGCTCCGGAGGAACATAGTATCATGGAGACTTCAATTCGTCTGCATCTGCAGACTGTCGTACGTACCTTCCGCCGCTCTCTGAGCCACGCGGCAGCTCCCCATGCCCCCCCTCGTTTCGTATCGCTCAAGCCACTCTTATCGTGGCCGAGAAGTCTCGCTGCCAATTGCGTCTCGCGACACGTGGCTCTCTTCCCTCTACTTTTTTGCGCTTCGATGGCCCATCGATGGAGAGTCAGCCACATATAGCGTCTCCATCTCAAATCTCGAGCATCCGTAATGAAGACGCCTCGACGGTCTCACCCAGACACCATGCGTCCTCTCCTGTCACTGTAGATTGCTTTAGCAGCATCCATGTGGACTCTCATACCACGTCTCCTAGGCTCACGTCCCTCAAGGAAATCGGACCCGTGGATCCGGGTCCGTTCTTGTCCCGAATCCGTTTGCCCTACAGTAAATGGCCCTCTCACACAGTTATCGATTCAGTTCCTCTAAACCCCGCTTCTCTACATAAAGCTCCCAAACCTTCGACTCTCTCTCAGTCCTTCTTTCACTCGTCATCCGTGGAGGACTTTCATAGCCACGGCGCCCTCTCAGAGAGTCTGATTTCCAAATCTAAAGATGCTTCTTCCTCCCCTTCTTCCTCGTCCACATCAACCTCCAGGAGACGGGATTGGGCAGACACAGGTCCCCTGACTCTGTTCCAAGAGGAGGGTTCCACCGAAGTCATCGTCGCTGATCCCCTTCAGATGAGAAGTGATCTCTCCCATCAACAGACCGACAATCTCTTAACGGCCACGGAAGGCGAAAGCCGAGAGGAAATCTTCGATAAAATGCAGAATAAGAGATGGATCAAGGACACTGTCGGCCATGTTGGACGATCTCTGGGCTTATCGTTCGGCGACGGGATAGAAGATTATTTCGGCCTATTCCAATACATAGAAGACAGAGGGAGACCTCTCCCACCGGTCAAACATCCAGCCAAAAAGAAAAATTGATGTTCTTCCAACAGGGAACTCTGTAATCTTCAATCTCAGGCTGGCAGTTCTCCTGCGTCCAGCTCTAGACGCGGAAGAAAGGGAGTTCGGGGTAGAATGGTTTCCTTATGAAGATCTTTTCCTGGAATGTTTACGGGGTGGGCTCTAAACAGAAGCGGAGCCTAATTAAGGACCTTATCAGGCGTAAAAACCCGGACGTTCTATGTATGCAGGAAACGAAAGTCCCTTTCTTCTCTGCTCGTCTCCTGGCCTCTCTATGGCATGTCAACGACGCCAAGTTCATTACTCGCGATGCGGAGGGCTCCTCTGGAGGCATTTTCGTCGCTTGGAAATCATCTCAATGGGACTTACAGCACTCGGCTACGGGAGATTACTCGGCTTCAGTCATTCTCCAAGATAAGTCATCCTCCTTTCGTTGTCTTATAAATGTTGTTTATGGCCCTAACGTCGATAATGCTAGGCAGTACTTCTGGGAAGAGTTGACGGCGTCCAGACAGTTACTTTCAGGTCAATGCTGTTTTGTGGGTGACTTTAATGTGACACGATTCTCCAAGGAACACTCCCGCAAGAGGAGAGCAAATCCGGCTATTCTCGCTTTCTCAAATTGGATCCAGCAACAGCAGTTGGTCGACCTTCCTCTCTCTGGGGCCAAGTTCACTTGGTCTGATGGGCGTCACGCTCCGATTCAATCCAGGCTTGATCGTTTCCTCCTCTCTACGAATTGGATAGACGTATTTCCTTCCATCTGCCAGCTTGCTCTCCCCAGGCTGACGTCGGACCACTGCCCAATTTTTCTTTCGTGGAACGAGGACAACTATGGTCCGAAACCGTTTAAATTCAACTCCGTCTGGCTTGCGATCGATGGCTTCAAACAAAAAATCGACGAATGGTGGTCTTCCTTTCAAGTTGATGGGTTCGCTGGTCACAGATTGCTTTGTAAGCTCCGTCTGTTGAAGGATAAAATCAAAATTTGGAAGGAAGAGGAACTCCACAAGAGGTCTCAAGAAACCGACGCTCATTTGGCAGAGCTGCAGTCTATTGACTCCTCCATCGACGGTACAGAAATTCCTATCCAAATTCTCTCTAGGCGCATCCAACTTATCCAGGACATTTCCTCTAGGGCTCTAGAAGATGAGGTCTCTTGGAAACTGAAGTCGAGGGCAAAATGGATTGCGGAGGGAGACAGAAATACGAGGTATTTCCACAACATTGCAAGCATGAAAGCTCGGGCTAAAGCCATCTTCAGTGTTACTGTTGATGGAAGACAGATAGAAGACAAAGATGAAATCGCCGATTGTGCAGTTGTGCACTTCTCATCTATCTACTCTGCGGATGGCTGGAATAGACCCGTGCTTGACGGTATTCCTTTTCATTCCCTTCAGGTTGCTGATGTCAATCTTTTGGAAGCTCCTTTCTCTGAGGAAGAAACGTTTGCGGCTATCAGCATGCTGGGCGGAGACAAATCTCCAGGCCCCGATGGTTTCCCTATGCGCTTCTACCAATCCTATTGGGGTACAATTCATTGCGACATTATGAACTTTCTACATGAATTTCACTTGAGGAGCAAACTATCCAGAGGTTTAGGAGCTTCCTTCATCGCGCTCCTTCCCAAGGTGTCGGGTGCCTCTGAGTTCACCGATTTCAGGCCCATTAGTCTCGTCGGGAGCCCTTATAAAATTCTGGCTAAAATTCTTGCTACCAGGCTCTCATCAGTTATGGATAATCTCATATCTAAATTTCAGAATGCTTTTGTCAAGGGTCATCAAATTATCGACGGCGCCCTCCTGGCCAATGAAATCCTCCACTCATGTCATTGATCAGGGAATAAACACATTTTTCTAAAGTTGGATATCGAAAAAGCGTACGATCACTCCGATTGGGATTTCCTCTACTACATGATGGACCGGATGGGTTTCAGCGACAAGTGGAAAAGCTGGATCAGCGCTTGTGTCGAATCGGCTCACTTTTCGGTTCTTCTAAACGGCGTCCACAAGGGTTTCTTTCCTAGTTCTAGAGGGCTTCGCCAAGGCAATCCCTTTTCTCCCCTTCTATTCCTCATGATTGGAGAAGCTTTATCCCAATTGCTCCTTAAAGGTGAAGGTGTCGGCCTCTTCAAAGGAGTGTCTATTCCTGGCGTTAATACTCCAATTTCTCACATCCAATTTGCAAACGATACCCTCATTATGGTGGAAGCAGACTATGAGTCTTTGGAAAATTTGCAAACTACCCTAAGGTGTTTCGAGGCAGTTTCGGGTCTCAAAATCAACATGGCCAAATCCAGGGTGTACGGCGTTAATTGCTCTGATGACGAGCTCTCCTCCTTCGCAAACATTTTCGGCTGCTCTCCCACTTCTTTCCCAACTTTGTTCGTTGGTCTCCCGCTTGCTCTCGGTTCTCCCCCCAAGGCCATGTGGGATAGAGTGGTGGAAAAATTCCGTAAATTGCTTGCTTCGTGGAAGGGCCGGTATCTGTCTATGGGAGGTAGGATTACCCTGATCAAGGCAGCGATGTCTAACGTTCCTATATATTATATGTCCTTGTTTAGGTGCCCTTCTCAGGTTCTCGATATAATTGACAATTTAAGAAGAGATTTTCTTTGGAGCGGAAAGGAGAACCAGAAAAAATTTCACCTCTTGGACTGGAACGACGTTTGTTCTCACTTCAAGGATGGTGGTGCTAGCATCCAGAGCTTAAAGGTGATGAATCGTGCCCTTCTCGGCAAATGGACCTGGAGGCTGGCAACAGAATCAGATGTTTTATGGAACGTGGTGATCAAAGGTAAATACGGGTCATCTCCTGGGGGTTGGTGGACCAAACAGTCGTCGCGTTATAGAGCTTCCTCGATTTGGAGACGAATTTTACGAGTTCAACAGCCTGTTCTGCAGAATATTGGATATCAGCTCGGTAACGGTTCAGCTATTAGATTCTGGGAAGATCACTGGATCGGCGAATCAGCTCTCAAAAATAGTTTCCCCAACATCTTTCGCGTCGCTGCTATTAAAGACAGTCCAATCCACTGTTTCTTCTCGCAGACTGACTCTGGAACTATTTGGGAAATTAGTTGTTCCAGGAACCTAAATGACTGGGAGGTGGGAGAATACGCTGACCTGCTTAGCTGCCTCTCCACTGTGTCGCCGATTCGGAACGAGCCTGACAGAGTCTGCTGGAAAGGGGATAAGTCCAGTCTCTTTTCTGTCTGTTCTCTTTACTCTCTCCTTTCCCCTCTTACTCATCCTCCTCCCTCGGCGCTCCATTTCATTTGGAAGTTTAACAGTCCCCCCAAGTACATCTGTTTTGGCTGGCTGGCAGCCAGGGATCAAATCCTAACGGTTGCTAATCTTCAGAAAAGAGGCATGCAAATTCCAAATATGTGCCTTTGCTACATGAATGACCCAAAGACGACTGATCATCTGCTAGTTCACTGTGCTTTCGTTTCTCACATATTGCTGGATTTCTTTCAAAGATTCGAGGTCTGTGGATGCATTCCTCAGACCGCTTCTTCCTTGTTAGCATACTGGTATGGGTTCCAATTAGGGAAGATGAAATCTCAAATTTGGAGAATGGCGATTCTCACTATCTGGTGGGCTGTTTGGACAGAGAGAAATGAGCGGTGTTTCAACAACTCTCAATCTTCATCTCTTCTAGTGGGATCTCGGGCAAAAAATCTTCTTATTGAATGGGTGGCCAATGTCCCTAGTCTGAAGGGTTGTAATCTTTTGTTTCTTGGGTTTTAGCCCTTTTTCTGTTATCTCGGCAACTCTGCTTTGTTTTCCTTTTCCTTTTTAATAATATATATATATATATATATGAGAAATGAATAACAATTGTAAAAGATTGGAGAAAGTGAAGATTCGGGGCATTTTTATTTTTATTTTTATATTTTAAGTTGTTTTTCAATCATTACAGCCTTAATGGACATTATGGCACCTTTTTTTCTTAACTCCACCGGCCATGTCGTAATCGATATAGCACACCTTGATTGTGCTAAATATGGTGAGATCTATAATGGCTCACGCAAATCTGCCAACTACTTTTTGAGAAAATGCACTGCTTACAACTGCTTATGTATTAAACAGCGTTCCTTCAAAATCAGATCCTAAAGTCTTTTGAATTGTGGACTGGTAGGACTTAAAGAGACTGTCATTGAGTGATTTACATCCATGGGAATCATTGGGTCACATTCTACTTCCTGCTCCGAATAGAAGCAAGTTAGATAAAAAGAACAATTAAGTATGCATTCATTCGATATCCCGTCCATTCGAAAGGGTATGTGTTACTATCTGAAGAGTATAGCACATGGATTGAGATTGAAGCCCTAGTCGAGATGTAACATTTCTAAAAGATAGATTTCCAAATAAAAAGAAGCGCAGAATAGATATAGAACTCTATGAGATGTCGAATGCAATTCAAGAGGGAGTAGTAATCTAAATAGTGACAATTAGGCCAGTCCCATGATTCATGAAGACAATGGGAGCGCATTGACTAGTGTTCCTAAGTTGTGACGAAGTTTACGGGGTAGAATTCAATAGATATTTTAAAATAAAAGGTGAATCGTACTCCTCTATCGCAGTAGATGAAGATGAAATTGATTGTATCAAGACACACTAGCATTCTTAAATTCTGAACATTGGGTTCTTGTAATGAATGAAGAAATTGATTCGATGAAGAAAAATCATGTTTAAAAGCTAGTTGATCTTCCAACTAGCCATAAAGCAATTCCACATAAGTGGATGTTTAAATCAAAGAAAGGTGAACCTGCCCTAGTTTGTCAATTAGCATAAATTAAGAATCTTATAGTCAAGTGAGCCCCAACAAGAACAAAGATTGAAGACTCGAAGATTTGAAGACAACTTATTCAAGACAAGGTAAGAAAGATACAAGACCTCATCAAACCTTATATCAAAACCCTCCAAACATAGCCCTATACCTAGCCAAAACCATCTAGGAAAACCTATCTTAAAAGTGTTAAAAAGTTCAAAGGGTTGATATCTGTGTAAATGAACTATCTTTAAAACCAGACACTTTCGATGGCATCGAAGTGCCATCGAACTGCCTTTGATGGCATGGAAGGCAGCTTGATGGGATCAAGCTTAGAGGTCCAATTGTCCACTAAGAAATCAAGTATAAACTGGATTTTTATGATGTCATCGAAGCCAATTCAATGACATCGAAGACCTCTTCGATGACATCGAAAAAGAGCACCATTTGTCCAGCAAGCAACTAAGGAAAATCTGGATTTTTATGACGGCATCGAAGCCAGTTCGATGGCATCAAACTTAAACTTCGATAACATCAAACTTAGCTTTGATGACATCGAAGATGTACTCAAATTGTCCAGCAAGAAATCATATAAATTATGGATTTTCGCGATGACATCGAAGGTCTGTTCGATGGCATTGAAATTGAACCCCAAATTGTCCGACAACCTCAAGTCAGAAAATCGGATTTTTACGATGGCATCAAGCCAGCCTTCGATGGCATCAAAGACCACTTCGATGGCATCAAAGGCCACTTGATGGCATCGACAAAAACTGTCCAACAACTATTTGAATATTATGCTAATTTCGCGATGGCATCGAAGGTGGTTCGATGACACCGAAGACCATTCGATGACATTGAACCTGACAGTTTTCTGCCCGTTTTTTTACCATTGGAAATCTTTCCTATATATTTATGTGAGGTGTTTCTTGGCAATTTGGTAAGTTATTAAGAGAGCTTTGTGAGAGTTAATACCCATCTTCTCAAGCTCTCTTTCCTCATGGAGTTCATCATTCAATCCTTATCTTAAAGGCAATAGTTGAAATATTCAAAACTTGGATTGAACAATGAACTCCAGCATTCATTGATGCTCTAGCAACCACTTTAATTGGCAAATATGTATGCTAGCAAGCATTGAATGCTCAGCCATGGGGATCCTTAACTAGTTCTTAAAGACCCATCAATAGCTAGTTAGGATTCACCAAACCCTTGACCCAACAACCGCGGCATCTTCAATGAATCATCATCATCCAGTTGTGGTACAAGGGAGCTAAAGATCCTTCATCATACAAGAAGATCTTCATCAAAGAGCTTAATGGGGCTCACTCACTTTTAGGTAAGTATCAAGAGTCCATTATGTCTGGAAACCATTCCTTGTGTAGGATTGGGTTTCGATTTTCAGAGTTTGAACTTCCGAACTTGACAAGTCCTTGTGTAGGCCTCCAACGGGAGAGTACGTTTTGTTGTCCTTGTGTAGGACTTCTCAAGTTCTTGTGTAGGACTTGATAAGACCTTGTGTAGGCCATCAACGGATGGAAAATGTTGACCTTATGTAGGTTGTGAAGGTTTATGGTGAACCTCATTTAAAACCATCTGAATAGTGAAATCTGGCACACTCTAGGAGAGAGTGGGTCAGCCGGGAGTGGAGTAGGTGTTAGTGCACTCATTTTTGCACCCTGGTTTATCAATCACGTGAGTCGTTGTGTCGTAAAGTCGATTGAGCCTTTGGAAAGTGAAGACAGAAGACACAGCAAAGCAAAAGCATCAAGGCGGCAAGAACAGGTAAACAGGTGACCTTGGTGACCCTAACCCTTGACCCAAAACAACTCATACACCTCTAAATGATCTTGACTTAATAGGAATATAAAATTGATCATCCCTTAGCCTTAGGAGACCAAGAGAAGCATAATAAATAAGGCTAGAAGAGGTGTGAATCTGATGTGTAAAAGATGGCCCAAAACAGCAGATTCGATGGCATGTTCGATGGCATCGAAGACCTGACTAATGACATCGATCGAGAGTCAGGAATGTCCAACAACCAAACTAGATTTTTCACTGGAATTCTCGATTGCATCGAGGTCCCTTCGATGACATTGAAACTTAAGTTTCGAAGGTATCGAAGTCCCCTCGATGGCATCAATTTGAGATCTTGGATTGTCCAGCAATGTTTTTGGATTTTTCCCCTGATTATCTCGATGGCATCGAAGCCACTTCGATGACATAAAAGATTAATGTTCGATGCAATCGAAGATCAGGTCGATGTAATCGAAACGAGTCCAGACTATTTAGCAAGCAAACGTTATTTTTTTCTGGAAATTTCGATGGCATTGAGGAGCCATTCAATGGAATAGAAGGTAACCTTGATGGCATCGAAAACCATTTTGATGGCATCGACAAAGCCGTTTTCTACCCTTTTTTTCCTTTAGAGCTCAAACTTTTTATATATGGCAATCGATTCTCGAGCTTTTAGATGGGTTTTTAGAGCAACAAGAGGGAGGATAATTCCATAGGCAAATCCCTCTTCCCTAGCCTCTACTCCATTGAGTTTCAAGCATCTCCCTAGAGATTTCAACTCTAATGAGGATTCCAACCTCACCATTGGAGATGTGCTTGAACTCCTTTTCCTGGAGATTGGACTTGAGCATTCTCGGTATACCATTGTCCAAGTCTTCTAGGAGACACATCTAGTAGAATCCCCTAGGAATACAACTTTCCATTAGTTGTAGGAGATTCAGCCCACTCCCATCCCATCACCTTGGTCACCTTAAGGGATCACAACATGCAAGGTGATTTATCGTGAAGTTAAAGCCTTGGCAAAGCTGCGGCAACATCGAATGAGCATTAGGAAGCTGATCGAAGCACGGGAGAGCGGAGATCAAGCGACCCAAAACGGAGCGGCAAAAGGGACTCAATCCGACAAATGCCATTGAGTAGAAGTCCAAGTTTGTATTCCTTCCTTGTGTAGGTTAAAGTGCAAGAGTTTGTCTCAAACTCACCCTAGGTTCTTGTGTAGGTCCTTGGCCTGTGTGGCCTAAATCCGTAGTTCTTGTGTAGGACCTAGGTTGTTGGTTAGTCGAAGGAAAAACCAACTAAAGTCCTTTCGTAGGCCTCCGGTGGGAGAATAAATTTAGGTTCTTGTATAGGACATTTGCTCTTGTGTAGGGCATAAATCACAGGTTCTTGTGTAGGACCTTGGCTCTTATGTAGGGCCTAAACCTTAGGTTCTTGTGTAGGACCTTGGCTTGTGTGGCCTAAATTGTCTAAGTCTTGCATAGGACCTTTGCTCTTGCATAGGGCATAAAGTCTAGGTTCTTATGTAGGACCTTTGCTCTTTCGTAGGGCATAAATTGTAAAGTCCTTGTGTAGGGCTGTAAAGGCTTGAGGTGAACCTGATTTAAAACTTCCGATAGTGAAATCTGTTACACTCTAGGAGAGAGTGAGTCCGCCGGGAGTGGAGTAGGCACATAGCCGAACCACTATACATGCTCGTGTTTGGGATTTTCATTTGTACACTTATTTGATTATGCTAATGTGATGAATGCTTAATTATGTATACATGATTAGATGAATGCTTAAGTTGATAAGTAGCACATCCCACACACACATGTACACTATCTCTATAGGCTACTTGCTTAATTTACAAATCATATGTAGCCTATGTGATTGGACCCTCTATTGGCTTGGAAGCCTTGGAGTTAAATTGCCTAGCTTAGTTTTATTGCAAAATTAGTTTAAGTTAAGCAATTAAATTTTTAATTGGCATAATTTTAAATAGTCTACATTCTATAACTCCACCATACTTCTGCACATAACACATTACGGCCCATCCAGCACAATTTCAGTAGGCACATAGCCGAACCACTATACATCGTGTGCATTGTGGTGAATGATTTAATTCCTTATTTGCGATGTTTGGCTGAACACTATATTTTGTTTAATTTCTGCAACAAACACGTTTGTCAAAATGCATGAATGGTGTGTTTCACGGATTGGACTATGTTGATGCACTTCTTATCACTTAGAATTCTTTACTTGTGTATTTAGAAATAAGTGCATGTGATTAGTTTAAATAAATTTTGAAAAGTCCTATTCACCCCCCTCCAGGACATTAGACATATATTCAAGCTTCCCTTGTAGCGGTAAAGCCACAATTTCAAAAGGCAAATAGTTAAATTAATAAGGGATTTTTTCATATGGCCGCCTACCTTTTCGGCTATGGACCAAAAACCTCCTGCTTTTAAACTATTTCTCAAAACCCGCTTATAGTTTGAACCGTTAGTCATTAAACCGCCTACCTTATACATACGAATTGGTTTTTGTATTTTCGAATGGACAAAACTGCTCTTGCTTTACGACAACTGGCAATCTCAAGTTGGATTATTACCATAACAACCCTCACCCTGACCGTATGTGGGGTCCACCTCGATGTTTATAAGAAATCCACCCCATCCATCTGTTTTTCCAGCTCATTTGAGAGCATGGACCCAAAAATGAGGTAGATCCACAGCTCAAAGTGGGCGCCATGATCGCCCTGAGATATTTCAACGTGAACGTTCTTTCCTACTATTTTCTATCGTATAGCCCACTGTTTTATGTCAGATATGGATTTGCGTCATTTTCTTGCCCATGACCTAAATGAGCTGAGTTAACTGGTGGACAGGGTGAATTTGTCAAAAAATATCCGTAGCCCCACAAATATTTCAACAGTAAGCTTTCAATCCCCAATCTTTCATGTTTGTGTGACCCACTCGAGCTCTCTAGCAACCTCATTTTCGAGCACATGCCCTAAAATGAGATTACAAATCCAATGGACAGGGTGGATTTGTAACAAGCATCATGGTTGGCCTTTAAGCCTGGCCTGCATGACCATTAAGGATACGGATCGCTAGTGACACCGCAAGCAGCAACTCGTTCTAGGACGGTGCTCCATGGCCCAGCATAATGTATATGTTTTATCCACGCCATTCATCAATTTTTCTAAATCACTTTAGACATGAGTCCATAAATGACATAGGTCAAAATCTCAAGTTGACCACACGAAAGGAAATGGTGATGACTGAACACCCACCATTAAAAACTTATCAGGGGCTACAAAAGTTTTGGACCAAGCTGATATTTGCAATTTACGTTCATCCAGGTCTTCATGAACTAATCAACAGGTTAATAAACATTACAGGGGGCACAAGGAAATTTTTAATGGTGAGCGTTCAATCGCCACTGTTTTTTTGTGGTGCCGTCCATCTGAGATATGATTTGTCTTATTTTTGGATTCATGCCCTAAAGTAATGATCCAAAATGGATGGATGGCACAGATAAAACACATAATCACTGTGGTACCACAGAACACCATCCAATAACGACGCGGAGCCACATAACAACGTCCAGTATCATCGTGGTTACAGGACACCTGGACATGAATTGCCTACTGACTAGCTACTAGACGGTCCTCCGTGGGCCCCACTATGATGTATGTGTTTCATCAACGCCTTCCATTCATTTTGAGATCTCAATTTAGGACGACCAAAAATGAGACAGATCCAAATTACATGTGGACCATGCCAAAGGAAACAGTGGTGTTTGAACGGCTATCATTAAAAACTTCTTGAGGGCCACAAGTTTCAGATGAAGCTGTTATTTTTGTTTTCCCTTCATTCGGGTCTGTGTGACCTAACCAACAAGTTGGATGGCAAATAAACATTATAGTGGGCCATAGGAAGTTTTTAATGGTGGGCATTCAATCATCCTTGTTTTCTTGTGGTGTGATCCACTTGAAATCTAGATCTATCTTATTTTTCATCTCATGTCCTAAAATGATTTGAAAAAGTAAATGGATGATCTGATAAAACATATATATCATGTTAGCATTCACATAGCACTGTTCAACACCAACCTTGCTATTGGCAGTGTTAGTAGGCAATCGACATCCCATAAAACACATAACACAGTCCACTTTGATTAGGACATTTAAATGGGTTGGGGTTGCTCAACCGTAAGTGGGATCCACCATGATATTTGTGACAAATCCACCCCGTTCATTAGGATTTTCCATCTCATGTTAGGGCATGGGCCAAAAACTGATGTAAATCCAAGGCTCAAAGTGGGCCTCACGACGGCTTTAAGATATATAATAGTGAGTATTCTTTCCCAATATTTATTGTTGTGTGGGCCCTATGAGCTTATGATCTGCCTCATTTCTGGGCCCATCGCCTAAAATGAGATGACAAAATAGATGGACGGTATGGATTTCTTATAAATCCATGTAGCCCCATGAATGTTTCAGTGGTAGGCATTTGATCCCACTATTTTCCATCGTGTGGCCCACTTTAGCTCTGAAATATCCTCATTTTTTGGATCATGCCCTAAAATGAGCTAACAAAATGGATAGACGGTGTGGATAAAACACAAGCATCATGATGGACCCATTGAGTAAAACGGGAGGGCAGTACTGTCATTTGGCAAAGGTAAAAGCTTGAGAAGGGGACAAACAGTAATACATGTGGACAAGTAGGGGTAAAACAGACTCTTCGGCAGTTAACGACTGAATCCATTAACAATCCGTTAGCATAGGCAGCTTTGGTACATATATGAATTAGGTAAGCGGGATTTGAGAAATAGTTTTAAAAGTGGGAGGTTTTTTTATGCGGACACAAGCGCATTCAAGGTGTACCAACGAAGAAAGCGCCAACCACAAGTGCCGTCCTTGTGAATAGGCGACTATTGAGGAGCTGAAGACCTTTCACATGTGATTGGACATATAGAAGACCCCACTCAGGGAAGACACATGTGAAGGAAGATTGAAGAAAGAAGACCGAGCGCCCGAACTTTCCCGTACTTATGTTATTTGCGCGTTTTTGCTTAGTTAGGGGTATTTTAGTAAGTTTATGTCTTTATTTGCTTATTCTAAGGATATTTAAGTAAGTTTATGTCTTTATTTGCTTATTCTAGGGGTATTTTAGTAATTTTATGTTTTTATTTGCTTATTTAAGTGGGCTAAAGCCCTAAATCCGAATTTCAACTATTGACTAATGAAAAGCAAACCCTTTGGTTGCCTCCTTCCTCTCTTCTCTCTAATGGTGCTTCTTCTCTTCCCTTATCTTCCTCTTCTAATTTCTTCTTGTGCCCCTCCAACTTCTTCAAGGTAATTATTTCCTTCTTTCTATTTTTCAGTTTTGGCTATTCCTTCTTCGATCAAAATCTTGAGAACCGATCTAAACCCTAAACCCCCAAATTCTCAAATCCCTAATCCGAGAAACTTCTTGGTTCTTCGGACTAGTGATCTTCATTGATCGATTGGGTGTGACCATGCAAGATCGGGAGGTCTCATCCCTCGCCGGATCCAACCTAAGTAATAATTGAATGCCATACTCCATGGTTGTGATGATGGCCCGCTCTATTGCATGTTTCCTTTATGATTTTCTCAATTATGATGATTACTACTAGAATTTTAGATCATTTATTCATTTTATTTCCGCTGTTTAATTATGTTCATGAGCATGCATCATAATTAGGGCTGTCCTGCATCATTTTTGGTCCATAGAGTAAAAGGCAGGCAACCATATGAAAAAATCCCAATTAATAATTATAAAGCATGTTTAGTGGCAAAAGGTTCTACACAAGTAGAAAGTGTTGATTATGAAATAACTCTCCCCAATGGCCAGATTTACAGTGATTTGCATGATTTTGGCTATTATATCATTCCTTGATTTAGAGTTATATTAGATGGATGTGACGACCGCTTTCTTAAATGAAAACTTATATGAAGACATTTATATGGAACAACCCATAGGAAAATTTATGAAGGGTTAGGCAAGCAAGGTCTATAAGCTTTTAAAGTCTGTCTACGGGTTGAAACAATCATCAAGCTCGTGGTACATGAGGTTCCACAAAGCGATTACTTCTTTCGGATCTTTAATGTGTGAAGAAGGCTATTATGTATATGTGAAGCAATCTGAAAGGTGCTTCCTAATATTATCTTTATATGTCAATGATATTTTATTAGCAAGTAATAATATAGGAATGTTGCTCTCGACTAAGGAATGGCTATCAGCCTATCATTGAATTTTGAAATGAAAGACTTTGGTGGGGTAAGCTTTATACCGGTAATGAAAATCACAAGAGATTTCTCGAAGAAATTTTTGGGCTTGTTGCAGGAATCTTATATTGAAAAGATCTTAAAACAATTTAGAATGCACAATTCCAAGCAAGTCGAAACTCCGATCAATAAATATTCCAAATTGAATAAAAGTACGAGTCCCCAATTTGACATCAAGAAGCAGTTTATGTCATCCATATCTCGGGTACGATAGGCAGCCTTATGTATGCCATGCTATGTACCAGGCCAGATATATGCTATGATGTAAGTCTTGTGAGCCAATAACAAAGTAATTCTGGACAAGCACATTGGCAAGCAATCAAGAGAATTTTTCACTATCTTTGAGGAATGAAAGACTGTTATCTTATCAAGGCGTTGAGTTAAGGGTGCAGGCTTATTCTAATGTATCTTGTGGAGATGATCAAGATGAAACTAAGTCTACTTCAAGTCATGTGTTCATGTTTAATGGAAGAGTTGTTTCATTGTGCAATAGGAAACAATCTTCAACTGCAACTTCGACTATGGAAGCTGAAAATATTGCATGTTGTGCAACAGTCCAAGAAGGTGTATGGATTATAAGATTTTTGAGATCATTGGGTGTTCCTGCTACTAAAGGTCCTCCCCTAATAAAGATGAACAACACATCGGCTATTGACTTTGCGATGGATCTAAAACAAAATAAGAAATCTAAGCACATTGAGGTTAAATGTCACTAAGTCAGAGAGTATGTGAGAGATGGGCAAGTTATACTCAAATATATTCCCACTAGAGAGATGTTAGCTGATCTCATGACAAAATCAATTACTAATTTACTAGAGATATATTTAAAATATATGTTAGGCATATGGGACTGATGAGAGTTTGATATCTTTTCCAAAAGTGGGATTTTTGTAATTTTACTCCAGCTTTTCAGTTGTATTCCCTACTAGTTGTGATGATAAATATCTTATTGTGCAATATTTGAAACTTGCACACGTGTGTTGAGATGTCCATGTACTCCCAAGAGTGGGTGATGTAAATTATTGATGTTTTGCATTCATAATCTGTTTTAAGAAATGAATCTTCTAAATGCTTCACACATTGATTAAATACATGCACTGTCAATTTTTTCTAAGCCTCGAGATTTTTCGTTGGCAGGCAGGTCTTCCCCATTCACATGGAAACTAACCACCACTGACATGCACGTAGAAGGCATTTTTAGGATGAGGAAGCATCCTGACTCCTGAGGTATAGCCGCCTTATGTAGCGATACGAATAATGAGGAAGCATGAGTTAGGGCATGACCTCCTCCAATCAAAGCTATATATGTATTATTGAATCCATGACATGCTGCACATGTTCATATGTATTTTTGCACGTCTTATTGCTTACTAGCCTGTTCCACCACACAATGGATAGCTTTAAATGACTGAGGATGAGACTTTGGGAGTTGAATGACATTCACAGTGGTAAGTGGTAATTGGTAACGGAGATAAATTTTGTTGAGCCAATACTCACGCGCTTTAGGCAAGACCTCTATTTGATGAGGTTAGGAGTTGTTAAGCCAGTATTCACGTATTTAGGAGGGACCTCTATTTAATGAGATTAGGAATTGTTGAGCTAGTACTCACGCATTTAGGCTGGACCTTATCACTTGATGATATCATAGCCTATATGGAACCAAGTTAGGAGTTGTTGAACTAGCAATTGAGCTCTTTAGGCGAGACCTCTATTTGATGAGGTTAGGAGTTACTCAGCCAATACTAATGCTCTTTAAGCGGGACTTGCATATTGCAAACCCAACATATGCCTACTAATGTCTACTTTGCGGCATGGGTGAATGAGCACACACTTGGAGTGTTCGATTGGACTCTACTCCAAGACCGATTTACCTATTGGTGCCTGATTCGATCAAATCAGTGCATTATGCGAGCAGGTTAGTCTCTTAGGTGACCCTTGTGCCCTCATCTATCCACCTTTGCGTATAAGAGGATGAGATTGAGTGTCGTGACTTTAGCGTACAATATGATGGTCATGATTGATTCGACCAAGGATATATTGCTAGGAAAGCGGCTTAGTTCATTATGAATTGCGTAGTTGTGGTAAAGACCAGTTGGCAGCGACACCAAATCCCTAGGACCATGATGACACACTTTGAAGCCTATCGTCACACCATTATTGAGTTTTGTGAAATGATGATGTGCAAACTATTTCATAAAATTATATGTAAATAATTTATTTTAAAAATAACTTCAAAGAGCATTTTCAAATGGATTTGTGATTTTGAACTCAAAAAGAGGATAAGTGCTTATGCTAGCAGAGCGATCCTAGATGAAGGATTGGCTCCATCCGGTATGTTCATGCAGATCTAGGGTAGGCATTAGAGAGCTTGGGAAGCTATATGCTGGTGTGGCGGTCATTTAGTGTACGACAACAGTGTATAGAGACACTATAATCCCAATTGGTCCCACTTCCCTAATTATTGCTTCTTATATGTGATCTTGATCAATCTTGTCAGAGAGGGCCCTATAGCAGTATGTTCCCCACTACAGGATTCTATGGGAGATGTTGGAAGGATACATATGAGACAAGTCTGATGCACATGTCTGGGACAGGCAATCCTTAAGTGGGCAGACCCCACATGTGGCAACAACACATCAACCCTCTATCCACCACCTCTCCCTTTTACTATTTAAATATAGGGAGAGGGAGGGGTACAGTGTGCATACAGCAACAGAGAGTGAAATTGTGGTTTTACCACTATAAGCGAAGCTTGAAGATATGTCTAATGTCCTAGAGAGGGGTAAATAGGACTTTTCAAATTTTATTTAAACTAATAAAATGCACTTATTTCTAAATACACAAGTAAAGAATTGTAAGTGATAACTGATAAGAAGTGCATAAACATAGTCTAATTTGTTAAACACATCATTCATGCATTTTGACAAACATGTTTGCTGCAGAAATTAAACAGAGTATAGTGTTCAGCCAAACATCACAAATAAGGAATTAAATCATTCATCACAATGCACACGATGTATAGTGGTTCAACTATGTGCCTACTCCACTCCCGGTTGACCCACTCTCTCCTAGAGTATGTCGGATTTCACTATTCAGATGGTTTTAAATGAGATTCACCATAAACCTTCACAACCTACACAAAGTCAACGTTTTTCATCCATCAATGGCCTACACAAGGTCTTATCAAGTCCCGCACAAGAACTTGAGAAGTCCTACACAAGGACAACAAAATGTACTCTCCTGTCAGAGGCTTACACAAGGACTTGTCAAGTTTGAAAATTCTAACTCTTAAACCCAATCCTATACAAGGAATGGTTTCCAGACACAATGGACTCTTAATACTTACGTAAAAGTGAGTGAGCCCCATTAAGCACTTTGATGAAGATCTTCTTAGATAATGAAGGATCTTCAGCTCCCTTGTACCGCAACTGGATAATGATGATTCGTTGAAGATGCCGAGGTTATTGAGTCAAGGGTTTGGTGAAATCCTAACTAGGTATTAATGGGTCTTTAAGAACTAGTTAAAGATCCTCATGGCTAAGCACTCAATGCTTGCTAGCATACAGATTTGCCAATTAAAGTGGTTGCTAGAGCATCAATGAATGCTGGAGTTCATTGTTCAATCCAAGTTTTGAATATTCCAATGATTGCCTTTAAGACAATAACTGAATGATGAACTCCATGAGGAAAGAGAGCTTGAGAAGATGGGTATTAACTCTCACAAAGCTATCTCAATAACTCACCAAATTGCTAAGAAATACCTCACACAAATATATAGAAAAGATTTCCAACGGTCAAAAAACGGACAAAAAACTGTCAAGTTTGATATAATTGAAAGGTCTTCGATGTCATCGAACCACCTTCAATGTCATCGCTAAAATCAACATAATATTCAAATTGTTGTTGCACAGTTTCTGTCGATGTCATCGAAGGCTGGCTCGATGCCATCGTAAAAATCCGATTTTCTGACCTAAGGTTGCTGGACAATTTGGGGTCCAATTTCAATGCCATCGAAAGTTGGTTTGATGTCATTGCAAAAATTAAAAATTTATATGATTTCTTACTGGACAGTTTGAACACATCTTCCATGTCATCAAAGCTAAGTTTGATGTCATCGAAGTTTAAGTTCGATGTCATCGATTTGACTTCGATGCCATTATAAAAATTTAGATTTTCCTCAGTTGCTTGTTGGACAAATGGTACTCTTTTTTAATGTCATCGAAGTTATGTTCGATGTCATCGAAGAGGTCTTCGATGTCATCAAATTGGCTTCAATGACATCAAACTGGCTTCGATGACATCATAAAAATCCAGTCTATACTTGATTTCTTACTGGACAATTGGACCTCTAAGCTCGATCCCATCGAGCTGCCTTCGATGTTATCGAAGGCAGTTCGATGGGACTTTGATGCCATCGAAAATGTCTGGTTTTAAAGATAATTCATTTACACAGACATCAACCCTTGGAACTTTTTAGCACTTTTAAATATAGGTTTTCATAAATGGTTTTGGCTGGGTATAGGGCTATGTTTGGAGGGTTTTGGTATAAGGTTTGATGAGGTCTTGTATCTTTCTTATCTTGTATTGATTCAGTTGTCTTCATTCGAGTCTTCAATCTTTGTTCTTCTTGGGGCTCACGTGACTCTAAACTCTTAATTCACGCTAATTGACAAACTAGGGCACTTTCAGAGATAATAGTGAAAGAAAGAGAGGGAAGAGGGAGCGAAGAGAGAGAGGAGCAATAGAAAGAGCAGAGAGAGGAGAGAGGAGTGAGAAAATAGTGTGTGCAGCAGTGAAGAGAATGAGAGAAAATGAGGCCCACTCCCATACTTGCTCGAGGTCACACGTATATTGACATATACCATTGTCACCCCCGAATTAGGCAAGTGAATTGGCTTGACTTCCCCTCGTGTGGTTGATTTGAGCGGGTAGTCGATTTCCATGTTTCGGCTCCCCAATTTGGTAGTGTAATTACTTCGCTTAATCCGTAATAATAATCTAAATATAATGTGCCACATTTTCCACCTGTGCCCTACAAGAAGACAAGAGGTAGGGCTTTTCTTAAGATGCCTTGGATGACGTATGTGAAGAAAATTATGAAGAATGTCAGGAAATGCCTTTTAAAGGGAACATGAATCTCAACCCAAAGCATGAGTATTGAGTGACACTCTTGCATTTGATGTTTTGAAAGACGATGATATGCATCGTCATGGCACAAAGAAGACTACCCTAAAGCTAACTCCAAATTGTTGAGAGAGTCTACGATGATGATGATAGGTGCATATGCATGGAGAACATGTTGGACAAAACCCTTATGCTCCATAGAAGTCATTATCATATATTGGATCATTAAATGTTCATACTTGATTATATCAATACCCTAACCGAAGGATTAAAGCAATACTTAGGGCCAAATTTAATACACTTTGATTTACCAACGAGTAGGCCAACATAGGCCACATACCCAACTTCTTTAGGTGGCATTAACCAAGGCCTATACAACAGAGCCCAAAGGATACCACCATGGGAGCCACTTGGATTATTGAAATTGGGGTGGGGGAGTTGTTGCACAATTGTGATTGTGGATTTTAGATCAATTTGATAGGTCGTGTCCTAGCTAAACCATTGAGTCGTGATTAATGGTTGCTTTAGATCAATATGTTTTCAGCATATCATGCATAGCCTCCACCAGCAATTTTGGTTTAACATTTAAATGGTAGACCAGAATAAGTTTTACAATCAGATTGACCAAAAGAAGAAAAGAAGTCAGACTTACCATTTTACTGGGGGCTTTGGAACTTGCCATGGTGGAGACTCGCCAATAGAGTTATTCCATATATGAAGAAAATAGTAAGTGGCAGTTCATTCAAGTCAAACTAAGTGGTGGTTCCAGTTACACAAACCCTAATTATATCAAGACAATTTCGAGAAATATGGCAGCCTAGTACTTTTTATCCTGAAAACATATTGGCAACAATTGACAATGGACTAAAATTACCAACACATACACGCGTGCACACCCACCCATCCACACATAGATGCAAGCACGTATGTCTATATTAATATGTGCTTGGTTAGCAATCAATGTTTTATTGATTATCATACCATCTCATGATGATTCAACAGTATGGATTGCACGTGGCAGGTTCCCTTGGTGGACAATGACATGACCAAGAAATGTGCGGTACAAACTTGTGGAGGGATCTTGATTGATCGATGCATGGTTTGGATTCCCTAGAGGGCCTTTGGACCACATCATGATGGACCAAGTTGGACATCTCACTCTTGCAAGAGTTTATTAATGTGAAGATTGCATCTTGTAAAGATTGGCCGAATCTTATATATTCCCGAAGGATCGCACATTGTCCCTTAAGTGTGTATGCCTCCTAAGCTTTTGAGAAAAAAGATAACCCTCTTTTCTTCTCGGACAAACAAAGAGAAAAGGATACAAAAATGTCTAGAGGGTGGGATGTGTAAGCCTAGGGAGACCATGAGGGTAGTTTCCACAGACTGACATCAAGATCCCTCTCTTAATAACTATAGCAAACAAGATCAAATCCAAAGAGGATGGGTGTCTTTAATTGATTAAAAGTTTATGTCATGATCCTATATAAACCATTTAGAAAATCCAGGGAGAAATCTTTTGTTATGCAAGTTCTCTTCACCCACAATTGAAGGTCAAGCTAACAGAAATCATTCCTTGGGAACTTTTAACACTGGGCTCCTGCAGGTACTTGTAACAACTGTGCAAGAATGCTTATTAGATTTGTTATCTTCTTGGACGGTAGATTCTTTCCATATTTCTTGACGAAATTTTTTCCATCTTTCTTGAAGGAATAGGTATTATTCACAACATGATGCATAGCATTTCAATCATAGAGTCACGACCTACCAAGGAGAATGTGACAATGGTCCAATGAGAAGAGCGTGACGATGGTCCACTAAAATGTTAGCATACCATACAACTTGAACAATAGATGTGAACAGAAGGCAGTGTTCATCCCCATATCTGAATCCCAACAGGAAATACCTTGGCAAGAAATAATCCAGAGAGAAATAAAATACAAATAATAATAATAATAATAACATTAGCCTGTTTATACTTGAAGGTGTGTGATGTAGTAACTTTTATTGGTGACAAATCATCCTATAGCTCTCTGAAGGATGACACAATTTGACCCTTGAGGACGCAAGTTCTTACCAATATACTGATCAAAGCCAATTTAAGGGTTCTATTCATGTCAAGAATTCCAGCAGCATCGCAAGCTTTTGGGTGTCAAACATGCAAAAAGGCAAAGAATAGAGGGACAACTACCTAAAACAGAAAGAAATTATAGACAGCCATGCCTATGTCTGCATTAAATCATAAAAGAAACACAAAAGATGGCTTATCAGAACTCTGAAGCATGAAAGAACCTTCTAGAAATGGTGTTTTTATGTAGAATAGCCAGGATTAGTATTACTTGGTAGTAACCTTTGAACGTTTGTAATTGGCATCAAAGTGACTTTCTTCAACTTCATAGACGATGGCATGGTTTGGGGAATGCGTGCCTATGTCATATAGTGATGGAAGCACAATCTAAGGGCGCGTTTGGATACATGAAATCCAAGGGAAAAGAAAGGAAATGGAGAATGTTTTCCATTGATGTGACACTTTGGGATGTTTGGATAACAAAAAAGAGAGAATTCCACAATAATCATTGTACTTTTCCCAAGTAGCACAAGAAAAATATGTGACCATTGTCTCGCAAATATGAGATTTTCACTTGCCACCCAAATAAGACCTCCAATGTTGGAACCCAAGAAAATAATGCTCACAGAAATAATGATATTTTTTCTCTTTCCATTTCCAATGCAATCCAAACATCCCCTATGGATTCTACCCATGAACTTCCATGGAAAGCTTTTAGGAGGTCATGATGCATGGAAGCATACAAAAAAAAAAAAAAAAAGGCATTGAAAAATGCCACAACAAGAAAGAAAGATCATGACAGTGGGAAAGGAGAGAGAGACAGGAATCATACCTCAGTTTCTTGTTGAGCTCGAACATTTTTTCAATAAAATCATCTCTGCATGGACATGGGGAACACAATTATTTTGCAAGTAGGATTTTGTTTTTTCCTATAGACTATCTTTGTAACTCATTGAAAAACAAATGATGGACATGCACACTCCAAACACAACTTTAGAGCTCCTCCGGATGGGGGTGACTCCCGAAATTTTCAGATTCTTTCTCCGAAAGGATTTATACCAAAAATGCAGTAATCTAGTTTATCAAAAATGTCTTGGGTGCAAGCAGAAACACAACAGAAAGGCACCATCTCAAGGTTTGTTTCATTTCTTCTCCCAATCCAAATGAAGCGGACAGGACTATCCAGTCTCAATCTGAATTGCCCCGCATGCAAACATGCCCTATTTTCTCATTAAAATAAAATATCAAAGGCTGTGTCTAGATGCACAAAGTGAACTGAATTATTCATTTCCTGTTTTATCAAGAGGAAATGGCAATATCATCAATAATGAGAAGACCGCCCCCCCATTGCCGTTATGTTTCATTCAAGCCTCACTTGAGAGTAGCATGCTTGCAATATGGAGCCCAGACTCTAAATGTGATTGATAAATAGATTACTTCACTGTATTAGAAAAATAATTTACAATTCAAATTGATAATGCATCCAAACACATCCAAAAGAAGTGTTTTATATTTCCTCTAAACCAGAAAAATAGAATTACAAACCATATTTCTAAAACAATACGAACTTGCTGATAACTACTACCACATTTATATCCAAAAGAAGCAGCAGTTATAATTATCCCAGAAGTGTGGGAATCTGTACCGTGAAAATCCCTCGTCATTCTTTGAGCGATTCCGCCAGATCAATCAATGTTACAGTCAAACAAGCCCACACATTCCACGAAAGAAAACAAGAGAATCAGATAAAGCGTGGAAAAAAAAACCCTAAATCTCTGCTGAGCAGGGAAAAGCCACAAACCTTAAGATGTCCTAAATCAGAACCAATCTTGGATATTTCTTCTTGCAGCAAACAAGTCCTGGCCTGGATCATTTCAAACGGAAGAGAGAGAAAGACAGAGGAAAATCAAAAGAAGCTGGCGAAGAAGAGCTTAGATGGACGACTGAAAAATCCACAAGGGATCGAGACCTCCTGTGCTTGAATTGAAGCTTCATTGAGAGACAATTCGACTTCCGAGCCCCTGAGATCATGCTCGGTCGTTTCCTTGCAGCGTTTGGCGTTTTCTAACACCGCATTGGCGGTGACTAGCTCAGTACGAAGCTCTGCAGAGCGTTTCCTGAGATCGGAAACCCTGCGTTCTGAAATCTCATGCAAGAGATTGGAAGGTAGAAAGTGAGTGAGAGAGTGAGAGAGAGAGAGAGAGAGGTTAGTGGAAATGAGCATACACATACCTCCATGGGACTTCTCGGTGGCGAAATCCCGAATTAGAGAGAGGAGTTGCTTTTGGGAATCTCCTCCCGCCATCGATGGGAAGGCTTGTGGCTCCTTCCCGCTCTCGCAACTGCAGTCGGCCAATTTGGGCAGAACAAATTAAAAATACTTTCAAAACCGAGAAATGCCGACAGCACTGTTAAGTATGTATAGTGCCACTACTTGCATTGGGATACTTAGTCCAATACAGAGATCTTGTCTGTTCATTACATCTAACGAACGTTTCATGGGCTACTGCAAAAATCTCAAACTAATCTAACAAATATTAACCATTTGATCAATGGCCCTAAATATGAACGGTCAAAATCATTTATATAAAATAGGTACGGTGATGCAGATTCGGGTGCGCCTCGATGTTTATCAGGTGCCGGATCAAGTTAGGACATAGTAAAAAATGAGACAACGCAGATGGGAAAAGATGGGTAGGTAAATGTTTGCTGTCCAAATTTCCTTGGAGAAATTTACCACTGTACGATTCATTTACGGTCCATTTACCCGCCTAAGCCCATCCCCTTTTTACCTGACCAGAATAAGCCCCGGCTGAACGGACGACTTGCCAAAAGTCAAAAATGCCCTGCTTTTTCCTTCAAGCGGATCAGCTGGTGCTCGAAGACAAGCGCTGCTCATCGATCTCTGAGTTGTACGAATGGTTCAAAAGAGATGAAAGTTACATAGCCCCACAGTTATGTATTTATTATATCCACAACGTTCATCCATATTTCGAGATCATTTCCAAGCATTATAAAAAGTAAAAATAAATAAATTTAAAAAAAAAAATCATATCCAAAGATCAACTGGACCACACCACAAAGAGCAGCGGAAAATTGATTTTCACCGTTGAAACTTTTGTGGGGCCCACCATAACATTTATTTTCCATGCAATCTATTCATAAGGTCACAAAGACCTAGATGAAGAAGAAAAACAAATTTCATAATGATCTAAAACTTCTATGACCCCTAAACGGGTTTCAACGGTAGACGTTCAACGTAGAAGGGTAATGTCGCATGCCACGGTTAGATCTATAGCTGCGGATTATAATAGTAGCCATAGATACCATAATCTGTAGCCATAGAAGACTGTCCGGAGTGGGTCACCGAACTAGCGGCCCCCACGCCAGTTGTTGGCCTGTTCGACGGGGCCACGCCCATCTGGTGGCCCTTATGGCTACGGATTGTAACCATAGCCATAGACGGACTGCCGTGACGACAGTCTGTGTATTTTTTTATTTTTTTTATTATTTTTTTACATGGAGAACTTTATTCTACCTAAAATTTCTCTAACACATATTTATATAAATATGTATATATAAGCATATAATAAAAAAAAAATCTCAGTTTTTTTCATTTCTTTCTTTATTCATTTAACAAGAATATCTTCTAAATCAAAATTAGTTACTCGATGTACCCTATATGATTTTGGGGTAGGAGAAACTACTTTAGCCAACCAACCTGGTTATTTTGCAAGATTCCATCAGGTTGATGGTCGAAAACCGATTTCATTCACTTCGCGGTCAATTTCAATCAGTTCGCGGTCAATTTCATTCATTTCATTTACTTTGTGATCAATTCCATGCATTTCACAGTCAATCCCGGCAATTCCCCTTCACTTCACGATCAATTCCATGCATTTCACGGTCAATTCCGTGCATTTCATGGTCAATTCCATGCATTTCATAGTCAATTCCCGCGATTCCCTTACACTTCACGGTCAATTCCATGCATTTCACGGTCAATTCCATTTACTTCACGGTCAATTCCCTTCATTACACAGTCAATTACATGCATTTCACGGTCAATTATGGCAACTCCCCTTCACTTCACGGTCAATTCCATGCATTTCATGGTCAATTCCCTTCACTTCACGGTCAATTCAATGCATTTCACAGTCAATTCCGGCGGTTTCCCTTCACCTCATGGTCAATTCCATGCATTTCACGGTCAATTCCCTTTACTTCATGGTCAATTCCCTTTACTTCACGGTTAATTCCCTTTCTTCACGGTCAATTCAATGCATTTCAATTCCATGCATTTCACGGTCAATTCCCTTTACTTCATGGTCAATTCCCTTTCTTCACGGTCAATTCAATGCATTTTACGGTAAATTCCCTTCATTTCACGGTCAATTCCATGCATTTCATGGTCAATTCCGGCGATTCTACTTCACTTCATGATCAATTTCATGCATTTCACGGTCAATTCCGGCGATTCCCCATCACTTCACGGTCAATTCCATGCATTTCATGGTCAATTCCCTTCATTTCATGGTCAATTCAATACATTTCAGGGTCAATTCCCTTCACTTCACGATCATTTACATGCATTTCACAGTCAATTCCGGCGATTCCCCTTCACTTCATGGTCTTCCATGCATTTCACTGTCAATTCCCTTCATTTCACGGTCAATTACATGCATTTCACGGTCAATTCTGGCAATGCTTTGAAAGAGAGAGAGAGAGAGAGAGATATTAGTGGAAATGAGCATATACATACCTCTTTGGGACTTCTCGGTGGTGAAATCCCAAATTAGAGAGAGGAGTTGCTTTTGGGAATCTCCTCCCGCCATTGATGGGAAGGCTTGTGGCTCCTTCCCGCTCTCGCAACTGCAGTCGACCAATTTGGGCAGAACAAATTAAAAAAACTTTCAAAAACGAGAAATGACGAAAACACTGTTAAGTATGTATAATGCTACTAGTTGCATTGGGATACTTAGTCCAATACAGAGATCTAGTCTGTTCATTACATCTAACGAACGTTTCATGGGCTACTGCAAAAATCTCAAACTAATCTAACAAATATTAACCATTTGATCAATGGCCCTAAATATGAACAGTCAAAATCATTTATATAAAATAGGTACGGTGATGCAGATTCGGGTGCGCCTCAATGCTTATCAGGAATCCATCCTATCCATCCATTTTGCCGGATCAAGTTAGGACATGGTAAAAAATGACACAACGCAGATGGGAAAAGATGGGTAGGTAAATGTTTGTTGTCCAAATCTCCTTGGAGAAATTTACCACTATACAACCCATTTACGTTCCATTTACCCGCTTAAGCCCACCCCTTTTTACCTGACCAGAATAAGCGCCAGCTGTACGGACGACTTGCCAAAGGTAAAAAATGCCCTAGCTTTTTACTTCAATCGGATCGGCAGGTGCTCGAAGACGAGCGTTGATGCTCATCGATCTCCGAGTCGTACGAACGGTTCAAAAGAGATGAAAGTTACATGGCCCCACAGTTATGTATTTATTATATCCACAACATTCATCCATATTTCGAGATCATTTCCGAGCATTATCAAAAAAAAAAAACATATCCAAAGATCAACTAGACCACACCATAGAGAGCAGCGGAAAATTGATTTTCACAGTTGGAACTTTTGTAGGGCCCACCATAACATTTATTTTCCATCCAATCTATTCATAAGGTCACAAAGACCTGGATGAAGAGGAAAAACAAATTTCATAATGATACAAAACTTCTGTGACCCCTAAACGGGTTTCAACGGTAGACGTTCAAAGCAGAATGGTAATGTCGTATGCTACAATTAGATCTATAGCTATGGATTATAATCGTAGCCATAGATACCATAATCCGTAGTCATATAAGACCGTCCAGGGTGGGCTCGCCGAATTAGCGGCCCCCACGCCAGTTGCTGGCCTGTCCGGCGGGGCCACCCCCATCTGATGGCCCTTATGGTTATGGATTGTAACCATAGCCATAGACGGACTGCCGTGACGACAGTCTGTGCATTTTTTTTTTATTTTTTTTACATGGAGAACTTTATTCTACCTACAATTTTCTCTAGCACATATTTTTATAAATAAGTATATATAAGCATATATAAAAAAATTCTCGCTTTTTTTCATTTCTTTCTTTATTCATTTAACAAGAATATCTTCTAAGCCAAAATTAGTTACTTGATGTACCTTATATGATTTTCGGGTAGGAGAAGCTATTTTACCCAACTAACCTGGTTATTTTCCAAGATTCCATTAGGTCGATGGTCGAAAACCCATTTCATTCACTTCGCGGTCAATTTCAATCAGTTCACGGTCAATTTCATTCATTTCATTTACTTTGTGATCAATTCCATGCATTTCATGGTCAATCCCAGCGATTATCCTTCACTTCACAGTCAATTCCATGCATTTCACTGACAATTCCCTTCACTTCACGGTAAATTTCATGCATTTCACGGTCAATTTTGTGCATTTCACGGACAATCCCTTCATTTCATGGTCAATTCCATGCATTTCATAGTCAATTCCGGCGATTCCCTTACACTTCACGGTCAATTCCATTTACTTCACGGTCAATTCCATTTACTTCACGGTCAATTCAATGCATTTCATGGTCAATTCCCTTCATTTCACGGTCAATTACATGCATTTCGCGGTCAATTATGGC
Source organism: Magnolia officinalis (assembly GCA_021015155.1). Classification (NCBI taxonomy): domain Eukaryota; kingdom Viridiplantae; phylum Streptophyta; class Magnoliopsida; order Magnoliales; family Magnoliaceae; genus Magnolia; species Magnolia officinalis. The sequence goes on along the minus strand of JAJHSJ010000011.1, from coordinate 28,895,176 downwards.
AATTCCCCTTCACTTCACAGTCAATTCCATACATTTCATGGTCAATTTCCTTCACTTCACGGTAAATTCAATGCATTTCACGGTCAATTCTGGCGGTTCCCCTTCACTTCACGGTCAATTCCATGCATTTCACGGTCAATTCCCTTTACTTACAGTCAATTCAATGCATTTTACAGTCAATTCCCTTCATTTCACGGTTAATTCCATGCATTTCACGGTCAATTCCGGCGATTCCCCTTCACTTCATGGTCAATTCCATGCATTTCATGGTCAATTTCGGCGATTCCCCTTTACTTCACGGTCAATTCCATGCATTTCACGGTCAATTCCCTTCACTTCACGGTCAATTCAATACATTTCAGGGTCAATTCCCTTCACTTCACGGTCATTTACATGCATTTCACGGTCAATTCCGGTGATTCGCCTTCACCCCACGGTCAATTCCCTTCATTTCACGGTCAATTACATGCATTTCACGGTCAATTTCGGTAATTCCCCTTCACTTCACGGTCAATTCCATGCATTTCACAGTCAATTCCCTTCACTTCACGGTCATTTCCATGCATTTCACGGTCAATTCCGGCGGTTCCCCTTCACTTTACGGTCAATTCCATGCATTTCACAGTCAATTCCCTTTACTTCACAGTCAATGCAATGCATTTTATGGTCAATTCCCTTCATTTCACGGTCAATTCCGTGCATTTCCTGGAATTGACCATGAAGTGAAGGGGAATCGCTAGAATTGACTGTGAAATGCATGGAATTGACCATGAAATGAAGGGAATTGACCATGAAGTGAAGGGAATTGACCGTAAAATGCATGGAAATGACCGTAAAATGAAACAGAATCACCGAAAATGACCATGAAATGCATGGAAATGACTGTGAAGTGAAGCGAATTGACCGTTAAATGCATGGAAATGACCGTGAAGTAAAGGGAATTGACCGTGAAATGCATGGAAATGACCGTTAAGTGAAACAGAATCGCCAAATCGACAATGAAATGCATGGAAATGACAGTGATGTGAAGCGAAGTGACCGTGAATTGCATGGAAATGACCTTGAAATGAAACGGATTTACCGTAAATGACCGTAAAATGCATGGAAATGACCGTGACGTGAAGCGAATTGACCGTGAAATGCATGGAAATGACCGTGAAATGAAGGGAATTTACCATGAAATGCATGGAAATGACTGTGAAATGAAACGGAATCGCCGGAAATGACTGTGAAATGAAACGAAGTCGCCGAAAATGACCATGAAATACATAAATGACCGTGAAGTGAAGCAAATTGACCGTGAAATGCATGGAAATGACCGTGAAGTGAAGCGAATTGACCGTGAAATGCATGAAAATGACCGTGAAATGAAACGAAATCACCGGAAATGATCGTGAAATGCATGGAAATGACCGTGAAGTTAAGCGAATTGACCGTGAAATGCATGGAAATGACCGTGAAGTGAAGGGAATTGACTGTGAAATGCATGGAAATGACCGTAAAATGATACGGAATCGCCAAAAATGACCGTGAAATGCATGGAAATGACCGTGAAGTGAAGCGAATTGACCGGGAAATGCATGAAAATGACCGTGAAGTGAAGGGAATTGACCGTGAAATGCATGCAAATGACCGTGAAATAAAATGAAATCACCGGAAATGACCATGAAATGCATGGAAATGATTGTGAAGTGAAGCGAATTGACCATGGAATATATGGAAATGACCGTGAAGTGAAGGGAATTAACAATAAAATGCAAGGAAATGACCGTGAAATGAAACGGAATTGCCAGAAATGACTGTGAAATGCATGGAAATGACTGTGAAGTGAAGCGAATTGACCATGAAATGCATGGAAATGACCGTGAAGTGAAGGAAATTGACCGTAAAATGCATGGAAATAACCGTGAAATAAAACAGAATCACCGGAAATGACCGTGAAATGCATGGAAATGACCGTAAAGTGAAGCGAATTGACAGTGAAATGAATGGAAATGACGGTGAAGTGAAGGGAATTGACCGTGAAGTGCATGGAAATGACCGTGAAATGAACCGAAATTGCTAGAAATGGCCATGAAATGCATGGAAATGACCGTGAAGTGAAGCGAATTGATGGTGAAATGCATGGAAATTACCGTGAAATAAAACAGAATCGCCGAAAATGATAGTGAAGGAGAATTCCCTATCATTTCACGGTCATTTGCATGCATTTCACGGTCAATTCCCTTCACTTCACGGTCATTTCCAAGCATTTCATGGTCAATTCCGGCGATTCCGTTTCATTTCACAGTCATTTCCATGCATTTCACGGTCAATTCCCCTCACTTCACGGTCATTTTCATGCATTTCATGATCAATTCGCTTCACTCCACGGTCATTTCCATGCTTTTCATGGTCATTTCCTGCAATTCCATTTCATTTCACTGTCAATTCCATGCATTTCAAGGTCAATTGCCTTCACTTAACCGTGATTTCCATTCTTTTCACAGTCAATTCGCTTCACTTCATGGTCATTTCCATGCATTTCACGGTCATTTCTGATGATTCTATTTTATTTCACGGTCATTTGCTTAAATTTCACGATCGATTCCCTTCACTTCACGGTCATTTTCATGTAGTTCATGGTCAATTCGCCTCACTTCATGGTCATTTTCATGCATTTCACGGTCAATTCCGGCGATTCTGTTACTTTTCACAGTCATTTTCATGCATTTCACGGTCAATTCCCTTCACTTCACAGTCATTTTCATGCATTTCGCGATCAGTTCGCTTCACTTCATGGTCATTTCCATGCATTTCACGGTCATTTCCCGCAATTCCGTTTCATTTCACGGTCAATTCCATGCATTTCACGGTCAATTCCCTTTACTTTATCGTCATTTCCATACATTTCACGGTCAATTCGCTTCGCTTCACGGTCATTTTCATGCATTTCACGGTCTTTTTCGGCGATTCCGTTTTATTTCACAGTCATTTCTATGCATTTCACGGTCATTTCCCTTCACTTCACGGTCATTTCCATGCATTTCATGGTCAATTCGCTTCACTTCACGGTCATTTCTATGCATTTCACGATCATTTCCGGCGATTTCATTCCATTTCATGGTCATTGCCATTCATTTCATGATCAATTCCTTGCACGTCACGATCATTTCTATGCATTTGACGGTCAATTCGCTTCGCTTCACGGTCATTTCCATGCATTTCACGGTCATTTTCGGTGATTCCGTTTCATTTCTCGGTCATTTTCAGCGATTCCATTTCATTTCACTATCAATTCCCTTCACTTCACGGTCATTTACATGCATTTCACGGTCATTTCTAGCAATTTCGTTTCATTTCATGGTCATTTCCATGCATTTCACGGTCAATTCCCTTCACTTCACGGTCATTTCCATGCATTTCACGGTCAATTCCGGCGATTCCGTTTCACTTCACGGTCATTTCCATGCATTTCACAGTCAATTACCTTCACTTCACGGTCATTTCCATGCATTTCACGGTCAATTCGCTTCACTTCACAGTCATTTCCATGCATTTCATGGTTATTTCCGGCGATTTCATTTCATTTCACGGTCATTTCCATGTATTTCACGGTCAATTCCCTTCACTTCATCATCATTTCCATGCATTTCATGGTCAATTCGCTTCACTTCACGGTCATTTCCATGCATTTCACGGTCATTTCCGTCGATTCCGTTTATTTGACGGTCATTTCCATGCATTTCACAGTCAATTCCTTTCACTTCACTGTCATTTTCATGCATTTCATAGTCAATTTTGGCCGTTCCCCTTCACTTCACAGTCAATTCCATGCATTTCACGATCAATTCCCTTTACTTCACGGTCAATTCAATGCATTTCACGGTCAATTCCCTTCATTTCACGGTCAATTCCATGCATTTCATGGTCAATTCCGCAGATTCCCCTTCACTTCACGGTCAATTCCCTTCACTTCACGGTCATTTCCATTCATTTCACGATGAATTCCCTTCATTTCATGGTCAATTCCATGCATTTCATGGTCAATTCCGACGATTCCCCTTCACTTCACGGTCAATTCCAATGCATGGAATTGACCGTGAAGTGAAGGGTAATCCCGGAATTGACCGTGAAATGCATGGAAATGAGCGTGAAGTGAAGGGAATTGACCGTGAAATGCATTGAATTGACCGTGAAGTGAAGGGCATTGCCCGTGAAATGCATGGAGTTGACCATGACGTGAAGGGGAATCGCCGGACTTGTCCATGAAATGCATGTAAATGATTGTGAAGTGAAGGGAATTGACTGTGAAATGTATTGAATTGACCGTGAAGTGAAGGGAATTGACCGTGAAGTAAAGGGGAATCGCCGGAATTGACCGTGAATTGCATGGAATTGACCGTGAAATGAAGGGAATTAACCGTGAAGTAAAGGGAATTGACCGTGAAATGCATGGAATTGACCGTGAAGTGAAGGGGAACCGCCGGAATTGACCGTGAAATGCATTGAATTGACCGTGAAGTGAAGGGAATTGACCCTGAAATGCATGGAATTGACCGTGAAGTGAAGGGGAATTACCAAAATTGACCGTGAAATGAAGGGAAGTGATCGTGAAATGCATTGAATTGACCGTGAAGTAAAGGGAATTGACTGTGAAATGCATGGAATTGACCGTGAAGTGTAGGGGAATCACCGGAATTGACTGTGAAATGCATGGAATTGACCGTGAAATGAAGGGAATTGTCCGTGAAATGCACAGAATTGACCGTGAAGTGAAGGGAATTGACCGTGAAATGCATGGAATTGACCGTGAAGTGAAGGGGAATTGCCGAGATTGACCGTGAAATGCATGGAATTGATCACGAAGTAAATGAAATGAATGAAATTGACCGCGAAATGATTGAAATGGACCCCGAAGTGAATGAAATGGATTTTTGACCATTGACCTAATCGAATCTTGAAAAATAACCCGGTTGGTTGGCTAAAGTAGCTTCTCCTACCCCAAAATCATATAGGGTACATCAAGTAACTAATTTTGGTTTAAAAAATATTCTTGTTAAATGAATAAAGAAAGAAATGAAAAAAAGAGAGAAAACTAATTTTATATGCTTATATATACATATTTATATAAATATGTGTTAGAGAAAACTGTAGGTAGAATAAAGTTCTCCATGTAATTTTTTGTTTTAAAAAAAATAAATGCACAGACTGTCGTCACGATAGTCTGTCTATGGCTACGGTTACAATCCGTAGCCATAGGGGCCACCAGATGGGCGTGGCCCTGCCAGATTGGCGTGTCCCCGCCGGACAGGCCAGCAACTGGTGTGGTTGTTGCTAGTTCGGCGAGCCCACCCCGGACAGTCTTCTATGGCTACGGATTATGGTATTTATTGCTACGGTTATAATCTGTAGCTATAGATCTAACCGTAGCATAAGACATTACCATTCTGCTTTGAACGTCTACCGTTGAAACCCGTTTGGGGGTCACAGAAGTTTTGGATCATTATGAAATTTGTTTTTCCTCTTCATCCAGGTCTTTGTGACCTTATGAATAGATTGGATGGAAAATAAATGTTATGGTGGGCCCTACAAAAGTTTCAATGGTGAAAATCAATTTTCTGCTGCTCTTTGTGGTGTGGTCCAGTTAATCTCTGGATATGATTTTTTATTTTTTTTTGATAATGCTTGGAAATGATCTCGAAATATGGATGAACGTTGTGAATATAATAAATACATAACTGTGGGGCCATGTAACTTTCATCTCTTTTGAACCGTTCGTATGACTCAGAGATCGATGAGCATCAGCGCTCGTCTTTGAGCAGCAACTGATCCGCTTGAAGGAAAAAAGCAGGGGCATTTTTGACCTTTGGCAAGTCGTCTGTACAACTGGGGCTTATTCTGGTGAGGTAAAAAGGGGTGGGCTTAAGTGGGTAAATGGGCCGTAAATGGGTCATACAGTGGTAAATTTCTCAATCTCCTTGGGTCTACTGTGATGCTTATGCTTATTAGTATGAGCTGAAAACATTTAAAAAATAATCATAAGCCTGATTCAAAACTTTTATAGACCACGAATGTTTCAACTGTGGAAGTCCAATCCTCTATTGTGCAGCCCACTTGAGTTTTTGATTTGCTTCATTTTTTGACCCATGTCTTAAAATGATCCTGTAGAATAAATGAATGGAGTGTATTTTTCATAAATATCACATTGTACCCATCTAGCTTCTCATGTTAGGAAGTTCATGCAAAAGGCTATTCACAGGAAATACACGTCCTTGGTGAGACGTAAATGCCCTGCTAAAGCATTTGGCAGGAACTTCCAAAGACGGGAAACACAGTGGTGGGCACCCTTACGTTTGTAAGGAATCATTCATCTATTTTAACAGATTAATTTAGGACATGGGACAAAAAATGACACAAATCTAAAAGTCAAGTGGATTGCATTGCAGATGATTGAACTTCCACCATTGATTGCCTATGATCCCAAAGAACTACCTTTATCAGGTAACTATAGTCATCCCATCCATGGAAAAGAGTGACCCTGGAAAATAAGGCCAAATTAAAGATGAAATGATCCGATGAGCTTGATTTTTGCATATGGCTCCTGAAATGTTTTTGAACTAAGTGCATAGCTCATATCAATCAATTAGACCATATCCAATTGAACCAATGCAATTAGTAGCATTATAAAGTGTAATAAGAGTACGGGTGCATCTCTCTCTATCTCTTTTGGCCTTGAAGGGTAAAAGAAAAGGGAAACAGAAATGCTCTCATTCTGTCTGAGCACTATAGCGTATCCCAATTGTGTTGGGATACTTAGTCCATCCAACCCATTGATCGAGGCTGCTCGTTCAGTTCAACTCCTTTCATGGGTTATTATGCAAACATCATAGTGATATGACAAAAATGAAACATTTGATCAATGGTATTTGTTGATGCCGAAATCTAGTCGATCCTGCATCACCTCCTGTTAGCTGGATTACCTGCGATTTATTAGAAAACAAGTGAAGACATTGAGGGCACCGGTTAAGGTTGGGACCCTCTGATGCCTATGTCAGGTAGTTTCGCATGAGAAGTAGAAGGATCGGGATATTTGTTGTGTGTCTTTACTCATGGCGGCAGGTCTATTTTGGGGGCGGTGGCGTATATGGCAATGCCTCTTGAATGGTGATCATGTATTACGGAAGAGATCTTCTTCCAAACATGTCGTCGTTGACTTCTTGAGATCCTCAGCGAATATCTTGGAGGATAATACTATCTTAATATATTGTAAGTGTATTTGTATTCCGATGTGGTAGTCAATATCTGAGGCCGACCTTCGGGGCCAAGGTTAGTAGCCGAGGCCAAGGTTAGAGTGATTTTTCGGCCCTCAAGCAATCCATAGTTTTCGAGTCTGCACATTTGGTTAGTCTATTTTTACTCATAACAGTATTTAATATAAACGGTTAAGATAACTTATACAAGATATAGTCAATAATTTAATCCATCTATTTGTTGCCCATTATTCCAAAGAATATTTTTGTTTAACAACTGGAACCATCTCATCATGGCTTTAAAAATAGATGGTTGTAGAAATAAAGCCAAATCAAAGATGAATTGGATCATCTGAGATAAATATGACTCATGACTGATAGCCTATGATATGTATCCTGGACTTAATGGACAGATCAGATGGATTAATTGAAATGTCCAAGTGACTTGATACTAACAAGAGCACTATAACCTATAGTGCTCTAGACATTTCTCCTTTTAAAATATTTGTAGGGTCAATGTTTGAAAACTGAATGAGTCAACTAGGGATTCACCTGACTCAGATAGGCCAAAAGGAGCTAGCTAATCCATGTTATTGATCATCCCTATACAAAAACTCTTCAATTTGTTGTTGCCAATTCAATCAAACAAGGTCGCACGTGTAAGTGAGGGTATAAATCAATTGTTCGCGTGAAGCTAAGATGCACAGGCATGCCATAATTTACTCAACTCAAAAGTTTTGATTAAATGGTCGGTGTCCCCCGCATGGAGATGGACAGATTGGAGACTGAAGTGGGATCCAGTTATTATCTCAACCAACGGTTTGCGCTCCATTTAGGCGATTTATGAAAAGGGTAGGGCTTAACCCTTTTGAATGAGTTCTTTTTGCCTTGTGACAATAGACGTGAGTCTACAACCTTAAGGACTTTTTCTTTCACTGGTCTTCAGGTTTATATCCCTCTTAAATGAATAAGAATATACAGATGAATGAAATTAATCTAAACAATGTCGACTTTTATTGATATTCAAAATATATGGTCAATTATAATTGACAATGTAATTATCAACCAGAGAACTAAATGAAAATAAAACAAAGATAAATACCCAATTAGTCTATTAAAATAGATTATTGAGGTAAGTGAGTGATCAATGGGATATGACCAGATTGGTATAATTAACCAAATCGGAACTCAGTCGAACATGATCCTACAACTTAAGGTTGAGGATATTTACTCCTACTCCTACTCCTATAGTATTGTAGCGGGAGCTGCTATGCAGTAGCTATTTATGCTAAGTAGATAGATATATTTAGTGTGGGGCCTTGATCTATTCTTCACGTATTGTTTATATAGGCTTCTAAGAGACGGTGGCCTTTCGTAGTCTTCAACATTGTGAAGGACTTAGACAATCAGTAACGGAAATCTCCTTATTTCTTCTACGTTAGCATAGCCTACCTTGTATGGCCACGTGTACCAGAAAGATATACTCTCACGTGTGTTGGTCGGAGTCCTCATGTCTCTAGACTCTCACATTGGAAGGTTGTTGGAGTCCTTACGTCATTTGGCTTTGGCATCCGTAGAGAGTGCTTTTGGCATGACTTTAGCATTTAATGCTAGACAGAAATATGTTTTGATAAGATTTTGGCATTTAATGTTGAGAGGGAGACTTGCTCTAATGAGAATCTTGCTTTTAGCAGAGAGTACTCTTGATAAAATTCTAGCATCCTCTCTCATGTGCACGTTTGTAACTCTTCCTTTTGAAGTTGATCTACATCACACATGACATGGTTGTCACATGCCATCTTATGAATCACTTGATCTAGTCATGCCATGTAAACAATAATAAAGGGCGTGAGTAAAATTTCATCCATCATTTAGTTCATAGTGTAGACATTTGGCGGCATCTCATTGGCCAGAGCGGAGAGCCAAGTATGGGTGTAAACAAACTTAAGTCTCAATCCACCAAGTTATAAAAACTTGGACTGAATTGTTTTAGGGAAAATGTTAAATCAAGTAGTACAATAATAAATTTTTACTATTTTTCTTTACTTTTAATTAATGATATTTTAAGTTTTACTTTTTAAAAGCAATTCTATATTAATTAATATATTTGATTAGATTTTAATCTTTTTTACTTTCAAATTAATATTTTACTCCTCCCTAATCACATTTTCTCCCTTTTTCAATAAACCCACAACACAATTGTTTTACTCAGACAATTCACAGCCATTGGACCTAATTACGTTTTCTTCCTTCTTTTTCAACAAACTCATTGGGAGAAAAATTGATGAAAAATTAGGTCGACTTATGGAATGGACCAACTCTATAAATCAGCATAGACCCAATGGGATTTGAGCCTTAAGGGGCATCTACTGTCAAAGATAGGTCGACCTTCAAGGAGGTCGATGCAACTGTAAGGACACTCAAAGAGGATGCAACTGTAAGTCCACTCAAATGGCCGATTGCCGACCTAACCTATAGGTCAGCTATAGGTTGGTCATAGATCGACCAAAGCTCAGTCATAGCTCGGCCATAGCTCGACTATAGCTCGGTATAACCTCTAACACAAGGTAAATGCCAATCTGACAGAAAGCTCAATATTGCTTGCGCCTACTATATCTGACACCTCTACCACCCAACCTTTTCCCGTACCAACAATCTAAGAATCTCTCCAACGGCCCAAAGATCTTCGGGGGATCAAATCAGATCCCGAGAACCTCAGATGACGATAATCTCAAGAGGATCCTGGACAAATCCGGATACCTGTGCGGAATGGTCTCGGGCATATCAGGAGAAGACTCCTTACGACATGGTCTTCCTCATCTTTTACCCCATGTCATAACATAGTGGGACAAAGACGGTGCACAGAGTGGATTGCTTACCAAATATCATAGTGGATCCCACTCAATACCACAGCAAGTCACGTAACTCTGTTACGTGATTTCAATACCGTTTAAACCATTGAGGTATGTCCACTTATCACATGTGTTGTGACCCACTCGGGGCACGGATCTGCTCCATCTTTTGGCCAATGGCCCAACACGATCATCTCGTGCTAATGAAGGGATCAAATCTTCCAAAATACTAGCACAAGTGGACCCCACCAAATAACGTAAAGATTTGGAATCCCGGATCCAGTGGGATTTCTCACCGTGCATGCAATTGGACAACGTCCGTTAGGGATTGCTGTGGTCCACCCCTGTGATTGGTCAGCATGATCCGGACCGTCCATCTTGTAGGCCATCCAAAATCGTCCAAAGGGACATTATCTTTTTAGAAAGGAAGAAAGCTAGGAGATTTGCATCTTTTGAGTTTTCAAGCAAGTTTCATGTGAGTTATGAAAGGAGTGCGGAAAGTGCCTACGCACGTTCTCCACTCTAATCGACTCCAAGCTCTTATAAAAGAGAGAAAACACGGAGCACAAAAGTAGCCATCTGGACGTGGGTAGCCGTGGAGGCATTTGGTGAGAGGAAGAAACAAGAGAGAAGGCGTGGAGCGTGGGCCAGTTAAACGAGTTTTTTTTTTCTTCTTTTTACTTAGTTTATTTTATTAAGAGATTTTAGCCACTCATGTCTATGATCGGCTAAACCTCTTAGCTAGGGCTAAGAGGTGAATCTTGTAGCGTGATGGGTTGTGCCTATGACTTGGATTCATGTTTTAATTGAACTTTCTTTTGATTCTAGTTTGATTAATAGGATTGCTTTGAGTTTTTAATGGTTTATTGTGACTTAAATTACAATAGATCTGCGATGGCTTTGAGTATTTCCTTTTCCTTATTATGATTATGACGTCAGGAAGCCCTGTTGTTCACCATCGTCTCCTGGACATGGTTGGATGACAGAACCCTTCCTAACCTTCATATAACTTTTTGATTGGTTATAGATTAGTTTAATTCTGTTGTTTAGTTTGTCTCATGGGCATGGTTTGGTGATGGAATCCATTCTAATTCTTATACCACTCATCTCTTGAAAACTAGATCAAAGGAAGTTCAGTTTTGATTTTCATGTTTACATCTTCCAATTGGATGAAGATGGGACTCTAAGTCCACTTGAGTTCTTGAATTAAGCATACAGATCTCCCTGATCTCTACAAGTGGATCCTCTGAATCCCTGGTTCCGTACCTTTGAATTCTCTAAATTTTAAATTAATATTTCACCATTATTCCCTCAATTTCATTCTATTTAGATTTCATCTTAGTCTAGTTCTAGCCCTAGCTAGTTAGTTTCAGATTACGTACATGTTTCAGTCCCTGTGGATTCAACCTTGGTCTTACTGAGATTATTACTACATCACAACCCTATACTTGGGGTGTGAACAAGTTTTTGGCGCCGTTGCTGGGGGACTGACGATTGCGTTTTTCTGAAATTAACTGGTTTTAGAATTAGGTTAAGATTAGAATTTTTCTATTTTTCTATTTTTGGAATTTTTAAAATTTATTCTAAGATTTTCTTTTAATTTTAGAAACTAACATTACTTTCTATTTTTAGGATTTAGAAACTTTCCTTTTTAGGAACTAGTTTATTTTTAGAAACTTTTTTATTTTGGGTTTAGATTTTCTATTTTAGAAACTTCTAGGTCTTCTTTTTAGAAACTAACTCATATTTCTAATTTTTTTTTAGAACTTTCCGACTTTACGATTTCTATTTTTAGAAACTAATTTCTTTTGTTTTCTTATGCAGGACCTTAACATAGAACTCCAATCTAGTAACTTCCTTCTAGCTTCTCCTCTCCTTACTTTCTATACTGCTGTAGGATCTTTTCTTTTATTTTTCTTAGGATTAGATTTAGAGTTAGGGTTTTCATCATGGAAGAGTGGGTACGTCAATATGCTGAGATGGATAAGAGATATTGGGGAGGGATGTATAATGATTACGATGTAATTCAACCTATATCCCAAGATTTTTCTGAAACCATCATCAAGAACCGACTGGAATATTATGCTCCATCGGTTTATAAGTCCTTACGCGATCATAATTATGGGAATGAGGATTATTATCAACCATCATATTCTCCCACATATGATCCGTATGACTATAACCAGTGAAAATATCAAAATTGTGAAGATGAACCAACAATATGTTATAATGATTATTCTATTGGATACCCCACCTTTGAGATCCAACCAGAAAGAATCCAAGAGTATTCATTTCAGTGTAACATGGCCTGTCTTACGGAAATTAGAAAAAAGTTGGAAGCACTTAATTCGCACCTTGATGAGAAAGAGGAGGCTCGTTCACCTCAACCACAACCCAATCCAGAAATACAATGCGAGGAAAGTGATTTTAACTCGCTCTTGAAGAACTCTGGAATTTTGAATGAAAAGTTGGATTATGTTAATGAGCAGATGGTTCAATTTCTCGAAGAGTCGATCTCGATGACGGTTCAAAAGAATGATCAAGAGACGTGGGTGTCTTTCAAATATAATGATAGTGACAAACTTCACTCACATGACACACCTGATTTCAATGATAAGGTAGAGGTTAGTTTATTCGAACCTCAACCTAATTTAGGAATAGAGTGTGAGTAAAGCGATCCCATCCCAAGTGTGCACTACACTGAATTAGAAGATGATGAGTATTGGGATGATGATCATGAATGTGCAGCCCAAATTCTCCTAGAATCAATCTCAAGTATGGTCCAGGTCAGTGATTAAGAAGTACATGAAGTGATTGGTCATAAGTATCTACTTCACTCATCTAACATGCCTGATTTAAATGTGGAGGATGAGCCCCTTACAACCGACTCTTCTAACTCTTGTGAGACATGTTTGGACCACTCTCCTGAATTGCATGACGATATGATTTGGGAGAAGGACGAGTTGCTCGATACAACTCTAGAATTTGGAACCACCCAGTTGAAGCCATCATCTGAGTTGTACACGTTTGACGATTCAATGCCTCGACTGAGTAGTTTCAATGAACAAAGTGTTCACATCAATGCTTCCCTTGTTGATTTTCAATCTGTCTGTGCAGGGTAAGAGCAAGAGAGCATGTGTCCATCCATTTTCAGAGACGATGGAATCCTTGGGCAGATCATCACGAGCTTCAATATGGAAAATAAGTTACTCTCAGCTGAATTTCCCAACTCTTCGGATGATTGCCTGACACACTTTGCAGATTCAAACAATCCCATGATAAAAGATATAGTGAATGCCTTACAAGACAATATCTCGGTAGTTGTTACGGACTGAGAAAACCCTTATTCTGAAGCCCCTCCTTTCCCAGATCTTGAATGTTTACTATTAAAGGAGGTGGAGCTAACAATGGAACTGAAGTCTGGAACTTCAGAATGTGTTGAGACTACATCACTTCCTGAAAATTTTTCTAAATTTTATCTTCATGTAGTCTCTGATTCACCATGGGATACTAACTTTGAAACTTTTTCTAACACAGGTGAATCATATATACTTTGGATACCTCAGGCGAATCAACAACAAAATTTTGATGAGGTCCATAAATTTCTCTAGACATTCGTGCTCCAGGGTATCCAAGTCTATTGCAAAAAGGGCTTTTGGATGATCTTGTTAAGAAACTTACTGAGAAATTTATCCAGATATTGGCCGGAAGAGGAACCTTGCGGCTTAACTGAGTAGCTTTTCCCCTACTTTCATAGGACTATGGTAGTTTGCTTTATGCCGTTCTAGGATAGTCAGTTTTATACCGTTAGGTTAGTTTGCTTTCTAAGTTATTTTAGGATAGGTTGCTTTCCTTGGTTTCACTCTTGTGCTGACCCGCTCTCACGCTGATATCTCTTTGGAAAGACCGTTCAATTTCCTCGTCAGGTACTATTTTTCCATCACTTCTCTTTTACTTTCGTTGTCCCATGTGCATTGCATGCTTATGTCTTTTACATTGAGGACAATGTAGATTTCAGGTTGGGGATGGGAGATTAGGTCACCTAATCAGTACTTTCTTGGTCTTGAACAAAAATTGTGGAAATTTTTTTAAATTTTTTCTGGAAATTCTTATGATTTTGACGGCCATCTTTGATTTAAAATTATAAGATACGTAATGTTGGTAATTTATGACTTTTGGATTCAGCCATCTGTTAGATTTCATAGTTAAGTTCGAATTGTTAATTCACGATTAGAAGTTTTAAACGTTGATTGAGTCATGATTTCACATGTCACACCTGGCCTACATGTTAAAGCTTCAGTTCCATATTGAATTGTTAACTTGGTAGTCATTAGACATGGAAGGAGCCAACTTGGGGAATTTTTCCATCATGTTCATTGAAAAAAAACAAGAATGAATACCCAGCAAAAAAACAATTGTCTTCAAAAAGGTTTGCGCGAATGGTCTTCATCATGGGTTTGCTCCCCATAGGTGGGGGTTCAATTCTCCTCCTTCACTTTACCTTTAAAGGATTGACATAGCATGAAAGCTATCGATGGAAAAATCAAAAGCTAGAAGAACGAAAAGTTGAACTGTAAGGCAAGTTTTGGTTTAGGTTATGGTTATCCTGAATGATCTGGTGATTATCTATGTTATCGTGAAAATAAAGAATTGAGTTTTTAATTGTGATAAGTTTAGGTTTCACTATACACCCATGGAACTCGATGTTTAAGATTGTTCTAATTGATGGATTAATACTTTGATCTTGACTATGAAGTTTACCGTGCGTTTAAGTCCAGGAGAAAGTAATGCCCAACATTCATAAATTTTAGAACTCTAGTATCTGGATTGTTTTTCAAAATTCATTAGAGTTTATAGAAATTATTCTGTAGTTCTCAACTTATTTTTCGCATACTTTGCTCGGGACTAGCAAAATGCTGGTTGGGGATTGTGTTAAGGGTCAAATATTGAATATTAGACCCCAGTTATTACCTGATTTTACGAACATGATAATGCTTAACGTCCTATTTTAATCGTATTTTTATTGTAAGGTGAATTTAAAGAGCTTGGACTGAAAAGGGTATTAAAAGTATGGATTTAACATTCTAAAATCACCAAGACAAAGGATGGACTCCAGGGGACCAAGATCGAAGAATTTACATGCCAAAGATCAGAGAAGATCAAGTGATTGGGTTTAAACGGGCCTGAAAGGCATCAAGAATGCATGATCACAGGGTTCCCACCATCCGTTCGGCTTGAAACTTTATATCTGGCCTAAAGACCATAAATTAACCGTACACGTCAAAATTGAGCCCTTGGATCAGTGTATAAGTGACCCGATGGGTAAAATTATACAATAACCATTAAGAAAGCATCTTGGATATCTTTGGGAGATCAGGACCCAAACTAAACCGATGGAAAGAACATGAAAAACGATAGATATCCGTCAAATTTCAAGGCGTTTGGACAGTGTACTCTAACATAGTTGATGTCGGAAGGTGATTGAGGAATTGATGACAATTTTGTAAATAAAACTATCACCATGCATGACACTGTTCAACCAATACCAGATTTAACAGTGAGTGTCAATTTCCACTTATGGTGCGGCCCACCTGATTTATGAAACTTCCTCATCTTTTACCCCATGTCATAACATAGTGGGACAAAGACAGTGAATGAAGTAGATTGCTTACCAAATATTACAGTGGACCACACTCAATACTACATCAAGTCACGTAACTTTGTTACGTGATTTCAATATCGTTTAAACCATTGAGGTACATCCACTTATTACATGTGTTGTGACCCACTCGGGGCACGGATCTGCCCTATCTTTTGGCCAATGGCCCAACATGATCTTCTCGCGCTAACGAAGGGATCAGATCTTTCAAAATACCATCACAAGTGGACCCCACCAAATAACACAAAGATTTGGAATCCTGGATCCAGTGGGATTTCTCATTGTGCACGCAACCGGACAGTGTCCGTTGGGGATTGCTGTGGTCCACCCCCGTGATCGGTTAGCATGATCCGGACCATCCATCTTGTAGGCCATCTAAAACCATCCAAAGGGACGTTATCTTTTTGGAAAGGAAGAAAGCTAGGAGATTTTCATCTTTTGAGTTTTCAAGCAAGTTTCATGCGAATTGCGAAAGGAGTGCGGAAAGAGCCTACGCACGTTCTCCACTCCAACCGACTCCAAGCTCTTATAAAAGAGAGAGAACGTGGAGCAGAAAAGCAGCCATCTGGACGTGGGCAGCCGTGGAGGCATTTTGTGAGAGGAAGAAACAAGAGAGAAGGCGTGGAGCGTGGGCCGGTTAAACGAGTTTTTCTTCTTCTTTTTACTTAGTTTATTTTATTAAGAGATTTTAGCCACTCATGTCTATGATCGACTAAACCTCTTAGCTAGGGCTAAGAGGTGAAGCTTGTAGCGTGATGGGTTGTGCCTATGGCTTGGATTTATGTTTTAATTGAACTATCTTTTGATTCTAGTTTGATTAATAGGATTGCTTTCAGTTTTTAATGGTTTATTGTGTCTTAAATTACAATAGATCTGTGATGGCTTTGAGTATTTCCTTTTCCTTATTATGATTATGACGTCAGGAAGCCCTGTTGTTCACCATCGTCTCCTGGACATGGTTGGATGAGGGAACCCTTCCTAACCTTCATACATCTTTCTGATTGGTTATAGATTGGTTTAATTCTGTTGTTTACTTTGTGTCATGGGCATGGTTTGGTGATGGAGTCCATTCTAATTCTTATACCTCTCATCTCTTGAAAACTAGATCAAAGGAAGTTCAGATTTAATTTTCACGGTTACATCTTCCAACTGGATGAAGATGGGACTCTAAGTCCAGTTGAGTTCTTGAATTAAGCATACAGATCTCCCTGATCTCTACAAGTGTATCCTCTGAATCCCTGGTTCCCTACCTTTGAATTCTCTAAATTTTAGATTAATATTTCACCATTATTCCCTCAATTTCATTCTATTTAGATTTCATCTTAGTCTAGTTCTAGCCCTAGTTAGTTTCATATTACGTACAGGTTTCAGTCCCTGTGGATTCGACCTTAGTCTTACCGAGATTATTACTACATCACAACCCTATACTTGGGGTGTGAACATCCTTTGGGCTTATCGAACTACCGGTCGAACAGCCACTAGGGAGACATCCTTTTCCTTAGCATATGGAGCAGAGGCGGTCACTCCTATAGAGATCGGACTACTAATAACTTGGACGGAGACATTCGATAAACAAATGAATACCAAGCTAATGGCGTTGAATCTCGACCTTCTCAAAGAAAAGAGAGAGCAAGCTCGGATCCGAACCACTATCTGTTAGCAACAAGTGACGCGTTTTTACATTGTCAGGGTAAAAGTTAGAAGATTCTGAGCTAGCTACTTAGTCCTTCGAAGAATCTTCCAAAATACCAAGGAACTAGGATTGGAAACTTTATGCCCGAACTGGGAAGGACCCTACATAGTAATAAGTACAAGCCGACCGGGATCATATCAACTAAAAGATTTGGATGGTCAACTCTTACCACATCCCTGGAATGTTGAACATCTCAAGATCTATCGCCCTTAACAGATTGATGCGCATGTTTATTGTATATTGATCAGTCTCAAGATAAGGCTAATAAAGATCTATTACAACATGAGTCCTATTAGGTCAACTATGTCCACCGGATCCGACCAAAGTCCGACCAAGATCTGACCAACGTCCGACCTACATGATTCAACCCAAATCCAATCCATCTAGTGGATTCGACTCATCTATTGGGTGCAATCTACTTAACTTGGAAAAATCTACTATAGAAGACATTGTTTAAAAAATGAGCAACTTTCATTGATAAAGCCCCGAAGTGCACATTTACATCGTTTTACATTCAAAAAGAAAGAGAATAAGGGAAAGGTATTATAAATGGAAGTTGGTCTTCAAGCTTCATGGGGTTGCTCGGGAGATACTTCATCGCCTGAAGCGTCGGAGCCTAACTCGGATTCGTCGAAGCCGTAGAGATCTAACTCTGGAAAGGCCTCCTTCATGGTCTCGACTCACTTTGCATAACCTCGATGATATAGAGCATTTTTGTCCTCTACGTATGCTTGGGAGGACTGATATTCCTTAACAACATCCTCCCGAGCTTGGGCGATGGTAGCTCGAGCTCCTACCTTAAGTTTCTGGAGCTTCACCTCAGCCTCCCCGAGCTTTGTCCCGGATTCCTTGAGCTTCGCCCCAGCTTCCTCGAGCTTCACCCCCAACTCGGTCTCCCACTGGACCGACTTTGCAGAAGCCTCTTCAAGGAGCTTCTTCGTAGCCGCCAGCTCAACCTCTGTAGAAGAAGCGCGAGCTTGGGACTGGGCGAGCCTCTGATTGGCCTCGCTTATTTGCCCCTGCAGCTGCGTAATCTCACTACGCACCTTTAGCATGCACAAGGCGAGCTGCTAAGATAAAGAAAAATTAACTGAAGCTGAACAATTGAAGAGAAAGATGAACTACTTATGGAGATGTGCTTACCCCAAGGAGGCTTGTCATCGCAAATGCGAGGGCCGAGTCCGCAGAAGAGTTGAACAAATTGAGGAATTCCGCCTTGGGCGCATGTCGATATGCCCAAGGAAGAATCTCCTCAATAGCTCAGCGGAGGCCTCGACCTTCCTCCCCTGAACTCTTGGAAGACAAGCCGAAGGACCATCGACCTCTTCCGCCCCTGCGGAACGAGCTTCCACAGGAAGCTTGGAAACTCCCTGCGCCTTAGCCGAGGAGGCCCCATCCCGAACGGTCATCCCGACCGTTGCAGTAGCAACATCAAGGGCGGGCTCCGCCTCCACTTCCTCTCCTTCAAACTCCATCACCACGGGGAAAGAAGGACCGACCTTCCCCTTGCTCTTAGAGGAGGTCTTTTGCCTCTTCCTTTTTGGCACCATTATCTCTTACAGGGAAGGCACCTGGAGCTTGTATGCGGGCCCTAGCAGAGGATGAGCTTCAGGCATTTCTGCATCAAAACATGAAGAAACTCAAATTATGGAAATCCATGAAAATTTTTAAGTCCTAAAGCTCGGCTAGAGTTCTTACCAAAGTTCTTATCGGTGAGAGTGAGGTTTAAACCCGACTTAAGAAGTAGCTTGGGTAGGAGAAGTACCCTCAAAGATCTTTCCTCCTCCTTTAGTGCTTTCGCCCCTCTGATCCGAGCAAGGGATCCGTTGTCCAGCAGGGGAGCATGATTAGGGATAACTGTGATATAAGACATGTGCAAACAAGTTAAGAGAATTCGACAATCGACCAACTAAGAGCGAGCTAGAGAATAACCACATCCGAAGTATACTGACCTAGTTCGTGGAATGCTATGGGGACCAAGTGTTGATCTAAGACTAGGTCGACCACTTCCCAACATTCAGAATCCCAGAACCACTTATCCCTCCAATTTTTATTGGACAATGGAGGGTTGATAATGAGGCTCCCTCCAGTCCCCCGCTAAGCGGAGAGATAATACCAGCCATGGTGAAACTTGTTCGGCTTTAGCTGGTATAGATGGAGGAACTCCTCGACGGTAAGTTCGGGCTGCTCTAGCTCAGACCATAAGACTATGCAGCCGATCAAAGCCCTCCATCCATTGGGGATCATCTGCCCCAGGCCAAGTTCAGGCGAGCAAGTACCCGCCTTACCAAACCTTGCAGGGGGAGCCTAAGGCCGCATTGAATGGTGACCCGAAAAATAACGACTACCTCCTCTGTAGGCCGATCAGGAAGCTCGTCTGGTGAGGGAAGTCGGAGTATTACAAACTCAAGGACATGATATCTTAGTCTAATCCGAGCTAACTCTGCCTTTGTTAGGGTTGAGAACACAGGGCCTATCAGACCCTCCTCACTAGCAGACTCTTTTGGGTCTTCTTCACTGGACTGGCCATATTCTACCCTAACCGGCCTCTCTGCTGGGGACCCCTCCATTGCCCGCGACATCGAAAAAACATCGGCCATCATCACCAACGGCGATGGTGGGTTAGACACTACCCGGAGGCTACTCGCCCCACTGTCACCGCTGGAGGCCCCCTCCAATGAACTCAAAGAGTCTGATATGGTGGATTTTTATAGATGTTGAGAGTCGCTGTTAAAAGGAAAAAGAAACGAGGGGGCAAGTGAAATTTAAAGCTCACCAGGGAAGAAACAAGTGCCCGGCCGCTGGTGAAGACAGTCACCGAGAATCTCTTATTCGCACTAAGGAAGCGACTGGATGGGAAGAGGCAAAAATGCAGACGAGAATGACTAAGGGTTAGGGCTTCCCTTATATAAGGAAGCCACGTGGAAACGCTTGAGTACGCCCATCAATGCTAGGTAAGTACGACATCCCTTCGACTACCCCCCTGACATGTGGCACGACCCCATGCGTTACTCGACCCTAATATCGAGTATTGGCCACGTGTCATGCTCTCATTGGCCTGTCATCGAAACGGCGGCCTGATAGATCATGTGACCTCGAACCACGAAATGCCATGCCGTGTTTGATTACCTACATGCCTCGATTACCATGCTGACCGCCATACCTAGCATTCATGACAACGTAACCCGACCTAAGCTATATTTAGCTTACTTTCCTGGCCTCCATAGATCAGTCCGAAAAGTAAGGGGGGCTTATTGTTGGAAGAAAAATAGATGAGGCGATAGGTCGACTTATGGAATGGGCCAACTCTACAAACCAACACAGACCCAATGACATTTGAGCCTTAAGGGGCATCTACTGCGGAAGACAGGTCGACCTTCAAGGAGGTCGATGCAACTGTAAGGATACTCAAAGAGGATGCAACTGTAAGTCCACTTAAATGGCCAATTGTCGACCTAACCTATAGGTCGGCTATAGGTCGGTCATGGTTCGACCATAGCTCCGCCATAGTTCGGCCATAGCTCGGCCATAGCTCGACCATAGCTTGGTATAACATCTAAAACAAGGTAAATGTCGATCTGATGGGAAGCTCAATATTGCTTGTGCATACTATATCTGACACCTCTATCACCCGATCTTTTCCCAAACCAACGGTCTGGGAATCTCTCCAACGGCCCGAAGATCTCTCCTAATATCTTCAGGGGATTAAATCAGATTCCAAGAGCCTCGGATGACGATAATCCCGAGAGGATCCTGGACGAATCCACATACCTATGCGGAACAATTTTCGGCATATCAGGTGTAACACCCCACATCTTTAGTACATCGGTGTTACTACTAAACCTTACTAAGATACCAATGAGTCGAATGATTAAGACTAACTTAAACAAACCATCAACACTAAAGTCTCTTAGGAAAAGAGACTCACATGTTAGGGGTGCTCAGCAGGCTAAGAAAATGGGGCGGGGGCATGCATGTGACCCTAGGACTCCTTTTAAATTGTTGGCACTCAAACCTAGGGCAATTTGGCCCTCGGATCAGTGGAAAAACGTAAGGGGACATTACGATCACGTCTGATGGGCCACCTGAATGTGGATCGTCCTAATTTTTGGTCCGACCCTTCAAATGAGGCCACAAGAAGGATGAACGGTGTGGATTGCAAGATCCCACCACGGTGGGGTCCATGTCACGTGCACCACAGACGGTGTGCACGAAGTGCACCGGACCAAGTATGCAGTCAATGGAGCGCTGACCCGATGGATTTCAAAAAAACATGGGATTCCTCTCCCGTTTTCACACTACAGCAGGTTGGACCTAGAGCCGTCCACCTGGATGAGGAGTGGCCCACCTTCAGCCAACATCCGTGAAATCCAGGACGTCCATCAAGTAGGGAGCCTTGGGCGACCAAAACCATGTCGTCCGAAATACCCCATGCATACGTGCATGTGCACGTGTAGTAGGCAGTCCCGGACGGGCAATGACATCCTTTGAAAATTAAGCCATTATGGAGTTCTCCAAGTAGGCAATCCACGTCATCCACTCTCCCTCAATCCCAACCATCCCTCAGAACGGTAATCCATGCTTTCCATTCATTGTCGAAAGTGGGCAGGCAGTCGTCTGTAGAAAAGAGCGGCATGAGAGACATTTCCCTTTTGGGAAATCCCAGCTGGTGTGATCCAAGCAGCCCTCTGGACTCCGTGGAAGGATCTCAGCCATCCCCTCTAGGGCTGCAACTGCTCCCTCGTCAGAAACTTCTCATCTCGTGAGAAATTCAGATGAGGAAGAAAATATCGCTGGGTGTGAGCAAACAACGATGGTGGGTGATAAAAATGGGCCCCACTATGATCAAGGGTCCCATCTGAACCATTCAAACGGACCAGATCACGCAAATATACCGTAGGCGAAAATCCACCATTACTAACCACATCATCTTCTTATCCAACCTAACGGCACACCATCATGGCATGGGCCCCACTGAAGGTAAAAAGTTACTTTTTCGGTGGGCCTTAGTAACAAGAACCCATCCCCCAGTGGTGGATGGATTCCATGCATGCAAAAATCTGAGAAGAATGCGTGCATTCGGCCACCGAATCATGACCGTTGGATGGGCCATTCACACGCGCCTCAACACTATAAATTCAGGCCGCTTGTCTCAGGATTCTCACCACGAGTTCATTGAGAGAGAGGGATAGAAAGAGAGTGAGCAAGATAGAAAGAGAGAGGATCGACAAGCTTGGTGTCGCACTGCACCGAGTCGACCCATCTAACTTGGGTTGAGTTTGTTGGCTGTATTAGCCAGAACTTTGCTTGGCTTTGTAAAGCCAAGCAAAGTTTTGGCTAATACAACCAACAAACTGGTATCAGAGCCTAGTTCATTTTCTAGAAGAAGTTTTCAGTTTTCTTTACAGCCAAGTACAGATTTCTCTGAAGGAAAATCTGTTTGAAAAAAATCAGATTGCGGAGCCGAAGTTTTTTTTTTGTTGCTTGAAGTTACCAGCAATTTTTCCCAGCCAAGGAAAGAAAAATATGTTCAAAACAAATCAAATTCCAGCAGTTTTTTTTTGTCAGCCGAGAAAAAAAAAATCAAACTTCAGCTGTTTTGGTTTTCAGCTAAAAATCTGTTAAAAAAAATAATTCAGATTGCCAGCAGTTTTTCAGTAAATAAAAGAAATCAGATTTCAGCAAAAAAAAAAAAAGAAAAAAAAGCCAGATTTCAGCCAAAAAAAAATCAGATTGTAAAAGTTTTTTCCAGTAAAAAAATCTGTTAAAAAAAAAATCTGTTTTAAAAAACCTGATCTTCTATTCCATCCTTCTCTCCCTTCATTTAAAAAAAAAATCAGTCATTCCTTCTTTAAAAAATAGAAAAGATGGCCAGCTCAATCCAACTGCAGGTTCCTAAGTTGTCAAAGGACAACTATGAAAAGTGGTGCATCCAAATGAAGGCGTTGTTTGGGTTGCAAGAACTATGGGAGATCGTCATCGATGGGTATGTAGAACCCACTATGGAGGAAGAAGCCACCTTCACCAACGAAGAAAAGACGGCTCAAAAAAATCAAAGGAAGAAAGACAACAAGGCTTTGTTCCTCCTCTATCAAGGGTTGGATGAATCAATCTTTGAGAAGATTGCTGAAGCGACATCAAGCAAGAAAGCTTGGGATACCCTTGGCACCATCTTCAAGGGTGTTGATCGAGTGAAGCGAGTTCGCCTTCAAACACTAAGAGTCGAGTTTGAAGCGACGCACATGAAGGAAGGTGAAAGTATCTCTGACTACTTCTCTCGTCTAATTGTTATTATTAACAATTTAAAAAGAAATGGTGAAAAAGTTGAAGACATACGTGTCATTGAAAAGGCACTGCGATTTCTCACGACCAAGTTTGAGCACGTGGTTGTGGCGATCGAAAAATCAAAGGACTTGGAAAAATTTTCCATTGAAGAACTATGGGATCGTTGCAAGTGCATGAGCAACGAATGCAAAAGAATACTGGTTCAACGCTTGAACATGCCTTAGAGTCTAAGTTGACTCTAAAAGAACAAAAGAATAGTCATACACAACGAGGGGGTCGTGGCACTAGCAATCGTGTAAGAGGCAGAGGGCGTGGATATCATCCAAGTCATCAACAAAATCAACAAAAGTTTACCAGTTTCCGTGGAAGAGGAAATGGTAGAGGCCGATTCACACCTGGTCGTGGAAACACAAAGAACGTTCAATGCCACAATTGTAAGAAATTCGGCCATTATGCCTCTGAGTGTTGGAGTAAAGTGGATCAAGATGAATGATCCAACTATGCTAAAGCATCACACCATGAACAAGAAGACTCCACACTCCTCCTCGCACAAGAAAAGGCATGTGAACGACCAAATGTGTGGTATCTTGACACGGGTGCAAGCAACCACATGAGTGGTAACAAAGAACTGTTTGTGGAACTCACAGAAGGAGTTCGTGGCGACGTGAGTTTTGGCGACTCATCAAAGGTACCCGTGATAGGCAAAGGAAATGTTAAAATATATCAGAAGAATGGTGAGCCAAATTACATCTCTAATGTGTATTACGTACCAAACATGAAAAATAACATCCTCAGTATCGGCCAACTCCTTGAGAAGGGGTATGTCATACACATGGAGAACCATTCTCTCTCCATAAGAGATGCTCACAGGAGACTTGTGGCTCAGGTCCAAATGATAAAAAATCGCATGTTTCCACTCCATATTAACACAAAGGCTGAGAAGTGTTTCTATGGACTAGTGAAGAATGATTCTTGGAGATGTCATCTTCGCTATGGGCATCTCCATTTCAGTGGCCTGAAACTCTTATCATCATCAAGCATGGTGCATGGCTTGCCGGCCATTGAAGCTCCAGAACATGTGTGTGAGGCGTGCACACTCGGCAAGCAACAAAGGAACTCCTTCCCAAGTGGAGTGTCTAGGAGAGCAAAGGAACCACTTCAGTTGGTTCACACTGATATTTGTGGACCACTTGAAACACCCTCTCTTGGAGGTAATAAATATTTTATTACCTTCATTGATGATTTCAGCAGAAGACTTTGGGTGTATTGCATCAAAAAAATCTTCCGCTTTCACTATCTTTAAAATTTTCAAAGCTCGTGTTGAAGTTGAAAGTGGTCACAAAATTAAAGTACTTAGATCTAACAGAGGTGAAGAGTACACCTCAAATGCATTTTGAGACTTTTGTAGGGAACATGACATCAAATAACAACACACTGCAGCCTACATGCCACAACAGAATGGCATTGCAGAACGAAACAACAACACCATCCTCGACATGACGAGGACCATGCTGAAGGAGAAAGGCCTGCCAAAGAACTTCTGGGTAGAGGCAGTCGCATGTACTGCCTACCTGCTTAATCGGTGCCCAACCAAGAGCGTCAGAAACATGACACTACATGAAGCATGGAGTGGCTACAAACCGAGCGTGTTGCACCTAAGGATCTTTGGGTGTGTCACCTACGCTCAAGTTCCAAAAGCAAGAAGAAGGAAGCTTGATGATCGTAGCGAAAAATGCATCTTCATCGGCTACAGTGAAACATCTAAATCTTATAAGCTCTACAATCCACTAACCAATAAAGTAGTGGTGAGTAGAGATGTGGTCTTTAGTGAGGAAGAAGCTTGGAAATGGAACAATGAAGAATCGACCAAAGATATTCTAGTCGAAACAGAAGAACATGAAGAATGACATGACCGTCAAGAGCAAAGCCCGTAACACCTTCTACGGCCGCATCATCAGTTCACAGAAGTCCATGAGTACATTCCATCACTCCTGAAAGCACTCTAAGTCAAAATTCAGCCAGCTCATCCTCACCCATGGAACCTATAAAAATGAAAAGCTTAAAGCGACATCTATGAGCAAACTGAAGAGGTTAATCTTTTCTGCCTATATGCAGATCATGAGCCTCTGACATTTCAGGAGGCCATAAAAGAAGAATGTTGGAGAATTGCTATGAAATAAGAAATTCATGCCATTGAGAAAAATGACACATGGGAGCTGACTACGCTTCCTAATGGGCAAAAAACTATTGGCGTCAAATGGGTGTACAAGATCAAGCAAAAATGCTGATGGTGAGATAGATCACTACAAGGCAAGGCTCGTAGCAAAGGGCTATAAATAGAAGTACGGGGTGGACTATGAAGAAGTCTTCGCTCCAGTTGCTCGCCTTGACACTGTGAGGATGATTATCTTCCTTGCAGCCCATCACAGTTGGATGATCTACCAACTGGATATGAAATCTGCATTCCTGAATGAAATTCTGGAAGAAGAGGTCTATGTTGACCAACCTGAAGGCTTTGTTATGCAAGGGGAGGAACACAAGGTGTATCGACTGAAGAAAGCCCTTTATGGGTTGAAGCAAGCTCCACGTGCTTGGAATGCACACATCGACAACTATCTTCAAGAGAACGGCTTCACCCAATGTCCATATGAGCATGCAGTTTACATCAAGAAGAATGCTCATGGCGATATACTTATAGCATGCCTATATGTTGATGATTTGCTTTACAGGAAACAGCCGATCGATGTTTGATGAATTCAAGAAGGCTATGTTTAAGGAGTTCGAGATGACCGACGGAGGTCTCATGTCCTTTTTTCTGGGCATTGAAGTAAAGCAACAACATGGTGACATCTATATATCTTAGAAGAAGTATGCTAAGGAATTGCTTGAAAAGTTCAAGATGGCCGATTGCAATGCCGTAAACACGCCTGTAGCAACGGGCTTAAAATTGACAAAGGACAGAGAAGGAAGAAGTGTTGACTCGACTATGTTCAAGAGTCTGATTGGAAGCCTAAGGTACCTCATAATCACAAGGCTGGATATTGTCTACAGTGTTGGGCTTCTAAGTAGGTACATGGAAACACCAAAAGAATCACACTGGCTAGCCGCAAAAAGAATCCTCAGGTACGTCAAAGGAATATTAGAATTCGGTCTTTTCTATCCATATAATGATGAAACAATGCTATATGGATACTCAGACAGTGATTGGGGAGGTGACCAAGATGAATGAAAGAGCACCACTGGCTATGTATTCTATCTCGGAATGACTGCTTTCACATGAAATTTCTAAGAAGCAGAGTGTGGTCACCCTGTCCACATGTGAAGCAGAGTACGTAGCAGCATCGTTCACTGTTTGTGAAGGAATTTGGTTGAGAAACCTACTAAAGGAGTTGAAGCATCCACAAGAAGGAGCCATAGTCATATATGTGGATAACAAGTCGGCAATTGAGCTAGCCAAAAATTCAGTGCAACATAGAAAAAGCAAACACATTGATACCCGATACCATTTTCTGAGAGATCATGTGAAGCAGAAAATAATGAAATTAGAATATTGTCATACTACGGAACAGGTGACAGATATTTTTACAAAGGCATTGGCGACAGATGCATTCAAACGACTAAGAACAATGCTCGGAATGAAGCCGGTTTTGGTTTGAAGGGGAGTGTTGGAATTGCAAACCAAAACCCTGCATTTACTGTGACTGTTCATCTTCTAATGAACATCAAGAGTTCCCATGTAGCTGTTTTAGAAGATGAAACTGCATGTGTATTTTCTAGAAATAGTTAATGTTGGAAGCTCCTAGTAGGGGCAGTCTTGTCATTTCACTTGACATTCAAATGCCTATAAATTGGCATCTTATGTATCCGGTTGTAGCAAGAAAAGCTAACTCAGTCAGCTTGTAAGCATCAGTAAAAATATAGCAAAGTTCCTCTTCTCTTGACGTGTCTAGTGAGTTAGATTCTTAGGCTTTGTAAAGCCAAGCAAAATTCTGGCTAATATAGCCAACATAGTTAGCCCATCGTAGTCCAGTGTAGCCATTGTAGGAGAAGAGAAGGAAAGATTCAAGAGAGGGAAAGAAATAGAGAAGGTCAGGGAGAGAGAGAGAGAGAGAGAGAGAGAGAGAGAGAGAGAGAGAGAGAGAGAGAGAGAGAGAGACGAGTAAACCCGGCACCCGCACTGCACCAACTCAAACCGACTAGCCCAGATCGAGTTGGGTTAGTACAGGCCAAGGGGACCTCACGACTAGAAAGAAGGAGAAGGAACGGGAGAGTTGGGGAGTCAGTGTCGTGACTGATTAAGACGACTAGCTCGCCGTTGGGTCTAGCAGCAGGTATCACTGTTTACATCTCCCTCCATCCACAACCTTCAATCGGGCGAGTCATGCCTAAGTCCAGGCACCCAGTAGGCCCTTCACCAGGTCCGAGTTCATGTTGCCATGCCACCCAATCAACTCACTGAGCAAGCTAACTCGGTTTGGCAGTGTTGAGTTAGTGATCGCTCGACCAGTAATCAAACTACCATGGTCGAAATAAGTTTTGACTCCGATCAGGGCCAACACCAGCAACCAATCAGGGCCAAAATCGGCCACTAGTGGGCCAAATGTGGCCACGAAACTGGGCCGGAAGTTGGGCCAAAGGCAGCCCAACACCCGTGCCAAACTCTCCTACAATTTGTGAGTAGAATACATGCAGTGCTAGATGGGTTTTTGCTCAGCTGAATAAACTCTAACTCTCACTGAGCTTTAGGGCCCAAATCATTCATTCGGTATTCCCTTGTAATGTGCAATTTAAAATTCTAGGACTTTATAGAATTTTATGCCAATTTAAAATCCTATCAACCTAATCTTGATTTAATGTGCAACGGTCAAGATATACTCCTTGTAACTCTAATGGCTTCCAAACAAAGTAGAGGATCCAATCATATGACTACTCAATATTTAAACAAGACAACAATTAGTCTATGATGGATGAACTATGTGAAAGTGTGTGGGATGTGATTCTTTTCAGTTCTAGATATTCATTTTATCATGCTTTAAATGAACATTCAAGGTAAACATAATAAAATAATATGCAAATAGCAATCCCAAACACGGTCGTTTATAGTGGTTCGGCTATGTGCCTACTCCACTCTCGGCGGACGCACTCAACCCCTGAGTGTACCGGATTTCACTAATGGAGGTTTCAAATTAGGTTCACCTCTAACATTTACACCTACACAAGGTCGACTCTATGACCTACACAAGGTACCTAGACATGCCTATACAAGGCAAACGTTTATGCCCTACATAAGAGCAAAGGTCCTACACAAAGCACCTAGGTTTTATGCCCTACACAAGAGCAAAGGTCCTACACAAAGCACCTAGGTTTTATGCCCTACACAAAAAGCTCCAACAAAAATAAAACTGTCAATTTCTAACTGAGTTCGATGTCATCGAACCTGATTCAATGTCATCGAACGTATACTTTCGATGCCTTCGAATATCGGTTCGATGATACGAACTCAACTGTAAAACATTCTTGGAACTTTTTGATAGATGATCGATGTCATCGAACCTGATTCGATGTCATCGAGATTTAAACTTCGATGCCATCGAATCGTAGTTCGATTCCTCGATATTATATGTGACTTTACACAAGAGCTTGCTGGACATTTTAAAAGTTGATTACAATGTCATCGAGCCTGATTCGATGTCATTGAATTTCAAAGTTCGATGTCATCGAATCCCAGTTCGATTCATCAATTTTTCAGAAGATATTCCTTCCGGACACTTCTTTGTCCTTTTTCGATGTCATCGAGGCTCCCTCGATGTCATCGAAGTTTGAATTTTGATGACATCAAGAGTAGTCTCGATTCCTTAAACTTTTCACATGATTTTCCTAACAAGCTTGCCAGACCAGTTGTGTCCAGATTCGATGTCATCGAACTGTGCTCGATGTCATCGAGATTTGAATTTCGATGACATTGAAGTTCATTTGATTACTCGAGCAATGTCAGAATATTTTTAAGAAGATTTGTTGGACAATGCTCTAAGTCCTTTAATCTCATCGACTAACCTTCGATGTCATCGATTACTAATGTTCGATGTTATCAGAGGTTTGTTCGATTCATCAAATTTTCTGTCCAAATACTTTGTGGTTGCTAGACATAAAACGACCTCAATTCGATGTCATCGAGGCATGTTCGATGCCATCGATAGTGAGTGTTCGATGCCATCTACACAATCTCAATATCATCAACTAAGCTGAAAAACTTAGAAAATTTTCCTGTTTAAAAAATAAGTTTTCAGACTTTTAACTCCTATGTTGTTCTAAGGCTTTTAGGGATTTATTTACCTGGGTGTTTTGGGTCATGGTATGTGAGGCTTAGTTTGCCTTTGGCGAGCTTGAAGCACACATCCAATTGAGGCAATGGCTTAAACAATCTTCATATGGAGCTCACTTGACTCATCGACTCAACCCTCACGCTAATCGACAAACCAGGGCACTTTCGATCTCTCCCTTTGTAATTACGTGACAAAGCACAAAACACCTAGAACAACATCCTAAATTGTGTGTACATGAACTTTACGCAATTTTACAAATAATCTATTGAGTTCACACATAGCATTGAATCTTCATGTAGCTGCTCCCCCTATCTCCTATTTCCTTGCAGCTGCTCCCCCTATCGCCTGTATCAAAACCATACACACAATTGTACTCATGGTGGGATTTGTTCTCCCCCTTTTTGTCAGTCATCGACAAAGGTTAGTAGATACCAATATTAGATCGATTGACTGAAGTTGAACTTGAAGAAACTGGGAGAATCAATGTAATAGGAGGGCCATGTAGGGATCATCCCATGGTAGGGAATCCTCATTCCATAAAGAAGACAGTTTTCATTTCATAACATGTAAGCATATCTCCAAAATGCATATGATAGTAGTTCAATTAGTATTTCATAGATTACATCAGAGACACAGATATGCATTTCAATATAAAGCACTGAAATCATCATTCCACAAAATAGTTAAACACTTCCATGGGCATATAATAAACTGTAGTAAGCTTATCACCATTTTACAGTTTTCATTCACGCCATAAACATTCAATATTAAGCTCAAAAAGATTATCATTCATTTATAAGAGCACTCAAGGAAACTGCCCAAGTTTGGCAGTGAACTAGTGTTTGAACCATCCAAAAAAAAAAAAATCATCTAGCCCATCCATGGGCATCTTCAAAAAAAAAAATTCAACCATTCTACCCATTCATGGGCACAAAAAAACTCTCCACAGACGGACCAATCTAGCCCAAACACACCAACTAAGGTGCTCAAGTCTCACCATCTGTCAACAAGTCAATAATTTTCTGTGTAGTTTGCTGCAAAGCAGCGAGATTCTCCTCGATCCCAGTCAAACGCATCTCGCAGTTCTGAAGACGTTCGTCAATGTCATCTTATCCATTCAACAGATGTCGACCAAGTGCGTGTTGATTGGAACGTCGGCGATTACTGACTGACTCCAGACTGTTGAGTGGTGTGCGATTAGAGCCCCATGGCATCGGCGGATTTGGGCACTGACTGTCCTCGGCACCATGGTTCGGAGCAGGGGGACTGTTCGGTTGGTACGAGGTGGTTAGGTACAAGTGCTAAAGCGTATCATCGTCAAACCATACCGCTGGTTGCATTGTATCAGACGTGGGTAGTAATCCCACAAAGTGTGCTAGCTTGCATATGAGAGACAAGAATGGGAGTGTGTCAAGATGCTCCCCTTTGATTATACGAGTCAATTGCCCTAGAATGAGCGTCGGTAGGCACATGGGGATCTCTTGATAAACGTCATACAAGACATTGAGCACAAA
The DNA here is from genome assembly GCA_021015155.1 of Magnolia officinalis. Taxonomy (NCBI): domain Eukaryota; kingdom Viridiplantae; phylum Streptophyta; class Magnoliopsida; order Magnoliales; family Magnoliaceae; genus Magnolia; species Magnolia officinalis. The sequence continues at coordinate 28,863,618 of JAJHSJ010000011.1, read as the reverse complement.
AGGAGAGAGATCACTTCCCGTTATGTCACAGGGATACACGTTCGTACAATAAATGTTGTGGAGAATCTTGAATATGGTCTCAAGATATTTGACATGAAGTACATTCCCCTCATTTCTAGGAATAGTGGCGCCTTTGCGCGGTGCACGAGTTACTTCCCCCCATACTCCTAGAGCATTCAGATTTCGCTCAGTGACAGGTATCCGTGTAACCTCCACACCCAGGAGACGTCTAAGCAACATTGGAGTAATGAGTTTGGTTTGATGCATAAACTCCAGGCTGATACACGGTGGATCTTCACGGACGGTGTGACACAAATGAAGAACTGGTGAATCAAATCATATTGGTATGGACCACTAAGGTTGAGAATATTTTTCCATCCGATTGTCTCCAACATGAGGTCCACTCAATATGGATCAATAACACTGTTGAGGACAACACGATCGGCTACTGTGACTTGCTCCCAATCTGGGCGTTTGGGAGGAGAGCCACATGCTACCAGTTTGTCACTTCTGGATTTCTTTGTTTTAGAAGATTTAACACAAACTAGTTCCTTACCTTTACCCTTCACCATGCTTCCTTTCTTAGATCAAAAGTATCCTCAAGATAGAAGGATTGAAGGAAGTCAGAAACCAGAGAAGATGAGAAGAAGCAGTTTTGGATTTTTCGCGCTCTCGCTATCTTTTTATAACAGAGATCGTCAATGACATCGAATCTGATTTGATGTCATCGAATACAGACTCGTAATGGCCTCGAAGTCTGTTTCGATGATCGTTGGAAAGAACCAACGGACGTTCCCGGGATACAACGTTTCATATTCCCGAGAGTCTTCGATGACATCGAGTGGTTTCGATGTCATCGAAGCGTGTGACTGAACGTTTCATTTTCCATAGCACGGTTCACATTCCAGACGACTTCGATGACATCGATATTGACTCGATGTCATTGAATATGTCAAATTAAAAAAAAAAATTGAATTTTGATCGTCTTTGACATATTAAGTGGGTATTGGGTAGTACATGAAAATATGCCTATTTTGCATATGTACATTTAACCAAGACTAGGGCAACTTTTATGTTCCCCTTTTTCAAAAAGGAGGACCTTAGTCCTCAGATGTGCCTATTTGGCTCATTTTGACTGTGCATTTTATCCAATTGCACATAATCCAATGGATTTTTGGAGATCACCAAATCTATTCGCATTAAGAGGTTTTGTAAGGATATCGGCAAGTTGTCTTCCTGTAGACACATAATCCAGTACAATGATTTTGTCTTCAATAAGGTCTCGAATAAAATGGTGTCGGATGTCAATATGCTTAGTCCTTGAATGTTGAACTGGATTTTTTGAAATATTGATGGCACTTGTATTATCACAGAAAAGAGTCATCGTGGATTGCCCAGTCCCATAATTCAGCAACATTTGTTTCATCCAGAGGAGTTGTGCACAACAACTACCTGCTGCGATGTATTTGGCCTCGGTAGTGGACAGGGATATCGAGTTTTGTTTCTTGTTCTGCCAAGATACCTAACAATTTTTGATATAGAAACAACTGCCACTGGTTGATTTGCGATCATCTAAATTTCCAGCCCAATCGGCATCAGAGTATCCGACAATGATGGTAAATGTTTCAAATGGGTACCATAACCTGAAAGTGGTTGTTCCAGCCACATATTTGATGATTCTTTTAACTGCCGATAGGTGTGATTCCTTTGGATCTGCCTGATATCGTGCACATGCACCCACGCTAAATGATGTTTGGACGGCTGGCTGTGAGATATAGTAGGCTCCCTATCATGCTTCGGTACAGATGTCGATCCACACTTTTGCCATTTATATTTTTGGAAAGTTTGAGAGTGGTACTCATGGGGGTATGATAGGTATGGCCTGATTTAAGTCCAAATCTCTTCACTAAATCTTTTACATACTTGGACTGACATATAAATATTCCATTGTGCATTTGCTTCACCTGTAGTCCCAAAAAGAAATTCAACTCACGGACCATACTCATTTCAAATTCAGATTTCACGAGTTCGGCAACGCTATGAGCAGTATCTTCACATATAGAGCCAAAGACTATATCATCCACATAGATCTGAGCAATAAGCAATGAATTTTGTCTTTTGTGTGAATAGTGTTTTATCGACACTACCCCTACAGAATTTATGGTCCAAAAGAAATTACGTTAAACGTTCGTACCAAGCACGAGGTGCTTGTTTGAGGCCATAAAGTGCTTTGCTCAACCGATAGACATGTTGAGGATACTTGGGGTTTGAAAATCCTTTAGGTTGTTCTACATATACTTCTTCTTCAAGTACCCCGTTGAGAAATGCACTTTTGACATCCATTTGAAATAGTTTAAACTTTAACGCACATGCAATAGACAAGAGAATCCTGATTGACTCGAGGCGAGCTACAGGAGCAACAGTTTCATTGAAGTCAATGCCCTCTATTTGTGAATATCCTTATGCTACCAGTCTTGTCTTATTTCTAATCACATTCCCTGATTCATCAGATTTATTTATGAAGATCCATTTGGTTCTACTGATATTTGTATCAAGTGGTCTAGGAACCAGTTGCCACACCTCATTTCTCCTAAATTGTTGAAGCTCTTCTTGCATAGCATTGATCCAATATTCATCTTGAAGAGCTTCATACACCATCATTAGGATCTCCAATGATTGGATTAAGGGGATGATCCTTTAATGATGGGTATGTTAGTCAACGGTTGAGGTTCATTAGAGGAGGGGATTTTATTATCTGATTTACCTAGAACGCATGAATCCACATGAGCCTCTAATTCATTCAAAGGACTTCTTCTTCATGAGGTTGGTCATCAACAACCACATTAACAGATTCTTGAATGGTGAGAGTCCTTAGGTTGTATACTCTATAAGCACGACTATTCAGAGCATACCCTAGAAAAATCCCGTCGCCACTTTTAGATTCAAATTTTCCTAGATGTTCTGTCTTTTAGGATATAACATTTACGGCCAAAGACACGAAAGTATTTCACACTAGGTTGTTTTCCATACCATAGCTCATATGGCTTCTTGTTTAAACCTGCTCTCAAATATACTCTATTTATTATATAGCAGGCAATATTGACTGCTTTGGCCCAGAAGCTTTTGGCCATATCTTTCCATTCAGTATAACTGAGCCCATTTCCTACAGTACTCGATTCTTTCTTTCAACAACTCCATTTTGCTGTGGAGTTTTTGGGGCTGAGAATTCATTTCGAATTCCATTCTTATCACAGTATCTTTAAAACTGATCATTTTCAAACTCACCACCATGATCACTCCTAACACGATTTATGCAATATCCTTTCTCATTTTGGAGTCGTTTTACTATAACTACAAATTCATCAAAAGCATCAGATTTTTCTCGAAGGAAAGCAACTCACGTAAATCTGGACTAATCATCTACTATCACCAAGAAATATCTTTTTCTGCCACGCTTTCAACTTTGGTGGGCCCCACCAAGTCCATGTGTAGCAAATCCAATGGCTTAGATGTTTCTATGGTGGTTGTCTTTTTGTGTTCAACTTTGATCTGTTTGCCTTATAGATAGTCACCACACACAATCTTCTCTTCCTTTCCAATCTTGGGAAGTCCTCTCACCAATTTCCTTGAACTTAGCTTGGCTAAGTTTCGATAGTGGACATGTCCCAGCCTTTGGTGCCACAATTTGGACTCGCTCTTTATGGCCATATGGCATTTTGTGGATAGTACATTCTCCCTACTACTTTCAATAATGTAGCAGTTGTCACTCGTGTGTAAACCCTTCATGATAGGTTTTCCCGTATGATTTAAGATTCTATACACATCTTTTAAGAAAGTGACCAGGTGTTCTTTGTCACAGATCTAAGAAATATTGAGAAGATTATGTTTTAAACCTTCTACACAAAGAACATTTTTTATTCTGGGAAGACCTGGGCCGACTATTGTTCCATGCCCAATTATTTTGGCGGAGCTCCCATCTCCAAATGTAGTTGACCCACCATTAATGTGAGACCCGTATCCTAGACCGTACCATTCCGTAGGTTTTCACGGTCCTCACAGTCGAATTCCAGCAACCCGCGACCTGTAATCGGCATTTACGCGCGACCCTGAGTTATATCTTGTCGATTTGAGTTGGCTTGACTCGAAACTGGTACCCTTGCGACCGCGCCGTCACCGCAGTTCCAACGCCACGTCTCGCGTGCCGATGCGATACCCAGGCCATAGGATGTGGGCCCGCATTCAGTCCGAAGAAACGTCATACGTTGTGAATTCTGAGAGAATCTCTATAACATGTCCCATCAATCAATCAATCAAGTACACACCCTATCTCAAGTACATCACCCATACAACATGCCACCTCACCCCCCCAAAAGTCAACTCTCTCTCTCTCTCTCTCCCCACCCATACCTCCTTTACACAAATTTCAACCCAACCCATGCTTTCCCATTCCCATCCCTTACAACAACCATTCCATCCATCCCTTTTTTAATCCATCTCTCTCTCTCTCTCTCTCTCTCTCTCTCTCTATCTCATTTCCATCTTCACTTTCCAACCCCAAGAGAAACACCCAAACATCCAAGATCTCTAAGCCTTCCCAAAACAACAAGTGTGGCCTACTTTCCCACCATCTCATCTCTCATCTCCCATCTCAACCATTCATTCTTCATCAACCTCCATCAAAATTGAAGGCAAAGAGCGTAAGAGTCCAAGGAGCTAAAGAAGGAGGCCAAACATGGGTGATCCGCTGTTGATTTTGAGTTTTAAGGGGCCCACTTGTTGTGGGATCCACTTGATGTATGCATTGTATTAGAGAGGGGCCCATAGTGGCGGGGTCCCTCCATCTCATCTCTCTCTCTCTCTCTCTCTCTCTCTCTCTCTCTTGTATGGGTGATGGTGTGTGTGTGTGGCCCGCCATGAAGTATATTTGTTATCCATGCCATCCACCTTCGTGGGACCCACCTGATGGATGTGTTGAATCCACACCGTTCAGCCCGTACCAGGCCTAGACGGAAGGAAAATATACAAATAACAGTTGACCCAAATCTCTGATGGGCCACTACATGGGCCCCATTCGTGCACGTGTCCAGACTGCCAATCAGGTGGGCCTACCATGATGAATGGGTTTTCATCCAGGCCATCCGTCTAGTGTCTTTGGACGCTGACGCCTCTCCCTTTCTCTCACACACACACACGTATATATATATATATATATATATATATATATATATATATATATATAATACATATGGTATAAGTATATATAATATTATATAATATAATATATTATAATATATATAAATGCTTTGGTGGGCCACTTCCACGTGGGACCCACCTTTAATATGTAAATCAACACCGTCCAGATTGGGTTCTGGGCAGCCTCCTGCCACTTTATTTAATGTATTTATATATAATATATAATATATTATATTATATTTAAATATATGTGATGGTGGGCCACTCCCACGTGGGGCCCACCGTACCTACAGCAGTTATATCATAGCCGAATGACGACAACTACCAGATGTGGGTGAGATCATCACCGTCCAGAGCTGATGGATGTATTTTCATCCAACCGTCCATCTACGTGGGCCACACTCGTGGACCCCACCATGATGCATGTGTTGTGTCCCTACCGTCCATCTATCTGGCGAGCTTGCTTTAAGGCTTGAGATAAAAAAAAAGACAGATCCTATTTTTTGGTGGACCACACTACAGCGAACAGTGGAGCTGAACGTCCACCATTGAAACCCCTTTTGGGATTACAAAAGTTTTGAATCAACATAATATTTGTTTTTTCCCTCCCTGTCTAGGTCCTCGTGACCTTATGAACAGACTGGATGGAAAATAAATACTATGGTGGGGCCCACTGGAATTCAACAGTGGAAATCATTATCACCACTGCCATTTGTGGTATGGCCTAGATGATCCTTGGGATATGATTCATTTTGTGATAATGCTCTAAAATGATCTTTAGCTATAGATGAATGGTGTGGTTGGTTTGGGCCCATTCGACTTGGCTCATTTTATTTAGCCCATTTGATCCGGCTCATTTGACTTGGCCCATTTGATGTATTTGGGGCCCTTGAGTGAGGCCCATGATGATGTATATTAGGCCATTGTGTAAGGCCGTGGGCCCACTGTATATTCGGCCCTATGTGGGCCACTCCTTGAGAGCAATGTTGGTTGAATGTCCACATTGATGGGCAGTGATAGTTATATGTCCACATTGTAATATTCCCTTAGGCCTGGTTAGGCCCATTCTCATCATTCTCTAGTGGGTTAACCAAAAGAATGGGCCCCATTGATTTTGCTTGGACCATCATCGGCCGTCCATCTATGGACCCCGCCTTGCGTCGAAATCGATTATCGATTTCGATTGTTGAGGCCAATTTTGATTATTAAGGCCAATTCCGATTGTTGAGGCCGATTCTGATTGATGAGGTCGATTCTGATTGTCGAGGCCGATTGTCGAGGTCGATTCTGATTGTCGAGGCCGATTTCGATTGTTGAGGTTGATTCCGATTGTCGAGGCCGATTCTGATTGTTGAGGCTGATTATCGAGGTCGATTCCGATTATCGAGGTCGATTCCTATTATTGAGGCCGATTCCGATTGTCGAGGCCGATTGTCGAGGCTAATTCCGATTGTTGAGGCCGGTTGTCGAGGCTGATTGTTGAGGTTGATTCTGATTATCGAGGCCGATTGTGGAGGCCGATTCCGATTGTGGAGGCCAATTTCGATTATCGAGGGCGATTGCTGAGGCCGATTTTGACTGTCGAGGCCGATTGTCGAGACTTATTGATATATATGCGGCCCGTATTTAAGGCCCATTGTGATGTGTATTCAGCCCGTGTTTGAGGCCCAATGTGATGTATATGCGGCCCGTATTTGAGGGCCATTGTGATGTGTATTTAGCCGTGTTTAAGGCCTAATGTGATGTATATGAGGCCTATGTGATGAGGCCCATTGTGATGCATTTGAAGGTCAGGTGATGAAGCCCATTGTGATGTATATTTGGCCCATGTGAGAGGCTCATCGTGAGATGTATTAATCTCATGAGTGAGGCCCATGGTGTTGTATATTAGGCCCTTGTGTGAGGTCATGGGTCCACTATATGTTAGGCTCTATGTGGGCCATTCCTTAGGGGGGCAATTTGGTTAAATGTCCACATTGTCGAGGCTGATTGTCGATGCCGGTTATTAATACCGATTATGAGTATGTGACAACATAACATCATGATACATGCCCATACGCATCATTTGCATATTTATTATGAGATGTGATTAACTATTGCATATGCCATAGCACAGATGGTTTATGGAACTCCCTGATAGGCGGAGTTGCCCACATAAGCACATGGTATGCGCATGATTGGTGCATGATTGGACTGTGCGAGTCATGCATCTCGCATTGTGTGATTATGATTACCATACGCCCTAGCAACATTAGGGTCGTAGCCTCCATAGGTATATCGTGGATGGCTAGATGGGACATTAAAAATCTGTTACTAGCATCGGGCCGCCATAGATGACCCTGGATGAGAATCCCTAAACCGTTTTGGTACTAGAGGACGCCCCAACGTCGAGACCGAGTGGATATATATGAGCGCATGAGGGCCGTATACTACTAGGCCGCGTCTCCCACTGTATCGTGGTCAGTTGGGAGGGGGTGTGGCCTTACCCGCCTGAGGGAGTAGGCATAGCTAGGCTGAGTCTGACCAGCTCCTAAATGGGTCCACTATCGACGAGCCAAGATGATATTGGTAGGCAGGTAATATTGTTCACTTGATGGGGTGACAAGCTGACGTAGAGTGTACTAGATCTCAATGATGATCCCAGAGATGTATGGTATTGTTATGTGGACTTATTGAGCAGGAGTTGCATACTCATTTATTCATTCACTATCCACTCGGGCTAGTGGTGCACAACTATTTGTTACGTGTACCTTTGCAATGGCCAGGATTTCGGTTGGGGCGCGCGACTAACCTAAGATAAGGAGTTTACCATATTGAGTCTGACTATCCAAATTTAGGTATGAGACTGGTTTGGATAGAAGTCCCTTGTGGTGGACCCCGTAGCCTAAGATACTACGTATTATCATCCCGACTTCACACTCTAACTTGGTCATTTCATTCGCATCGCATATTGCATTACATCCGAAGGCATATGGTATTTTGGGTTACTATGTTTCTGCACTTATATAGCCTAGATGGACTTAGCAGGATTTACATATTGCATTGTATCCTTGGCATCTGATATTTGGCTCTCTATGACTCTTCATTTGCATAGATGATCTGTATTGCGTTCTTTGAAATTGTATAATTTATAGACTTGTAGTATTTCCGCTTACTCTGATATCGTATGATTCATGATCTTACTAGAAATTCTGATATTGTATGATTATGGCATTTTATTGAATACTTGGCACTTACCTTGCGCACACACTTACACCACCCTCTGAGCTTTTTATAAGCTTATGCACGATAAATGCGTACAGGTGGAATAGAGTTGCAGTAGCGTCAAGCTTGGAGTGTGCAGACGTCTTCTGGAGCTTTAATTTTTGATATATGTATTCCTTTTCAGCACTGCATTCAAATGTTTATATTAGTGGATATGTGATGATGATGTTGCCTTTATGATTTGGGTATACTTGTGGTTATGCTTCTTACAAGTAAAATGTACATTGAAAAAATTCTCCTTATAGGATCCTAGGACCGGAATCTGGCTTATGGATGCCAAGAGCTGAGAATGGGGTACTACGGAGGCTGTTAGCACTGGATTCAGCAATCAGGAATTTCGTGAGCCCGGTTTCCGAGTTTGGGGCGTGACAATCAAACTCTGAATACTTACAAAAGTGAGTTTGGTCACCGGTCATGTGTCTGGAGCACCCACTGTCAAGATACCACTTCGAACTATTGCTAGCCTTAAGAGTAGTTTGAATCATTAGGCAATTGTTCTGACTGTTTCTACTTTTGATATATTTAGTAGTTTAAGACTTCCAGTGTACAGTTGGTTTTGGGTATTTGCAGTGTTATCTTTTGAACCCTCTAGTCCCACACTATTGGCCATAATTTCACAACTTCAGTCAAGATCACTCTCTAGGCAGTTAAACCCTTAAGAGAGACTCGCTCTGATACGAAATGAAATAGCGGTAAGGGCCGCAATAGTAGAAGTAGGAATAGGTCAAAGTGTCCTGGGGGGGGGGGGGGGACCAACCTAATCTTAATTTAATGTGCAACTGTCAAGATATACTCATTGTAACTCTAATGGCTTCCAAGCCATGTAGAGGATCTAATCATATGACTACTCAATATTTAAACAAGATATAACAATTAGTCTATGATGGATGAACTATGTGAAAGTGTGTGGGATGTGATTCTTTTCAGTTCTAGATATTTATGTTATCATGCTTTAAATGAACATTCAAGGTAAATACAATAAAAGAATATGCAAATAGCAATCCCAAACACAGTAGTTTATAGTGGTTCGGCTATGTGCCTACTCCACTCCCGGCGGAGGCACTTAACCCTTGAGTGTACTGGATTTCACTAACGGAGGTTTCAAATCAGGTTCACCTCTAACCTTTACAACCTACACAAGGTCGACTCTAGGACCTACACAAGGTACCTAGACATGCCTACACAAGGCAAGCGTTTATACCCTACATAAGAGCAAAGGTCTTACACAAAGCACCTAGGTTTTATGCCCTACACAAGATCAAAGGATCCACACAAGGAACCTTGATTTTATGCCCTACACAAGAGCAAAGGACCCACATAAGGAACCTAATTTTATACCCTATACAAGAGCAAAGGATCCATACAAGGAACCTAAGTTTTATGCCCTACACAAGAGCAAAGGATCCACATGAGGAACTTGGTTTTATGCCCTACACAAGAGCAGAGGATCCACACAAGGAACCTAGGTTTTAAGTCACACTGGCCAAGGATCCACACAAGGACCCTAGTTTATGCCACATAGGCCAAGGACCTACACAAAGGACCTAAGTTTATGTCCTACATAAGAGAAAAGGTCTTACACTAAGCATCTAAACGTATTCTCCCGTCGGAGGCCTCCTATGAGGGTTTGAAGGGGTGAGATGCACCTGTGAGCCAATCTTACACAAGGAATGATCAACAGGGTCTCTGGACTCTAATGACTTATAGATAAGTAGATGAGCCCCATTTTGCACGTTGATGAAGATGATCTCCCTTGATGACGGAGATTCTTTAGCTCCCTTGATCCGCAACACCGATGATGCTCTAATGTATGGTGACAGGTTGGGTCAAGGTTATGTTGGAATCTACTCTAATAAATATTACTCATTTGAGAGACGGAGTAATTCCAAGCTCTTAAGCATTCAAGGAATTCTGGCTCAATGATTTGCCATTAAGATGGGAGCGGGATGATCCTTGAATGAGGAAGTTCATTCACTAATCCACTCTATTAAATATCAATAATGAGGGTGGATTGAAGGATGAACTCCCATGAGAAAAAGGGCTTAGGGTAGGTGATATGTAGTTATTCTCTCAAAGCTCTCTCTTTTTCTCAATGCAACAATCAAGAATAAGCTCTCCTTATAATGGCAAAAAGCTCCAACAGAAATAAAACTGTCAATTTTTGACTAAGTTCGATGTCATCGAACGTAGACTTTCGATGTCATCGAATATCGGTTCGATGATACGAGTTCAACTGTAAAACATTCCTGGAACTTTTTGATAGATGATCGATGTCATCATACCTGATTCGATGTCATCGAGATTTGAACTTCGATGCCTTCGAATCTTAGTTCGATTCCTCGATATTATATGTGACTTTACACAAGAGCTTACTGGACATTTTAAAGGTTGATTACGATGTCATCGAGCCTGATTCGATGTAATTGAATTTCAAAGTTCGATGTCATTGAATCCCAGTTCGATTCATCGATTTTTTCAGAAGGTATTCCTTGAAGGCTTGCTGGACACTTCTTTGTCCTTTTTCGATGTCATCGAGGCTCCCTCGATGTCATCGAAGTTTGAATTTTGATGACATCGAGAGTAGTCTCGATTCCTCAAACTTTTCAGATGATTTTCCTAACAAGCTTGCCGACTAGTTGTGTCCAGATTCGATGTCATTGAACCGTGCTCGATGTCATTGAGATTTGAATTTTGATGACATTGAAGATCGTTCGATTACTCAAGCACTGTCAGAATTTTTTCCAAGAAGATTTGCTGGACAATGCTCTAAGTCCTTCGATCTCATCGACTAACCTTCGATGTCATCGATTACTGATGTTCAATGTTATCGGAGGTTTGTTCGATTCATTGAATTTTCTGTCCAAATATTTTGTGGTTGCTGGACATAAAACGACCTTAATTCAATGTCATCGAGGCATATTCGATGTCATTGATCGTGAGTGTTTGATGCCATCAACATAATCTCGATATCATCAAACTAAGCTGAAAAACTTAGAAAATTTTCCTGTTTAAAAAATAAGTTTTCGGACTTTTAACTCCTATGCTGTTCTAAGGCTTTTAAGGATTTATTTACTTGGGTGTTTTGGGACATGGGATGTGAGGCTTAGTTTACCTTTGACAAGCTCGAAGCACACATCTAGTCGAGGCAATGGCTTGAACGATCTTCATATGGGGCTCACTTGACTCAACGACTCAACCCTCACGCTAATTGACAAACTAGGGCACTTTCAAGCCACACATGGGATGCAACCATACAGATTGTGTGAGAAATAGGACCCTCGACTTGGAGTTATTTTGATCGACCACTTGTGAATGGGTTCTATTAAACATCCTAAGGTGAAAAACCTCATGAGCCGGGGATGGTGGTCATGGGACACTATGCTCGAGCTGTTGACCTGCGCTGGGTGATGAGCCCCATCGTAGTGACCATTGAGTTACTTAAACTGGCTGATTGTAATTGGAATAATAACGGCTTGACTAATCATGCATTGATAGCATATTGGCGATGACGGGTGGCTAAACCTGGATGCTATAGCACGTGCCTTAGGTTTATTGGGGTATTTTTTTGCTAGCTCGCAGGCCACCGACTATCGACCTACGTGATGATTTGGTCACTATGTTGTACGAGTTGTGCTACGCTAGTGACCGGTCTTATGCATGGGTGACGAGCCCAAGTCCGATTGGATGAGCATTCCCAGGTCGACGTACATTTATACATCCATGCATTTTAAATAAGATTGCACCATATCTGTTTTGGATTGTTTCATTGCTTTTCTTTAGACTATGTTTGCTAAGGTGGCGGTGTGGAATCTTGAGGGGAATTCACACACGGCTAGCCACTCATTCATCGAATATCCAACCGTACAGAGTATGCAGGTGTAGATGGAGATGATTGTAGCACCGGTCCTGAGGGCACGATGTAGGGATCTGAAGATGGATACTATGAAGATGAGCCACAACAGGAAGCGGATATTTTGGGCTTAACTAATAGAAGTAGTATTTCTTATAGTTGTTTTGATACATTGAAACTTATAAATTTTGTAATTAAGGCTCCTAGCTGAGTGGGCCAAATATTCGAATTATATGATACTATCCTTGCTTGTTTATGCTATCGCACTCTGATTTTGGTATTTCGCTAGTTATTTGATTTATTAACACTCGGGTTTCTGGGACGAGTCTCGTACTCGGGTTTTGGAAACCGGGGTGTTACATCAGGAGAGACTCCTTACAGCATGGTCTTCCTTCTCTTATAAATAGAAGTATTCCCAACCAATGTAAGGTACACATACACATTCTAATACTCGATTGGTGATTCTTTTCCTTAAAGATCATATCCTATAAAAGACCCAAGGTCCTGACTTGGGCATCGGAAGATCCCCTGTAAAAGTAAGGGTGTCCTTTGTCTATTACCTTCCTCCGTGCATGTCTTGAAGGGTTAATTAAAGAGGGTCCACCGGAAGATCACATCAACAACATCGCTGAGAAAGCTGTCAAAATCTATACCCCGATCCATAGCTCAAGTGGTAGACGGAGTGAAAGATACCTCGTTTCAACACTGAGGTATCGATTCCCTAGTGGGGGTGGCTAAAAGGGGAGAGTGAACTGACGGTGTTGTACTAACAAGCTAAAAAAATAAAAAATAAAAAGCTATCAAAATCTGCAAATCTCCTGACGAAATTCTGAAGCTGAGAAACTACACACGGTGCGTACTCAAGTGGATTACGTCCGGCCCTAGCCCGGACGCTACTTGATGGATATCGGTCCAGGCAGGGGCTGTGTGGGGCCCACCGTGATGTATGAGTTTTATCTACGCCATTCATCCATTTTCCAGATGATTTTAGGAAACGAACAAAAAAACGAAGCAGATCCAAGGTTCAAGTGGACCACACCATAGAAACCAACAGTGATACTTAGGCCTACAATTGAAGCCTTTCTAGGGCCCATTGTGATGTTTACTTGTAATCTATCCTATTCAAAAGCTCATGAAAACCTGCATGAAGGGAAAACACAAATGTAAGCTTGATCCAAAATTTATCTAGCGTCAATAAGTTTTTAATGGTGGGTGTTTAATCCCCACTGTGTGGTCTACTTAAGCCTTGAATCTTCCTCATTTTTGGTTTCATATGTAAAATGACCTGAAAATAATGGATGAACGGTGTGGATAAAACCTATAAATTATAGTGGGCCCCATAGAGCCCCTACGAGTACGCAATCCGCTGCCGGTGCATACACCCACCTTCTCTCCATCCTTTACTTTTTGTTATACTTCGCTCCCTTCATCAGTCATTAGCGACGGGATGCACTGGGCACACACCAAATCCTGTGGGCCACCATGTTTTATTTGTAAATCCACTCCCTCGTCCATCATGAGATGAACATTATCCAAATAGTATATATATATATATATATATATATATATAAATGATACCATGAGGTTGAGCTGTGTGGGCCCCACCGTGATGTGTGTCGAACATCTACCCCATCGGTCAGATGTACCATTTCATGGTGGGCCACGGGTTTAAACATCAAGTCAATCTATAACAGCTCACACTCACACTATATGATATTGTCCGCTCTGGGCACAACCCGCACAGTTTTGTTCTCGGGGTCGCCCCCAAAAGGCCTCATACAGTATAGGGTGGCAACTCCACATATAACCACCACAACTTCAGATGACACTTCCGATGTGGGATAAAGTTTCAACTTCACTGTGTGCACAGTAGCCTGCCAGCCACACAGTAGCCTCCCAGCCACCTTGGGGCCCGCCCACATGTGACCACAGTGACAGGGCGTCACAATATCCCCCACCGAGGGCAGAGCCGTCCTCGGCTCTGATACCATTTGTAACAGCCCACACCCATACTGTATGATATTGTCCGCTCTGGGCATAGCCCGCATGGTTTTGTTCTCGGGGTCGCCCCTAAAAGGCCTCATACAGTATAGGGTGACAACTCCACATATAACCACCACAACTTCAGACGACACTTCCGATATGGGATAAAGTTTCATCTTCACTGTGTGCACAGTAGCCTGCCAGCATAGTAGCTTGCCAGCCACCTTGGGGCCCGCCCACATGTGACCACAGTGACGGGGCGTCATAATTTTGGGCATGAGCCAAAGAATGAGGCAGATAAAAAGATGTAGTGGACCACACCACAGAAAACAGTGGGGAGAGTGATTCCCACCATTGAAACTATCCTAAGGCCTACCATAATTTGTGTGGCTTATACACACCGCCCATTCATTATGCCAAATGAATTTAAGGCATCACTACCAAAAAACTGGGCAAAGGCTACGGATAAAATCCGTAGCCATACACCTATGGCTACAGTTTTAGTCCGTAGCACGATTGTAGTCGTAGGTACCGTAACAATAGGTCTTGAACCTATGGCTACAAATTTAATCCGTAGCTATAGATTCCAATAGCTACAGATATAATCCGTAGCTATAGATTTCAATAGCTACAGATATAATCCGTAGCAATTATATCTGTAGCGAAAACCACAAACAGCTACGGATATTATTTGTAGCTAAAAGTCCGTAGCAATATGCCAAATTTAATAATGGCTACAGCTGTCAGATAATTAGTTACGGTCAATATCTGTAGCTATTTCGTACATTAAAAATATATATAATCATTTGTTCATTCAATTACCACCTGCATAATCATTCATTCATTCCATTACAATCAATTACAATCATTCATTCATTCAATTACAATCAATTACAATCCTTCATTCAATCAATTACAATTACAATCCTTCATTCAATCGATTACAGTTACAATCAATTACAATCCTTTATTCAATCAATTACAATTACAATTACAACAGTGCTGAAAATATAAATTTTTGGCTTCATTAGAGAAATTTGCTCGACTTCACCCTGAAATTTCAATGATAAAGAATGAAAGAGAAGATATATTTTGATGGTATGATATTTTTTTCACAAGTAAATAGGCCTTTTTCAGCCATCACCCACCTGAAGAATTAAAAATCGATTGTTGTCCAAGTCCACTCCTTTTCCTTTCAATTTCTTAGTGACCTCCGTAAAATTACTTCCACGGTCATTTATGTAGTACTTTGAAGAGTTGTCTCGAAACGCAACTCTAGTAATGACAAAGTCACTTCCTGTAACAGCTTCGTATATTCCATAATCCTACAAATAGTCATGGCATTCATAAATCAGAATGACCATTGGGGGAAAGAAAAACAAAGTGAAAGAAGTGCATCATGTATAACCATTTTTTTTTTCTTTTTTTTTTTCTTAATGAATTAATAAAAACTCAAAGAGGAATGAAATTGATACAAAAGGAATGGTCTCACCATATGGTTTGTAGGGCCAAAATAAATGTCTGGACGATTTCTACAAGGAGGACCATCGGTAGCCACAAGTACCCACTTCCCAAGGAATGGTCTCACCATATGGTTTAGATTATAAGTTTATGTTAATGCCGTAGGTTATAGGTTTAGGTTTAGGGATTTGAGAATACATTTACGTTTTAGGTTTAGGTTTAGGAAATCGGGTTCGGGTTCGGGATCGGGTTTAGGTTTGGGTTTTCAAGTTTAGGTTTAGGTATAGGCTTAGGTTATAGGTTATATGTTTAGGTTAAGGTTTAGGGATTCGGGTTCGGGTTTGGCTGCGGGTTTAAGTTATAGGTTTTGGTTTAGGTTATAGGTTATAGGTTTAGGTTTAGGTTATGGGTTTTGGGATTTGAGAATAGGTTTAGGTTATAAGTATAGGTTTAGGTTGGGTTATAGGTTAAGGTTTAGGTTATAAGTTATAGGTATAGGTTTATGTTTAGGTTAAGGTCTAGGTTTAGGTTATAGGTATAGGTTTTGGGATTTGAGAATAGGTTTAGGTTAAGGTTATAAATATAGGTTATAGGTTAAGGTTTAGGTTTAGGAAATCGGGTTCGGGTTTAGGTTTGGGTTTAGGAAATCGGGTTCGGGTTCGGGATTGGGTTTAAGTTTGGGTTTTCAAGTTTAGATTATAGGTTAAGGTTTAGGTTTAGGAAATCGGGTTCGGGTTTAGGTTTGGGTTTTCAAGTTCAGGTTTAGATATAGGCTTAAGTTATAGGTTATAGGTTATATGTTTAGGTTAAGGTTTACGGATTCGAGTTCGGGTTCGGGTTCGGGTTCGGGTTTAGGTTATAGGTTTTGGTTTAGGTTATAGGTTATAGGTTTAGGTTAATGTTTAGGTTTAGGTTATGGGTTTTGGGATTTGAGAATAGGTTTAGGTTATAAGTATAGGTTTAAGTTGGGTTATAGGTTAAGGTTTAGGTTTAGGTTATAGGTTATGGGTTATGAGTATAGGTTTATGTTTAGGTTAAGGTCTAGGTTTAGGTTATAGGTATAGGTTTTGGAATTTGAGAATAGGTTTAGGTTAAGGTTTAGGTTTAGGAAATCGGGTTCGGGTTCGGGATTGGGTTTTCAAGTTTAGGTTATAGGTTAAGGTTTAGGTTTAGGAAATCGGGTTCGGGTTCGGGATCAGGTTTAGGTTTGGGTTTTCAAGTTTAGGTTTAGGTATAGGCTTAGGTTATAGGTCATAGGTTATATGTTTAGGTTAAGGTTTAGGGATTCGGGTTCGGGTTTAGGTTATAAGTTTTGGTTTAGGTTATAGGTTATAGGTTTAGGTTAAGGTTTAGGTTTAGGTTATGGGTTTTGGGATTTGAGAATAGGTTTAGGTTATAAGTATAGGTTTAGGTTGGGTTATAGGTTAAGGTTTAGGTTTAGTTTATAGGTTATAGGTTATAAGTATAGGTTTATGTTTAGGTTAAAGTCTAGGTTTAGGTTATAGGTATAGGTTTTGGGATTTGAGAATATGTTTAGGTTAAGGTTATAAGTATAGGTTATAGGTTAATGTTTAGGTTTAGGAAATCGGGTTCGGGTTCGGGATCGGGTTTAGGTTTGGGTTTTCAAGTTTAGGTTTAGGTATAGGCTTAGGTTATAGGTTATAGGTTATAGGTTATAGGTTATATGTTTAGGTTAAGGTTTAGGGATTCGGGTTCGGGTTCGGGTTTGGGTTTGGGTTCGGGTTTAGGTTATATGTTTTGGTTTAGGTTATAGGTTATAGGTTTAGGTTTAGGTTATGGGTTTTGGGATTTGAGAATAGGTTTAGGTTATAAGTATAGGTTTAGGTTAGGTTATAGGTTAAGGTTTAGGTTTAGGTTATAGGTTATAGGTTATAAGTATAGGTTTATGTTTAGGTTAAGGTCTAGGTTTAGGTTATAGGTATAGGTTTTGGGATTTGAGAATAGGTTTAGGTTAAGGTTATAAGTATAGGTTATAGGTTAAAGTTTAGATTTAGGAAATCGGGTTCGGGTTCGGGATCGGGTTTAGGAAATCGGGTTCGGGTTTAGGTTCTGGTTTAGGTTATAGGTTTAGGTTTGGGTTATAGGTTAAGGTGAAGTGTAGGTTTAGGTTATAGGTTTAGGTTTGGGTTATAGGTTAAGGTTAAGTATAGGTTTAGGTTAAGTATAGGTTATAGGTTTAGTTTATAGATGGTTTGGGTTATAGGTTTAGGTTTAGGTTAAGGTCTAGGTTTAGGTTATAAGTATAGGTTTTGGGATTTGAGAATAGATTTAGGTTAAGGTTATAAGTATAGGTTATAGGTTAAGGTTATAGTTTAGGTTAAGGTTATAAGTATAGGTTATAGGTTTAGGTTTAGGTTTAGGTTATAGGTTTTGGTTTAGGGTTAGGTTTAGGTTATATGTTATAGCTTTAGGGAATTGAGAATAGATTTAGGTTATAGGTTAACGGTGTGGTTTAGGTTAAGGGTGTGGTACCTGCAAATACAGATATAAACACGGCCTGTCCAAATAGTCAGGCCCCTCCAATGCTGTCCATAGGAAATGGACTACTTCATCATGGTCATAACAGCGGTTCCCACCTTCCAGGGACCTCCGCTCATCCGGATAGCTCCGACGCACATCCGGGTCTGCTCCATTAATTTCGAACAAATACATAAATACTGTCTGTCCAAATGGCCAAGCCCCTCCATTGCTGTTCATAGGAAATGGATAACTTCATCATGGTCATAACAGTGGTTCCCACCTTCCAGGGACCCCCGCTCAACATCCGGATAGCTCCGACGCACATCCGGGTCTGCTCCATCCATTTTTACGAAATTATGCATGTCTTGCTCATAAGCATGCCTAATATTGCCAATGCATGAGATTCAGCACAAATGCATGGGATTCAGCACAAATACCTTTTCATGATTCAAAGAAGGGAACTCGAGGGTTTTCCTTACCTTCCATTGTATGCTTCCAAGGTGTAGATGGCCCCTGAAACACACATACATCCTGGGAATCGCTTCTCAAAACCGCAGACTGTTTTGTTTTGAAACTCGTTCATCTCACCTGAAAACCTGTCACATAATGAATAACTGTAACCACAATGATAACTATTGTGAATGTACTATAATGAACAAATTATTATTACTATAGATAACTGTAATTACAACATAGATATCATGCACACGATATCACATAATGTATTGTTTGATGAACTACACATGTGCATTGTTGATAAGAGACATAACATCCTTGTCTAGTTTGAGAGAATGGTTGCTTCCAAATGATGCAAGATTTAGAGCAACACGTGGTTCTACCTGGCACATTACTACATAGAGTCAGATGTTATCTAAAATGCCCTAGAAAACCTTTCGAGTCATTGTAATAAACAAGAATGGTGAGAGCATGGAAGAACCATAAAATATCTTACTTGAGAGCCTGTTGTAACAAGTAAAGCATATGAGGAGCTTACCTGCTTAGGTAAACATTTGTTTCATCCAGCCTCCTGTCCCTATAGATTCAATTCCATTCTTAGCAAGCCTGAAGCTAAAGGAAGATTTCACAAAGTCTAACAAGCTACTAGTCTTTAAGATACCTGTTTCCAAATAGTAAAATTCCAATTCATCATCTTCATGTAGAGCACCCTCATGCAGGAAGCGTTGTTCACTTAGCTCATGAATCTCGTCCTCGTAGAATTGAACACGTCTATCCAACGTATTCCTGATGGATTCCACCGTTGTGATATGCTAGTGGAGAATTTGGGATTTTGAATTCTTGCATATATTTTGGGGGATTCAGTTTACAAGAAAGCTTCTATTAGGAGTCAACCAAAGCAGCAAATCTAGAAAAGTGCCAGATAAATGCAGATTATCCAATAGATCAGTGGCAAAGTACGTCTCCATTTGTAGGAACCTCAAAAAATTTATAAATTGGGAGGATTGAAAACAATAAAAGATGTAGTTCTCATTTCGATTCCACTTGGCTATCAGTTTTGAGTATCTAACTCTTATAAGATCCAATGAAACAGATCACCACCTGTTAATGTTTCCTCATCTAAGTGAGAAGGAAAGATAGTAAGGCTCACCTTCATTGGTTGCATCAGCTTGAATAGCCATGCATGTTCAGAAGAAGGAAGAACTGGTGGTATCTTCATCTTCTTCCAATCCAAGCTAAGTCAGTCGCAACAGAATATTACCTAACAAGCTTATTGACATCATAACCCTTTTCACCATCTCCTCTCCTGAGATTCAAACTAGCAGCCCTACCCTACATGATGTAGATATGCTAATTATAGGGTCCAGGTCACCGCTCATATGGACAGCTAGGCTGTACAGAAGACCAGCTAGAAAATCATGGTTGTACACTCATCAGGTGGATGCCACCCATGGAATGAGCTATGATTGGACATTGAAATGAGCTACAATTGGCCATGGGAATGAGCTGCAATAAGCTATTTAAAACATAAAAACAACACTACCCATTTACAGTTCAGCTCAAGTTCAACAGTAACAACACCAATACCAAAACCATAATCTCAAAAACAAACCTCAGAACTTGGTTATTGGACAAGAGAATCAATTCCATGTGTGTTCAGTTCAAGTTTCAACTACCCATATTCCCAAATCACAATAAAACATAAAAAGCACACTATCCACATTTCCTAATGGTGTTGACTCATCCACCATAAAAAGCACTTAATGCCTGAAAAGGAAAAGGTACTCATTGTTTTATGAATACCAAATGGAAAAGCAATTACAGAACAAAAAATGTTACCATGTATCTCTCTAAACAACAGAACAAAAAATGCATCACATTATTAGCTAGAGAGAGAGAGAGAGAAATGCATCACATTATTAGCTAGAGAGAGAAGATTTTGACAATCAGAGAGAGAGAGAGAGAGAGAGAGAGAGAGAGAGAGAGAGAGAGAGAGAGAGGATAAAAACAACAAGAGAAAATACATATCAGAAAATACATTACTCTTCCTTTGGACTCTTGAAGCTCAAATCTTCCAACACCCATACTAATACCACCATGATATATGACACGTCATCCAGACCTATGTTCAACACTAAACATATTAAGCATAGAACAACAAGACAAACATACATATTGAACTTTGGTGACTAAACTTCAAGATCATGAAAAGCCATACATATTGAACAATACATACCAGCTTTGGACAATACTTTAAACATTGATCCAGACATATGTCTCACAAGCATTCTGTATCGGCACATGTGTGCCTGCAAGTGGAATAAGCAACCTTGAGAAATGAGATTGTTTTGTTTCCACCAATTAAGAAAGAAGCAACAAAATCGATATGAATTCCAAAGGTCGCTGTGTGGATGAAAAATCAAATAAAAAACTAAAATTCCAAAGGTCTTGTGCCTCTAGAATGCTTTAATCATGCAAATTTTATTTTCATATTTCAATCATGATGTGGTGTGTTTTTTTAGCTTTGACTATATATAATTAAATTAAAATGTTTTTACATAAACATTAAGTGATGAGGCAATGAGTCATGCATATGTATCAGCCAAACACAAGCGCTCATGTGCGAGATCTAGCTGTTAATCAGATGGGCCCTCGGTGAATGTCCACACCCAAAAATTAGGCAGCTCTACTTGTCAGGTAGGCAACATGCGTACAAGAAAATGTTAGGTTAAAAAACCAATGGTCCACATTCAATATACACCTATAGCCCTACTGATAAGTGGACCAGCCCGACTTTAGGCTAGGTCACTTCCACTCTGGGGCCTATCAAATAAAAAGCCAAGATCTTGCACACCTGCTAGTTTGCACTACCAGAAAACTGGGCAAAGGCTACGGATAAAATCAGAAATTAGTTTTGCACAACCAATTTAATTTTTGGATTGTAACTTAATGACAGTAGGTTTGTGATTTAGACAATTTAATTTGAGTTCATATGTGCAACATGTAAAATCTTTAAGTGGTTGTATGTCAAGTGCCACAACCTTCTAAAGTATCAATTAACCCTAACATTATTTACCCTTGTTTTGGTGGAATCTTGTGTGGTAGGCAAAGTACTGAATGTTTACCTCTAGTACTTCGTCCAACTCAAGAAAACTTCTTTTTATTCCGAAGTACTATCTCTACATTAATTTGGAGGGCCAAAAGACGCAAAAATTTAAGTTAATAATTGTCAAGGAGTTAAATACCTCGTGTGGTTTAAAAAAGAGCAAGATTAAAACAACTGGGTGATAATAGCTAAAGGCTTGAATCACACTGTTTTACAATTATATCACCCTAAATGGGTACATTCACATTATTTATAATCTTTGATAATTAATTTAATAAAGAGGAACTCAAAAGTCGAACTTGAAAGGAATCAGATGCAATTCTAAAAGCATCATTGCCATCTTGGAATTTAAAATCACTAGAAGAGAATTCTAAAAGTCAAAATCATAAAATAAATAACAAATAGAGATGTGTTATATAGCTTGTAAAGGGGGACCTTCTTTACACTAGCCCTGCTTTGCAAATAACAACTGATGCTACTAGCATAGCATTTGGCACCAAGATAGAAAAATTAGAAACAATCGTTATCACTAAAGTACAGAAAAGGCCAAGAACATGTGGAAGACTTCATAGTTTAACTACAAAGATGCAACTAATACACGAAGGAGAGAAAAGGCAAACCAGGCCTAGTTGGTGTAGTGATACAATAATAAGTACACCCTTGTCACGACTTTAGTTTTAAAGTTTGGTTTTAATTTTTATCACTTGAAAATCATACAAATACCACAATGGGGAAAAAAAAGGACAATGCAGAAAAAGCACCCATCACAACAACAAAAAAATTAATTCCATCCATTTGGGATAAAATGATTCAGAAAATCATAATATTAGGGTGTCTGCACTCACGGAATGCTGCAGGCAACACATCCCTACTCATTCTCGCACAGAAAAAACATAATTGCAGATAACTATTAAGTTAAATTTTAGCATATAGGGAAGAAACAAAGCTCCACTTTTAATTGAAATATATAGATCAATGCTATGAATTTAATCTGTGGAATTGTTTTTTTTTTTTTTTTTTTTGTTCAAGCAATTTCAGTAACTAGTATCAAAGTGAGCATAAAAGCAAAGTAGAGAAGATAAGGGTCCAACACCAAAATTTAAAACTTCTTTAGATATTATATGTTATTAATTAGCCTGCATTTTTCAACAAGGATTTATAGGATGACTTTGGGTTGGTGGAACATACATCCAAGGGGTGTAGCCTATCACATATGTAGCCGCTCAAACCTCCACCACACGACCCTAGTCACTTGAGTTGGATCCTTCTCATAGCTCCATCAGCCCCTTTCTAGTCCATGAAATGAAGACAACCGGCCCTAGAGTCCACATTACTTGCATTTAGAAAATAAGAAAAAAGAAAATTCAGGATAAAAGCTGTAGCCATAGACCTATTACAAACAGGGAGCAAACAAATGCCACAAAGCAGAGCCTCAGTCAGTTACTAGCATGAATATGAGCCTGTCCGATAATGGTGCTGCTACTGTGAATGAGGAAAAGGCGACTCCGTTAGACAGTGAGAATCACAAAGAGATTAATGCTAGTGGAGATCAGTTCCCTGTTGGGAGTGGCGACAACCTAATAGGCGCTTTGGTCGAAAATCCCTCTATTCCTTTTCAAGCTGACATGGGTCTTGATAGGACTGCCATTCTGAATTCAATGACTAGGGAAGAGAAGATGCTAGTTGATCATCTAGCAGGTGATTCTAGAAATGATGTTCAAGTTGTAGAGGAAGACAAAGCTTGTGATTCAGGAAACCATGTTGAAGTTGAAAAAAACTGGATAGTGAGAGAGTGCTTCGATGCGTGAGTATGCAGATGCTGAAAAAAAACTTACTGTCAACTGTTCGATGTTCTCGGAATTTGACAAAACCATTGCTTCGACATTCTCTTCATAATCTTAAAGGTCCATCAATGTTTTCTTCACAATATCCACGACCCATGAAATGAAATCCTAAAATCCCCAAATCCCCAATTTGTAAAATCAGAAAAACCCAGAATCAGGGTCCACATTCAAATCTGTAAGCCCTAAAATCCCCAAATCCCTAAATGAGGGTCCATATTCGAATTGGAAATCCACAAATTACTAAATCTCCAAATTCATAAATCAACATTGAGATTGAGAGAGATTGAGAGAGAGAGAGAGAGAGAGAGAGAGAGAGAGAGAGATACCTCACGGTCGAGGATGGGCAGGGAGAGAGAGAGAGAGAGAAGTGGAGCCGTCCGAACGAGTCCCTCACGCAGTCGAGGATGGGCAGGGAGCGAGAGAGAGAGAAAAGTGGGGAGAAGATAGAAAGGAACGAGAGAAAGGAGCGAGAGAAGAGAGAGAGAAGTATGCGCGCGAGAATGAAAAACGCAGCGGGCGGGCTCTTTTGTTTTTTGTGCGCGCGGCCGCCAAATTGAGATGAACGGTCATGTTAGGAGCTCCGTGTGGCCCACCATGATGTATGCCATTTATCTATGCCTTCCATTCAATTCAAAGAATTATTTAGGGATTTATCTCCAAAAAATGAGGCAAATAGAAAACTCACATGGACCACACCAAAAATCAACAAAAGGCACTTAATCTCCATTGTTTCCTAGGGTGTGATTTACTTAAGCTTTAACTTTATCTAATTTTTGAGTTAACACATTAAAATGATCTTTCAAAATGGATGGACGGCTTAGATTGAACACAAAAATTGTGGTGGGCTCCCCATAGAACTTCTAAGAGACCATCAATATGAGCAAAGGCTACGGATGATTGGAATATCAGCTATGGATTTAATCCGTAGTAATATAGCTACGGTTTATATCCGTAGCTAAAGACTCCAATCATCCGTAGCCTTTGCTCATTTTTTTGGTAGTGCATGAGCCCAAAAATTAGGCAAATCCAAAGCTCGAGTGGACCACACCACACGAAATTGTGAGAATCGAATGCCTACCATTCAAAACTTGTTAAGGCCCTTAAAAGTTTTACATCAGGCTTATATTTATATGTTTCCCTTATCCATGTCTATGTGACCCTATGAACGGGTTAGATGGTGAATAAACCTCAATGTGGGCCCAGTAATAATTTTAAAAATTTTAAAATATATATATATATATAATATATATATATATATATATATATATATATTATATATATATATATATATATTATATTTAAGTTAAAGTTCAAAAAAAAAACTCTAATACCCTATACCCGACCGGCCCCTCTTTCTTTCCCTTACCATACCCTGCCTCTCTTTTCTTCTACCCTAGCCGTTGCCTGCACGGCCGCACCCAACAGTCCAGCACACTGCCCGCCAGTCACCATCTTCGCCCCTCTATCTCTCTCTTTCTCTCATTCTCCCAGTCTCTTCGAGGCTCCAAGCCAACCTGCGCCCAATCCCGACTCAGCCTGATCTCTCTGAAATAGGTGTTTAACTTGTTTTTTTTTTTGTTTTTTTTTTTTTTTAAATTTAACTTGTATATTTATATGATTGTAGATTTATTTTAGATTTATGGTTGGGGGGCTAGGTTGGGTCAGGTTAGGGTTTGGATCGGGTTGGGAGGGCTGGATTAGGTCGGGTTGGAGGTTTTCTATACTTAAAATGATTGACATTTAATTTGTATTATTTAGTCAAAAATATAATAAGCTAACATATGAACAAGCTCCACTCGACTCGACTTGAACCGTTGGCTCAACTCAATAGCTTTGGCAAACAAGCCATGCTTCAATGTTGAGCTCAAGGGTGAGCTTGAGGTCGAGTATAGCATGGACAAGTCAAGCCCAGCTTGGCCCACCTCGACTCGACTCGGCTTGGCTTGATGTACAACCATAGTGACTCTAGAGTGGGCAACGTTTATAAATTGGAGGTAATTCTTTAGCTGTACAGGTGGCATGGTTTTACAGTAATCACAACCGTCCAAATCGCTAAACCAAGTGTGGATGGAGTATAATTGAAAAATGACAAAGAGAAGATTATTAACCATGCACCTGATTTTTTACTTTGAATTTGGACCACTCACTGCTTACTTTTAATAATCTATTTGATGGCCATTAATTTGATGGTCAAGATTACTTGACCTTGTGGTTCTAGAGATTTGCTTAATCTCACAATTTGGATGGTTTGGATAGTTGTACATCACTGTCACATGTAAGGAGAATGAACGGACGATCAGCCTGTTTTTGGAGAATGACAATCTTCATTGAGGGGCCTACCTTTTTCATGGTACTGATGTCCTCCATAAATGACACGGTAACGCGAGCCATGGTACCGTTGCATGTAGGTGATCAGTTCTCTTTTTAAAATGTTGAAATATCAATATTGTATTCTGAGCTTTGCTAAGCCCACACGCATGTGCAATACAGCTCAAGTACATGCCATATCTTTGCCAGCATGGCACAATAGATCTGAGATCTAGTCCATCCATAAAACAGAAACACAATAATAATAACTTAATTCAAGAATCCGATTGGTCCACGTGTTCTGTGGGCCACAATTTGTAAAAAAAAAGTACGGCTCTGAAAAACCTGGTTGAAGTTTTCTAACCCATCCGTTGTTTCCAAATTGAGGCCCACATACTCATTGGACCAGATTTTAGTTTGAAGAAAAAAACATATACAGAGTAGGACCAACCTGATGGATGGATGAGATCTAGCATGTATGTGCAATGTTGGCATATGTGTGGCATGTACACGAGTTTAATTGCACACGCGTGTGCGCTTAGCAAAGCTCTACGATTTGCTATCATTTTCTACTGTCAATATAGAATTTCAGAAGATGCAAATCATACCAAACTCAAATGAATAATTTTAGAAACTTCTCACCGTCCGATTGAAATTATCATATGAATAATTTTGGAACCTCAATCAGGTTACATATGAGAAAGATATTGGGCATACAAGATTGATAAACAATTTCAGTGAAATTTAATTTAAACATCTGAAGTTATTTACTCTTCAATTTGAACTGATTAGATTGTCCAAAAATGATTAAAGGTTCAATTAGTGGACGTGCCTAATAATTTAGTAATTTTATTTTTCACAAATAAATTTCAATTTCCTTTTAAAAATAACATTTTTTTTTTCAAAATGCATATTTTTTTACTCTTTTATCCAAATATCATTTTTATTATAAAATATTTCAAAAATATTTAAAATACAAATTTTGAATTTTTATTTTCAAAATCTCAAAAATTTTCTCATATTTTAATTTTTTCTCAAAAATTTCAAATTGCCGATTTTTTTCCTCAAAAGCATTATTTTGTTCTCAAAATTTTTCTTAAACTTGTTAAAATTTCTAAACTTTTCAATATTATTTTTTATGTGATATTACAAATCATTTAAATATTACCTTTTAATTATATATATAAAAAAATTTCCATTCATATGAATATAAACTAAACACACACACACACACACACACACACACACACACACACACACACACACACACACACACACATATATATATATATATATATATATATATATATATATACACATTTTTACATTAGGAAAAACACTTTTACCAATAAAAACTTCGTCGGTAAAAGTCTTACCGCGAACATTTCCAAGACAACGCAAATTTTTTTGTTAAAATTCAAAACACCCTTTAGCGATGAAAATTTTCGTTGCTAAAAGTGGCTTTTTGCTACTTAATTAATTTCGTCGCTAAAAGGAAACTTTTCGATTTTTTGTTCTTTCAAAAATTCAAAACACCCTTTAGCGGCGAAACTTTTCGTCGCTAAAAGGAAACTTTTCGATTTTTTTTTTTTGTTTTTTCAGAAATTCGAACACCCTTTAGCAATGAAAATTTTCGTCGCTAAAGGTGGCTTTTAGCTAGGAAATTAATTTCGTTGCTAAAAGGAAACTTTTCAATTTTTTTATTTTTTCTAAAATTCAAAACACCCTTTAGCAACGAACATTTTTGTCGCTAAAGGTGGCTTTTAAGTACGAAATTAATTTCGTCGCTAAAAGTAAACTTTTCATTTTTTTTTGTTTTTTCAAAAATTCAAAACACCCTTTAGCGACGAACATTTTCGTCGTTAAAGGGGGCTTTTAGTTACAAAATTAATTTCGTCGCTAAAAGTAAACTTTTTTTTTTTTTTTTTTTTTTCAAAAATTCTAAAACACCCTTTAGCGACAAAAATTTTTGTCATTAAAACTCTTTGCGGGAAAATTTTCAGAATAGTGGGAAAATTACTTTTAGCGACGAAAACTTTCGTCGGTAAAAGTGACTTTTAGCTATGAATTAAAATTTCGTCAATAAAAGTAAACTTTTAGCGACGAAAATTATTTTCGTTGCTAAAAACCCTATTTCTTGTAGTGATTGCAAATAAACATTACTAAAACCTTACGATGGGCTCTTTATAATTTTTAATGGCGAGGTATTATATTATCATTCTTTCCAGTGGTGTGGTCCACTTAAGATTTAAATCTATATAATTTTTTATACCCGGCCCAAAAATGGGTTGGAGAAACATATGGGCGGCAAAGATATATAACACATCATCAAAATCTCACTTTTGTTATCTAACTTTTCAAATTTTCTTGTCAAAATACAAATCTAGTTTTCTTTTTAAAAAAATATATTTTTTTTACAATTTGTCAATTTTTTTCACAATTTTGTTTAATTTTTAAAATTTATTTTTTCAAAAATCATTTTTTAATCTCACTTTTGTTATATAACTTTTTAATTTTTCATGTCAAAATAGAAAATCTAGTTTTCTTTTTTAAAATATATATTTTTTTACAATTTGTCAATTTTTTCACAATTTTGTTTAATTTTTAAAATTTTCCTTTTCAAAATATCATTTTTTTTCGAAGTCTTTTTTTTTTTTTTCAAAATTATCAACATTATTCGAAGTTCTTAAATTTTTTTTTTTTTTTTTTTTTCAAAATCTAGATTTTTATAAAATCATAGTTTTTTTTTTTCGAAATTCATAATTTTTTTGAACTTCTTAAATTTTGACCTAAGCATTAGAAACGGTTTAGGACCGTCTGTAATGCAGACGGTCTTTGACAGTCGCAGATTACCAGTAAAAGACAACCAATGACCATCTCTAATGCAGACGGTCCTTGACAGTCTCAAATTACAAGTAAAAGATGACCAATGACAATCTCTACTACGGACAGTCTTTGGCCATCTAAGATGACCGCATATAAGACGGTCAAAGACCGTCTCTAATGCGGACGGTCTTTGACTGTCTCAAATGACGCATATAAGATGGTCAAAGACCGTCTTAAATGATTTGTGGACGTTCAACATTTTAAGACAATATTAGGGACGGTCAAGAGCCTTCTAAAATTTTAGAGACGGTTTACGGCCGTCTCTAAGCCGTCTTTAAACCAAGGAATTTTAGAGACGGTCTTGGACCGTCTCAAAATCCGTCCTTTTCTTCCATTTTTCGCAGTGTGGGTAGTGTAGAAGATGAGATTTGGGTGGTGTATGGGTAGTGGGTGTTGGAACTTGCACCAAGGGATGGGCCATCATGGAAAAATGTGTGCACCACTCCTAGGTAGGCCACATGATCATGATCAAGGGCTAGAAAATGAGATACACGCAACTTATGATTTACACATGGATGGACGCACAAGACGTGGCGTCGGAACCACAATGACGATGCGAACAAGATGGCATAGGTTTTAGCTTGATTCGAGTCGGGTCTACATGACTGGACTTAAGGATGACCGCAAACAATATCCGGGGGTCGCGGGTCGCTAGGTTTCGACTGATAGGACCGCGAGACCAAGAGAAATGAAATGCACACTCATACACACATATGCACTCAGGTCGGGTCTTACACATAATCAGAAGTTTCATCTTCATTTGTAGGAGTGATTCTAGCTATGGTCATGAAGGCCTTTAGATCATTTTCATTTTCTTGATCTGATTCATCAGTTTCTGAATTGGATTCAGATTCAGACGATTCATCCCATGTGGCGATCATGCCTCTTCTTTTAGATTTATCCTTCTTACGACATTTTGCAGCTAGATGCCCATATTCATAACAGTTGAAGCATTGAAAGTCTTTAGATTTAGATTTTCAAGTATTTCTTTTTCTCTTGTCAATCGGTTTTTGAAAATCAGATCTATTTTTATTTTTAAATTTTTTATAAAACTTTTTAGCCAGCATAGCCATGTCATCCTCATTCTCTTCATTATCTGAGTCTTTGGATTTTGATTTTGAGGATTTAAGGGCTATGGATTTACTTATGGGAGCTTTGAAATTCAACTCAAAGGTTTGTAGAGATCCAACTAATTCATTTACCTTCATTATGTCAGTATCCCTCAATTCTTGTATCGTAGTAACTTTAAAATTAAACCTGTCAGGAAGGGATGGTAGGATTTTTGCACACACTTTGCTTTCAGGGACTTTTTCTCCAAGACCCCACATGGAATTAACATTGTCATTTAATTTAGTAAAGATATCCATGAATAACTCTTTTTTTTTTTTTCCATGTGGATTTCTTCAAACCTTGTTATAAGGATTTGGATCTTAGATTCTTTTACAATTTTAATTCCTTCGTGTGTCATTTCAAGAATATCCCAAGCTTGTTTTATTGTATCACATGAGATGATTCTTTTAAATTCGTCAAGTGATAGAACACATGTATTAACATTAAGTGCTTTTCCATTAGCACTACTATCGCTTTTTTGACCTGGAGTCCAAAGATTATAAACTTGTTCTTTCATAGATTTGGTTCCATTTTCAGCCACTACTTCCAACATTGGAGGGACCCATTGGGTTATGGTGGCTTGCCAAACACTTTCATCAATAGATTTGAGGAAAATCCTCATTCTAGCTTTCCAATAAGAATAGATTGAGCCATCAAAAGGGAGGTGGCCTGGAAATGGTTATATTATCAAAATTTGACATTCCAATAGCTCTAGATCTAGCTCTAGGAAGTTAATCCCAAAAAGAGCAACCTCGCTTTGATACCCTTTGAAATGACGAGTTATAGATGTCCTAAAGGGGGGTGGATAGGACAATGCCAAATATTTCGATATAATGCGGAATAATAAATCAATTAAATACAATTGCACAAAGTATTGAATTTTTTTATATCAAATAGTTCATAGGACAACCTTTCACCTAAAATAATTTAGATATGACAACATTATTTCATGACATCTTTAAAATCAAAATATCAAACTTATCACAAGAATAAATAAACCACAATATATGCACAAATAACAATAACCAATCATCATAATACACAAAAGAATTATAGTGGTTCGGTGCTTCAATGCAACCTACTCCACTCCCAAAATCACTACACTCGCAATTTTGACTTTCATTATTTCAAGGTTTTCCAGGGTCACCTTTACAACCTGGTACAGTTATTGTGATTTTCACAGGCTATCACAATCAAACCTACTTCGTGATTTTCAAAGGGTCACCACAAACAAACCTGCTGAGATTTTCGGGCTATCTCAGAAAAACCCAAACTGAAATAAATGAAAAGACAATACTTATCTTCGATTGGCGAGTCGTGTTCACTCCCTAAGTGCAGCATTGTGATGTAGTAATAAACTCGGTAAGACTGAGGTCGAATCCCAAGGGACTGAAATCTATACGTAATCTGAAACTGAATAGAACTAGAACAAGAGTAAGATGAAATCTAATTCGGGTGTAATTTGAGGAATAATGGTGAACAAATTATCTAAAACTTAAAGAATTTAGGGAAATGAAACTAGGGATTCAGAGGATCCACTTGTAAAAATCAGGGGGATCTTATGCCTGCTTCAAGAACTCAACTGGACTCAGAGTCCCATCTTCGTCCAATTGAGGAGTGTAACCACAGACATTAACTGAACTTCCTTTGATATAGTTTTCAAGAGATGAAAGGTATATGAATTAGAATGGATTCTATCACCAAACCATGCCCAGGAGACAAAGTAAACAACAGAATTAAACTAATTACCAACCAATCAACAGATATATGAAGGTTAGAAAGGGTGTCGTCATCCAACCATGCCCAGGAGACGATGATGAACAACAGGGCTTCCTGATGTCATAATCATAAAAAGTAAAGAACATGCTCAAAGCTATCGTGACCCATTGTAATTTCAGTCACAACAGACCATTAAAAGCTAAAAACATTCCTTTAATTAAACTAAAATCAACATCAGTTCAGTCTAAATAAAAGACACAAGCAACAGATTCTCCCAGCACGCTACAAGCTTCACCTCTTAGCCCTAGCTAAGAGGTTTAGCTCAGCATGATGGAGCTAGCACTCTCTAAAAGATCATAAGAAATAAAAATAAATAACAAATAAACCAAATACCAATTCTAAAAGTCCTCTCTTTCTCTGTCTCTTACTCTATCTTGGCCTCCACGGCTGCCCCTGGCGATTCCCCCCCGGCGATTCCCCCTGGTTCTCTTCCTATTCTTCTCCTTTTATAGCACCAGGAGGTCCAGTCAAGAGTCCGTGCGGAGCTCCTTACGCAGGTCCAGCAATCCAGTCGCAGCGGAACCGGAGATCCTTACGTAGCTGCGTGTGTAACGGCAGCGGAAAACGCAAGTCGAGTTGCGTTTGGATTGTTTTTCTGAGACTTGATGGTATCAACACTTGGGTTTGGCTCCATGGTTGAGGTCGTGGGCACCTTGTTGAACTCATGGACGGTTCAGATCATCAAAACGACCGTGATCAAGGTTGCATAATCGCCCACTGATGGTCAATTTTCACGGACGCGCATAAGCAATACACGAGTTGGCTGACGAGTTCGGTGAGCCCCACATTGGCATTTTCAGAGAAATTTGACCCGTTCATTGGATTGCTGGTGAAATTTCAGTTGGAAAAGACTAGTTTTTGTCGAGTTTTGGTGCGGTCCAGTGATTGATTTTGCAGCAAGGACTCTGCCGTTCAATCTTAAATTTGAGACTTCATGTACCTGCAATGCTTTCATGGGACAAAACGGACATCTAGGTAACGGTCACACCCCCCTCTAGACACAATGGACGATCCCGATCATCAAAATAGATGATGGGTGTGGCCCACTTTCAAAACCCAATCCAAAGCTCATCCATCCCTGGAGGTTTTTGAAAGTTTTGTTCAAAAAAGTAGGTGGGCCCACTTTTTGAAATATTCTTGGAGATTTACTCCGTTCATCATCTTCTTAGTAATGTGTAAGCTCATAGATTAAAGTATGAAGTAGATCTAAACTCTAAGTGGGCCACACCATCCACCTGTGATGAGTTAATACCGAACGTTGAATCAAACCTCATATTACTTACGTGCATGCATATAGAGTTTCGGTTATTTACAGATTTGCCACTCTCCATTCTAGAAACATCTGTCGTTCATTTCTCCCTGCTGCACCATCTAAAAGAAGTGAAATTTGACGAATGTTCACCATTTTTCGTGTTCTTTCCATCAGTCTAGTTTGGGTCCCGATCTCCAAAGGATGTCCAAGATGCTTTCTTAATGGTTATTGTATAATCTTGCCCATCGGGTCACATACATATTGATCCAAGGGCTGAATTTTGACGTGTACGGTTAATTTATAGTCATCAGGTCCTGTATGAAGTTTCGAGCCAAACGGATGACGGGAACCTTGTGATCTTGCATTATGTATGTCTTTCCAGCCACTTGAGCTTCGGTTTCTCGATTTTCTTGGATCTTTGGCGTGTAATTCCGTCAATCTTGGTCCCCTGGAGTCCGTCCCTTGCCTTTAGTGTCATCAGAGCATTAAATCTATGCTTTTATCATCCTTTCCAATTCCAGCTTGTAATTGCACCTTGCATCATAAACATGATTACAACAGGCCATTAAACAGTATTATGTTCATAAATCCAGGCAATAACTAGGGTCTGATATGCAATATTTGACCCTCAACACAACCCCCAACCAACATTTTGCTAGTCCTGAGCAAGGTATGCGAAAAATAAATTGAGAATTATGAGACAATTCCTGTGAACACGAGTGATTAGTAAAGAATAATCGAGATGTGAAAAGGCGACGATTCATGAATGTTGGGTATTCCTTTTTCCTTAACTCCAATGTGCAGCAAACTTCATAATCAAGTTCAAAATATTAATCCCTTGATTAGAAAAATTTTAAACATTAGGACCCATGAGTGTAAAGTGTAACTCGGCTTAGCAACATTAAGATTCACTTCTTTATTTCATGATATCATTGGTAACGAATAAGAGAATTCATGACAACCCAAAACAAAACATGCCTCATAAATCATCCTACCAACTTTGATTTGATTTTGATATTCTTCTTTTTTTTTTTTTTTGTTCTTTTTTTTATACTATTAAAAGAATGTCAAGAGGGGAATCAAATTTTCACCTATAGGGAGCAAACCTATGGTGAAATTAGTCGCCCAACTCTTTTCAACTGTTAACCTTGGGAAATCGAATCCACACCTATAGGGAGCAAACCTATGGTGAAGATTAATTGCCCAACCTTTTCAATTCTTTTTTTTATATACCCTGATGGCAAAATATTTCAGGATGGTTCCTTTCATGCTCAGTGATTACCAAGTTAATCTTTCAATATGGAACTGAAACCTTAATGTGTAAGCGAGATGTGACATGTGAAATCATGATTAAATCAATGTTTAAAACTTCTAATCATGGATTGATAAGTCGAACTCAACTGTGAAATCTAATAGATAATTGAATCCGAGAGTCATAGATTACCAACATCACGTATCTTGAAATTCTAAGTGCCCTAGATGGCTGTCAAAATCACTTCGAATTCACAATTTTCACAATTTTCGCTCAAGACCAAGAAAACACTGATCAGGTAACCTAATCTCCCACCCCCAACCTAAAATCTACATTGTCCTCAATGTAAAAGATATGAGAATGCGATGCACATGGGACAACGAAAGTACAAGAGGAGTGATGGAAAGATAGTACCTGGACGAAAGAATCAAGAGGCTGTCCAAAGATATCTATGTAAGAGCGGGTCAGCACAAGACAGAAATCAACAAAATCAAAATAACAAAAATAAAATCACAAAAAGAAGATCCTACCTATACCACTTTCGCAGGTGCTCTCGATTGCATTTAGCGTATGCAACAAGCCTTTAAACCCCTAGGTTCCCCTAGTGGACGAGTTGTAGTCTCGTGAGGGTATGCAGCAATGTTACCCACAAACATTGAACTACTAACTAGGAATGAAAAGCTGGGTTGCCTCCCAAGAGCGCTAAGTTTAACATCTTCAGCCATACTAAAGCAACTACCCTAGTCCTATGAAAGCAGGGGAAAGACTACTCAGTCATGCCACACGGTTTCTCTTCCGGCCAATATCTGGATAAATTTCTCAGTAGGTTTCTCAACAGGATCATCCAAAAGCCCTTTTTGCAATAAGCTTTGATGCCCTTGAGCACGAATGGCCAGAGAGACTTATGTACCTCAGCAAAAATTTGTCGTTGATTCGCCTGAGGTATCCAAAGTATATATGATTCACCTGTGTTAGAAAAAGTCTCAAAGTTAGTATCCCATGGTGAATCAAAGACTACAGGTAGATAAAATTCAAAAAAATTTTCAGGAAGTAATGTAGTCTCAATGCATTCCGAAGTTCCAGGCTTCAGTTCAATTTTCAGCTCTTCTTCCTTTAGTGGTAAACATTCAGGGTCTGGGGAAGGAGGGGCTTCAGAGTGAGGGTTCTCTCGGTCAGTGATGACTACCAAAATGTTGTCTTGTAAGGCATCCACTTTATCTTTTGACATGGGATCGTTTGAATCTGCAAAGTGTGCCAAGCAATCCTAAGAGTTGGGAAGTTCAACTGAGTGTGACTTATTTTCCACATTGGAGCTTGTGATGATCTGCCCAAGGAATCCATCATCCTTGAAAGTAGACGGATGTATGCTCTCTTCCTCCAGTCCTGCACAGACAGATTGAAAATCAATGGGGGAAGCATCGATGTGATCACTTTGTTCATTGAGACTACTCAATCAAGGCGTTGAATTGTCAAACATGTACAGCTCAGATGGTGGCCTCAATTGAGTGGTTTCAAATTCCAGGGTTGTAGCGGGCAACTCGTCCTTCTCCTGAATCATATCATCATTCAATTCAAGGGAATCGTTCAAACATATCTCATAAGAGATAGACGGGTCGGTTGTAAGGAGCTCATCCACTTGTAGATCAGACATGTCAGGTGAGTGGAGTAGCTCATTATGACCATTCTCTTCATGTACTTCTTGATCATTGACCTAGACCACACTTGAGATTAATTCCAGGGGAACTGTGGCTGCACATTCAGGATTGTCATCCCAATATTCATCATATTCTAGTTTAGCGCAGTGTACATTTGGAATGGGATCACTTTCCTCACATTCTACACCTAGAATGGGTTGAGGTTCGCATAAACTAACCTCTTCTTCATCATTGGAATCTAGTGTGTCATGTGAGTGAAGTGTGTCATCATCATTATATTTGAAAGACAGCCATGTCTCTTCCCCATTTTTTTGAACAGTCATCGAGATCAACTCATCGGGAAATTGAACCACATGCTTGTTAACGTAATTCAACTCTTCATTCCAAATTCCAGAGTTTTTCAAAAGCGAGTGAGGGTCACTTTCCTTGTATTTTATTTCTGGATTGGGTTGTGGCTGAGACGAACTAGCCTCCGTTATTTCATTAGAAGTAGGGAATCCAAAGGAATAATCAACAGGATCAACGAGTTGCGGTTGGGATGAATTAGTCTCCATTAGCCTATCAAGGCGTGATTCAAGTGCTTCTACTAATGTCCTCATGCCAGTAATATAGTCTGTGTAACTCGGATATGACTCCTCTTGGATCATTTCTGGTGAATATTCAAAAGTGGCTGATCCATGAGGGTTCTTACCATGTTGTTTTACTGACTCAACCTCGA
The DNA here is from genome assembly GCA_021015155.1 of Magnolia officinalis. Taxonomy (NCBI): domain Eukaryota; kingdom Viridiplantae; phylum Streptophyta; class Magnoliopsida; order Magnoliales; family Magnoliaceae; genus Magnolia; species Magnolia officinalis. The sequence goes on along the minus strand of JAJHSJ010000011.1, from coordinate 28,827,021 downwards.
CATATTTCTGTTTCCATTGATTAAAACCATACGGGTCATCTGTCGGGAGTTGATACGCGTCATCATTCCAATAATCACATACTGTTTTCTTAACTCGTGGAATGCAATTATTTTCCCACAGATAATCACCGAAAGACTTCTTAATCGGTGGAGCATCATATTCCGATTGATTCTCGAAGATATTTTCAGAAAAATTTTGAGGTGTAGGCTGTTTTCCATAAGTTATCTCAACATACTGTCGTGCCCACTTATTCATATACATGGTGAAACCCAAACTCTGAATCTAATCCTAAGTAAAATAAAAGAAAGGATCCAACAACAGTATGGAAAGTAAGAGGGGGAGAAGTTAGAAGAAAAGTACCAAATGAGAAGTTCCTATGTTAAGATCCTGTAAAAGAAAACAAAACAAGTTAGTTTCTAAAACTAGTAAGTCTAACATTAGAAGATTTCTAAAAATAAACCCTAATTCTAAAAATAGAAAAAGTAAAGAAATTAGAAAGATATCACCCAATTAGAAGTTTCTATCTTAGAATCCTACAAAACAAGGAAACAGGTTAGTTTTTATAAATTAGAAAAACCTAAACCTAAAGCTAGTAAAATGCTAATTTAATCTAATTCTAAAACCAATTAATTTCAGAAATATGTAGCCGTCAGTCCCCGGCAACGGCGCCAAAAACTTGTTCACTCCCCAAGTGCAGGGTTGTGATGTAGTAATAAACTCGGTAAGACCGAGGTCGAATCCCAAGGGACTGAAATCTATACGTAATCTGAAACTGAATAGAACTAGAACCAGAGTAAGATGAAATCTAATTCGGGTGTAATTTGAGGAATAATGGTGAACAAATTATCTAAAACTTAAAGAATTTAGGGAAAGGAAACTAGGGATTCAGAGGATCCACTTGTAGAAATCAGGGAGATCTTATGCCTGCTTCAAGAACTCAACTGGACTCAGAGTCCCATCTTCGTCCAATTGAGGAGTGTAACCACAGACATTAACTGAACTTCCTTTGATATAGTTTTCAAGAGATGAAAGGTATATGAATTAGAATGGATTCTATCACCAAACCATGCCCAGGAGACAAAGTAAACAACAGAATTAAACTAATTACCAACCAATCAACAGATATATGAAGGTTAGAAAGGGTGTTGTCATCCAACCATGCCCAGGAGACGATGATGAACAACAGGGTTTCCTGATGTCATAATCATAAAAAGTAAAAAACATGCTCAAAGCTATCGCGACCTATTATAATTTCAGTCACAACAGACCATTAAAAGCTAAAAACATTCCTTTAATTAAACTAAAATCAACATCAGTTCAGTCTAAATAAAATACACAAGCAACAGATTCTCCCAGCACGCTACAAGCTTCACCTCTTAGCCCTAGCTAAGAGGTTTAGCTCAGCATGATGGAGCTAGCACTCTCTAAAAGATCATAAGAAAGAAAAATAAACAACGAATAAACCAAATACCAATTCTAAAAGTCCTCTCTTTCTCTATCTCTTACTCTATCTTGGCCTCCACGGCTGCCCCTGGCGATTCCCCCCTGAAGATTCCCCCTGGTTCTTTTCCTATTCTTCTCCTTTTATAGCACCAGGAGGTCCAGTTAAGAGTCCGTGCAGAGCTCCTTACGCAGGTCCAGCAATCCAGTCGCAGCGGAACCGGAGATCCTTACGCAGCTGCGTGTGTAACGACAATAGAAAACGCAAGCCGAGTTGCGTTTGGATTGTTTTTCTGAGACTTGATGGTTTCAACACTTGGGTTTGGCTCCATGGTTGAGGTTGTGGGCGCCTTGTTGAACTCATGGACGGTTTAGATCATCAAAACGACCGTGATCAAGGTCGCATAACCGCCCACTGATGGCCGGTTTTAACGGACGCGCGTAAGCAATATGCGAGTTGGCTGACGAGTTCGGTGAGCCCCACATTGGCATTTTTAGAGAAATCTGACCCGTTCATTGGATTGTTGGTGAAATTTCAGTCGGAAAAGACTAGTTTTTGTAGAGTTTTGGTGCGGTCCAGTGATTGATTTTGCAGCAAGGACTCTGCCATTCAATCTTACATTTGAGACTCCATGTACCTGCAATGCTTTCATGGGACGAAACAGACACCTAGGTAACGGTCACACCCCCCTCTAGACACAATGGACGGTCCCGATCATCGAAATAGATGATGGGTGTGGCCCACTTTCAAAACCCAATCCAAAGCTCGTCCGTCCCTGGAGGTTTTTGAAAGTTTTGTTCAAAAAAGTATGTGGGCCCACTTTTTGAAATATTCTTGGAGATCTACTCCGTTCATCATCTTCTTAGTAATGTGTAAGCTCATAGATTAAAGTATGAAGTAGATCTGAACTTTAAGTGGGCCACACCATCCACCTGTGATATGTGGGCCCACTTTTTGAAATATTCTTGGAGATCTACTCCGTTCATCATCTTCTTAGTAATGTGTAAGCTCATAGATTAAAGTATGAAGTAGATCTGAACTTTAAGTGGGCCACACCATCCACCTGTGATGAGTTAATACCGAACATTGAATCAAACCTCATATTACTTACGTGCATGCATATAGAGTTTCGGTTATTTACATATTTGCCACTCTCCATTCTAGAAACATCTGTCGTTCATTTCTCCCTACTGCACCATCTAAAAGAAGTGAAATTTGACGAATGTTCACCGTTTTTTGTGTTCTTTCCATCGGTCTAGTTTGGGTCCCGATCTCCAAAGGATGTCCAAGATGCTTTCTTAATGGTTATTGTATAATCTTGCCCATCGGGTCACGTACATATTGATCCAAGGGCTGAATTTTGACGTGTACGGTTAATTTATAGTCAGGTCCTGTATGAAGTTTCGAGTCAAACGGATGACGGGAACCTTGTGATCTTGCATTATGTATGTCTTTCCAGCCACTTGAGCTTCGGTTTCTCGATTTTCTCGGATCTTTGGCGTGTAATTCCGTCAATCTTGGTCCCCTGGAGTCCGTCCCTTGCCTTTAGTGTCATCAGAGCATTAAATCTATGCTTTTATCATCCTTTCCAATTCCAGCTTGTAATTGCACCTTGCATCATAAACATGATTACAACAGGCCGTTAAACAGTATTATGTTCATAAATCCAGGCAATAACTGGGGTCTGATATGCAATATTTGTCCCTCAACAAGTCGAAGTCATAGCTGTAGCTTGAATGCAACAATTTTCTTCTTGGGATGTAGATGAAGCCTTTGTATAAGTTTAACCCAAAAAGAAATAAAGGGATCTAATGTATTTTCAATAAAATGAATGATGCCCTATTGCTCCAAATTCGATTCTCCCTTTTTTCAAAGTAGAGTATGGATTACTCTATTAAAACATATTAATCTAACTTGAGAAAGAGAATAGAATTACCTAAAACAAGAATAAGAATTACAACCCAAATAGCTTAAAGAGGCTTGAACTTTCTCTCTTTGTAATACAATATGAATCTATGAATTTTTGTGATTTAAAGAGTAAGAAAGAGTCCATTTATAACCAAGGATTTGTGCAATTTGGCTGGCCTGAGGATCGGTTCGGCTGGCTGAATTTCAAAGATTGCGTTCCGACGGAACTCGGATTTCGTGGGATAATATCTTTCAAAAATTCGGCTGGCCTAAACCCAAGTTCGGTTGGCCGAACACCAGGTTCGGCTAACCAAGCAAGTGGTTCGGTTGGCCTAATTAGCCTAAAATCTGATTTTTGTTCCATTGTTGGAAACTTGATCGAACCCACGTTGGGCTGGCCGAAGTTATGTTCGGCTGGCCGAACCTACCATAAAAAAGATCTTTTCAGATCTGACTTTTTGACCGAATATTGTAGGGTTGGCCTAATCAATTAGGCTAGCCGAACTAGATGTAGGGCTGGCCTAACTTGAGTGTATTTAACATGGAATATAATTATAGTTATGCATGTGTGAAATACACCTAACCTATGGTCAAACTAGGTTTATATCACTTGAAGGTTGACTCATACAAAGTGTTCTGAACTTCGAACCATGAATGATCTTGCCTTGAGATGTTGAGTCTTCTTTCTAAATGCTTCATCGAGTTAATAACTTGTCTTCAGTCGAGCTTGCGATCCTAACAAGACTACGGAATTTGACAAACTGTAATGTGCTTTAAGTATAAGCACTTACAAAAGAGATGCCTCACATATCATCGATTGAAAGGATCTTGAGGTTCAGGAAGATACATTTTAAGTGAAAAAGTCGGTTTGCATCTTAGACAGTAAGGAGCATGTGTTAAGAACAAAGATGGTATCATTAGTCAAGGTTTTGTGGAATCATAATGCACTATGCCAAAACAGTGAAAAAATGACATAAAAATGCATGGTTTTATGATGGGTCCCATCTGTTAACAAATTTTGCAACGGACGATGTCAGTCGTAAAATCAAGAAAAAGTTTGTCGCTAATTCATCATCCCGCCCATTTTGGCAAATCATCTATTGTTATTTTGCACAGATACATTCTGTCATAAATTTTGAAAAAAAAAGTAAAGTTTTTTTCGACGGATCGTGTCCATTGAAAAATTTCGCCAACTTCCCACATCTTAACATTTACAGATGGACTTTTCAAAGTTGTGGGTCCGTCGCAAATCTTGCTAAATTTCACATTTTGAAAAAGAAATTTGATGCGTTTAAAAAGTTTGAGAAAAAAATGACAATGTTTGAAAAAAATTGAGATTAAAAAAATAAAAACAAGATTTTGAAAAAAAACAAAATTTAAAAGTTTAAAAAATTGTGATTTTGAAAAAAAAAAATTAAAAAGTTTGAAAAAAAATAACAATGTTTGAGAAAAATTGAAATTTTGAAAAGAATTGATATTAAAAAAAAAAAAAAAAACAAAAAAGCTGAGATGTTGAAACACTAATATTATAGAAGTGTAATTACAAGAATAACTCATAATGATGAGATTGATCAAATTGTATGATCAGGCCATCCTAAAGCTGATCTGAACGGTCAGATATGTTTGGAACGTGCTATTTAGGATAGAGAACAAAATTTGGTCAAATCTAACATGAAATGAATCAAATCCGTCCAAAACACTTTTTAAATGAGTATAATTAGTTTGTCTAGATATAAATGTATTTTAGAATAATTTAATTAGTCCAGATTGAAGTAGAAATGACTTTAGATGTTTAAATTAAATTTCACTCAAATCGGACTATTGGATAGCAAGATATTGCCTATCATATTGTTGATTAATCTTATACGCCTAATATCTTTCTCATTCGTAATTCGATAGGGACGAGTGACCAGTCAAATGGAAGCTCTTGACAAGTAGAATAGAGTGACTAGATTAGATTTCCAAATTGGGAAAAAATTTGGGTCAAAATTGCGTCACAACCTACTGACCTCATGTAAACCCAAGAAACTTGTAGTAATTGAGTGCCTCACTATTAAAATTCGTAAATGGCCCATTATAAAGTTTGAATCATGTTTATTTGCAATCCAAATGGATGGACGGTGTGGATAAAACACATGTATCATGGTGGGGTGCACGGAACTTGGCGACGTCACTTAAGTAGCGAAACTCTCTACTCAACTCGAAGTCATCGCTAATCCCGTCTCTCTCTCTCTCTCTCTCTCTGAGGCGGTCAACCCCTGTTTTCCTTCTAGCACCGTTATCTCGAGAAGATGAGAGAGATCCTCCACATCCAGGGCGGGAACTGTGGCAATCAGATCGGGGCGGAGGTGGTCTGCGACGAGCATGGCGTGGACCAAGTTGGCAGGTACAACGGTGACTCCGATCTCTAGATCGTGCGCATCAACGTCTACTTAGGGTTTTACTTTTTCTAATCTTATATTTTTTTAGTGTATAGTTAGCGTCTGGTTCCACATTACGGTGATCTGGATCGTTGGCATGGCCAGGACCTTTGGTGGACGGGGGATACATCCCCAAAGTGCTCTTGTGAGATAAAAGTACAATCTTGCATTTGTGTTGTTCATCAGGTGGGTCACACCCTGTTTGTGCTGAGAGCCCAAAAATCTTACTGGTGGGTGTGATCTTGGCATGGGCACTTTTCTCATATATCCAAGATCAGGGAGGAGTACCCAGATTGCATGATTTGCATAGCTCCTGTAAGATGTACTGACATCAGTCTTGTGAATTATTGTATTGGATTTGCAAACAAGTGGTTTCTTTGTGTACTGGGCTGGTGGTTGAAACACTAGAAATGTGTTCAACAGGTGTAAATTTGTGTTTGGAAATAGATACATAGGACCCACCCAAGCTGTAACTTTGACTTGCTTACAACCATTTTTCATCTTGGGAATTGAAATAGTGCAGTTTTCTAACATTGCAGTTCCACCAAATGATGCTTAATCTGACTAGGGTCTATTTGGTTGACTTTTTATAAGTGAAGCTGATAGATGACATTCTTATTGAACAATGGTCTGATACACTATTGAATACATGTTATATATACACACACACACACACACACACACACACACACACACACACACACACTTGCTGTTAGTTGCTTGCTGAGCTGCATTTGTTACACAAATATACTTGCAGAGATGGTTATTAATTCTGGACCTATTAGCTTTGTGTGGAACTAAGATATGTATCCCTGCACCTGTGACACATTGGTGTGAAAGATGGGGTTGAATGGTTAGTATATGTATAAATAGAGATTACTTTGCTGGTGGCAGAACAGGATATTCATGTCGCCAACCCCGATTAAGTGGGATAAGGCTTAGATGATGATAACCATGATGAGAGATTTTGCTGGGCAGCTTGATTTCACAATTAACCCTTTTTGTTATCAGTGTCTTCATGCAACTCCATCCACTATACCACTCCCGAGGTGAACTTCCAAGTTGCCCAGCTTTTCCTTTACCATTCTCCGGCTTATTAATGGGGAAATCAGTTCAAAAGTCATTCCTTTGGTTCACACCCTTCATAAGTGATTCGAAAAAGAAAAACTCAGTTATTAACTATTAAATGAAATTACTCATGCAATAGGCCCCCATGAAAGGCCACTAGCTTCAATTGCGTCAATAAGTTCCTGTTTCCGCATAAAACCATCTCCATTTGTAGTCCCCCTGACAAAACCAGATTTACAAGTCATGCTAGCGCCAACATTTAAAGAGTTCATTAGGTGAGAGAAGTCATATAATCCTAGTGTAGTTGTTTGGTTATTGGGCGGTTTCATACACTTTCAACTCTGGTTCAAGATTTTGTTAGTATTTACTGGTGGTTTACTCTTCTTTTTCTTTTTCTTTTTCTTTTTGGCCATGGAGAGTTTAACTTTAGATTGTTACAATGGATTGCCCAAATGAATAACTTCAGGTGATTCAAATATGCTTTCTTGCCATTATATTATGATTTTGATGTGCATAGATCTTGGCTATATTCTATGATTTTTTTACAATCCATGTATTTGAATGGTTATATCTGCCTTCATATTATGAATTTGATGTTGTATAAATATGCTTTCTTGCCTCCGTATGCCTGCATTGAATTTGGAAGAGATGACTAATCAGGTGCAACAGATTCAATGATCAATGCCTGCATTGTTTCGAATGTAATGGTTGCAGTAGTTTTATATAATTATCACAGTGGGGTGGACGTTTTTCTTTGATCAGTGGCATCGCTCTAATGTGTGCATGAATAAATTATGTTGTTTCAGTTCGCCTGAATGTTGATGGCCATACCAATTCTGTTCTTTGATCACGGTGGGGTGGACGTTTTATCACTGAATGTTGATGGCTCCAGCAGAGGAAACCCGGGCAGATCAGGGGGCGGTGGGATTTGTAGAGGGGCGGAAGGTAATTTTCAATTCGCCTATGCGATCGGATACGGCTTCGGTTCCAACAATATTGCTGAACTTAGAGCCATTTGGGATGGTTTGATGTTGTGTCTGCAAAAGGGTATGTTGAAGGTACAGGTCGAATCGGATTCAAAACTAATTGTGGATTTGTTGAACGGTAACAATCAGGAGAGTGTGAGCTGGAGCTATTGGCTGGACCGCATTCACACCTTAAGAAAGGGTGCTCAATTTTCATTCTCCCATATTTTCAGGGAAGCGAATGCCGCGGCGGATGGTCTGGCTCCATTCTATTTTCTCCGTAGTCGCCGATCTCCCTCGTCCCGTTTGGGGTTTGGTCCTGCTAGATAAAACAGGCCTGGGCTCAATCAGACGTAGTCATGGGGACTGGAGGGGCAGTTAGTTTTTTTGTTAGTGTTTTCCTTTTCCTTTTGTGTAGGGCTTCTATATGATAGGCTGGTCCGGAACCTTTTTGTTGGGACCTGCCTGAATGGCTGTATATCCAAGATTTTGTTTATAAAGTTCTGGTGGAATGGTTCCACCTTTCCTTTAAAAAAAAAATGAATAAATTTTGTTATTGTAAGAATATATTCCAGGTTGTTGATGCACAGTAGACTTCTTGTTTTTCTTGCATTTGCAAATCTTAGTAATCTCTCAAACCATCCATTTTTTTTTTCACAAAATAGGGTTTGATTCTTCCTTGGTTTGAAGGGCTTTGGAGTATTTTATTTCATCATCCATGGATTCAATTGGATGATCTTGAAATTCGATTGAATCAAATTGAGTCTGGCATTATTGTTAGTACCCAGATTCTTGTTTCTGTTATTTCTCGATACTGGGATTCGATTGAATTGCATTGAATCAAGTGATGGTGAGCATGATTTATGTTTTTCTTGTTGTTCCACTGAACTTGGATTGAATTTCCAAGTTTTTGGCAATTGCGATGATATTCATTTCTTGTTTTTCTGATCAATTGGTACTCAAATCCAATCTAATTGAACTAGGTTCGGATTTTTATCAATGTCCCATGGTGATATATGGCTTTCTATCAGATGATCAGTCCATTTCTAAATTGAGGACCAAGAGCAAGTTAGCTTTCATCGGGGCATCAGAATCAGCAGAGACCCTTTTCAAGTCGATGGACATTCCTCATCTTTCTTTGTTTTTCTATGGGTTCTCTTCACTTCTCTTAATTCTTTGGTGGGTTGGTTTGTATATAGATCCACAGCTCCTGAGCAAGTCCCAGTTCAGTATGGAAGCCTGAGCATTGAGAATGATCCTGACTTCAGCCCTACTGATGTGGTCATGGAGGTTACGGTAAAGCCAGCAATCAAGCAGTATGTTTTGGTGTAGTATATTTATTTTTATTGGCATGGATAGTTTAGATCGTTTGAGCCCAAGTGAACAACTCCATTCATATATGCTTTGTTGCCTTTATAATTTTGATGTGTATAGATATTCTATGAGTTTTTACAATACATGCATTTGAATGGTCATATATGCCTTCATATTATGATTTTGATGTGTATCGACATGCTATCAGTGCAACAGATTCAAATAGTACTACTATTTTTTTTGGCAGAAAATTTACCAACGGTCCAAATCCGTCGTTAACTTCAAAGAACTTGGAAATCATGAACCGATGAGCGTTTATCCAAAGTAGCGACGGTCCATTTCCATTGAAAAAGTTAAGAACGATGGACTAAAGTTTTGCGATGGACCAGTTTTACGGTGGACATATCTGTCATTCAGGATTTACGACAGCAAAATTCAACGGACTTGGTCCATCGTTTTGTTTTTGTTGTTTTGGTGTAATGATGAAACAGATGAAGCATTGTGGGAGAATGAAACTGAAATACGCGAGAAGTATCCTCACATGTTTGAAGAATAGTTAAGTAAATTTTGAGGATGAAAATTTCCTTTTAGGGTGGTAGAATGTAACGACCCTGAATTTTAGTACATTTAGAACTAAAATAAATAGCTAAATATTTTTATTTTTAATAATAATAATAATAAATACATGTTAATAGCTGAGTTGGTAGGTACACTCTTGGTTAAGATGTTGAGGGATCGACTCTTGCCATTGCGACTCTTGGTTACAGGTGAGTTGGAGGATTGGTTTGATAAGGTAAGTTCTAGCCCTTTAATCTTTTTTTTTTTTTTTTTTTTGTTATTTTATTTCTCTTCCCAATCTATGCAATGGATGGTGTGGATCATCCACTGTTTAAATTATCTTCGATATTATCTATATCTCCAACTCAGCGATACCGATAACAATGATAGCGATACCGATAACACTCGTGGTATCAGAAATTTCAGGTATTAGAAATGCATCGCTAAGTATCACTAACATATCAATAGCGGTAATGTAATCGTCAATATTTTCAACTATGTAAATTTTAGGTGTCGTTTGTATTGCCAATGCATAAATATCACCAAATGTATTACTAATATTTTCGACAATATAAATTCTAGGTAATGATTGTATCATAAGTGTATTGATGATATTTCAATAATATCATCAATGTATTGATATCGAAATTTTGTTTATTAGAAAATTTTTTATTACAATTTATTTTTTTCATGGGCACATGGTTGTATGTAGTGTTCAATTTGTCATTGATAAATTGATAATATCAATATCGCAACATGTGAGATATTGAGACCACAATCTTTCGTTTCCTCTCCAATTGTTGATGATTTCTTGGTGAAATATAATGTGTTGTTGATATTTTGCAATCTTGATGGATGTTTGGATGGAAGGTTTGATGGTTAAATAGGGCGGAGGGGATGATTGAATTGATTTCTTACAACATCACATTCTTTTAAGGCCCCATTAAATGGAAACTTGTTATCCGTGTATTCTTTTTACAATTTTTTTTTTTCTAAATATGTAAATATGTACATTTTAACATCTCCTAAATTTCGCTGAATATTCCACCGTTTTTCATATGTTTTCCCACTTTTCCATTTATTAGTGATATTATTGGCGATATTGATATTGTTCCATATCCCTGACCAACGAAACTTGTAGCGATACCAATACTTCGAACACTGGGGATCATTCACACAATCATTGTATATGTGCGTAAAGAAATTTTAACAAAGAGATGGTTTGTAATTCCAAATATGTAGTATTTTAAGAATAGATTTAATTGCTTGTATTCGACTATGTTAAGATAGATATTAGTAAACCATTTGATCCTAAGTACCAAAAAATACGAGTGCCTTAAATTTCAGATCAATCTGAATAGTGGATGGCCTATTCTTATCAGATATACCATAAGAATCATTTATACATAAGAATCATTTATGCGCATTCTGTAATAGATCTAAATTGTTATGCAGATAGTATGGTTAGATCTGATCATTTAATGGGTCATAAGGATGAAAGGTTAGGATCGTACCTATTATACTTTGAATCAGATTTTGAAAACATAAATTGTATGGATCTAAGCAATTTATTGACCCATTCTCACTATGAGATTTTGTGATATCAATGGATGAGAATTTAGCAGGATTGGTTTGACCGGTCAACAATACACCGTAATTTTTAGTTTTTCTAAACTTTATTTTAAATTTCGTGAGTTAAATTAGTGACAATCCTTCATCATCTAAAGATAACAGGATGATCAGATCTTGGTTGATCAAGTGGAGCCCACATGATAAGATACTAATTATAAGTATGTGATCTAAGAGAATTTAGAATCCAATGGTTGAATATGCGGCATATATTAACCCAACCAGACATTAATTTTGTGCAATTCATGGTTACTAAGACAACATCCCAAAATTGAATTGGTTGAACGTCTAATTGCTGGTTGCTGGTTACTTTTGTTGAAATAGCACCGTTGGATAATTTTTATTTCAACCATCCACTGCCACCAATATGTTTGTCGCATAATTGAATAATCTTAATTTTCCCTTGCCGATACATTTAAACAAGGACTGATAATTTGGACAGTTTAATTCGAATTGCTTGAATATCATGTGGGCAATTTCAAAGTTCATCACACTCTTTCATAGTATCAAAGTTTTTCTCTTTATTAGGATAATATTTTCATATACATTGTTCCAACAACACTCCCCTCTGTTGCATTTGGCAAAACGTTAGAATATACATATATTTTCCTGTAATAGGTTTATTTCTGGTCAAGAAAATAAAGCTTGGGAGCGTTATTCTCAACTCCATTTTTCTCTCCAGTGCTCTGTTTTCTCAGTTCAAAACCAAGCATGAAAAAGAGAAGGCAAGTGCAGATTCACGAATCGTGTGTGGTAGGGCGTTGGAGGTTGACTAAGGAAAAGTAGGAACCTTTTGGACCCATGGCCAGCAAGGACGCGTGGGTCCCTTTCTCCACCACCGCTCCGTGTTCAAGCACAGCAATCACATCGCAGTTTTGGATGGTGCTCAGGCGGTGGGCCACCACCACGCTCGTCCGTCCCACCATCACCCTCTCGAGTGCCTCCTGCACCACCTTCTCTGACTGGCTGTCCAGTGCGCTTGTCGCCTCGTCCAATAGTAGTATGGCTGGTTTCTTCAGGAGTGCTCGGGCAATGGCAATCCGCTGCTTCTGCCCGCCCGAAAGCTGTACTCCTCTATCTCCACACCATGTATCGTAGCCATCATTGAGGCAACTGATGAATTCGTGAGCATTGGCAGCCTGGGCCGCATCCATGATCTCCATCTCACTGACCATATCCATCCCATAAGCTATGTTCTCGCGGATGCTCCCCGAGAACAGTGTCGGCTCCTGGCTCACCAATGCAATGTGCTTCCGCATCGATCTTAGATGAAACGATCTTATGTCCTTTCCGTCGATCCTCACAGTCCCTCTGGTGGGGTCGTAGAATCGCTCAATCAGTCCAATTATGGTTGACTTGCCCGACCCACTCTGACCCACGAGAGCCGTCGATCTGCCAGCCTCGATGCTGAGGGAGAAGCCCTTGAAGATGGTCACGTCGGGCCTTGCAGGATAGGCGAAGTAGACATCCCTAAGCTCCACATTGCCGGTCAGTTTATTGGGACGGTGACCATCTGGATCCTCAGGCTCAATATGGGTGTAGCGATCGAGCACTGCAAAGACGGACCTCACTGCATCAGACCCCTTGGCCAGGTCAGTGGTCATGCTGCCTGCTTCAGCAATGACTCGTCCAGTGCTCACCAAGATCATGAATGTCTGGAACAATGCCTTCGCTGAGATGTAGCCATCAGCAATGAGCTTTCCTCCGTACCAGAAATCGAGTGCCCATGTGCATATAATAAGGCTCTGAGCGGTACCCAAGCCAAGCCCAGCGAACAACGACTGCTTGATGCTCTCCCTATGCGGCCCGTCCTGGGCCATGTCGAACATGCGGAGTATCCTTCCCTGGGAAGAGAAGGCAGCGACAGTTCGGTGATTGGCGACGGCCTCCGCAGCGAGCTTGCTGCTTTCGTCTTGGGCCTTGATCGCCTTATTGGACAGGCTCTTGAGGAGGACCTTCCTGGCATAGAAGCAGACTATGATGATTGGTTGGACAGCAATAATTACAAGGGCCAGCCTCCAAGCTATGATCAGACCCATTGTCCAAGCAATGGTGACTGCAGAGAAGGTCTGCACGACAAGAGCCATCCGATCTCCAACTAGTGATCTCACCTGCAAATTGGAAAAATTATAATTTGAGATAGAACAGATCCTGGAATTGACATACTCCTATCATTGGTGCAATTCACCTAGTTCTATGAAGTTGTGTAAGATGATGTTACGTGGGTGCACAGATAATGTAGGTAGCATCTAGATCAAGATAATCATCATTGTTAATTTTTACAAGGCCTGAGATTGGACCATTCATTCGCTAAGATTCATGTGGAATCATTAACAAATAACCTTGTATAATCTAGGTGGACAATAATTTGCCTTAATTGGATGATGAGGATTTGATTTCCTCTGGATGATGCGTCTTCTTCTCATTTTTAGTAGCTTGACGTCCAGGAATATTTAATATTTTTATATTTCATTAGTTTTGAGGGGTTAAAATTATAAGTTGGTATTATTGATGAGTGGTTTAAGTTGATTATGGTTGGATTTTGACTATGAAGTTTTACAATAGATTACAATTTTTTACTATAGAAGAGAAAACATTAATAATTACAAATTTTCTTTATTTTCCATAGATTCCCACTTATCAAAGGGGAGCTTAATTTATTACAAGTGTGGTTGTATTGGAAGAAAAATTCCTGCTTTTTCTAATGAAAAATTAGTAGTTTACGCCTAGATCATGCATTTTAAAATAAATGCATGAGATACATTGGAATTTGGAAAAAAAAAAAAAGAGAGAGAGAGAGAATTAGAGAAATGATTCTTCCATTTCTTTAATCAAAGGTGAGAATAACAACATGGTTTACATGTGTGTCACCCTAGAAGTAGCGAGATTCTAACATCTGATGGTTCTTTGAAAATGACAAAATATCCAACCATCCCAACACACCAACAATTGTTAAGTGCATATGCATTCTCCGCCCAACCGATAAATAAAATAAGATTAGTATAGTTAGCAAAAGAAAAAGGGGCTTCTCCAGTCCCCACCTCTGTCTCACCTTTCTTCTTTGTGGCCATATTTTGCTGGGAATGATTGTTTTGCAAACTAATGGAATCTTACCTAATTACTAGTTCATCACTAATAACAACATCTCATTGACTGATTATATTTTAATATACATGCACTCAGAAATTGTACACATCCAGCACTAGCTCCATCTAGTGGGCCCTACCATGGATGGCCTATGTAATTTCAAAAATCACACTTTTACACTTCTTTTCAATTTCCATGCTACTTTATTCGGGTGTAATTATAATATTCATGTGTTTAGATCATAGTTTAGATATTGGTTTTGGCTTCTCATATAACTACTGATATCGGTCGTATAGCTCCACCTAGTCCTATGTCAGGTCATTTTGGGCCAATACAGTCATATCATCCATCAATCATACCCAGGCTTATTTGGTTGTTGAGGAAGTCTTTTTCCATGTTTGAGGCAGCTTGCTATTTGTTGAAGAATAACCAAATTTTGTCTGGTTAATGGAGTATTGGGTTTCTGAAAACTTGGGAAATTCTGTTTCAATTGTCTTTTCTATTTCCCAGCATAAAGCTGGGTTGGAACGAATTTCCTGGAGAATGTAAAACCCAACCAAAAGCATGAACCCGGACTTGATTTTGATACATCTACCATCCCATCCATAGTAGCTGTTATTAGATGGATGGTCCCAAATGTAAATCACCCTGCTATGTGTAGGGTGGAGAGATGGTTCTACCCTGTTATGAGCTCCACTGTACAATTCATCTCAGAGATTCTTTCATCACTGTTTTATCAAAATCAACCGACTGCACACTTGGTGACTTTATAATTAACAACAACAAAAAAAAGAAGAGTGGGTCCTACTTTGGTTGGTCCAAAGCTCAAAGGATCATCATCAGGACCATCCTAGCCCTTTCCTCATTGAACATGAGGGGTTATTCATGTTTCTTTCTCATCTTTCAAAGTGCTCATTTGTAAGCTACCAATGGAAATAGGTATCTTTTGAACGGTAAATTGTGGACCCTCCATTGTGGTCCCCACCCGATGAATGGTCTAGGTTAAGGATGACAGTGACAAAGCTGTGTGCTATATCGGCAGTCTATGTGGCGTATGTGAACCTAATCCATAGTTCTACCATGGATGGAGAGCAGCCTGAATTTCATACTGATCAACCAATCATAACCATCAAAATGCTGTCCAATCGAATGGACAGCTAATGTAATACGGTCAGCAATCCAAATTTCTACAACCAAAACAACATGGTTAAGATGGCTGGACCAATGTGAATTTGGGCTGTTCTCCGCGCGATACACACGTACGAATAGTACGATACACTACAACTTAAAAAACTTAAAAAGTGAAGGACAATCATACGTACCACATTGGCATCCTTGGCCAGCCTAGAGCATACGGCTCCTGTAGAATTCTCATCCTGATCGAACCAACCCACTTCGAAGGTGAGGATCTTGGACAGCATTCTCTCCCTTATCCTCATTGTAAGATATTCACCCATTGCTGCAAAGTTGTAGTGCTGTATGATATTGACGAAGAAGGAGAAGAAGGCCAAGGACAGAAAGAAAAGACTATAATTCCTCGTCTTGGATTTGATCTCCCCATCATCCTTCAAGAAATAAATAGATATCATGCTGCCCATTGCATATGCAAACATTGGTTGCACTGCACCGAAAGCCACCGCACCCGTGCATCCCAAACTTGCCTGTTTCCATTCAGGCAGATTCAGCAGCAGTAATCTCCTGAAACTCGGCACTGCAGATACTTGATTTTTGTCTACATTGTCTTCTTCTTCTTCTTCTTCTTCTCCTCCTCCTCCAAATGTTCCATGCTGATTTCCCGCTGCTGAAAATGAGTTGGCCGAGCTGGATCTGCTTGCAGCTGACAGGCTTCGGCTGCTGAAACTGCGGCCTATTGAGGTTTCTTCACCTTCTTGTTGTTGGGTTGCTGTTGCTGTTTGCTGGAGTCGGATGAGTGAAGTGTATAGCCCGTCTTCGTTCTGAATCAAGGTATCATGGGAGCCGGTTTCCATGACCTCACCACCTTGGACGACTGCGATCAGGTCGGCATTACGGATGGTGGAGAGGCGATGTGCAACCATGATGGTGGTCCGGCCAACTGCGGCCATGTCCAGCGCTTCTTGAACGATCCTCTCCGACTCAGAGTCTAGTGCGCTGGTGGCCTCGTCTAGGAGAAGGATTCGTGGTGCCTTCAGTACTGCCCTTGCAATCGCTATTCTTTGTTTCTGGCCTCCAGACATCTGAATCCCTCTTTCGCCCACCTATTCGTGCATGTGTGATCTTGTTATTGCACCCGAGACAGATTTTGAAATCCCACTTTGATTAGACAGTGTTGTCTGTCCAAGCTTTTGATCATGGGCCATCAAATGGACGGCGCCCATTTGATCAGTTGAGTTTTTCAGCTACAACCTATCATAAGAAGATCCCACAACTTGGACAACCTACGTCCTGAAGACGTGTGCATGAATATGGACCTCAATCATGATGTATGTGTTTCATCATGCGGTCCATCCATTTTTCCAGATCATTTTAGGGCATGAACCCGAAAATGAGGCAGTCCAAATCTCATGTGGACCACACAACAGGAAACAGTGGTAATTGAATGTCCACCCTCCAAGAAATCTTGGAGGCCCAATAGTTTTGGATGAAGCTGATATTTGTGTTTTCTCTTCATCCAGGTCCATGTGACCTAATCAACAGGTTGGATGGAAAATAAACATTACTGTGGGCCTTAGGAAGTTTTTAATAATGGGTGTTCATTTATACCATAGTTTTCTTGTGGTGTGGTCCACTTGAGATTTCGATCTGTGTAACTTTTTGGATCAATTTTTTTTTTGGATCATACCATAAAATGATCTGGAAGAATAGATGAACGACCTAGATAAAATACATATATCATGGTCGGGCCCATAGAGCACTGTCCAATAGCCACCTCGCTATTGGCAGCGTCATTTAGCAATCTGTGTCCGGTTTCACATTATTCCCATTGAGAATGAATATATATATCCAAGTGGCCCCACTGTGATATGTGTTCGAACATCTACCTCATCAGTCAGATGCACCATTACATGCTGGGCCACAGGCTTAAAAATTAAGTCAATCCATTACTTGGGATGGCCACACCACATACAACAGTTGAGAGGGGTTATCCTCCCATTAAAACATTCATAATTTTTTACTGGGCTCACCGAGATGTGGTTCACAAATCCAGACCATCCATTGTGTGTCCCACTTGGATGAGAGGTCAGACCAAGTTTCAGCCGCATCCAAAACTCAGATGACCCCAACCAAGTGCTTTTATATATTTTAGGCATGTCATCACATGGCTTTAGATGGTATGGCCCACTTGAGTTCTGTATACAGCTGAGAACTCATTTCCAATAATATGAGTTCAAAATCTGAGTGGTCCTCTGATGCAGCACCATATGAAACCCCTGGGACTCAACTTTTACCTCATCCAAAACCTTGGTGAGCCATGACGAAAGAGGGGTAAATGAAGGGAGGAAACTATTTCCATTTTTCACGACTCGCTAGAGTTTTGAATCAAGGTAAAAGTCGTTTCCTGGGGCCGGTGCTGCATCAGGTGGACGGTTCAGATTTTGGGCTCCTATCACTAGAAATGAGTTCTCACGAGAACACGTGAGAACGAGTGTGATATATATATATATATATATATATATATATATATATATATAAACAAGGGAGTGGATTTACAAATAAAACATGGTGGGCAGGGAGCCAAGTATAACAGAAGCAAACGATGGAGAGAAGTAAACCTGAGCATCATATCCGAGTGGTAACTGGGAGATGAAGTCATGAGCATTAGCTGCCTTAGCAGCAGCGATGACCTCTTCCATGGTTGCATCTTCCTTCCCGAAGAGTATGTTTTCTTTTATGGATGTCGCGAACAGGGCTGGCTCTTGGCTTACCAACCCCATTTGAGATCGTAGCCATTTCAGCTGTAGCCTCTGGATATTGATCCCATCCACCAGTATTTCTCCTCCCAAAGGATCGTAAAACCTCTGCAGCAGAGCTATCACCGTCGATTTCCCTGAACCGCTCCCACCCACCAGCGCCACTGCCTTTCCCGCAGGGACCGTCAGGCAGAAGCTATGGAAGATGATTGTATCGGGACGAGATGGGTAGGCGAACTCGACGTTCTTGAATTCCACCTCTCCTGATATCGACTCAAGAATCTCTCCTTCCATGTTTTCAGGATCGATCTTGGGAACTCTCTTTATTACCTGCATTGTCCGTTCGCTGGCTGTTGAAGCTTCAGAGAGGTACTTGACGTTGGAAAGTCCCGAACCGAGTGCTCTGATGGATGATCCATTCATAGAAACAAGATGGAGAAGAAACACTCCGTTAGGAAGATAAGAGATGAATGGATGGATTTTTGTACCGAGAGAATACTCTTAAATTCATTTTTCATATAAATCGAGTTTCCGTTCGCATAAACAAATAGCTGAGGAATTGATTTACATTTCTAAGGTTTTTTTTCCCCCAATTTTCCTATAAATACATATTAAATGGCGATTTTGAAGTTATGAGATGGCGGGTGTATGCACCGGAAGCGGATTGCGTCCTCACATGGGCTCTGTGGGGCCCACCATAATTTATGGGTTTTATATACACCGTTCATCCATTTTTTTCAAGTCATTTTACGGTACGAGCCAAAAAAGAAAAAGAAAAGAGGCGGATTCAAGGCTCAAGGACCACAGTCGGGATTGAACACCACCATTAAAAACTTCTTGGGAGGCACAAAAGTTTTGAATCAACCAATCATTTGTGTTTTTCCTTCGTGCAGGTTTGTGTGAGATTATGAATAGGATGATGGTAAATAAACATCATGGTGGGCTCAAGGAATGTTTTAAAGTAGGCATCTTTATCACGGCTGCTTCCTATGGTGTGGTCCACTTGAGCCTTGGATCTGCCTCAATTTTGGGTTCGTTTCGTAAAATTGCCTGAAAAATGGATTAACGGCTTGGATAAAACACATACATCACAGTGGGCCCTATTGGGGGCCTTGCACAAAACCCTAGGATCTAGCCTCCCGAAACAAACCAAAATTATGGACAATAAAACTATGAAATAAATCAAAGCATAAACTACACACCACACAAGAGATTTTTACGTGGAAAACCCTCAAAGAGGTAAAAATCAAGGGACCTCGTCCAGATCAACAATTCACTATGAAGTAGAACGTTATAACCTTCTTCACTCATGCAGGAGTGGATAAACAATGAGAAAACAAAGAAAACGGAAAGATCTCACCGATTACGAGGACATAGAAGCGCTGAGATATAGATTGCGCAATAGATAACCTCCACGAGCGTAATCTCCCTTCTATAAGCTTCCTCTCTCTCTTTTCCCCCCTCTCTCTCTCACCTTTGATAGCCCTAAACCCCTTAGAAAATTCCTTGTAAAGCTTTAGGAAACCCTCTTGTCATCCCTAGAAAGCCCTAGGTACCTCTTATTTAAAGTTTTAGGAAACTCCTTTCCGCATCCCAGTTGCGAAAGGACTTACAACACGAAATCTTCGCAAAATCGCAGAACGAATCTGCGTAACCTCGAATGGTCGTATCAAGTCCATGACCAGTCGAGCGCCACCCACGACCGGTCGAGATCTTCCTTCGACTGGTTGAGCACCCTGGAGAAAAATAGTCCATAGTCGCTGGACTTTGAATCGTGCCACGACTCGACTCCACGACTGGTCGTGCACCAACCCTCGACCGGTCGAGCGAGGCTCACGACCGGTCGAGCACGGGACAAAAATTTCATCAAAACTCCCCCTTTTTGTCCCAGGAGGGATTCAATTCTTCAAGCCAGCCAGGTTTCTACAAACCTCAAGTTTGCCCTTTAGTAAAGCCTTGGTCATCATGTCTGACCCATGATTGTCCGTGTGGACCTTCTCAAGCTGTAACACCTTCTGTTCCAAAGTATCCCTAATCTAGTGATACTGAATCTCTATATGCTTCAACTTGGAATGCTAACTTGGATTCTTGCTCAAGTGTATAGCACTTTGACTATCGCAATAGATCACGTGCTCCTCCTGCTTCAGGCTAAGTTCCTGTACGAACCTCTTCATCCAAAGCATCTCTTTACATGCTTCTGTGACTGCAATGTACTCGGCCTCTGTCGTTGACAATGCTACGACTTTCTGTAACTTGTTCTACTTGGAGACCGCTCCCCCAACAAACGTGAACATGAACTCCGATGTAGACTTCCTGGAGTCTATGTCACCTGCCAAATCTGCATCTGTGTAACCCTCTAACATAGGTTTACTATCACCATAGCATAGGCTAAACCTGGATGAGTCTCTTACATACCACAGTATCCATTTCACCGCTGCCCAATGCTCTTTGCCAGGATTGGTAAGATACAAGCTGACAACACCAACCGCATATGCTATGTCTGGGTGTGTACACACCATAGCATATATCAAACTTCATACCGTTGACGCGTAGGGTATCTTCTGCATCTCTTCCACCTTTACCTTCTTCTTGGGACACTGCTTGTCGCTTAATCTGAAGTGACCATCTAGTGGAGTACTAACCGGCTTCGCCGCATTCATATTAAACCGCTCTAGGACTTTCTCAATATACCGCTCTTGTGACAGCCAAAGCTTCATGCTGCTTCTGTCACGGGTTATTTCCATTCCTAGGATCTGTCTAGCCGGGCACAAGTCTTTCATCACAAAAGACTTGCCCAACTCGTGTTTTAGTCTATCGATCTTCTTGATGTCTTTTCCCATTATGAGCATGTCATCAACGTATAATAGTAGAACTAAGAAATCACCTTCTGAGAACTTGCGCGTGAACATACAGTGGTCTGACTCCATTCTGTCATATCCATGCTTCAACATAAACGAGTCGAACTTCTTGTACCATTGCCGTGAAGCTTGTTTCAGCCCGTACAATCTCTTCTCAGCCTACACACCATATGCTCTTTGCCCTTGTCTTCGAACCCCTCTGGTTGGTGCATGTAGATTTCTTCTTTCAGGTCACCATGAAGAAAGGTAGTTTTAACATCTAACTGCTCTATCTCCAGATCCATGCTAGCCGCCAACCCAAGCAACACCCGTATGGATGTCATCTTCACCACTGGTGAGAATATCTCCTCGAAGTCTATGCCTTTCCTCTGACCAAACCCTTTCACCACAAGTCTAGCCTTGAACATCGTCTATGAATTCTTCTGCTCAACCTTCTTTCTGAACACCCACTTGTTGCTCAGTGCTTTCTTGCCTTAGGCAGTTTCACCATATCATAGGTGTGGTTCTTATGCAAGGATTCCATCTCCTCTTGCATAGCTTTCAACCACTCCTTATGCTTGTCGGCTAGGGCCTCAGAATAATCTTCTTGCTCTCCCCATCAGTCAGTATAATGTACTCATGTGGCGAGTACCTCTTGGACGGTTGTCTGTCCCTATATGACCTCCTCACCTGTGCCTCAACAGGTGGATCAAGTGGGGGCTACTCCCCTGGTCCATCTTCTGAAGGAACTCCCTTATCCTCTGCACCTTGCTGTACTCCCTCGTCATTAGGCACCACGGGAGGAATAATCAGATCCATGTCTTCTAGCTCACCTGAACTAAGCTGGTTCTTCTCTAGCTTACCAATGTCTTCTATACACTAATCTTTAAAGAAAACCACATCTCTGCTCCTGACGAGCTTCCTCTCGGTCGGATCCCACAATCTGTAACCGAACTTTTCATCACCGTACCCTAAGAACATACACTGCCTGATCTTCATATCGAGCTTGGACCTCTCGTCCTTTGGTACGTGAACGAATGCCCTGCATCAAAACACCCTGAGATGACTGTACGATGGGTCATGTCCAGTCCACACCTTCTCAGGCACTTCTCTATTCAACGGGGCTGATGGAGACCTGTTTATCAAATACACCGCCATGTACATTGCTTCTCCCAAGAACGTCTTAGGCAACTTCGTATGAGATAACATGCATCTAATTCTCTCAACAATGGTGAGATTCATTCGCTCAGCTACACCATTATGCTGGGGGGTCTTGGGAACCGTTTGTTCATGCCGTATACCCAGGGATTTGCAGTACTCATGAAAGTCGCTAATGTATTCATCACCATTGTCAGTGCGAATGCACTTCAATGATCTACATGTCTCTCTCTCGACCATAACATGAAACAATTTAACACACCAAAGACCTCGTCCTTAAATTTCAAAGCATAAACCCTAACCCTCTTAGATGCATCATCTATAAAAGTGACAAAATACAATGCCCCACCCAAGTTTTTGTCCTCATAGGACCACAAACATCAGAATAAACCAAATCTAATGCATGAACTTTATTAATATGAGAAGCAGATTTAATAAATAAAATTCTATGCTATTTTCCTGATAAACAATCAAGACAGGTTTTGAGAGGTGTACCTGTCACGTCTGGAAGGAATCACTTCTTTGCTAGTACCTGAAGCCATTTTTCACTCATGTGGCCTAGACGCCTGTGCCACATGTCAATAGTTGAATCTTTCGCTGTGTTCAACCCACCCTTGCACACATTGACACTTGCCTTGTAAAGGGTGCAACACTTCTTTCCTCTGGCTGCGATCAACGAACCCTTGATGAGCTTCCAGCGCCCACTAGCAAATCGGCTTTTATAGCCATCATCATCCAACCTTCCTGTCGACATCAAGTTGAGGCGAAGGTCTAGGATATGTCTCACATCCCTGAAAACCAATGTGCAGCCCACATCGGTCTTCACGCAAATATTACTGACTCCCACGATTTTCGATACGCCAGAATTTTCCATCTTCACGGTCCCATAGTTACCTGACTTGTAGCTTATGAAGAAGTCCCTACGTGGAGTCACATGAAAAGAAGCTCCCGAGTCTATCACCCAGTCGGTGTCCTGACTCGTAGTCGTGAGACATACATCATGTTTACAGAAAGAATAATTACAACGTCGCCATCTGAAGCGACCGTAATGGAATCTGATTCATCTTCCTTTCCTTTTCCTTTCTTGTTGTTTTTAGCCTTACGACATTCATGCTTATAGTGACCCTTCTTGCCATAATTCCAGTATTCAACATCTTTTCTGTTACTCGACTTGCCTCTTGATTTATCTCGGGCCTTCCCGCCCTTCCTATTCTTTCCTCTCCCCCGTTCCTATGTCACAAGGGCGTCTTGCTGAGTAGACCCTTGAGACTTCCTCCTTGTCTTCTCATTGAAGAGACAACTGGTTACCTGTTCCATGGATATCTTTCCATCTGGCGCGGAGTTACTTAGAGACATCACCAATGTCTCCCAACTGTCAGGTAATGAACTAAGCAATAGCAAAGCCTGCAATTCATCATCCAGGACCATTTTCATAGAGGAGAGTTGGTTCACTATATTACTGACCTCATTCATGTGCTCAGCCACAGAACCACCATCATTGAACTGAGATTCACAAGTCGCCTTATCAGAACAATTTTATTACCGGCTGTCTTCCTCTCATACAACCCTTCCAATTTCAGCCATAGGCTAGTGGCTGAGGTTTCCGTAGACACTTGGTGGAATACGGAATCGTCCAACCATTGTCTAAAAAACCCCATCGCCTTTCAGTCCATCTTCTTCCAATCATCATCAGACATATCCTTGGATTTTGCTGATATGCCTAAAATTGGAGAATATAGGTCCTTGCAATAAAGCAAGTTTTCCATCTTAGCCTTCCATATGGTCTAGTTAGAACCATTGAGGTTGATCATCCTTGATGAACCACCTTCCATAATTCAAAAACCGATCCTACCTGTTCAATGAACTTAGCTTTGATACCACTTTGTTGGGGGCCTTGCACAAAACGTTAGTATCTAGCCTCCCGAAACAAACTAGAATTATGGATAATAAAGCAATGAAATAAATCAAAACATAAACCACACACCACATAAGAGATTTTTACGTGGAAAACCCTCAAAGAGGTAAAAACCACGGGACCTCGTCCAGATCAACAATCCACTATGAAGTAGAATGTTACAACCTTCTTCACTCATGCAGGAGTGGATAAACAATGAGAGAAACAAAGAAAACGGAGAGATTTCACCGATTACGAGGACATAGAAGCACTGAAATATAGATTGCGCAATAAATAACCTCCATGAGAATAATTTCCCTTCTATAAGCTTCATCTCTCTCTCACCTTTGATAGCCCTAAACCCTTTAGCAAATCCCTTATAAAGCTTTAGAAAACCCTCTTGTCATCCCTAGAAAGCCCTACGTACCTTCTATTTAAAGTTTTAGGAAACTCCTTTTCGTATCCCAGTTGCGAAAGGGCTTGCGACACGAAATCCGTGCAAAATCACGGAACGAATCTTCGCAACCTCGACTGGTGGTACCGAGTCCACGACCGGTCGAGCATCACCCACGACCGGTCGAGATCCTCCTTCGATTGGTCGAGCACCCCGGAGAAAAATAGTCCACAGTCGCTGGACTTTGAGTCATGCCACAACTCGACTCCACGACTGGTCGTGCACCAATCCTCGACCGGTCGAGCGAGGCTCACGACTGGTCAAGCACGGGACAAAAATCCCATCAAGCCCCACATCCCCTGCTTGGACCGATATCCATCCGGTGGCGTCCGGACGGGGCAGGACGCAATCCTCTTCCATATGAACTGTGTAAAATATCGTTCTTTGCAATTTCTCAGCTTGAGAATTTCTTAGGAGATTTGCAGATTTGGACAGCTTTCTAGCGATTGATATTATCATTCGAAATAACATATTTGAAAAATGTTTATTACAAGTTAGTAAACAACTTTTATAAAAAGTATTAAATGAATTATTTTAACTTGTAAATAAATTTGGCCAAAACTTAAAATTGACGAGATTTTGAAAATCCGCTATAATATTATGATATTATAATCTAATCAAAATACCACGGTAATATCATAGGATCATCAAAATATCAGCGACATTTGTTGCAGTGCCATTCATTAATCATGTATCGAGAACCAGGTCGTATGGATGGAGACCATCCATCTAGTGGGGCCCTCCCTAATTGCCTGTTTTTTTTTTTTATTTTTTTTTTTTTTATTTTTTTTTTATTTTTCAATTTTAAAGATAATACATTCATAAACACAATGGACTTCAAAACCGACAAAATACTTTGATGATTTTAGTTATGGCCATCCATGGTAGGACCCGCCAAAAGGAACGCCCCGATGATAGTTTAACAGCCTGCCTGATATAACCCCTGATTAATATAACCCCATCAGGCATTGCCTCAAAATTTTTTTTAAAAAAAAAAACAAGAAGAAGAAGAAGCAAGACACTAAGAGTGCATGTAGTGAGAAGGATGGAATTCCTTACAGGCCGCCAACAACAATAGTAGCACAAACAGCGAAGACAGTCCCTCCTTTTTCGCCATGGTACATAACCAACCTGCTGCCATACCAAGCCAAGACAGACCAGATTGCGAACGTGATGCCGTTGCTTCCAAGGGCCATACCCTTGGCCAGACCTTGCCTGAGACCCAGCTTCACCAACCCTTGTAAGGCCGCGGAGAAATCGGCCAAGGTCTTCCTCTCCCCCACAAAGGAGTAAACGGTGCGAACTGACGAGATGGTCTGCTCGGCGATGCTCCCTGCCTTGTTGTAATCATTGTGTATCTTCCTGGCCAGGCTCATCAGTATCCGACCATACATCAGCCCTGGTATGATAAGAAGCAGCACGAACGGGAATGCTACTAACGCCATCCTCCACAGCATGAGGAATGCCACTACATAGCTCCCTATGAATGTTGCGACGTTCATCAAAAAATTGGGTACCTACAACCCAATCGGTCCACCGAATATGAGTGAAGGCCATTCTCATGAAATCGTGGTGGTTTGCGGATCCCACGTCAGCTGTGCCACAGTGCATGGATGAAATATTGGACTGATAAAGATATCTTCGCTTTTTTGTGGGACGCATCTGATGGACGTTTTGGATCTATTGCACATGTGGTTAGCAACTGTGCTTTCATTTTCCAGTTGGAGAACTAATCACTTGCAACCGACATTGATCTACGTACCATTTGTTTTATTTATGCCTTCAGAAATATTGTTTTACCTTAGAAGGGGTGATTGCCTGTGGAAAGCGTTACATGCTAAATTAACATACAGTCGGTCGTAGGTGATCAGTACAAGTTATTTTCTAAAAAGAGAAGGTTTCAAGTGCAACAAGTTGGACAACAAGGCACGGTCCAGCCAGCGGATAACTTCAATCCTTTTTAACTGCAAGTGAAATCCAACACTTCCACTAGGTTGGCCCCACCACAAGGATCATCAGCCCTATCCACTTATCCAGTACTGGGCCACACCATGAAACAATGTTTGGCCACTAATACATAACCAAATACAAGTTTGGTTCACTCTATCAGTGTATATATCGGATTTTTTTTGCACAACGTGATCCCGATGGTGGGGCCAACCTATTAGACGGGTTAGATGTCGCGCACACATGAGGGCCTGGAAAGACCGTAGCTCAAGATTCAAACCTGTTGTACTAGAGACCTCTCGAAGTACCACCCATTTTAGAAAGGGGTGTAGACTGTAGACTACAACCGGGTGTATGTGATTTGTCATCATTAACAAAAGAAACTTAGGGAGCATTTTGCGCATGGGTTTAAAGGGGATTAGGTGGGAGTGGATTTTAATATCCCTGGATCATTGCAAGGTCATGTTTGGGACTCACTTCAGGCATGGTTGTGAAGCTCTTCTTGGAATCTGTGCCGGGGCAGGGGATTTTTCCAATCCGGCTTTGGAATTCGGCTTTGCAATCCGGCCCACCATGATGTATGTGGTTTATCCATGCCGTCTATCCATTTTGAAATATAATTTTAGGGCTTTATCACAAAATTGAAGTAGATATAAATCTCAGGTGGATCACACCATGGGAAAACAGTAGTGATTGAATTACACCATTAAAAAATTCCTAGGGCCAACTGTAATGGTTATTTGACATATAACCTATTGATTAGGCCATAAAGACTTAGATGAAGGGAAAAAATAGTAATCAACTTGATCCAAAACTTTTATGGCTCCCAAAATGTTTTTAATGGTGGGCGTTCAATCAACACTGTGCAGTCCACTTGAGATTTGGATCAAACTCATTTTTAGGCTCATACCATAAAATGATGTGGAAGAATGGGTGGACGACATGGATGAAACACATACATCATGGTGGGTCCCACAGAGCATCAACCAGTAGTGGCAAGGTGAGTAGCCAATCCGTTTCCATTCAAGACGTCTTCTCTTCCAAACACAGAGTGGGATGGCCTCTAAGCCATGGGATTACATGACAATGCCTGACACAATGTAATTATTACATTTTGCTAATCCCATCCCACTTAAACCCATCTAATCCCATGCTCCAAACACCCTGTTGGGGGCCTTGCACAAAACCTTAGGATCTAGCCTCCCGAAACAAACCAGAATTATGGAATAATAAAGCAATGAAATAAATCAAAGCATAAATCACACGACACCAGAGAATTTTACGTGGAAAACCCTCAAAGAGGTAAAAACCACGGGACCTCGTCCAGATCAACAATTCACTATGAAGTAGAACGTTACAACCTTCTTCACTCATGCAGGAGTGGATAAACATTAAGAGAAACAGAGAAAACGGAAAGATCTCACCGATTACGAGGACGTGGAAGCGCTGAGATATGGTAGATCACCTCTACAAGCATAGCTTCCCTGCCACAAGCTTCCTCCCTCTCTTTCTCTCTTTCTTCCTCTCTCTCTCTCACACACCTTTGATAGCCCTAAGCCCTCCTAGAAAACCTTTAGGAAACCTTAGAATACCCTAGAATACACCCCAATCCCGTATACACCCCTTTATATAAGAATAGAAAGAGGTAGAACCAAAATAGGAAACAAATTCCGCAGAATCTGCGTTTCGCATCTGTGTAACTCTTCGATGATATTGAAGGTCTCTCGATGACAGTCTTCGATATCATCGACGGTCCTTCGATGATATCGAAACAGGACCAAAACTGTCCAGCGACCAGGGGTGAAAATTTCAACAATTATCGATGTTATCGATGGTCTCTCGATGACGGCCTTCGATATCATCTAAAGTCCTTCGATGATATCGGAACAGGACCAAACTGTCCAGGGACCAGCGGTGAAAAATCTAACAATTACTGATGACATCGAAATTGGTTCGATTTCATCGAACCCAGCAATGAGGAGAAAAATCTCCATCAAAGCTCTCCCTTTTCGACTCAGGAGGAATCCACTTTCTTCAAGCTAGCCCAGTTTTCTACAAACCTCAAACTTGCCCTTGAGTAAAACCTTGGTCATCATGTCTGACTCATTATCGTCCGTGTGGACCTTCTCAAGCTGTAACACCTTCTGTTCAAAAGTATCTCTGATCCAGTGATACCGAATCTCTATGTGCTTCGACTTGGATTCTTGCTCAAGTGTATAACACTTTGGCTATCCCAATAGACCACGTGCTGCTCCTGCTTCAGGCTAAGTTCCTGTAGGAACCTCTTCATCCAAAACATCTCTTTACATGCCTCTGTGACTGTAATGTACTTGGCCTCTAAGTCGACAATGCTACGACCTTCTGTACCTTGCTCTGCCAAGAAACTGCTCCCCCTGCAAACGTGAACATGAACCCCGATGTAGACTTCCTGGAGTCTATGTCACCTGCCATATCTGCATCTGTGTAACCCTCTAACACAGGTTTTTCATCACCATATCATAGGCTTAAACTGGATGAGCCTCTTAGATACCGTAGTATCCACTTCACTGCTGCCCAATGCTCTTTGCTAGGATTGACAAGATACTGGCTGACAACACTAACTGCATATGCTATGTTTGGACGTGTACACATAGGGTATCTGATGCATCTCTTCCACCTCTGCATTCGTCTTGGGACACTGCATATCGCTCAATCTGAAGTGACCATCCAGTGAAGTACTGACCTCGGCTTCGCCGCATTCATATTGAACCGCTCTAGGACTTTCTCAATATACCGCTCTTGTGACAAGCAAAGCTTCCTGCTGCTTCCGTCACGGGTTATCTTCATTCATAGGATCTGTTTAGCCGGGCCGAAGTCTTTTATTGCAAAGGACTTGCCCAACTCCTGTTTCAGCCTGTCGATCTTCTTGATGTCTTTTCCCATGATGAGCATGTCATCAACGTATAATAGCAGAACTAAAAAATCACCATCTGAGAACTTGCGCGTGAACACACAGTGCTCCGACTCCGTTCTGTCATACCCATGCTTCAACATAAACGAGTCGAACTTCTTGTACCATTGCCTTTGAGCTTGTTTCAGCTGATACAAGCTCTTCCTCAGCCTACACACCATATGCTCCTTGCCCTTGACTTCGAATCCTTCTAGTTGGTGCATGTAGATCTCTTCTTCCAGGTCACTATGGAGAAAGACAGTTTTAACATCTAACTGTTCTATCTCCAAATCCATGCTAGCCACCAACCCAAGCAACACCCGTATGGATGACATCTTCACCACTGGTGAGAATATCTCTTCGAAGTCTATACCTTTCCTCTGACCAAAACCTTTCACCACAAGTCTGGCCTTGAACCTCGTATATGAATTCTTCTGCTCAACCTTCTTTCTGAACACCCACTTGTTGCTTAAAGCTTTCTTGCCCTTAGTCAATTTCACCATATCATAGGTGTAGTTCTTATGCAAGGATTTCATCTCCTTTTGCATAGCTTTCACCCACTCCCCCTTATGCTCATCAACTAGGGCATCAGAATAATCTTCTGGCTCTCCCCCATTAGTGAGCATAATATACTCATGCGGCGAGTACCTCTTGGATGGTTGTCTATCCCTAGATGACCTCCTCACCTGTGGCTCAAAAGCTGGATCAAGTAGAGGCTGCTCTCCTGGTCCATCTTCTAAAGGAACTCCCTCGTCCTCTGCACCTTGCTGTACTCCCCCGTCATCAGGCACCACGGGAGGAGTAATCGGATCCATGTCCTCTATCTCACCTGAACTAGGCTGGTTCTTCTCTGGCTTACCAATGTCTTCTATATACTGATCTTCAAAGAAAACCACATCTCTTTTCCTGACGAGCTTTTTCTCGGTTAGATCCAACAATCTGTAACTGAACTTTTTATTACCGTACCCCAAGAACACACACTGCCTGATCTTCATATCGAGCTTGGACCTCTCGTCCTTTAGTACGTGAACAGATACCCTGCATCCAAACACCCTGAGATGACTGTACGATGGATCCTGTTCAGTCCACACCTTCTCCGGTACTTCTCCATTCAACGGGGCTGATGGAGACCTGTTTATCAAATACACTACCGTGTGCATTGCTTCTCCC
This sequence comes from Magnolia officinalis, assembly GCA_021015155.1. Taxonomy (NCBI): domain Eukaryota; kingdom Viridiplantae; phylum Streptophyta; class Magnoliopsida; order Magnoliales; family Magnoliaceae; genus Magnolia; species Magnolia officinalis. Next base: position 28,796,351 of record JAJHSJ010000011.1, on the reverse strand, counting down.
CAGAACGTCTTGGGCAACTTCGCATGGGATAACATGCATCTGATTCTCTCTACAATGGTGCGATTCATTCACTCAGCTACACCATTATGTTGGGGGGTCTTGGGAACCGTCTGTTCATGCCGTAAACCCAGGGACTTGCAATACTCATGAAAGTCGCCAATGTATTCACCACCATTGTCAGTGCGGATGCACTTCAATGATCTACCTGTCTCTCTCTCGACCATAACATGAAACAATTTAAACACACTAAAGACCTCGTCCTTGGATTTCAAAGAATAAACTCAAACCCTTCTAGATGCATCATTTATAAAAGTGTCAAAATACATTCCCCCACCCAAGGTTTTTGTCCTCATAGGATCACAAACATCAGAATAAATCAAATCTAATGCATGCACTTTATTAATATGAGAAGCAGTTTTAATGAATGAAACTCTATGTTGTTTCCTTGATAAACAATCGAGACAGGTTTTGAGAGGTGCACCTATCATGTCTGGAAGGAGCCGCTTCTTTGCTAATACTTGAAGCCCTTTTTCACTCATGTGGCCTAGACGTCTGTGCCACATGTCAATAGCTGAATCTTCCGCTGTGTTCAACCCACCCTTGCACATACTGACACTTGCCTTGTAAAGGGTGCAACACTTCTTTTCTCTAGTTGTGATCAACGAACCCTTGATGAGCTTCCAGCGCCCACCAGCAAACCGGCTTTCATAGCCATCATCATCCAACCTTTCCGTTGACATCAAGTTGAGGTGAAGGTCTGGGATATGCCTCACATCCCTGAGAACCAATGTGCATCCCACATCGGTCTTCACACAAATATCACCGGCCCTTACGATCTTCGATACGCCAGAATTTTCCATCTTCACGATCCAAAGTCACCTGACTTATAGCTTGTGAAGAAGTCCCTACGTGGAGTCGCATGAAAAGAAGCTCCCGAGTCAATCACCCAGTCGGTGTCCTGACTCGTAGTCGTGAGACATATATCGTGATCTGCTGAAAGAATAACTACAACGTCACCATCTGAAGTAACCGCAGCGGAATCTGATTCATCTTCCTTCTCTTTTCCTTTTCCTTTTTTGTCGTTCGTCTTACCATGACATTTATGCGTGTAGTGGCCCTTCTTGCCACAATTCCATTAATCAACATCTTTTCTGGTACTCGACTTGCCTCTTGATTTATCTTGAGCCTTCCCGCCCTTCCCGTTCTTTCCTCTCCCCCGTTCTTGTGTCACAAGGGCCTCTTGTTGAGTAGACCCCTGAGACTTCCTCCTTATCTCCTCATTGAAGAGACAACTGGTTACCTGTTCCATAGATATCTTTCCGTCTGGCGTGGAGTTACTTAGAGACACCACCAATGTCTCCCAACTGTTAGGCAATGAACTAAGCAATAGCAAAGCTCGCAATTCATCATCCAGGACCATCTTCATAGCGGAGATTTGGTCACTATATTGCTGACCTCATTCATGTGTTCAGCCACAAAACCACCATCTTTGAACTTGAGATTCACAAGTCGCATTATCAGAAAAACTTTATTACCAACTGTCTTCCTCTCATACAACCCTTCTAATTTCAGCCATAGACTGGCGGCTGAGGTCTCTGTAGACACATGGTAGAACATAGAATCATCCAACCATTTTCTAATAAACCTTACCACCTTTAGGTCCATCTTCTTCCAATCATCATCAGACATATCCTTGGATTTTGTTGATATGCCTAAAATTAGAGAATATAGGTCCTTGCAATAAAGTAAGTCCTCCATCTTAGCCTTCCATATGGTCCAGTTAGAACCATTGTGGCTGATCATCCTTGATAAGCCACCTTCCATAATTCAAAATCGATCCTACCTGTTCAATGAACTTAACTCTGATACCATTTTGTTGGGGGCCTTGTACAAAACCTTAGGATCTAGCCTCCCAAAACAAACTAGAAATATGGAATAATAAAGCAATGAAATAAATCAAAGCATAAACCACACGACACTAGAGAATTTTACGTGGAAAACCCTCAAAGAGGTAAAAACCACGAGACCTCGTCCAGATCAACAATCCACTATGAAGTAGAACGTTACAACCTTCTTCACTCAGGCAGGAGTGGATAAACAATAAGAGAAACAGAGAGATTTAACCGATTACGAGGACGTGGAAGCGCTGAGATACGGTAGATTACCTTTACGAGCATAACCTCCCTTCCACAAGCTTCCTCTCTCTTTTTCTCTCTCCCTCTCTCACCTTTGATAGCCCTAAGCCCTTCTAGAAAACCTTTAGGAAACCTTAGAATACCCTTGAATACACCCTAATCCCGCATACACCCCTTTATATAAGAATAGAAAAAGGTAGAACCAAAATAGGAAACAAATTCCGCAGAATCTGCGTTTCTGCAATCGCATCTGCGTAACTCTTCGATGATATCGAAAGTCTCTCGATGACAGCCTTCGATATCATCAACGGTCCTTCGATAATATCGAAACAGGACCAAAACTGTCCAGCGACCAGGGGTGAAAATTCCGACAATTATCGATGTCATCGAAGGTCTCTCGTTGACAGCCTTCGATATCATCTAAAGTCCTCGATGATATTGGAACAGGACCAAAACTGTTCAGTGACCAACGGTGAAAAATCCGACAATTATCGATGATATCGAAACTGGTTCGATTTCATCAAACCCAGCAATGAGAAGAAAAATCCCCATCACACCCCATGCCACTTAAACCCATCTAATCCTATGCTCCAAACAGGGGTGTTTGGAGCATGGGATTAGATGGGTTTAAGTGAGATGGAATTACCAAAATGTAATGATTACACTATGTCATATTAGAGATTGTCATCTAATCCCATGGCTTAGAGGCCATCCCGCTTCATATTTGGGAAACGGATTGGCTACTCATCTTGCCACTACCGGTTGGTGCTTTGTGGGCCCCATCATGATGTATGTGTTTCATCCATGCCGTTCACCCATTCTTCCATGTCATTTTATAGTATGAGCCCAAAAATGAGTTTGATCCAAATCTCAAGTGGACCGCATAGTTGGCCCTAGGAGGTTTTTAATGGGTGTAATTCAATCACTATTATTTTACCATGGTGTGGTCCACTTGAGATTTATATCTACCTCATTTTTGGGATCAAGCCCTAAAATTATATTTCAAAATGTATGGATGGCATGGATAAACAACGTACATCATGGTGGGGTCCACATAGCACCGACCACTAGCCACACGAAACCTAAAGTAAGATTGCATAAACCCTTACCTTGGCGCTGATTCCAAGAATGGGCTTCACAACTCATGCCTTGTGTGAGTCCCAAACAAGACGTTGCAATTATTCATGAGATCTTAAAATCCACTCCCACCTAATTCCATTTAAACCCATTAGCCAGACACCCCGTTACGATGCTGACCAAAAATTAAAATTTGTATACTTCCAGTATCGGTTTGCAACGCATGTGTTAGGGGCACCAAAAAAGGATAAAAAAGTAATTACACCCGGAGATGGAGCTAAAAAAGATAGTCACGAGAAAGAGAGAGACAGACAGACAGAGGCTTTGAGAGAGATTGAGAGAAAAAGACCTTTTCGCTGATAACATCTTGGATGGCATTTGAGTCATTAGAGACGCCCATGACCACCTCTGTAGTGCTTGCCACCTGGAGATCGAAGTATCCCACATCTTGTCTTAGTACTGCTTTTAGATATCTGGCCCTCATTCTCGATGCCTGTCTCTCTCCCGTTCTCGACCAACAATACCCCTCTGCCCATTATTTTCAGAATTACTCCCCTGTATTTACATATTTACAAGCAAGGACAATCCTAAAAACACACAGAAAATAGAGAAAGGGAGAAGAAAATGTTCATATCCATACCTAAGAAGCAAGCCACCGATAATCCACACGCCAGGTACAATAGACTCACAGCATTCTACATATTCCGTGGAGCCATTAGTCTCATAGAAAGGAAGAAAACTCTCATTGGTGGACATGTGCCACTTGTGTATTTCACCCAACTGGTGGAAAAGGTGAGCCCCACCTTGATGATCACCTGGGAAGAAATCAATCTAGCCATTCTACTCATCAGGCAGGCCACATGGGCAGGTCGGCTCAGAACCATCCATGCTTTTTCATGAGTCGCCGACCTGATTTCCAGCAGGGTAATTTTCATGGTGGGACCCACCTTATGCAGAGAGAGAGAGAGAGAGAGAGAGAGAGAGAGAGAGAGAGAGAGAGAGAGAGAGAGGACCTTGTTGTTTTTTTGAGTGAAGTCAGGACTGGAGTAAGAGGCACCACCCAGATTGTTCATAATCTGGCTAGCAATGAAGAGCCTGAGCGGCGTAGAGAAACCATCACCAACAGCGCCCAAAAAGCCAATAGTCATCAGCAAAATGTCTACCCGGTCTGCATGCACAAAGATTGCCCATAAAGAAGAGCTTCCTTTCTCTTTTGTTACCCTTTCCATCTTCCTCTTCTACTTCTTTTCTTCTTCTCCTCTGCAAAAGCGAAGGGTTTTGAACGCACTCAACACCATGACATACATGTTCTCTATATATGGGAAGCGGATTGGCCACTGATATGGCTGGTGTGTTTACGTCACCAAGTTCTGTGGGTCTTTAACTAGGTATTTATTATATCCAAACCGTCCGTCCATTTGGCGGTCTAATCTTAACGCTTAAGCCAAAAAATAAGAGAGATCCAAATAATAAATGGACCACACTATAAAAAGCAGTGGAGAATTGAATATCTACCATTAAAATCCTTTTGAGGGTCCCAGAACTTTTGCATCAATATGATATTTGTTTTCCTCTTCTTTCAGGTCTGTAAGACCTTACGAACAAATATTGAATGGGAAATAAACGTTATAGTGGACCTTGTGAGTGTTTTAACGGTGTAATCATTATCCCACTGTTAGTGGTTGTGTGGTCCACTTGAGCTTTGGATATAATTTATTTTTGGGCTCATACACTAAAATAATATCGCCAAATGTATAAGCGGTGTTGATATAATAAATATATCATTGTGGGGCAGATAACTTTGATCTAATTTAACCCTTCGTACAACTCAGCAATCGAGGAGCGTCGGTGCTAGTCTTCGCACGACACGTATCGACAGCAGCGGTGGTGCGTGGTACACCCGCTAATCCGCTTCCCTAAATAAGGATACGTTTTTAGTATAGACCCGACGGACTGCCCACGTTATTTCATTCGACCGAACAAAACCTTAATTATCAAAGTAGACTACTAATTGTACAGACGAACCTAGATAGATGGAAATATCCTGCCCTTTTCGGGTGCTTACCCTAACAGGTTGGGTGTTTTAGTTAAAAATCCATAACTTAAAAATCGCAGTTGCGGAGATAAGTTTTCGGGCGGCGAAAAGAAAAACGGCATTGTACGAACTCACCTACGGGGCTAATTTTTCCCTAAATAAGGAATATGGACACGGATTTAACATGGAACTTAGGCGGGGCCAACCGTGATGTTTGTGAGAAATCCTCCCCACTAATCTATTTTACAAGCTCATTTTAGAACATGTGATCAAAATGAGGTCGGATCCAATATTCAAGTGGGCCATACAAGAGGAAACCGTGAAGAATGAACAGCCATTGTTGAAACATTCTAATGCCCTGAAAAGTCTTGTATCAGTAGTTGTTGTTTTTTTTTTTTTTTTTTTAAATGTTTTTGGTTCATCTAAATGGGAATGACTTATAAACGGTCTGGATGGCATACGAGCATCAAGGTGGAGCCGGAAAATTTCCAACTGTAGCCATTTCTTTCCTAATGTTCCCTCTCAGCCCACCAGTTTTGTTGCTCGTACTAAAATGTGTTTGCAAAACGGGAAGCGGTTCAATTGTGGTGGCTCACATTAATGTGCTTGCAAAAAGTGTGATTGCTAAACGGGAAGCGGATTGGCTAGTGTACCACACGCTAGTTGTGTTGACGTCAACAAGTTCTATGGGTCCCATCATGTGTATGTTTTATATCCAAACCGTCCATCGAATTGGCAAGCTAGTCATAAGAATTGAGCTAAAAAATAAGGTTGATCTAAAGTTCAAATGGGCCACACTGCAAAATGCGATGGAGGATTGAACGTCTTCCGTTGAAACCCCTTCGGGGCCACTGAAGTTTTGTATCGATATGATATTTGTATTTTCTCTTCACCCAGGTCATTGTTACCTTATGAACCGATTGGATGGATAATAAATGTTATGGTGGTCCATATGAATATTTTAACAGTGTGATCCATTTGAGTTTGGATATAATTTATTTTTTTGATTCATGGTCTAAAATAATATTGAAAAATGGATGAACGGTGTTAATATGATAAATACATCATTTTGGGGCCAACGTAACTTTGACCTCCTTTAAACCGTTCGTACAACTCGAAAGTCGAAAGTCGAGGAGTATCATCGCTCGTCTTTGCAATACAAGTACCCACACTAGCTATATCGCTGGTGTTTGCTACACCAACCAGTCCACTTCCTGCGTAACGGATGAAACAGTGGACACACATAAGTCGAGAGGCATGAAATGGAAGCAGATTGCATGGTGACTAACTTATTGAGTAAACTCTGTGAAGTTCACCATGATTTATGTATTTTATTCACTTTGTCCATCCATTTTATAAGATACTTTTAGGGCTGTAGTGTTGCGCAGCACGCCAACAACGCAGTGAACCGAGATCCAATCTCCGGTCTCACCCACAAACGATAAACAAGAAGGAATATAAACTAGAAACAGATCAAAGCAATCCAAACACACCATAAGACAAGATATATGTGGAAAAATCCCAAACCGGGGTTAAAAAAAACCACGGATGCAAACTTCCACTATGAAGAAAATGAAAATTACAATGCAATATACTAACCTCTCCCTTGGAAATATAGAGAAAATCCCTTGCCCACACCTTAGAATAACTCCCCAATATTCACCTTAACCCTAGAAAAGCCCTACGAACTCCTATTTATAGTTTAGGCAACTTCCCTTTCACACCCTTGCGAAAGGCGACTCAAAAATCCGTAGTCCGCATCAAATTCAGAAACAAATTTGCGTAACCACGACCGGTCGAGCAGACTGCACGACCGGTCGAGCAGACCCCACGATCGGTCGAGCATGGGCCACAACCGGTCGAGCACCTCGGAACAAAAAAACTGTTGCTCACTAGACTTTGAGTCAAGCCTTTCTACTACTGGTCGAGCAGGGGCCACGACCGGTCGAACAGGGCCCACGACCGGTCGTGCGTCCCCCAGATGTGGCTTCATATCTCAACAATCTCCCACTTAGAGACATATCGTCATAAACCTTCGTCTTTTACATCCGGAGTGCATCACCTCACCGTCTTCAAGCCTGAAGACCAATCAAAGCTGAACAGAGCTTCAGCTTCTCTCGTGTGACCGCCTTGGTCAACATATCCGCAAGATTCTCACTTGTATGAATCTTCTTCAGAGCAATCGATCCATCTTCCAGTAACGAACGTATGAAGTGATATCTGATGGCAATATGCTTGGTCCTTGAATAAAAGATTGAATTCTTAGCCAAGTGTATTACACTCTGACTGTCACTGTACAGCTTACAATCTGCTTGCTTTTTATCCAACTCTTCCATGAAACCTTACATCCATACCATCTCCTTGCATGCTTCTGTAGCCGCAACATATTCTGCTTCTGTCGTACTAATAGATACTATCTTCTGTAACTAAGAGACCCAACTGACTGCAGCACTACCCAGAGAAAAAACATAACCTTTAGTGCTTCTTCTGCTGTCGATATCTCCTGCCAAATCTGAATCCACGTAGCCTTGTAGCTTGATTTCCAATCCATCATAACACAGCCATTCATCCTTCGTACCTATCAGGTATCTGAGAATCCACTTCACAGCTTTCCAATGTTCCTTCACGGGGTTGTTCATGAACCTGCTAATAACTCCCACTACTTGAGCAATGTCTAGTCTCGTGCTCACCATAACATACATGAGACTCCCAATAGCTAACGCGTATGAGACTTTAGCCATGTAGTCCCGTTCCTTCTGCGTCTTTGCACCTTGTTCCTTAGATAGCTTGAAGTGGTTGGCTAATGGAGTGCTAACCGGCTTAGCACTTCCCATATTGAATCGATCAAGTACCATGGCTATGTATTCTGCCAGTGACAAAACTAATTTCTTGTTTTCTCTGTCACGATATATCCTCATGCCTAGGATTTATTTTGCAGCTCCTAAATCCTTCATGAAAAATTCTCTAGCTCCTAAATCCTTCATGGCAAATTCTCTAGACAATTGTCTTTTGAGATCTGAGATGTCCTTCATGTTTGAACCAGCCACAAGCATATCATCAACGTATAGAAGAAGGATGATGTACGACGTATCAAACTTCTTCAAATAACAACAGTGGTCTGCATGACATCTCCTAAAACCATTTCTCGACATGAAACTGTCGAATTTCTTGTATACTGCCTCGGGGCCTGCTTCAGGCCATATAGACTCTTTTTCGGTCTACACACCTTGTTCTCCTTTCTTGGTGCCACATATCTTGTCGGCTGATGCATATATACCTCTTCTTCAAGGTCCTCATGAAGAAAGGTTGTCTTAACATTTAGCCGCTCTAGATGTAAGTCCTCTGTAGCCATTATACTTAAGACCATACGAATCGTAGACATTTTCACCACAGGTGAAAATATTTAAGTGAAATCGATACCTACCTTTTGTTGAAACCCTTTCACAACCAATCTAGACTTGTACCATTTTGAACCATCGTGCTCCTCCTTCAGTCTGTAAACCCACTTGTTATGAAGAGCTTTCTTACCCTTGGGTAGAGTGATTAGCTCCCATGTAAGATTAGACTCAAGAGAATCCATCTCATCATTCATGACCTGCTCCCACTTAACCTGTGTATCCGACTGTAATGTCTCTTCAAAAAACTCTGGTTCACCATTATCTGTCAGCAATAGATAATGTAAGGAGGGTGAGTATCGGACCGTGGGTCTCCTCTCCCGAGTAGACCTCCTCACAACCGGTGTATGCGGCTCTGCCTCATAATGCTCCTGTGCATGATCATCCTGTGGCGTTGTAACACCCGTGTCGGTAACTCTTTCAACTCTACGAATTCCTTTTTCTCGGCCTTATTTTCCTGCACACTGTCCTTATGCATAACTTTTTCATTAAAGACTACATTCTTGCTTCTGATGATTTTTCTGTTTTCTGTATCCTAAAACTTGTAGCCAAAATCATGCTGTCCTTAGCCTATAAACGTGAACCTCCTGGACTTCGCATCCAGCTTATTTCTGTACTCTGCATCAATGTGAACATACGAAGTGCAACCGAATACTCTGAGATGTGCATGAATCACTTCTTTCCCAGTCCACATTTCTTCTGGTAGCCCACCATCCAATGGTGCTAAGGGACTTCTATTGATGAGATATGCGGCAGTATTCACAGCATCTGCCCAAAAGGTCTTGGGCAACCATGCATGTAACCTCATGCTCCTGGTGCGCTCAAAGATGGTCTTGTTAATGCGCTCAGCCACACCATTCTACTGCGGTGTCCGTGGAATCGTTTGTTGATGTTTGATTCCATTTGCTGCACAATACTCCTCAAATCTCTTATCACAGTACTCTCCCCCATTATTAGATCTGAGACATTTTACTGTTTTACCTGTCTCATTTTCTACCATAACTTTCCACTTCTTAAATACATCAAATACATCAGATTTATGTTTTAAGAAAAAGACCCACAGTTTTTTACTAGCATCATCAATAAAGGAAACCAAGAGATAATATCTGTGTTGATCCCCACACATCAATGTGTACAAGCTCCAACAGATGTGTCTTTAGAGCGCGTCCTGTCTTCTTGAAACTTACCCTCTTCTGCTTGCTATACACGTAGTCCTTGCAGAATTTCAAGTCAATAGACTTCAGCTTTGGTAGCTTCCCTTTTAACAATAGCACACCTTCATCTCCTTTTCACTCATATATCCGAACCTCTAATGCCATAACTGCCCATTCACTCTAGTTGATGCGACTACGAGTGAACTATACGATCCTGAAGTCACGTACAAAGTACCTTCCTTTTTGCCTCGAGATATCACCGAGGAACCTTTTGTGATCTTCCAAGAATCACTAGTGAATGTCGTCACATAACCGGTATCGGCCAACTGCCCCACTGAGATCAAGTTACGTTTCAAACTCGGTACATGTCTGACATCCTTTAATTTCAAAACCGTTTCGTCTTTCTGATTGACATGAATGTCTCCATTTTCAACAATACTACACGACTCATCATCACCCAAGTAGACTCTCCCAAAGTCACCTGACACATAATCACGCAGAACTTCCTTACATGTGGTGGCATGAAACGAAGCACCCGAGTCTATAACCCAAGACTCATTCCTTGCATCAAGAGACAAGATCAACGCTTCTGTGTCACTCTCCTCGGATAGATTCACTGAATCCTTCCTGCCTTGAGAGCTTCCTTCTTATTTATTGAGCACCCTACAATCATGTTTTATATGCCCCTTCTTGCCACAATACCAACACCCGTCTTTGTCTTTCGGTCCCTTGGACTTCTTCCTTGACTTAGAACATCCGTGTTTATTGTCTCTTTTATTCAGCGATCTTCTTTTTCATTCAACGTTTAGAGCATTCCCTGAATCCCCTGAAACTCCTGATGCCTTTCTTCTAGATTCTTCGCTGAGAATTAAACCGACCACATCATCAAATTTCAACTTTGTCGACCCTTTAGAATTACTCATAGCAATCATCAAACCATTCCAACTGTCTGGCAAACTGGATAAGATCAATAACGCCCTGACCTCATCCTCAAAAATAATGCCAACGAATTCTAACCGGCTTGTGACTGTATTGAACTCGTTTAGATGTTTAGCCACACTCCCACCATCTGACATCTTTATGTTGAATAGCTGTTTCATAAGATGAACCTTGTTGGACGCAGAGAGTTTTTCATACATGGTGGTTAGGGCTTCCATTAATTCTTTTGTAGTTTTCACCTTGAATATATTGAAGGCGACACTCTTAGACAAAGAGAGTCGGATCGTTCCTAAAGCCTTCCGATCCAATAAAAATCATTCATCGTCTGTCATCTTTTCTGGTTTCTTCTCTTTTTCTCTTAGAGGAATATAGAGGTCCTTCTGATACAAATAATCCCCCATCTGCATCTTCCAGAAGGCAAAGTTTGAACCATCAAACTTCTCAATTCTAGTCTTTCATTCTTTTGTCATCACTCCCAATAGAACTAAACCAATAGCTCTGATACCAGTTGTTGCGCAGCACGCCAATAACACAGTGAACCAAGATCCAATCTCCGGTCTTGCCCACAAACGATAAACAAGAAAAAATATAAACTAGAAACAGATCAAAGCAATCCAAGCAAACCACAAGACAAGATGTACATGGAAAAATCTCAGACTAGGGTAAAAAAAACCACGGATGCAAACTTCCACTATGAAGAAAACGAAGATTACAAGGCAATATACTAACCGCTCCCTTGGAAATACAGAGAAAATCTCTTGCCCACACCTTAGAATAAATTCCCAATATTCACCTTAACTCTAGAAAAGTCATAGGGACTCATATTTATAGTTTAGGCAACTTCCATTTCGCACCCTTGTGAAAGGCGACTCAAAAATCCGCAGTCCTCATCAAATTCGGAAACGAATCTGCGTAAGCATGACCGGTTGAGCAGATTGCATGACCGGTCGAGCGGATCCCAGGACTGGTCGAGCATGGGTCACGACCGGTCGACCACCTCGGAACCAAAAAACTGACGCTCTCTAGACTTTTAGTCGAGCTAGTCTACGACTGGTCGAGCAGGGGCCACGACCAGTCGAGCAGGGCCCACGACCGGTCGTGCGGCCCCCAGATGTGGCTCCACATCTCAACATGTAGCTCAAAACCGAAGCATATATAAAGCTCAAATGGGCCACACCACAAGAAACAGTGTTCGTTAAACTTCTACAGTTGAAAATTTCTCAGGGGCCACGAAAGTTTTGTATCAAGTTTATATTTGTGTTTTCCCTTCATCCATGCCTGTATGATCTTATGAATAGATTGGATGACAAAAAAAAATTGATTGTGGGTTCTAGAAAGTTTCAACGGTGGAAATTATTATTCCTACTGTTTCCTGCGGTATGATCCACTCGATCTTTGGATATGCTTCAATTTTAGGCTCAACTCCTTAAATTAGCTGGAAAAACAGATGGATGGTGGGGATAGACCTCATACATTCACGGTGGGCCCAATAGAGTTTACTCTGTACAATAAGAGTGTACGCAATCTGATTTCGAACCTCCTTGGAAATCACAGGAAATCCGCGTCCAATCTGCCTCCTCCATTACTCGGTACGTTATTATCGTACCGAGTAAACTCAGTTGGGCCCACCATAAATGCTTTTGATTTATCCACACCGTTCATACTTTTTTTCAGATTATTTAAAGGATTGAACTAAAATTTGAAGCATATCTGAAGCTCAAGTGGAACATTCTACAGGAAACAGGTAGGAGTATTGATTTCCACCGTTGAAACCTTCCTACAGCCTACACTTATGTTTATTTGTCATCCAATTTGTTTATAACAGTATATAAACATAGATAAAGGAAAAACACAAATATAAACTTGATCTAAAACTTTTGTGGCCCTAATAATTTTTCAAAGGTAAACATTAAATTCATACTTTTCCGTAGAGTGTGGTACACTTGAGATCTTTATATGCTTCGTTTTTAGTTCAATATTTAAATTATATGTTAAAATAAATGGATGGAGTGGATAAAATACATGAATGACAGTGGCCCCACAGATTTTACTCAGTACGCAATCTTCTTTCCCATGCATAACCTACATCTGTCTTCCAGGAATAAATGCAACCATTGCAAAGCCCTCTGTCCTACGGACTCGAATCCTTTTTTACAACTGTTTAAAACAACAAGTTTGTGTGCCGAGCATGATGAATACGTGAAATCCACTCCGTCTATCAGGTTCCATGATTAATATTAGGTTCGATGGCTAAAAGTCAGCTAGCGACACACAACACATGGTACAACATGGATAGGATGACAACCATAGTTTTACAAGTGGGACCCACCTGGCACGTGACTTTCATCAAACGCGTTAATCCACTGTAACTCATCACGTTCAAAAGAAGAAAAATGGAGTTTATACAAAACTCAGACGCCCACTCTATGCCAACTAAGCAGTTTTGGTAGCAATTTTACGTTTCTACCATTGGTCCGGTGCATATCAGTTTTAATTGGGGTTAAATTCGGATGCGGTTTGGCTACTCACGTTACCAGTAGTTAGCAGTTATGTGAGCCCCACCATGATGTATGTGTTTTATCCATTTTCCCATGTCATTTCAGGACTAGTTAAAAAATTGAGGCAGATCAACTTCTCACGTGGACCACGCTACTGGAAAGAAAATAGTAATAATTGAATATCCACTGTTAAAAACCTCTTAATGCTTGCTGTAATGTTTATTTGAAATCTAACTTATTGAATAGGTCAGTAGGGGTCCTCACATGTGTGACGTGCATCTAACAATCGTCCCAATCATTGTTCATCCAATGTGAATCCAGGCCGTCACAACCTTTTACATCTTTCTACTAAAAGTATTGATTGAAGGCGCGCACGTGATCGGCAGCTGCGAAAGGTTTAGTCAATGCTGTTTGTTGATCATGTCCCATCCGTTGTAAGGAATGCCATGGGCATGGTTTACACTGGTCTTTGCGGTATAAAGTTTGATGAATTTGTGGACGGGTTAAGGTTGACTTTTAAGTGCCTAACGGATGGCGCGGTTTAGCCATTGATAAGTTGAGTAGCAAGACTTGCTACCGAAGTGTCGTCACCAAGTTCAGTTGGCCCCATCATGATGTATGTTTTGTATACACGCCTTCCATCCATTTGGAGAGATCATTTTCTTACCAGATCCAAAGAATGAGTTAAATCCAAAGCTCCAGTGGACCCCAGCACAGAAGACAGTGGGGACAGTGATGACCACCATTAAAACCTTCTAAAGATCACAAAAGCTTTAGATCAATCTGATAGTTGTGGTTTCCCGTCTTTCATGTCTTTTTTAACTTTTGAACAGGTTGGGTTTTAAATAAACATTATGGTGGGCCTTAGGATAGTTTCAACGGTGGAAATCACTCTCCCCACTGTTTTCTGTGGTGGGGTCCACTACAGATTTTTATCCACCTCATTCTTTAGCTCATGCCATAAAATAATATTTCAAAATGGATGGACGGTGTGGATACAATACATACATCACAGTGGGGCTCACCGAACTTGGTGACTGTTATTTTAGAGGCGAAAACATAGAAAATGAATCATTTAAAGATAGGCTTAAGGCGCGTTACGATGTCGCTATCTTTAAGGCAATATTCCCACCTTACTGGTGATTAAACCAATTTGTAAGAGGGTTACAGCAAATCCGCCTTCAGGATATGATAAGCCTCTTCTCCAAGACCGGAGAAATGTGGGTTTCGGCCTGCAAAACCAAAAAACCTCACCCTGAACACACTTTTACAGCGTAAACCCTAACTTTGGTGTTGTTATAATTTACCCCCTGAAAACTGTTTGTAATTTACTGCCTGAAAATTATTTACAATTTAGCACGTGAAAACTGTATCTTTCCAAAAACAAAAATGGTGAAGAAGAAGAAAATGGATAGGAGATTGTTGGACATTGTGAATTCAGATTGACCCAAAGATAGGTTTATATAGAATGATAAGAGATGCTTAAGGCTCTTTTCATGAAAAGACATTTTCTTCCATGGTGTCTTTTCATCAATGGTGGTGTCTTTCCAACAATGACATCCTTCCTTTTCAAATTCAAAAGATATTCCCTTTTCCAAGAGGCATCACCATTCACATCAACAATCACTAAAGCCACAACCATCATTTTTCCAAAAAATTCTTTTGTTCTTATTTTGAAAAAACCCAACAATCCCCCACTAATTTTCAAAATAAAGTGGTTAGGGTATGTAAGGAAAATATGTGCATAGGAGAAGGTGTCTTATGGACTTAAACCTTCACTTAGTGTAAACAAATCAAAGTTGAATCAAAATCTTTAGTGACCATGGCCTTGAACTAAGTATTCTATATGACACAACCGGACATGTTACACACACATATATCTTAATTGCCATGTGTTCTAAAATTATTGCACATTAACGGCCTTATGCTATGTCCTAGATTCATGAGTTCATGAGAGTAGCCAAAACTCTCGAACATCAGGAAGCGCCCCACTTCCAATACTCATATAGGTGAATCCTTATGAATGCCCCTGTAACTATAACACCTTTGAAAAAACTCATTAAGAGTAGTAACTCATCCTCCTTTTTATCATTACAGGTACCCAGTACTATACATACATCCAGGAATGAGATAGATATAAAACGTATAGTCTTGCTTCAGACACTTTCTGTGAGGTACTTTGCCCATTGAACCTATTAACTTAGGTTGGGTTTCCCTCATCCGGTGTTGTGAAATTGGCTTAAGTCTCATTCCTCTTGATGTTCTACTGACAACATCCCTTGTCAGTCCCTTGGTGAACGGGTCCGTTAAATTTTGGATAGATCGTACATACTGTATTGTTATAACACTGTCACCAAGTAGTTGCCACACAAAACTATGTCTTAGACTGATATATCGGGATTTTCCATTATAAGTCTTGTTATATACCTTTGATAGTGTCGTTTTACTATCACAGTAGATAGAGACTGGTGGTAAAGCCCTTACCAATAATGGTATTTCTAATAACATGTTTCTTAACCATTCTACCTCTTTACTACTAGCTGTCAAAGCTATGAATTCAGATTTCATAGTAGAGTGAGATATGTAAGTTTGCTTCTTAGATCCCCAAAAAATGACAGCTCCTCTAAGTGTAAAAATTCATCCACTGGTAGACTTGGATTCATTAGAATTAGTAACCCAACTTGCATCACTATATCCTTCGAGTACGCTATGGTAACTAGAAAAATGTAAACCATAGTTAATAGTTTTCTCAAGTATCTGAGTACTCTAGAGACAACATTCCAATGATATAAACTTGGATTACTTTTAAACCTACTCAATTTACCTACTATAAAAGCAATATCGGGTCGAGTAGAAATCATAGTATACATAAGACTGCCAATCACCTTGGAATACTCTAACTGAGATACATTACGACCTTAATTTTTAATTAATTTGATATTAAAATCAAAATGAGTAGAAACTGGATTCTTATCATAGTGATCAAACTTTTTAAGTATCTTTTCAATATAATGTGATTGAGATAGAGTTATACCATCATTGTTTCTTAATAGCTTGATACCTAAAATCACATTAGCTTCACTCATATCTTTCATATTAAAACTAGATAATAAGAATCTTTTAGTGTTATTTATAACTTTTAAATATGTACCAAAGATTAACATATCATTTACATAGAGACATATAATTACTCTTTTATTATCAGAGAATTTTGAATATATATATTTATCAGATTCATTAATCTTAAAGTCATATGAGGTGACTACTTTATCGAATTTTTCATGTCATTGCTTAGGTGCTTGTTTAAGTCTATATACCGACTTGATTAATTTATACACTTTATTTTTTTGTCCTGGAATTATAAAACCTTCTGGTTACTCTATATAAACCTCTTCATCGAGGTCACCATTTAAAAAAGCTGTCTTCACATCCATCTAATGGATTTCTAACTTATGAATGGATACTAAAAGCAACTAAAACTCAGGTAGTTGATATCCTTGTTACTGGAGCATAAGTATCGAAAAAAATCAATACCTTCTTTTTGTGTAAATCATCTAGCCACTAATCTAGCCTTAAACCATTCTATAGTTCCATCTAATCTTAATTTTCTTTTGAAAATCTATTTACAACTTATTAGTTTTGATCTTGGGGGCAAATCCACAAGTTTCCATGTTTCATTTTGCAATATAGAATTCATCTCATCGTTTATATCTTCCTTCCAAAAAGAAGCATCTTGAGATCTAAGGGCATCATCGATTATTACTGGATCATTTTCTATATTATATATCAACATGGTTTCCTTTGTTATGTTATCTTTATCTTCTTTTATTAGCAGAAGGTAGAAGTCAGGTCCAAAAAATGTACCTGTTCTGATTCTCTTGGTCTTTCTAAGTTCTATGTCCTTTTTATCGAGATTGTTGATATCTTGATCAGATCTTCGAGAACTATTGCTTGTATTAGGATCTTGAGGTCTTGTCTCTTTTCTAGTTATAGAAGAGAATGAGTTTTCATAAAACTCGACATCTCTAGATTCTATTATAGTGTTTATCGGGATGACATGATTAGATTCTACAACTAGAAACCTAAAAGCCTTACTATTTTGTGCATATCGTGTGAAAATACACTAAAGAGATTTCAACCTTATCTTGGGCCTTTTAGGAACAGTAAGCCTAACTAAGGCTCTACAACCCCATATATTGAAGGATGATATGTTAGGAATCCTATTCTTCCATAATTCATACAGAATTTTACAAGTCTTAGAATGAGGTATCTGTAGACATCCCACCCAGGCTAATATCTTGATTTTGTTAAGACAATCCGAGAACCATGATCATATCCTAAACCTAACCCTAATCCTAACCTGAGCCATTATGAGTCATCATTCAATCCAGACCATGTCCAAAACTGATCTATTTCTCGGGTCATTTTCGGGTAACAATCGAGCCAATTCAAGCTATTTTGAGTCGAATATCCAAAACGGACTTTGTTTCACTCTAAGGACCCAAAAAAGGACCCACCGGATAAATTTCGAGTGAAACTGTACCGAAGCGGTAGGTTGACTACCGCCGGCGGTAGTCCAACTACCGCTTCCTCTCAAAAAGCGTGCGCTGAGCCAGCCACATGAGAATCAGACCCAGCCAAGTCTGGGCGGTAGTCGGACTACCGCAGGCGGTACTCAGAGTACCGCCGCGTGCGGCCCGAGTATGGACAGTTGTCCCAGCATCCAAAAGTCAACTCTCCCATACATTTACCCTCCCCATCCTCACTATTTACCATTTTACCGCTCCCCATAGCCAATGAGAAAGTGCCACGTGGCATTCCTCTCTCCACAGCCAACCATAGCTTGCCACCTCACCTTTTACCCAAAATTTACAATGTAACCATTGGAGAAGGCTATAAATAGTCCTCTCCCCTTTCATTTTCAACACACCAAACCAAGGGAGGGAGAGAGAGAGAAAGAGAGAGTGAGAGAGAAAGAGTGAGTGAGGAAGAGAGTGAGGGAAAGGGAAGGAGCTCCCAAACCCTCAAAGTTCTGATTTTTCCAGCCACCCCCTAGCCCTCCTCTCAACTCTTCCAACCCATAAGCCTAACCCAGTTTGATCATGGTTCAGTCTATGTCTTAGCCTACTCAAGAATCAAGCCAAAGATCCATCACCCTACAAGCATTCATCATGACATCTACTCCCTTCTCAACCCTCCTGCTTCTCTAGATCTCTAGTGGACGTATGCTCTGTGACTTGCCGTACATCGGATCCTGTCACATCAGAAATTCCTAGTGATCTAGTCCACTTTTCTTATCTCTTTGCATAAGCATCATCACATCCGCCCTCTAGACACATTGTCGGACGTATGCTCTGTAGCCTGCCGAAATCTCGGATCTTGCTACATCAGAAATCCACGTGTGACTAGTCCCATCATGACCGTAGCATCATCATCATCCCTTGAGATTATTTTACCACACTAAGTTGAGACCGTACATTTGTGCGGGCAGAGAGGGTGCCTAACACCTTCCCTCTTTGTAACCGAGGTCCCTTACCCGGAATCCCAGATCATAGACCAGGAGTCAATCTAAGGTAGGAGAGTCTTCAGATTTCTCCAACCTTACGTATTCCGTGGGTTCTAGCCGATCGCAGGATTCTGAGTAATATTGGCTAGTGGCGACTCCAACAATCACAAATCAGCTTAATCACCCCCATCATAATCACCACAACACTTTTAACCAACGTGGACGCCGATTTTTCAGTGTTTACAGAATGGCGACTCCACTGGGGAGAGTCTAGAATGCACTAGCTGAGACCCGACTCGACAACGTGTGGTATACTAATCTCAAGGGACATTCATCACCGCATTCATGCAAAACAAAAAAAATCTTTGGCTTACACTTGCTTAGGCAAAGATCCGAACCATGACCACTCGATCCCGTGCAGCCATGACTTCTCAAGCGACCCATGAAGAAGAGCCGGCACCCCAACCAGCTCCTGAAATATCCGCACCTGCACCTGCACCTGCACCCGCATCCATACCTACACATGTACCCTTACCAATAGCTCCGACAGATTTGTCAGCTAACGTCGCCACACAAGAGCTACTACTTCGAATAATGCAAGAGCTACTGCTTCGCCTGGTGCCAAGTGCCACACCGAATACGCAGATGACCCAGCCTAGTGTGCAGAACAGCTCACTCCCTCAGACTCCTTTTGCGTTCTCTCTCATTCCTCCAGCAAATCCTGTGCTCCATCTCCCAGAAGAATCATCACAAGATCAACAACAACAAGCAATCGGGAGCAACCCTCCCCCACTTCTCTATTCAACACATCACAACAATCCGGTTACAACACATGCAAATCACAGACAAGAACTGGCGGATGCCCATGAAGGGGGCCAGTTTCGAGTCCAGCTCACTCCCCCTAACGGGAGTAACATCCCGGAATTGGCAGATACCCCAGGTGGGAGACATTTCCGAACATCCCACCCTCCTCCGAAAGAGAGTGGTGTTCAATTCCAGCTACCTCCCACCACCGGGAGTCCACCATCTTTCCATCAAACCCCCATTCTGGATCCATATGAAGAAGAAGCAGCACAAACCCTACAGCAGGGGGCAAGATACCCGCAACAAAGTAAGTCAGAAATTGAGGAATTACGAGAGCAGTTACAGATGGTGCAAAATCAACTCCAGAGACAACAAGGTGTGGATCATCCATCCACCAAGTTCAGGGACCTCTGTTCCTTCCCAGACGCCCGGGTACCTCCAAATTTTGAGGTACCAAAGTTTAAAAGGTATGACGATAGTGGGTGCCCTACAGCACATTTAAAAGCCTTTTGTGGGGAGCTCAATGCGATAGCAGGGAATGATGGAGCTCTGATAAGACTTTTCCAGAAATCCTTTAAGGGTGACGCTTTGGATTGGTACACCTCACTAGATAGCCATCACATCAAAACCTGGGAAAAGCTTTCCCAAGCATTCATCGACAGGTTCTCATACAACCTAAACATGGCTCCAAGGAGAGCTGACTTGGCTGCCCTGAGGCAAAAAAGTGATGAGTCTTTATCAGCATACGTAGGACGATGGCGAGCTATGACAGCTCGAATGAGAAACCCCATCGATGACGAGGAACAGATATCCATGATCGTGCATTCAACACATCCCAGCATTTCAGGATATCTGATCTCGTATCCGTACTTAAACTTCTCCCAACTCATCTGAGCTGGAGAACAAGTAAAATCCGGGATCAGAGCTGGAACCATCTCCCCATGGCCACATCAGACCCCCTCAATCAAAAGAAACAAAGTCGAGGGGAAACCTGTTGGATATGGGAATGGAAACAGCGCTGCTCCCATACAGCGTACTACAGAAGTTAACAACATCATCGCTAACACTCAAGGCAACCAGTATGCTCCACAACCAGAGCCACGGCAGGACAGGCAGTACCAGCCACAACGGAATAGGCAGTACCAACCTCAGCAAACCCAACAAGGGTATCAGGCATAGTCATCTCAATAGCAATCACAACAGCCTAGGGGAAATGCGCAAGGGCCATACAAGCAGGGAATGTTAGGGAGGAAGTTCACTCCGTTAGCACAATATACAGCCAAGTGCTAACAATGCTCATGCAAAAGCAACTGTTGACACCCCTCCAGCCTCGACTTCCACCTAATCCCTTGCCTCCTGGTTACAATGAAAACCAGTATTGCACATATCACCAGGCTCCTGGTCATCTAACGGATTGCTGCTTCACTTTGAAACATGCGGTCCAAGATTTGATCGAAAGCCAGAAGATTGCGATCACTCCACAGGCCAACAATATAGTTCAAGCCAACATTCTCCAAAATCCCCTGCCCTCGCATCAGGCAGGACCCAGCACATCCAGTACCTCTACCTTTAACCACATTGAAGGAGGGCAACCCACACATGCTTATTCACATCATTCCATCCAAGCAATCATGCCCGACACAGCCAATCGGGCATGGGGACACCAGCAAGCGTCATCGCCTGGACCACAGGTGTTCCTTGAAGCAGCACCAACTACTCCACCTCTCATATTTCTTGAAGCAGTGCCAGCATTTCAGTCTCTCTTGACTTTAGAAGCAGCACCCAACAGGTCACACCCTTAGAACTTCGCCCTCCAAGGGACACACTCAACTCCATTCTCGGCATATCCAAAAAGGTTAAATTTTGAACCTGTCATCCTTCCGATAGGTCTCCCTGATCTAACCCCGCTAACCTTGCAAGGGGCACCCCCGGTTCAAATACCAAGTTTCCCCATGCCTCACCAATTAGCGCATGCCCAGAGGATCCCTCCCCTACATTAAAGGGAAGAGGAAAAATTCATGGCTAAAAGCAATCAGAACTTAACAACACCTCAGGAGACATCACTGAGTCTACCACAAATTGTTCCAGCAATAACCCCTCAGCCTCAAGAACCATTGGTATACTTGAAGGAAGAGCGGTTCCTTCCTATAACCCGAAAGCAGTCCCATGGCATTACCCAGAATGCGATGAAGTGGGTAACAATGGGAGATACCTCAGGAGAGATAGTCAAAACCCAAAAGAAACCCGGGGAATTTTGTCAGGAACCACCAGCAAAACTGATGCTGCTTACGACATAGCAGCCCAACTCAAAACCATTCCCGCACAAATATCCTTCTGGGAACTCCTATGCACGTCAAGGTCGCATCGAAAAATCTTTGTGAAGACCTTAAATGATGCCCATATCTCTCCTGACGTACCCCCCGAAATGGTGGCAAGCATGATTGACCAACTTCTCGCACCACGAGCCATCACCTTCTCTGACGATGAGCTACCACCTGAGGGTCGTGAGCACAGGCGCTCACTAAACATAGTAGCCCACCACAAGAATTTCAAGATCCCACTTGTGCTCATTGATAATGGATCCAGTCTCAACGTTTGCCCTTTAAGGACTGTTGAACGATTAGGGATAGAACCGTATTCTTTCAGACCCAGTACCATGCGTGTCAGAGCCTTCGATAATTCCCGAAGGCAAGTAGAGGCGGAAATTGATCTAGAATTATAAATTGGACCAGACATGACCCTTGTCACATTCCAGGTCATCGATATCCCTGCTTCATTTAACCTTCTCTTGGGGCAGCCATGGCTCCATGCTGTTGGAGCCATCCCATCTACCCTCCACCAAAGGGTTAAATTCCCCTCGGGAAATCGAATCATTTCTGTACTGGTTGAGCCAGAAACCATCCTTCCGGTGATAGACAGTATCCCAGAAACTGACATCCCAGTGATTGACGTTCAAGCACACAGAAGGCGACATTCCATATCACAGTTTTGAATTCGAAAATGTGAACGCGATCGCCAACCCTCGCCCTCTAGCTGCTGAATACGTCAATCCCCCCGCTGAGCGATTGATCCTAAATTACCGTACCAAGTTCCATGAAAAAGGTATGGTAGTGAAACCAGCACCAGCTAATGCACAGAGACAGGGATTGAGATATCAGCCGACATCGGAAGATCAGGCTGAAAGGCCAAAAAGGGGTCAACTGTTTAAATGCACACCCATCGAGTTTGTCAAAGCTGGGACAGTTTATGAGGGCAAAATGGTATCTCTTGAGGACCAATTCAAAGCACTTAGACTCGCAGAACAGGTTAGCCAGGAGTCCATCTGGCCACCAATAAGGTGGGATCGGATCCTCAAGACATCAAAGGAACACATGAGGCCAGGGGCAGAACCCCCAGATCCACCGCATGAGACTAGGGGCATGAAAACAGGTCCGCCCGCAAGTGACCCAAAACTGGGAATATCCCTTGTAGGCAATGTAGGACAGAACAGGGAGACACCCATTCACAGTCAGGGGAACACAGGGCGGAAGCAACCCATCCATTGGGTTGACAAAGGCAAGTGGCTTGCTCTAGATTGGACGGATATCCGAATCCCGTCCCAGGAATCCGAGGAATAAGAGGAACTTCAACTTCTGGGCACAGAGGTCGAATCAGATTTGACTCTGAGCCCAGTCCAGCAGACATCATGGTCATCGAGACAGGTGACCCACAGGAACAGACAGAGCAGATCAGCAAGATCGAAAGGGGAAAAGAGCCAGGATGGTCAGCCATCCCCCTAACGATCGAATCAGCCAGCGAACCATTCGCTGGCACCAGCCTTAAAAAAAAAAACGCCAATGTAAATAGCAATTGGTATCCCAAACCAGGACAAGACCAATCATGGTTTGCGACACCATCCTGTTCAGGATATCTTGGCAATACAAAAAAATCAAAAAATCTTTCAAACACAAAAACATCATATATCTTCAAAAATACAAAATCATATATTCTTCAAAATCACAAAACATCAAAAAACTTCCAAAATACAAAAACAATAGAAAATTTTTTAAAAATCACTGTGCCAAACACTTCTCATGACAAGCACGAGTTTGAAGTTGACTCATATGATTTCGATCTAGAATTGGACTTCGAACTCATGAGATTGGATGAAGCCCCGGATGTGGGAAATGATGATAACGCTCTTGAATTCGAGGATTCCCTCGAAAGATTCGAAACAAAGGCCAATGTTGTGGCAGACGACTTCGAAATTGTGAACTTAGGGTCGGTGGAATCCCCCAGGGAAGTGCGTATCGGGAAATCGCTTCCCCCAGAATACAAGCAGAAGATGATGGAGTTTCTGAAACCGAGGTTGTCCAACTTTACCTTCTCTTACGAGGACATGCCAAGGCTCGATGAAGACTTGGTGGTGCATCATCTGCCAATAATGCCAGAAATGAAGCCTGTTAAGCAAAAACTGCGAAGGATGAAGCCAGAATGGGCCCTGAAAATCCATGATGAAGTCATCAAGCAATACAACATGGGATTTCTGGTAGTCTCAAACTATCCGGAATGGCTCGCAAATATCGTACCAGTTCCGAAAAAAGATGGGAAAGTCAGAATGTGCATCGACTTTAGGGACCTCAACAAAGCAAGCCCTAAAGATGACTTCCCGCTGCCTTACATCGACACACTGGTAGATAATACTGCTGGACACAAGATCTTCTCCTTCATGGATGGTTTCTCCGGTTATAATCAGATCAAGATGGCCATCGAAGACCGTGAGAAGACTTCCTTCATCACGCCATGGGGAACTTTCTGCTATCGGGTCATGCCATTTGGATTAAAAAATGCAGGAGCTACGTATCAGTGAGCTATGACTGCCTTGTTCCATGACATGATAAATAAGGAGATGGAAGTTTATGTGGATGACATGATTGTCAAGTCCTGCACGATCGAAGGACACTTTGAAGATCTCAAAAAGTTCTTCGACAGGCTAGAAAAGTTCAAGCCCCGCCTCAATCCGCAAAAATGTGTTTTCGGTGCGACCAGAGGCAAGCTGTTAGGCTTCATTGTTAGCGAAGACGGTATCAGGGTGGATGAGACCAAAACCAAAGCCATCATCGAGATGCCACCGCTTAAGACTGAGAAAGAAATTCGGGGCTTCCTCGGGCGAATCCAATATATCAGCCGATTCATCGCACAACTCACTCCGGTCTGCGAACCCATATTCAAGCTGTTACGAAAGAACTCTCCAAAAAAATGGAATGACGACTGCCAAGCGGCCTTCGATAAAATCAAAAGATACTTGCTAAATCCTCCAGTGCTTGTGCCGCCTACTTCAGGTAGGCCACTTCTGCTGTATATCTCTGTCGCAACGGAAGCAATCGGATGCGTCCTCGGCCAACACGACGATACGGGAAGAAAGGAGCAAGCGATCTGCTATCTAAGCCGATGGTTTACAAGCTATGAAGCCAAATATTCCAGCTTAGAAAAGACATGCCTCGCCCTAGTCTGGGCAACACAACGGCTAAGGCAGTACATGATCGCTCACCCGATACTTCTGCTCGCTCGCATGGACCCGTTGAAGTACTTGTTCGAAAAACCGGCACTAACGGGCAGAATCGCAAAATGACAATTACTGCTTTTCGAGTTTGACATCACATATGTCACCTAGAAGGCAATCAAGGGGCAAGCACTGGCCGATCATTTAGCAGCACACTCCCTGCCTAACTACTAACCCTTGAAGACCTTCTTCCCTGACGAAGACATCCTCCAGATTGAGGAAGAAGAGGAAAGAAAGGCAGGAGAGTGGACACTCTTCTTCGACGGAGCTGCAAACTCAAAGGGGAGTGGAGTAGGCGCCATACTCTACTCCCTAAAGACGTCCCAGTTCCTATATCCAGAAGACTAACATTCCAGTGCACCAACAATGTAGCCGAATATGAGGCATGCATCGCCGGTCTAAGAGAAGCCATCATCCTCAACGTAAAGAAGTTACGAGTCTTCGGAGATTCACAACTCATCATCAATCAGATAAATGGCGATTGGAAGACCAAGGATGAGAAATTGATTCCTTATCATGTCTATCTGGAAAATTTGATCGAGGAGTTCGAGGAGATCACATTCTCTTACATGCCTCGGGTCAAGAATCAATTTACAGACGCTCTAGCTACCCTCGCTTCAATGCTGAAAATCCCAAAAGGAATTGCTGAATGGAAACTCACTGTCGAACTCTAAGAGGAACCTGCATTCTGCCTGCAAATCGAAGAAGCTGAGCTTGCCCCAAGTGATCAACCATGGTACACAGACATCAAAAAATACCTCGAACATTAGAAGTACCCGGAAGGAGCAGCTCTGACTGATCGACGCACAATACAAAGACTAGCAGCTCAGTTCGTGATCACTGGGGGTATCCTCTACAAGCGATCCTTCAACCAAGTCCTTCTCCGCTGTGTGGATGAGACAGAGGCAGCTCAGATCATGTCAGAAATCCACGAAGGACTATGTGGCCCACATATGAATGGACACATGATGGCAAAGAAGATCCTACGACTCGGCTACTATTGGCTTACAATGGAGACGGATTGTTGCAAGCACGTCAGGAGATGCTTCAAGTGTCAGGAGCACGCAAACCAGATCCATGCGCCTGCTTCCGAACTCTACAACTTGACGGCACCATAGCCCTTCTCTGTATGGGGACTCGACATCATAGGTAAGATCAGCCCTAAAGCTTCAAGCAGGCATGAATACATCCTGGTGGCAGTAGACTACTTCACTAAATGGATAGAAGCAACATCCTATACCACCGTCGCAGCATCTCATGTGGTCCAATTCATAAAGAACAACATCATTAGCCGATATGGAGTCCCTCAGGCCATTATCACTGACAACGGAACTCCATTCGTCAACAAAAGGATGGGCGATTTTCTCGACAAGTTTAAAATTCAACGCCATCGGTCAAGCCCCTACCGTCCTCAAATGAATGATGGGGTGGAAGCCGCAAACAAGACTATCATCCGCATACTGGAAAAGATGGTGAAAACATATCGTGACTGGTCAGAAATGCTTCCTTATGCACTCTGGGCTTATCGCACGTCTGTACGGTCTGCTACAGACGCAACTCCATATGAGCTCGTTTACGGAATGGAAGCAGTACTGCCAGTCGAAATTGAAATCCCCTCACTGCGGATACTACTGGAAAGTGAAGTCGAGGAAGGCGAGTGGCAACAAGCAAGGTACGATCAGCTGCATCTGGCAGATGAAAAGCACATGCGGGCGCTAAGCCACTCTCAATGCCATCAAAGAAGGATCGCTCGAGCTTACAACAAGAGAGTCCGGAAGAGAAGTTTCAAAGTCGGTGACATGGTCATGAAACGTATCCTTCCACCGCACTTGCCAGATCCCAGAGGAAAATTCAAACCCTCGTGGGACGGACCACTGATCATTCGGGAAGTACTCCCAGGAGGTGCTCTTCATCTCACCAATCTGAAAGGCGAGGATCTTTCAGAGCCCATCAACGCCGACAATGTGAAAATCTATCACGGGTAACCCTACCTAACCTTGTCAACGATTACAATCGAAAGGCTGCATCTCTCACCTCCCTACCAAAAACAAAACTATATCCACCAATTACCCCTTTCAGAAATACCCATCGTGTTCCCCCCCCCCCCCCCCCCCCCCCCCCCCCAAAAAAAAAAAAAAAAAAAAGAGAAGAAGAAAAAAAAAAGAGAGAAAGAAAACAAAACAAAAAAAAAAGAAAAAAAGAAAGGAAAAGACAAAAAGAAACCTCAATAAGAAGACCCAGAAAGAAAATGAAGAAACCCATCCCACATCCCTAGTAATCTATCATGTATCCCCAAATAATTTCAAGCAGCTTATGATTGTGCTTAAAGACAAGGACAGGCGGGTAGCCAATCGGCTGGCTATGAAGGAAGTTCCCCCGTCACTCCCAGCACTCCGATAAAACCAAAAAAAGAAGAGAATAAAGGCATGCCTAAGCAAAATGGGCGAGTTGAAAACCTGAAAAGGCAGCTCGAGTAAAAACAACAGGCATATAGCGGATTTGGTGAAAACCTGAAAGGCCGCCAAGGGTAAAAATTGCACAAGCTGTCAAGGGGCAGGCAAGATCAAAAACCCGGGACATAGTGAAAATCCAAGAGGACACTATGGGCAAAAATGACGGGAAGAGCCAGACGTAGTGAAAACCTGAAAGGGCGCTACGGGTAAAAATGGCAAGAAATAAAAAATAAAATAAAAGTGTAGGAACAGAAGAAGCTGAGGCAACAAACGTCACAACAAGATATAAAGAATGATCAACTTCAGATCAGTACTCTATCAGGCGTTGTTCAAATCCAGGGGATGCAATCCCTGACACCTTCTCAAGGAAGCAAGACCCCAAGGAACACAGTCTAGAATACTGTACACAACGTGGGCTGAGCCCAAGATTCTGATCCCAATCATCCAAAGTACAAATCCAAACATAAGCGAACATTGACAAATATGACACGAACAAAATATTTCATTCTTTTAAAAAAACCATTTTGCAAGTACACTGCTTTTCCTTTTTTATATTTCAGAAACGAAAATTCTCTATGCATACAAAACAAACAGTCAATCAACAACAGAGATTACAGGTAATCTCCTACCTCTCATATACCAACAATCTCTCCCTGAGCCTCTCTATCTCCATGCGCAGGTAGAAGATCTCATCCCTATCCAGACGGTGTGCCACAAGCATGCTCTCATCATACCGCCGCCCTACGTCTAGTCGGCAGGCCATGTCCTCACACGAGTGGCGAAGCACAACAATCTCACTAATCAGGTGGCCATGTGTGGCTAGCAGAAAGGAAGGATCAATGAAAGGCCGCTCCTCGAAGGCTCAAAAGAATCGATAACACAGGAGGAAGACGAAATAGTGTCACCCACCATATCCTGATCAGCAGCCTCATCCGCTAGATGCCAGCTCGGGACCTGACGATACAATGACTGCTCTGCTACCCATCGCTGGTATGGTACCGTCGTCATAGGAGGAGCCCAAGACTCGAGTGTCAGCATCGTTACATCCAAAGAGCCCTGCCAAGAAACCCAGACTCGTCCATCGCATCACGTAATGTATCCTGGAAAGCCTGAACAAGAGGACTGGAATCCCCGACAACTGCCACATCAGGGGCGGTCTGAAAGGAACAAGCCCCAAGAGCTGCAACGTCTGGAGCATCCCAGTGGCACATATGTAAGTGTTATGATCTCATGCTCCTTTGGTTGTCAAATTTTGTGTGCCAAAACATCTATCAGTGTTCTGTACTTGTATGATCATTTATTGGAATTCAAGACACCTCAAAACGCTACATGTTGAAGCCTCAAAAAGCTACATGTTGAAGCCTCAAAAAGCTACATGTTGAAGCCTACATTTTGAAGCCTCAAGAAGCTACAATGTTGAAGTTCGAATCTAAAGATCTCAAGCATGATATGGTTCAAGATCTCAAGCCTGATATAATTCAAATTATCTACATTCGTTGAATGGTTGAAGTTCAATGTCCATACGACATGGTTCAGGTTTGAATGACCTTAGGTTGACCCTTTAAGTAGGTCACTTTGGATACATTAATCAAATATTTAAATTACATTAGGTTGGTCTATTCTACGACCAGTCCTAGCTCTTGTTCGACCAGTCCTAGCATTGGTTCGACTAGTCCAAGAAATTCCACGACCAGTCCTAAGTAGTTGAAGATTTTTCAAAATTTTTGGTACGCCCATGACCAGTCCTGGAGGTCCTTCGACCGGTCGTAGGTGTGGTTTCGACTCGTCCACGACCAGTCGTGGAGCTACGACTTAAAGTCCAGCAACTAAATCACTGGTCATACGACCAGTCGTAGGAATCTACGACCAGTCGTAGGTGACCCACGACCAGTCGTAGGGTACTCACGACCAGTCGTAGAACGGCTTTCAAAGATCGCGCTTATTTTTTCAAAAATCTGTTAGAGCTACGACCAGTCGTAGGTTTCTAAGACCAGTCGTAGGAGCGATTTCTGCTTCTATAAATTGAACACGAAATTCAGAGTTTTCATAACTTCAACGCTATTCAATTCAAGATATTTTCAAGTGATCACTCTGAGATAAGTTTGTGTTTATTTTAAGCTAGATTGTGCTTATTTAATATTCCTTTTTTGCTAGCTTATTTAATTTGATTTTGTTTCTATATTCCAATCTTATTTGAAAAGAGGAATTATCTTATTCCTTCTTCTTGGAATCAAAATCAAATTTAGCTACGCCCAACGAGTTAAATCTAAAATCAATTAGAACTTAGAACCTTATGAATGTGAGTATTGGAAATTGAACTTTGACATTCAAAACATCTACTCCGATTGGTTCTACCGGGCTGCTACGAAAAAGGAGAAATCCAGGTATTTTACAATTCTGTAAAATTCATTTACTTTTGGTTTTGTTTGAGGTTAAGCCAGAAAAATCTCATTGTATTGGTTGTCTGAGGAAAACCAGAAAACTCAGAAAAGAGGGGTTTTTGAATTGTGTAAGCCCAAGTGAAAAAGACACAATTGTAAAGGTTTTTGGTGAACCTGTGAAAACCTATTTGTTAGTGAACGCTAATATCCCCTGTGTGAGGATATTAGGAGTGGAGTAGCTTTTTGTGTGGCTGTTGGAAAACAGTTGGTGTACACACAAGCGAACCACTATAACTCTTTGACTTGTGGTTTGAATGCTTGCTTAATTTTCATATCTTTTTTTCATTTGATTGTGTGGAATGTACAAGTGGATGTGAATGTTGTAATTATTTACATTTCAAGCAAGTGTGGGGATTGTTGTAATAATTTAGATCTTACTTCTGCATTTAAATTCAATTCCTTGCTATTTGATTTACTTATATTAATATTGAGTCCTTGATCCAAAAGAGGTTCTAGAAATAAGGTTGTCCTACCATAAGCCCTTGTTGATTATGGTGTAAGGTTGTCCTTAGAACTGAATTTGCATCAATCTCTCGATATCTATTTATCAAGGTGATTTAAATTTAGCTTTGTGAATTGATTCAAGTTGTAAGGCTATTGGTTTATTTTATTTCCGCTGATTTTTATTTTAATTTGGCATAGTCCTATTCACCCCCCCCCCCTCTAGGACATATAGCTTGGCCTTTTCAACATAGGAGCTGCATCCTGCACGCCGACAGGAGCTGACTGTCCTATCATCGCCACAAAATCTGCGTTAAAAATCTGACTCAGGCCGTCCATCGGAAGTCCATCATCTACCAGATCCAAGCCATCTAAAGTGCCAAGAGGAGGACCGCCACCCATCCAAGTCTGATCCAAACCATTCACACCATCCATAGCCTCAATCAAAGCATCCATAACCATCCCTCCATCAATCAAAGCATCCACACCATCCATAGCCATCCCTCCATTAATCAAAGCATCCACACCATCCATAGCCATCCCTCCCTCAATCAAAGTATCCACACCACCTATGACCATCCCTCCATCAATCCAACCATCCACACCATCCATCGCCATCCTTCCGTCGGTCACCATCATCGAGCCACCCCCGCCCTCTAAACCATCCATCCTCATCATCGCGACAACTGTGAATCTTGGCGGCCCATCAAAACCATCCAATCCAACCTCATGCCCTCCATTAATGGTGGAAGAGATTGTAGCATAAATAACATTTATCTCCCCAAAATCATTCATTGCCCCATCACCAACTTCATTCAATCCACCCATAAATATATCTTTCCCACCATTTATGGGCCCACATACCTCTCCACCATTGATAAAGTCACCCAACCCATCATCATGGCTGGTCATATTAATTCCAAAAAGGGGAAGAAGCAAAAAAAAAAAAAAAAGAGGACAAAAAAAAAAGGAAAGAAATAAGGACAAAACGAATGATCAAAGAAGAGGATGGACGAGAATATCAGAAGGGAGACAAAGGAATGAACAGAGAAGAAGAGGGCTTGCTGGAAGAAAAAAATGAACGGAGGCGGTAATCGGATTACCGCTAGCGGTACTCGGGGTACTGTTTCAGAAGTGTCATCACTGAATCACTGCGGCACTTGACAAAAGGAGAAGAACGGGCGAATGTCAACGGGCGGTAGTCCGATTACCGCCGGCGGTAGTCCGACTACCGCCCTGGCCCATTTTCAACCACAATTTGTGCAGCCCCGGAAGGTAGGACCAAGTAAGGTGCTCTTGCATGCTCAATTGGACGATAAAGATAAAATGACCATGAGAAGACTGAAGGAGACAGTACTAAAAACTGAAATTTCATATCAAATACGGAAGATTACATAGCTGGTCTCAAGAAAAAAAAAAAAAAGGATCTCCCAAAAAAAAAAATCCAAAAAAAAAATCCCAGAAAATCTCCAAAAAAAAATCTCCAAAAATCCCAAAAAACAAAAAAAAGATAAATAAATAAATTTTCAAAGTCTTCAAAAAATTCCAAAAAATCCTAAAATCTCCCAAAAGTTTTCAAAAATTCCATAAAACCTCCGAATTTCCAAAAATCTCAAAATCTTCAATATATATATATATATATATATATATATATATATATATATATATATATATATATATATATATATATCAAGTAACTCTAAAATAAATCCCCAGTAAGTATAGGCCCAAAAGGTTTGCTTCTTCTAAAAACGTTAGCCCCATTGATTTATTAGTGGAGGCCATCTGACTTTTTTTTTGCAAATAAAAAATCATTAGCCCCATTAATTTATTGGTGGGGGCCATCTGACTTTCAAATAAAAACCGTTAGCCCCGCCAATTAGTGGAGGCAATGCGACTGTTTACTTAACTTGCGAAAATAAAAACCGAACGACGACGCCTACTTGCGAGATCGAACGGATATATTTTTCAAAAAAAAAAAAAATCTATAAATAGTTTTAAATAAAATCCTCAAGGAGCCTAGCTCTAAAGAGGATAGTTTTCAAAAGACGCACGTGTCGCGCAGTACACTGAGGAATCTTCCATGTTCTCCAGTTGCGGTCAGTGCAAACAGTTAAATAAGACCCGATCTCTTCCGGTTTCCCCGAAGGACGATCGAGTCCGTACATGATATATGTACGGTTGGCCAGATCTCTATAACTGGGCAGTCGTACAAATGCTAGTAAGATGAGTGGATCTATCTCTGGAAAGAATAATCAAACTCGAAGTGAAGACAATCCATTGTAACCAAAGTGTCAGACTCAGCAGATTGCATGACAAATAGATTACTTGCACATACCTAGTCCGGAATGTTCGCAAAATTTGATCAAGTCCAAGTCGGCGTAGTGAGTTCCCCGTAAGGCCGCACCAACGCGTAGGGCAGCTAACCACTTTGACGATCAAATGGAACGAACATTCCTAGGGTGATTACATAGCAAAGGAACGACAGACCTAACAGTACGGGAATCCTCGTAAAGCTGCGACAAATGCGTAGAGGCCCTTACTTTTTAGACTTACCCTCTAATGCTGTAAACAATCCGATGTGAAGAGGTTGTGATTCGTGATCTGTAAAGCCGCGACGAATGCGCAGGAGACAATCACAACATTTTCCTCAACCCTCGTGGTATGTGCAAGTCATCTTTTTCCAAACAGTCAACTGACAATGATACAATGGTAAACAATAGATTTGAATCGCTACCCTTCATTCTGACCAGAAGGGTGGGGTGTCCACTTGCTTTGACCTTCGGTTGCTCGCAACCTCGGTCAAAGAGGGGCATCTGTAGACACCCCACCCAGGCTAATATCTTGATTTTGTTAAGACAATCTGAGAACTATGATCATATCCTAAACCTAACCCTAATCCTAACCTGAGCCATTATGAGTCATCATTCAATCCAGACCATGTCCAAAACCGATCTATTTCTCGGGTCATTTTCGGGTAACAATCGAGCCAACTTCAAGCCATTTTGAGTCGAATATCCAAAACGGACTTTGTTTCACTCTAAGGACCCAAAAAAGGACCCACCGGATAAATTTTGAGTGAAACTGTACCGAAGCGGTAGTTTGACTACCGCCGGCGGTAGTCAAACTACCGCTTTCTCTCAAAAAGCGTGCGCTGAGCCAGCCACACGAGAATCAGACCCAGCCAAGTCTGGGCGGTAGTCGACTACCGCCGGCGGTAGTCGGACTACCGTTGTGTGCGGCCCGAGTATGGACAGCTGTCCCAGCGTCCAAAAGTTAACTCTCCCATACATTTACCCTCCCCATCCTCACTATTTACCATTTTACCGCTCCCCATAGCCAATGAGAAAGTGCCACGTGGCATTCCTCTCTCCATAGCCAACCATAGCTTGCCACCTCACCTTTTACCCCTCTCAAATCCAAAATTTACAATGCAACCATTGGAGAAGGTTATAAATAGCCCTCTCCCCTTTCATTTTCAACACACCAAACCAAGGGAGGGAGAGAGAGAGAGAAAGAGAGAGTGAGAGAGAAAGAGTGAGTGAGGAAGAGAGTGAGGGAAAGGGAAGGAGCTCCCAAACCCTCAAAGTTCTGATTTTTTCAGCCACCCCCTAGCCCTCTTCTCAACTCTTCCAACCCATAAGCCTAACCCAGTTTGATCATGGTTCAGTCTATGTCTTAGCCTACTCAAGAATCAAGCCAAAGATTCATCACCCTACAAGCATTCATCATGACATCTACTCCCTTCTCAACCCCCCTGCTTCTTTAGATCTCTAGTGGACGTATGCTCTGTGACTTGCCGTACATCGGATCCTGTCACATCAGAAATTTCTAGTGATCTAGTCCACTTTTCTCATCTCTTTGCATAAGCATCATCACATCTGCCCTCTAGACACATTGTCGGACGTATGCTCTGTAGCCTGCCGAAATCTTGGATCTTGATACATCAGAAATCCACGTGTGACTAGTCCCATCATGACCGTAGCATCATTATCATCCATTGAGATTATTTTACCACACTAAGTTGAGACCGTACATTTGTGCGGGTAGAGAGGGTGCCTAACACCTTCCCTCTTTGTAACCGAGATCCCTTACCCGGAATCCCAGATTGTAGACCAGGAGTCAATCTAAGGTAGGAGAGTCTTCGGATTTCTCCAACCTTACGTATTCCGTGGGTTCTAGCCGACCGCGGGATTATGAGTAATATTGGCTAGTGGCACTCCAACAATCACAAATCAGCTTAATCACCCCCATCATAATCACCACAACACTTTTAACCAACGTGGACGCCGATTTTCAGTGTTTACAATATCCTATTAAAGATATGACAGATAGTCAATAAGGCTTCTCCCCAAAATCCTGAACTTAAAACCGCATTATTGAGCATAGAGTTTACCATGTCTATGAGAGACCCGTTTGTCTGTTCTGCTATCCCATTTTGTTGGGGTGAATAGGGAGTTGTAATTTGGTGAATTATACCATGAGTTTTACAAAACTCTGAGAATTCTAAGGATATATATTCTCCTCCCCTGGCCAACCTTAAAATTTTAATCTTTCGGTCTAATTGGTTCTCAACTTCTGCCTTGTATATCTTGAATTTTTATAATGCCTCATTTTTTTCTTCAATAGGTATATTAAGGTATAACGGGAGAAATCATCTATAAAGGTTATGAAGTATCTCTTTCCCTCTTTTGTTATTAAACCGCTCATTTCAGATATGTCACAATGAACTAGGTCTAGGAGTTGTGATTCTCTTTTCATCATTAGAAACGGTTTTCTAGTTATTTTGGATTGTACACAAATACTACATTTGTCATTAGGTTTTGTATACTTAGGGATTGGATTAAGATTAGACATATTATCCATACTATGATAACTAATATGTCTTAATCTAGCATGCCAAACATCATATGAATCAAGCATATAAATGGAAGAAGAATTTTCATTTATGAGGTTCAATTTGAACATTCTATTGGATACATAGCCCTTCCTTACACATATATCCTATTTTTAGACACAATCAATTTATCGGATTTAAATACGAGTCTGAATCCAAACTTAGTCAGTAGACTAGTTGATATAAGATTCCTCCTAATATCCGGTACATGCAGCACATCGTTTAGAATAAGGACTTTTTCGAAAGTCAGATTAAGACGTACCTTCCATTTTCCTACAACCTTGGATGTGAAGGCATTCCTCATATATAGTTCTTGATTATCCCCCACTAGTTCATAGGAATTGAACATTTTGTAATTTCTACAAATATGTCTGGTAGCGCCAGAATCTACCCACCATTCAACATCCTCATTCACCATATGAACTTCAGAGACGATAGCCGCCAGATTCATGTCTTCTGTCATATTGACTTGCCATTTCTTTTCTTGCATTTTCTTTTTGTATTTTCGACAGTCTTTCTTAAAATAACCAGGGATTTTGCAAAAGAAGCATGGACCCTTCTTGGATGTATTTTTTTGAACCCTTGGTTATTAGATTTGAGCCATCATCTTTCTTGAAAGGTGGCTTCTCTACTTCCCGATTCACATTATTCTCGACTACATTTGCATTATTTAAGGCCTCCTGTTGTTCTTCGTTTTTGTCACGGAGCGTAGATTCTTCTTCTATTCGAAGAAACATTAGGAGGTCTTCTAAGGACATTTTCTCCCTTTTTTTTTTTTTTTTGTTTAAATGATTTTCTAATATAATTCCATTTAGGTGGAAGTTTAGCAATAATTGTAGATACTTGAAGGATTTGTTGGATGATGACTTGTAACTCATGTACTTGATCAAGAACAGGTTTTTCGTCCAACATTTTGAATTCTAAAAGCTGACTTACAAGAAATTTTTTGTTGCCTTCGTCCACTGATGTGTATTTGGTGAGAAGCGCCTGCCACAAATCCTTAGCAGTCTTCTTTTGACGGTAAACAGCATATAACGAGTCAGAAAGAGCGTTGAAGATATGAACTTTGCATAGGTAGTCATTACGCTCCTAACTTTGTCTCTTTTGAATTTGTTCTAACGTATCATTTTCAGATGGTGGTGAAGGAATATCTTGAGTGAGTACGTGATCCAACTTGAGTGACGTGAGGAAGAGATGGACCCTCGATTACCATCGAAGAAAATTTAAGCCATCGAACGGTGTAATTCGAACAAAGTTAGGATGGCCCGTAGAAGAGGGCATAATATTGCCTTAAAATTGTTATATTAGAGGCGAAAAAATAGAAAATGAATCACTTAAAGATAGGCTTAAGGCGCGTTACGATGTCGCTATCTTTAAGGCGATATTCACACCTTACTTGTGATTAAACCAATTTGTAAGAGCTAGGGTTACAACAAATCCGCCTCCAGGATACAATAAGCCTCTTCTCCAAGACCGGAGAAATGTGAGTTTCGGCCTACAAAACTGAAAAATCCCACCCCGAACACACTTTTATAGCGTATAACCTTGACTTCTGTGCTGTTATAATTTACCCCCTGAAAATTGTTTGTAATTTACTACCTGAAAATTATTTACAGTTTAACACGTGAAAACTGTATCTTTCCAAAAATGAAAATGATGAAGAAGAAGAAGATGGAGAGGAGATTGTTGGAAATCAGTTTATATAGAATGACAAGAGATGCTTAAGACCCTTTTCATGAAAAGACATCTTCTTCTATGGTGTCTTTTTTTATCAATGGTGGTGTCTTTTCAACAATGACATCCCTTTATTTTAAAATTCAAAAGATATTCCCTTCACCAAAAGGCATCACCATTCACATCAACAATCACCAAAGCCACAACCATCCTTTTTCCAAAATTTTCTTTTCTTCTTATTTTGAAAAAACCTAACAGTGACGACTGTAGCGTTGTATCGGTGGCCCCACTCAAAAAAAGCTGTATAAAACCAAGAGTAGATGTTATACTCACAATCAAATTATTGCTGATGCTCTTGGCTTTTGAGAAAATTAGGTTCGTTATTTTGGCAGATTGTAAAGTATCATACAAACGTTATGGGATTTAAAGAAACATGAGTGGGATATCATAATCACAACCAAACATTGATCCTTTTGCCTTTTGAGAAAAAGTTTGTTACTTTGGCAGATTGTAAAGGATCATGCACAGGCGTCGGATTATATAAACATTCCAGGAGCATATCTCTATCTAAAATGTTGAATCATATGACACACAAAAAAGTGACTTATATCCTAAACATCACATCGAAACAAAGGTTAAAATTTTCTGATTATCAAACCTCTGAAAAAGTGAGATAAAAAAAGTCAGTTGTCCATTAAATCAATATGGTTCCGGGGCAACATCAACATTAAATGGTAGACTGTATAATAGTTGTATTTTTTGCATGTAACGGATGGATGCATGTGTATGGTGAGAAAAAGTATATCTTTATTCATATTTAATATTTATTATCCTTGGAAGGCTACATTTGCTTTCTCTTAAAGAATCACTTCGGAACGATGAAATCAACCATGGAAAAATAGTCAGAATCTCACGTGTGCGCGTGCAGTTGAAGAGGGAAGCGGATTGGCCAGTGTACCTCACACCAGCTATATAGCTGTTGTATTCAAGTCAGCAAGTTTTATAGGTCTGATCACGGTGTATGTGTTATATCCAAACCGTCCACCCATTTGGCGTCCTCGTCTTAAGGCTTGAGATGAAAAATAAGACAGATCTAACTATCAAGTGGACCACACTGCAAAAATCAGTGGGAGATTGAACGTCTACCATTGAAACCCTTTTTGGGGTCATAGAAGTTTTCGATCAATATGAAATTTGTTTTTCCTCTTCATTCAGGTCTTTGTGACCTTATGAACACTTTGGATGGAAAATAAACATTATGGCAGCCCTATGAATTGTTTAATGGTGAAAATCATTATTTTGGCTGCTATTTGTGGTGTGGTCCAGATGATCTTTGAATATGATTCTTTTTTTACATAATACTCTAAAATGATATCTAAAAATAAATGAACGGTGTAGATATAATAAATACATCACTATAGGCCCATATAACTTTGACATCCTTTGAACGGTTTGTACAACTCGGAGCTCGAGGAGCGTCAGTGCTCGTCCT
Organism: Magnolia officinalis; assembly: GCA_021015155.1. Classification (NCBI taxonomy): domain Eukaryota; kingdom Viridiplantae; phylum Streptophyta; class Magnoliopsida; order Magnoliales; family Magnoliaceae; genus Magnolia; species Magnolia officinalis. Next base: position 28,757,868 of record JAJHSJ010000011.1, on the reverse strand, counting down.
CTCAGGACAGCGTACCTACAGCATCTATATAGCTGGTGTGTGGTACACCAGCCAATCCGCTTCCAGTTGAAGATTAGCTGGTGTACCACACACCATCATGGTTTAGCTGGTATGGGTACGTGTGGTGCGACGTTCCTTGAGCTCTCCTATGTGTATCAACCGTTCGAAGGAGATCAAAGTTACGTGCCGCCACAATGATGTGCGTTCATCCATTTGGAGAATTCATTTAGATCTTGACCCTAAAAAGTAAGTCATATCCAAAGTGGGACAATGATTCTCACCGTTAAAGCATTGATCAATAACTTTTATTTTCCAATCTGTTCTCAGGGTCACACCGACCAAGTCATATTAATTCAAAATTTTTGTGACCCCAAAGGGTTTTAGTGACGTTCAATCACCCACTTTTTTTTTTTTTTTTAATTTTTTTTAATTTTTTTTTTTTTATTTTAGTGTGGTCCACTTGATCTTTGGATCTCTTATTTTTAAGCAACATACTTAACGGGAGGTAACCAAGTGGACAGACAGTTTGGATATAACTCATACCTTAAGATGGGGCCACAGAACTTGGTGACGTCACACATCAGCCAGGTCGATAGTGTATGGTACGGACGCAGATTAGATATGATGGATTGAGTAGGGAAATTCACAACCGAAGTTGTGTGGGACCTATCATGGTGTATGTATTATATCCACACCATCAATCCATTTTTAGATGTCATTACATGAATAAGACAAAGATCGAGTCGGATCCAAAGCTCAAGTAAACCCCACCACAGAAAACAGTGGAGAAAATGACGCCCACCATTAAAATTTTCTAAGGGCCACAAAAGTTTTTGATCAAGTTGAAATTTGTGTTTTCCCTTCTTTCATGTGTCTCTTAACTTACGAACACGTTGGATCTCAGATAAACATCATAGTGGACCTTAGGAAGGTTTCAATGGTAGGCATCACACTTACCATAGTTTTCTATGGTGGGGTCCACTAAAGATTTGGATATGACTCATTCTTAGTCTCGTGCACTAATTAAAATGATCTCTCCAAATGGATGGATGGTGTGGATACAACACATAGAACATAGTGGGTCCATAGAACTTGGTGACGTCACTTTTGTCATTATCTAATCCGTGTTGTGGTACATCAGTGAGTTCGCTTCCCGAGTAAATGCTCGTTGTACTAATAGTTCAAAGGAGATCAAAGTTACGTGGCCTCACAGCAATGTATTTATTATATTTATACCGTTCATTTATTTTTAGAGATTATTTTAGAGCATTATCCAAAAAATGAATCGAATCTAAAGATCATCTGGACCACACCACAAATAGCAACGGAGATAATGATTTTCACCATTAAAAAATTCATACAGCCCACCTTAACGTTTATTTTCCATCCAATCATAATGATTTAAAACTTCTGTGACCTCAGAAAGGGCTTCAATGGTAGATGTTCAATCCCTCATGACTTTTTGTAGTATGGCCTGTCTTACTTTTCGTCTCAAGCTTTATAATAAACTGGCAAAATAGATGAACAATTTATATATAACACATCTCATGACCGGGCTTACAGGCTTTGCTGACGTCAATAAAGTAGCTATATAGCTGGTGTGAGGTACACCAGCCAATCGGCTTCCCGACGAATGTGCAATTATTATTTCTTCTTTCACCCCGGTTTGAAAGAAAAACGGATGTATTTTGCCCTCGAAAATTGGTCAAAAGACCTGATTTAAATTTGTGGACCCCACAATATTATATATGCCATATCCATGCCGGCCATCTGTTTTAACAAACATTTTGATATTTGAAGAAAAAAATGAATCAACTAAAATACCCAAGTGTTCTACACTCAAGGAAGCAAGGACCCAGAAGCTCCTAACGGTAAGTGTTCGATCTCCTTTTTCCCATGGTGTGGTCCTTAGAAAGCTTTCGATTTACCTCTATTTTTTTTAATGCCCTAAATTAAGCTGACACCACAGATGGACGGTGTGGATAAGACACATACATCACAGTGGGCCCCACGTATATTTTCTAGTGTCCTCGGTTATAGCATCGAAGAAAGGAGCGTTAAATCAAGCATCGCAGTGATTACAGAAGGAAATAATCATTACAGTTTACGGGCGGATTTGGAAATTCAAAGGACGTGGATTTCCTGCAAAAGCCTTTCGCAGGCAGTGATGTTTGTGAGGATGCTAGGTGGACCCGTAGTGATGTCTGTGAGGGACGCGGATTTCCTGTGAAAGCCTTTCGCAGGAAGTTCCTGCGCATGGATTGTGGTTGGGGCCACTACCATGTTTGTGGGAAATATGCTCCGTTCATCCGTCTGGGAGCTCATTTTAGGACAAGCGACCAAAAGAGAGGTGGGTACAAGACTCAAGTGGTTCACACCAGATAGAAAATTGGGAAAAGAAATACTTACCGTTAAGACCTTCTTAGGCTCCACCTTGATGTTTATATGCCATCCAAACCGTTAAATAAGTTCATTACCACAGGGCTGAAGTGAAAAATTAAAATAAAAATAAAAATAGCCTGAAACAAAGCTTTTATGGTCATAAGAATGTTTCAACGGTTCTCACTGAATCCCCACTTTTTTCTCTAGTGTGGCCCACTTGAGTTTTGTATCCACCTCTTTTTTGGTCGATTGCTTGTCCTAAAATGAGCTTTCCAAATGGATAAACGGACTATATTTCCCACAAACATGGTGGTGACTCTCACCCAACATCCTTGCACTGGAAATCCACATCTGTTTGTGAGAAATTCATGGAAACGGATTGGCTACTCCCCCTGCCACCAGCCCAGTGGCTGGTAGTCGGTGCTCTGTGGGCCCCACCATGATATATGCATTTCATCCATTTCGGTCATCCATTTTTACAGATCATTTTAGGGCTTGATACAAAAAATGAGAAGGATATAAATCTCAAGTGGACCACAACACATGAAAATAATAGTGATTGGATATCCACCATTAAAATCCTCATAAGGCCCCTGTACTGTTTATTTGACATCCAATCTTTTGATTAGGTCATAAAGACCCAGATGAGGGGTAAAAACAAAGATCAGCTTGATCCAAAACTTTTATGGCTCCCAAAAAGTTTTTAATGGTCAATCTTCATTCAACATTGTTTCCTATAATATGGTCCACTTGAGATTTTGATATACCTCATTCTTTGTCATGTAACATAAAATGATCTAAAAAATTGATGGACGGCATTGATGAAACAAATACATCAAGGTAGGGCCCATAGAGCACTGACCACCGGCCAAAGGAGAGTAGCCCATCCATTCCTGAAATTCACCGTCCAAGAAATGGATTGGCTACTCTCCAGTCACGGCCATTGGCTAGTGGTCAGTGCTTTATAGGCCCCACCATGATGTATGTGTTTCATCCATGTCATTTATCTATTTTTATAGATCATTTTATGGTATGAAAGAAAAAATGAGGTATATCTCAATATCAAGTGGACCACATTATAGGAAACAATGTTGAATGAACATTGACCATTAAAAAAGTTTTGGGGGCCATAAAAGTTTTGGATCAAGTTGATATTTATTTTTTCTCTTCATTTGAGTCTTTATGACCTAATCAACAGATTGGATGTCAAATAAATAGTACAGTGAGCCTTAGGAGGATTTTAATGGTGGATATCCAATTATTATCATTTTCCTGTGGTGTGGTCCACCTAAGATTTATATCCCTATCATTTTTTGTATCAATCCCTAAAATGATTTGTAAAAATGGATGAAACACATACATCATGGTGGGGCCCACAGAGCACCGACCATCAGGGGGAGTTGCCAATCCGTCTCCGTCCATAGCTTTGAGAGATCATTTTAAGACATGAGAGCGAAAATGAGATGCATACAATACTCAAGTGGGCCGCACGAGAAGAAATAGTGGGGATTCAATGAACATCCTGAAAATATTTTAATGGCCACAAAAGTTTCGTACGGAGATTGAGTTTTATTTATTTATTTATTCTTTCTTTTCACTTCATCCCAATAGGAATGATTTATCAACTGTTTGGATGGAATATAAACATACGGGGGAGACCAGGAAGGTTTTAGCTCTAGGAAACTCTTTCCTCACTTTTCTCTCTGGAATACATTTTATTTTCGGTCGCATGTTCTAAAATGATCTCTTTTCCCCATAATCCACAGCCGAACGACAACCTAATATCTACTCTCCAACCACCAGCCAATGGCTAATGGCTGATGGTCGGTTCTCTGTAGGCCCGACTATGATGTATGTGTTTCATCCATGCCATCCATCTATTTTTCCACATCATTTTATGGAATGAGACTAAAAATTAGATATATCCCAATCTCAAGTGAACCACATTACAGGAAACAGTTTTGAATGAGTGGCGATCATTAAAAACATTTTGGGAGCCATAAAAGTTTTGGATCAAGCTGATCTTTGTTTTTTACCTTCATCTGGGCGTTTATTACCTAATCAACATATTGGATGTCAAATAAACAGTACAGTGAGCCTTAGGAGGATTTTAATGGTGGATATCAAATCACTATTGTTTTCTACGGTCTGGTCCACCTGAGATTTATATCCCTCTCAATTTTGGTATCAAGCCCTAAAATGATATCTAAAAATGGATGAACAGAATTAATGAAACACATACATCATGGTGGGGCCCACGGAGCACCGACCATCAGCCACGGGGCCGGTGGCAGGGGGAGTAGCCAATTGGTTTCCGGCCAGTTCAGGGGAAGCGGATTGGCTGGTGTACCATGATTTTTACCGGGCCCACTATAATGTTTATTTTCCATCCAATCTGTTCATAAGGTCACAAAGACATGGATGTTGAAGAAAAACAAATATCATATTGATCCAAAACTTATGTGACCCTTAAAATGGTTTTAATGGCAGACGTTTAATCCCCTACTGCTTTTTGCATTGCCGTTGATTTGATCTTTAGTCTGTTATATTTTTTGGGTCAAGCCTTACTAAGAGCCGGCCAAATGGATGTCCGGTTTGGATATAACACATGCCTTATGATGGGACCCACAGAACTTGCTAACATCAACACACCAGCCAATCCGCTTCCCTGTCTGGGACGGTGAATTCGACTGGATGAGACACGTCACGAGTTATAGTGGATTTGCAGTTGACATGGATGTCAATGTTTGGAGGGCTGATTGATTCAGCCATAGTTCATTGGAAAGGATGTAGGCGTGTTTGGTAACAAAAGGATACATTAAGATACAACGTTTTGTGGTCACGGGCGTGTTTGGTATACAACTTGCAAGTGGCATCAAACATTACAAATTGCAAGTGGCATCAAACATTCCCATCCACTCAAACCAACTGTCCATTGAGTATGGGACGTGGTTTCGGTAGTGACGCTGCCACTAATAAGGTGACTAATGGTTGGTGCTCTGTGGGCCATCATGAACATTGTGTTCTATCCACACCCACAATCATTTCACCACATTCATTTTTATACTTTATACGAAAAATCAGGCGGATCAAAAATCTAAGGTAGACCACACAACATGGGAACACAAATAGTGATTGAATGTCTACCATTAAAAACCTCCTACGGCCCACTGTAATGTTTATTTGACATCCAGTTCTATATATCAGGTCATACAGACTTGGATGAAGGTAAAAAACAAATATCAGCTTCATCCAACAACGTGTGTAGCCCCAAGAAGTTTTTTTACGGTGATAGTCCAATAACTGCGTGGTCCACTTGAAATTTTGATGCATCTCAGTTTTTTGTTCATACCATAAATTTATCTGGAAAAATGGATGGACGGAATGGATGTGACACATACATCATGTTGGGGCGCCACTAGGCATTGGGTAATGGCAGGGTGAGTAGCCAATCCGTTTCTCTTAGTCTGACCCCCTGTCGGCAAGCATACCGGAGGTGGTCATAGGCTCCTATATATAAATCCAACCGGTGTGTCCACACCAAACAACCATTTCACGCGTGTGAGCCTAGATGATATAACCGCAATTTCATACCCAATATTAATTGTAATAAAACGCCCATCATCAGATTACACATGTCCTGAACCTAAGAAACCTAATAAGAAGACCTGCAAAAAGTATAGCCCATAAAAAAATATCAATAAAACATTCTACCAACATGCAACATCAAAACAAAGTTTTAGTCGAGTTTTTGGTCAGTAATGGATACCGGTTTGGAAGTATCTAGAGCTTAATAATAATATACAGAATGAAGAAAATAACCATGATCCCAGTTACAAATGCAGCTAAGCTACTCTCCCCAGCTGACATGGCGGCCTCATCCATCAAAGTAGCCATATAAACCCTGGCCTGGGTCATATGTTGGATCGACAAGGTTGTAGTCCTCGGTGTTTCAACCTCATCACAACATGGGGTTACAAATCCAGCATAATTTCCTCCTGTTGTACCATGTTGCGTATTAGTGCAATTACTATTCCACCAAGTCAGACGCTTCTTTCCAATTTTTGAAGGATCGATGTCTACTGCCGCTGTAGCCTTCAACTTCCAACCGCACCTCATCCCAAGAAAAGTATATGCTTGGTCGACGGCTAACGAGTACGACGTAATATTTTTCCTTCCTCATCTGCATTAACATATCCACCATGGAAGTATAATGAGCATATATAAATCACAAACATATAAGCCTAAACATAACATGTTTAGATGATTTCAATGTTGAGGAAGTTACCTATGAAGTCGGTGTGATTGCATTATGGTCCTCCCCTTATCGATCTCAAATCAACACTTGATTTATTTGTTTTACCTGGGTAATGAGGAATAATCCAAATGTATAGAAAAATAACTGAATACATACCCAATTGCAATGGAAGAATGTGGTCCCCTGTCATTTAGATTGGGGGGGGGGATGTGAATAACATACCGAATAATATGTTCTCTATGAGGGACAAACAAAATATATCCGCCATCATTTAATCCAAAAACCATATGAAATTAAGAAGGTTATTACATGTCCATAATATTCCTCTTAAATCCTAAATTAAATACCTACTGTATAGTTGTCCAAAAAAGGCATCATGATCAAAGTTTAACAAACAGAGCACAGTCCCTATCAGCCACAACCACCACCTACATTTCTGAATGCATCACAGAGTGTTTTCTTTAACCAATCAACTCGGCGTTTTGGTTGAATAATGACAAAGATGGATGCGAGCTTCTTGTCCCTACTTAAGAGCTGACCAACATCGATGAACTCAGAGTACTATTTGAGACAATTAGCTGATCATCAGTTTGTGTCAAAATGTTATGTAGTATCCTCGCAACTGAAGCAGAACCTTCTCAAACGACTAATACGTATAAAATTTTCATATCAAATGAACAAGCAACAAGTACATTTTGAGACATGACCCCTTTCCTGTTGCGGAAGCTCGCATGGTTCTCTACTTATATGTGAGTCGGAATGTGTGTCCCGTCAATTGCACCAACATAATCCTGTATGGATTTGATCCAATTTCATTTAAGGGAAGACATATGAATATAGAAGTATCAGAATAACGATATATAGAAAGATGCTTGCATTAAAAATGATACTTCAAAGTATGCAACCCAATTTAAATTTGATTGAATCTCAAGGGGCGTTTCTTGGTCGGCTTGTTTAACGTACTCGGGGTATAGAGAGATGAAGGCATGTAGGACTCAGTGAAAGTGACGCCTAACAGTTTTATCTGAATGAATGAATTTATGTCTTATTACTCGATTGCGAATGTTATGACCCGCCGTGTTTAGGAAAATGACTAGATGTTCTTTAATACTAACATTATGATTATAGCGCAGATGTCTCTTCTCGCATACTTTAGTACATAGTTGGAAAAATGCTTGTTGAGTCATCCTAAGTTAAGTAACACAGTTCCTGTCACTAGTACGAATGATAGAGTTGATGAACCTCGCCCGCTCATCATCCCTGTGATGTGCCGGTTGTTTAAACATGTAAACTTGACAGTATTCTCCAATCGCAGCTACACAAGCCACTTTTGACACTCAAATATTGCATATTTTCCCCCCATTTATATCTTGGTTTTATGAATATGATAATGCTTAATGGTATATTTTATATATGTTTGTGTTGCAAGGTGAGTTTAAGAGCTTAGATTGGAAAGAATGTTAAAAGCATGGATTTGATGCAAAGAATGGACCTTTGAAGCCCAAGATTGAAGATTTCAAGATCTCAAGAGTCAAGAAAACCAAGTAAAAAAGGAAGTGAAGAAATTAGTGCAGAAATTCATAAGATCTGAGCTTAGAAGATATCGAAGCCAGTCTTCAATAACATCGAAGGAGTCTTATATGACATTGAAAAATTACAGAAAAATTGAGTCTGGTTACTAGACAAATTGGATGCAGTCTTCGATGACATCGAAGCCAGTCTTAGAAGACATCGAAAGTAGTTCGATGTCATCGAAGGGTTTACGCGGAGTGAGAAAATTTGAGGCGATTTTCGGATTTTTGAAGTCAGTTTGAAGTAGGGAGTTCTCTACTTATAAATAGGGCTTCCTAGGGCATTCCTAAGTATCATTCAGAGCATTCAAGGGCAAGATCTAGGGTTTTTTAGATCTTCACCAATTCTTTTTACATCTTTATTAATTTTTTCTTGCTTTCTTGTTACTTTTCTATTTTGCAATTTAGTTATATTTTTCTAGTTCCCTTTAGCCCAAGCTAGAAGGGAAGCACATTGGTTTAATGATTTTATAAATTATGATGATTAATTATTTTTAATGATGAGATGAATGGTTTATGCATGTTATCAATTATCTATGTTTAGGTTTTTGATCCTCATGTGAGATCCATATGTTTTCATCATGTGAAATCCAAATTGATGGATAAGCTTAACATGGATCAATTAGATTTCTTAGATGAGAGATGTTCTCAACCTGTTACACTTCTTTGATTTATTATCTCATGGATATTGAATGCTTAAAATCACTAGCGCTTGAGAATATATGTTAATTGTGCTAATCTATGATTCTCTAATCTCTTATATCATTTACTAAAAATATTTGAATTGTTTTATTTTCTGATTAGGCCGACCATAGTGCTCGGATCCTAATTGTGTTATCAAAGTCATCATGATTTATAGATTATTAAACTATGTGTGAAACTTTGAAGCTTGGGTGTTATTTTTAATTTAATTGAATTCCATTTAAAAGTCATACATTCAAAACTTTTAAAATCATTGCATCCGTTTAGTTTCCATTACTTAGTTTTACATTTGATTTTCTCATTCTCATAAATCATCTCCCTGTGGGATCGTGTAACGCCCTGAAACTCGAGGCGTTATAAGATGGTATCAGAGCATGATTTGGATTAAACTGGACCTGGGTTATGGTAACACGACGCATTTTGACGCACTTTGATTTAGAAAGGGGGCAATGGAATCTAGAAACCACATTAATATCCTATGTTAAGTCGGCAGGCGAGATTAACTACAGTAGTATAGCCCGTACGTAGCCGAGACCATGTAAAATGATCTCACATCCCCACTTCTATTCACTCAAGCTTCCGTCTTCTTCCACATCTTGCACCTATCCACCACCATTACCTTCACAACCTCCAAATGTTGGGACATGTTTGTGTCCCATAACCTTCGCAACCTCCAAATGGTGGGACATTTAGGGCCCGTTCGACCAACTGCATTAGAAGAGATTAGGGTGAATGGAATTGTAAAAGTAACAATAAATGCATGTGTAAGGTATTGTCCCTGGATTGGGTGTATCCCATGTTTTCCAATACCATGTTTGGAATGTATGCAATTAAAAGTAAATCCCGAGATTTCCTTTCAAATTACACTGGAAATTCATCATCACGGGATTTGGAAATCCCATCTCACACTTTCCAACACAAGGCTCATTTTCCAAAGCCTATAAGATTAATTTTAATCCCATCCCACCCTCCTTCCAAACATGTCATTCCCAATCCTGAGGTGGGATTAACAATGCAGTCCCATTTAATACAACTTAAGACCACTGGCTAAATAGGCCCTTAGAGTTTTGGACCTAAAGTTGGTACTCTTAGATTTCAAAGGATTTGACAGTGTAGAAAATTCAATAAATTAATGACGTGAACCCTAGGACCTTCTTAGCTAGTATGAGCATGTGTGTAGTGCTCGAGCATAGTTAAATTCAAGTTCGGGCAACTCAATTCCAATCAGACAATGTTTGACCCTAAGCGATAAAACAATTTCTTGTATTAGAGATGGTATGAAATCAACTAGCGTATGAGCGTAAACTTTGGATTACAACTATTGGATTACCGCTACTCCTAAATTAAGGCTAGGCTACTAGTTATACTGAGGAATGTAAAAGACTAATTATGCTAAGATAATTGAAAGATAGATTTAGTTAGTTGACTTGATTAGGTTGGAGCGAGACCCCATTCTTTCGTTAAATCCCCTTGGTACTCACAGGTTTCTTTAATAACTCTTAGGAAGGTTGTTTGATTAGTAACTGTTCATGCTCAGAGGAAACTTATATATCCCTTGGATTTAACGTTAGGTCAAATCAATACACCCCTTAGAATTACCTTCTCAAGGACTTATTACAATCAGGAACACGGAGTAAAGAACCTATATATAAGTGGAGTATTCGTAGTTTGAATCGAATTTTTAATCCTGGTAGTTATCCATGAACTCAATGCTCTGATCAAGCAGAAGATCAGGATCAACTAGAATTAAGAACTAATACGACAAATGTTCTGTCATAGACTAGGCAGAAGGTCCATGTATCCGACTCAGACCCACTACACAACTTTCCTTCCGTGTTAGCCCAACAACATACAACCACAAGTTTATTACTTTGTCTTTCAGAAGTGTTGAGAATATCTAGCCAATAAAGATTTTTCTTTTTAAGCCCAAGAAATTTCTTAGATGGGCAACAGACAGTTAGGAATTAGATCTCGAATCACATACCATTCTGGCTTATATATGGACTTAGAAAGTTAGTCTGCCCGTTAACATATTTTTTGTCCAAATTCATTGTGTACTAATAATGTATAGATTATCTTATAGTATTAAACTGTACATGATTAAAGAGGATAAGTCGTGACCATAGTAAAAGTCCTTCTTTGGTAGAATTAGGCATCTTGCTACAAACTCACACCCGTCCCTGGGAATCAACCTCAACACCCATTATTTTTAGCCCCTTTCTATAACCATAGGTATCAATGCCATAGTACACATCATCGATGAAAGGCAGACCAATGTATTTCCCATTTCATGTCAAGGATAGGTTCTAAATTATACCTTGTTCCGACATACGGATCAGGATATAGATTCTTGAGCTTGAAGAGTAGAAATTATTTTTAAGGGGGGTAGAACATTATGAGCCAAATCTAGTTAAGTCAGGTGATGCATCCATTAGATCAAAGTGGCGTAGCGAAAGCGTGGTGGACCCATGCCCTACTAGCCCAAGATCGAAGGTAACTGATCAAGGTTATACCAACGGTTAGGTCCCTCAAAAGAAGCTGAGCTTTCCTTAGAATGTCAAGAACGAAGTTATTGAAGGAAACCAATTAGGGTTTAAGTATTAAACCAGTTCATATTAAAGAATAGGCCTAATGAATTATAATAGCCGAAGTCAATGTATCCACAAATGTGCTCGTTGAATACGAACTCAATAGAAGCCTTAGCCAATTCGGGGACGAAATTATTTTTAAGGGGGTAGATTGTAACATCCCGAATTTTTACCAACTTGGAAATAGACGTCTTTAGGCAATGGGTCGATTATAATACCTTGGTAACTTCTCATAACTCAATCCCAAAACCAAAAATCCCTTTTTAACCCATTTCTTTCGAAATCTCATCCTTCGTCACCTCATTCTTTAAAATTTTCTAAGTCCTTTCATATTAAACACTAGTCCTCAAGGTTAAGTGATGGAGAACCATACTTAAACTCAAATTTAGTACAGTTAGTAAATTTAGACATAAAATGGGTTTTTTTGCCATTAAACTTATGGAATCTCACAAAATAAATAGGTTAGTTGGATGGATCAGCTTCTCCGACCCCAAAATCATATATTGCATGTCAAATAACGTATTCTAGTTTACAAATGAGACCCGATAATGCCTCAACGGACTCGGGGGCCCAAACGACGCAATTCGGGGGGACCCGAGGTGGGTCCCGCATGTATCCGGCACCCCCCGGGGGGGGGGGGGGGAGGGACATCGCCCCTTGGGTGAGCCATAACCTTGGGGTCCAGTGGACGGCGAGGCCTCGTCAAATTGCGGGCCTGGCAGGGCCGCAGCGGGCCGGCGGCCTGTTTTCAGCAGAAAAATCGGCAACATACGTCCAACTTTGAAAAATCATATCTTTCTCATTATAACTTTGATTTAGGTAATTCAAAAGAAATATTGAAGCTTGATGAGTTTAGTTTCATATAAAAATAAGTAAAAAATATAATAAAATTTTTAATATAGTTAAATATAGGTCATTGTGACAACTATCCGAAAATCATCAGTTTGGACACCTGCTGCTTTGAGAATTTTTAGAATTTTTTTACAATATGAAATCTAATGAAATTTGGTAGAGATGAAGTATACTTAGTGATGAACTACTAAAAAAATAATTAAAATAATATACTAATTAAAAGTGCTAGAAAGGGGCGTATAACTACCCTAGGACCATATTCTGTCGTAATTAGAACATAATTTAGTTAAGTACTAAACTAAATACTCAGTAGAATTAGCTTGAAGCACTTTAAATATGAACTACAAGACCAAAAATGAGCAGAACTACTAACGCTACATTACCCTATAACATAGGAACCATCTCATTACCCAGTTGCTCTCGGTAGCATCACGAAACTTTGTATCGAACCTGGACCGCACGTCGAAAGTCTGATTACCACAAAACTAAACCGTTATGGCTGCCTTATTGGGCTTAAAAACCACCTCAGAAATCAAGTCCTGACTGTGTACAAAAATGTACGACTTGAGCCTGGAGCGAAGTGTGTGAGAAACGTGAATTATTTTGGAAATAAAATCCAAACTTAAGTAAATTAAGATGCGTCGCTTGTGGGCCAAATATAAGGATTCAGACCGTCAGAATCTGACCCAAATATATCCTCAGATCAGGAGAAATTTCTCACACATGTCAGTACACTTGTGGCCCTGATCGAGTACCAGTGATCGTTGAATTGAAACTGGTCCGCTATGGTCGATTTGTAAATTCGATCGGACCGAAAACTTAGCTCGACCTAGATCTAATGACAGAGAGCTTAAGTCCGACCGCACGTAGAAAGAAGGCCTCCAGAAGTGCTCCGTTAGATCGGAATAGCCGATCTTTGGTTATAACCTAAGTATACCTTGGCCCTGGAGCCATTTCCATCAGTTCTGGGCCTATATAAGGGCCTTAAACCCTCACTCTCTCATCCCATAAGAATTTGGGAAACCCTAGGAGAGAGAAGAGAGAAAAGAGAAGGAAAGATAGAGAGAGAGAGAGAGAGTTGGAGATTCATCTTGGGATTTGATCCCGTTGCTCCACGCACTTAGCCATCCTATCTGTATCATAAATCTGACGTTTTCGACAACGTACTTGGGTAAAAAATCCTAACCCTAACCTATTTTAGGGTTTCTAACTAGTGTAATAGATGAATTAGCTAACCTATTTCCTGTTATAGGTTATTGTGGTGTCGTAGACAAAGACTTCGCATTTAAACTGATTTCGTTTCACATCTACCGGCGTAAGGTGCAGACTATAAATGTTTAGGTTATGGTTTTCAAGGCTTTCAATGTCAGTTAATGATTTATAACTGACGTGAGTGCCATTTCACATGACAAATGCAATGTTTGTTTCACTTTTCAGATATATATGAACTATGTTATGTATATTATATTCGATGTGTTTGTTAAAATGTTTGAATGAGTTCGGAATTTGGAGTTGGGCTTGACATGATTATCCATCGTGGATATATGTTAGATGTAATTGCGACGACTCCTTGGCGAAAGGATTTGCCCTAATACCTGTTATGCCAACATACGTCATGTATGTTATAGTGTGTAGTCTAAGTGTTCGTTGAAATGATTGAATGACTATGAAATCATGATTTGTGCCTGTTATGTTTATAGAATGCAACTGTATGATTATCATATTCGTGACAACTCTTTGTTAGAAGGACTTGTCCAAATACATGTCATAGACAACATATGTTATATGTGTTGACATTATAGTATAAGTGTTTGATAAAATGTTTGTATGAGAGGTAGTTAGATTAATTGTACCTAATAGGGTTGTTGAGATAGGTTGCCCAACTACCTTAGCTATATGTATAAATTCCTGCTAATAGCTGAAATTTAAATGGTGTGCTTTGTGTGGAATACGTATATGTAGAATGGCGTATTATATGTGTTTCATAATATATTCAAATGCTAATCATGCTTACATTGGTTGCTAAATGTTATATGATTCTCATGTATGCATATTTCTCATATCAGAATGTGTGTGAGACTATGATATAGTCCAGGCAATCGGTAACAGATTCCGTTTTAGTGGCTGAGGTTGTTTTTCCACAAAGGACGTGTCCGATGAATTCGAGTTGTACTTCGGTCGATGACAGTGGTTAGGCCACATGGAGTACTTACACACTTCATGTCGATCAACGCGTTGTGCGCTCGTGCTAGTCGAGCTTGTCAAGTAACCCGATTGGACCTGATGTATGTTCACCATGTATGGATGCTACTGCTTAAAACTAAGGTACTAAACTCACCAGTGGAAATCCTGTTAACCTTAGTAGCTCGATCCGCTAAGACTCATGAGCCAGACATGGTGGTATAGGACACTGTGGTCGAGTTGTCGGCCTACGCCGGGGTGACGAGTCCACCCGTAGTGACCAGTGAGCAACCTAAACTCGTGAGCCGAATACGATGGTATGTGACACTGTATTCGAGCTATCAGCCTACACTGTTAAGGTGACGAGCCCTTTGTAGTGACCTCGAGTATACTTTGAGCCTGCAGAGAGGTGACGAGCTTCTCCGTAGCAATTAGAGTACAACTAGGCCTACACTGCATCATGGTGACGAGCTCTTTGCAGTGACCGCAACATCGTATGAGATTTGCTAGGACTGACGACCCTAGAATGGATCATTGTTTGGGTATTGATATAAGGGAGGTACCTTAGTTTTCCAATCCTGCTGTATGAAAAGGACTAATAAGAACTGGGTAATTATGCTCATGCACCGCATTGCATGTGCTGTTTGACGTTGGGTAGAGCACTGAGGAAGTGACTGACATGCGCGACCGTTAGATGAAGATCGCAGAAGGAGTGTAAGCGAGGGCATGCATCATATATACATACTATTTCTGCATTAATCAGAGTACTTAGAGATGTTTGATTGTATTGTTTTATCATTACTACTTAACTGAATTGATAACATGTTAACCTTTACTTTATTGTTCCATTGAGTTGATCACTCACTCCCACGTTACGGGACGGTGTTATACACACCAACCAGACCCTGTCTTAGTTGCAGGTGGTGGCGATGCGTATAAGGCGGAGCCGGACTTTGAGGATGATAAGGAGACATTCTCTTATATGCAGTATTCAGGCGGGTTCATGTGAGCCGTGTCCTGATCGACGGGGATTTCTAGGATGCTGACTAGATGACATTACACCTTTTGTATATTTTGAAAAGTTATATATAATTATCTAACCTGGTAACATGATCATACTCAGGAGACTTACAATCACTTATACGTTTTATATATCTATCACAGTCTTCCGCTTGCTTAAATTAATCATCTCTGGAGTATGATATACTGTTTTGGCTTAATCTCATTCATGTTTAATGTGCTAATATAGACAACATTCAATCATCAGCATATATGTTGCATAAGTGATGTTTTGGAACTCGGGAGTTGGGCTCATGCTCGACCCCCGAGTTTTAGGGCATTACAGATCGACCCTGTATTTACATGATATTACTTATGAACCTTTGCACTTGGAGGCAACCAAAAATAAGTTTTTGGCGTCGTTGCCGGGGAGACGACGAGAGATTGCATCTGTGCAAGATAGCTAAGGTAAGTTCTTTTCTAAAACCTCCAAAATTTTTATAGATTTTTTATTCTAATTTCTTTATAGAATATTTATTTTACTTTGAAAGTAAAATAGTTGGGTCTTTTAAGCACTAACTGTGACATAAGGTTGCTCCTTCTTGAGATTTTATCACCCAAGTGCTATGGTTGTCCTACGGTTACTGTTTGATCACAAAGATCATCCGCTAAATCTATTTTCCGGATTAATATAGTTTAATTTATGTATTAGTTTTACTTTCTTTTTATTTATTTTTCTTTGTGGTTTGAACCCTTATGGTCGGCTCTGCTACCTGGGTTGTTGATTTATTTTGCTTTGTGGTTTGAACCCTTATGGTCGGCTCTGTCACCTAGGTTGTTGGATAAGTTTTTGTTTTTACTCTAAGTAGCACACTTACTATTTGAATTTGTGGTTTTTGTTGTGTGCTGTGGATAGTTTATGTCCCGTTGGAGTAGAGATCGAAACAATTGACTCTCCTTAGAAGGTGAACTAGTCCCAGGCCTTGATAATTCATTTAGGAAAGACAGTCAACACCACTTGCATTCCATGACAGACCTAGTTGATAATGCAAATCCAAACTACCAAATCCAACTATAATCCAAAATAGAGAAAATCAACGCAATCCTCCTCTTGAGGATGAGAATGAAGTTCATAAGATTGTGTTAAACCAACCACAGACTTTACGTGAACATTTACACCCTGAGAGATCAACTTTACCATCTTGCATTGTATTCCCTGCTTGCATAGGTAATATTGATTTTAAACCAATTGTGATTCAATTTATTCCTAAATTTCATGGCTTGGATTCTAAAAGCTCCTACTTGCACCTCAAGGACTTTGAGGAAGTGATTGCGACATTACAAGTAAATAATGGCAATAGGGATGCACTCAAACTTAGGTTATTCTCATTTTCTCTAAAGGATCGGACCAAAGCATGGATCAAGTTTCTAAGACCTCATACCATCACTACATGGCAAGACTTAAGTAGAGAGTTTTTGAAAAAATTCTTTCTCGAGCACAAAACAAATGCACTGAAATAGGAAATCATGTTGTTCTCCCAAAAGGGGAATGAACTGGTTTTCCAAGCTTGGGAGCATTTTAAATACCTTCTACTCACTTGCCCACATCATGGTATGAACCATGACACTTGATTGATGCGTTCCGAAAGGGACTCACCATGGATACCCGTTAGTTCATAGAGATGATGTGTGGTGGAACCTTTCTTGACAAAGATCATAATGAGGCATGGGATTTTCTAGACATGTTAGTAGAGAATACTCATACATGGGATGTCTTTGCTAAACCAGACCAAACTAGATCCATTCCTAGAGAGAAAGTGGGGATGTATGTCCTAAGAGTGGAAGACGACTTTAATGCAAAATTCGTTGCATTGGCTAGAAAGGTCAAAGCCTTGGAAATTAGGAAGGTTGATGCGATTAAAGCAAACACCTCCTTTGGTAATTTTTGTAGCATTTGTGGTGGTGTTGACCATGACACAAAGGATTGTCCAACAATCCCAGTTGTATAAGATATCATGCATGAGCATGGGCAAGCAAATGTTATAAATAACTACCAAAGGCCAGTTGTGCAACCAATGGGAAACACTTACAATTCAAATTGGCATAACCATTCTAATCTTAGTTGGAGGAGTGGACCATAAGTTAATGCGCCCAATGCACCTCAAGGGCCTCCACAAAATGACTTCTTTGGAGCACCTAACAATACACCATATGTGCCCCTATCAAAGCGATCATCTATGGAGGATGCATTGACCGCATTCATGAACTCTCAAGCTCAAATGAATCAGTCTCTAATCCAATCAAATCAGGAATTGAAGACGGCTGTGGCTAGGATTGAGACTTAACTAAATGCTAGGGAAAAAGACACCCTTCCTTCTCAACCTGTGCCAAACCTTAGAAATACACATTTTATTGGGGAGTCAAATCCAAGAGAGCTACATTATGAACAAGCTAAGGCCATCATTACCTTGAGAAGTAGAAAAGAGGTCGATAATAAGATAATGCAACCAGTAGAAATACCAGAGGATGAGCCACCATCTCAAGAGAATGATGAACCGGCTATGGTTCAAGAGCCGCAACAACAAAAGGATAAAAAGATTGTAGACACCCCACCCAGGTTAGAATCTTGAGAAAGATAAGATAAATCCAAGAACCATGATCATATCCTAAACCAAACCCTAATCCCAGGTTAAACCTAAACCTTACCCAAAACCATGACCCAAACCTCAAACCTCCAAACCGCAACCCAAAACTCTAATCCAAACTGTTCAATTCACATATAGCCCCCGCCTATACCCTATACCCTGACCTGAGCCCATTACCTAAACCCCGAAGCCACCTATCTAAACTCTAAAATTCTAAAAAGGGGACTATCAGACGAACCAGTGCGCAAAACAAAACCACACGCTTGAGTCCGGCTCGAGTCCATACCGGGCGGTAGTCCAACTATCGCCGGTAGTACCTGGAGTGCCGTCACTCGCAGCCCGCGTGTGAGTTTCTGGAGACAGCTGTCCTAGCGTCAAAAAGTCAACTCTCTCTAAAAATTACCCCTCCATCTGATCGTTTTTACCATTTTACCAACCATAAGAACCAATGGGAGAGCACCACGTGGCGTTTCTCTCCCCTCAACCACTCATAGCTTGCCATATCAGCTTTCACTCTTCCTAAACCCCATATTTACTAAAAGACCATTGGAAAAGGCTATAAATAGCCCTCTCATCTTCATATTCCACCATCCACTTCTCATTTCTAAAGCTAAGTGAGAGAGAGAGAGAGACAGAGAGAGAGAGAGAGAGAGAGAGAGAGAGAGAGAGAGAGAGAGAGAGAGAGAGAGAGAGGAGGAGCTCCCAAGCCCCCAAATCCAGACTTTTCAGCTATCTCCTTATTCTACACCCTACCTTCCCAACCATCCCAATCTCCAAATCTAGCATAAATTGGTCATGGCTCAGTCCCTGTCTTAACCTACTCAAGATTAAGCCAAAGATTCATTCATTTTGCATACAAGCATTCATCATGATATCTATTCCCTTCTCAACCCCCCTGCTTCTCTAAATCTCTAGTTAACATATGCTTTGTGACTTGCCATATATCAGATCCTGTCACATCAGAAATTTCTAGTGATCTAATCCATTTTTTATCTCTTTGCATAAGCATTATCACATCCGCTTTCTAGACACGCCGTTGGACGTATACTCTGTGGCTTACCGAAATACCGGATCTTGCTACATCAAAAATCCACATGGCTTAGTCCTATTTCGACCACATCATTCATACATTGAGATTTCTGTATCACACTAAGTAGTGACCGTACATTTGTATGGGCAAAGAGGGTGCCTAACACCTTCCCTCTTTGTAACCGAGGTCCCTTACCCATAGTCTCTGTAACATCCTGGATTTTTTCCAACCTGGGATTAGACGTCCTTAGGCAATGGGTCGATCCTAACACCTTATTAACTTGTCAAAACTCAGTCCCAAAGGCTAAAATCGCTTGTGAACCCATTTCTTTCACAAATCCCACCCTTCACCACCTTGTTCTTTCAATTTTTCTAAGCACTTTCATCCTAGACACTATTTTAAACTAGCAAAGTAGTATAACTTGGATTACTTTATATACAAACTACAAAGGACTAAGTACCACCTCAGACCAAAATCATTCAGGACTAAATCCTTTAGAAATTAGGTGAGAATTAGCCAGTGTTAAACTAGAGTACCTATGAAATTAGCACCAACAACTTTAAATACGATTTGTAAGACCCAAAACTTGTAAAATCATTGACGCTAGGTTACCCTAAAATCTAGGATCAATCTCATTACCTGGCTGCTCTCGGGAACATCTTGAAACTCCGTATCAGATCTGGATCGCACGTCGGAAGTCTGATTAACAGGAAGTTAAGGAATTAGGACCGCCTTGCTGGGCTTGACAACCATCTCGGAAATCAAATCCAGATAGTGTCCCAGCGCTATTCGCTTGAGCTCAGAGCTCAGAGTGTGAGAAATGTGAAATTAATTCAAAATAAAATATCTCAAATAGTAATCTCGCACCTCTCGCTTGCGGATCAGTTTTAAGCAACCAGACTGTCAGAATCAGACCAAATTACACCCTCGGATCAGAAGAAATTTCATACACATATCCATGTACTCGGAATCTCCGATCGAGATCCGCTGATGGTTGAACTGAAACTGGTCCGCAACGCATGATCTGAGAACCCTACTGGAAAGAAAACTTAATGGAACCTAGATCCGTAGTCTGTGAGCTTAAGTCCGACCTTTGGCTCAAGGAGGCCCGCCAAAAGTCCTCTGTTGAGCTGAAACAGGTTCTCTTTGGTTATAACATAAGTATACTTTGACGTGGAGTCTATTTCGGTGAATTTTTAGGCTATATAAGGACCTTAAACCCTCTCTCATTGTAGCCATACGAATTTGAGAGAAACCCTAGAGAGAGAAGAGAGAAAAGAAAGAAAGTGTGGGAGATGTGGGAGGATCTCCCTGAAGTTCTTCCCTATTGCTATCCATGCTACACCGCATCATTCTAATCACTTTCCCGGTGATTCCGGCTCCGTTTCTAGGTAAGAAACCCTAACCCTAAACTGATTTGGAGTTTTAATAGTTGTAGGTTATGAAATAGCTAACCTATTTCATTCTCTAGGTTACCAAACTGCCAGATACGGAAGCTTGACAAACCTATCGTATTCGTTACGATTCTACGATAAAAGGTGCGGACTTTAGATGTATAGTTATGGTTTTCAATGCTTTCAATGTCAAATAATGATAGATTCATGATCTGCATGCAATTGCACATGTACAAAGTGCTGTATGTTTTCCGTTTCGATTAAAGATGAAAAATATGGAATTCTACATACTCTAGGTATTTGTAAAAAGTACCGTATACGTACAAATTTTGGAAATGTGTTTGACATGATTAATTGTTGTATGAATATATTATACGTGGATAAATTACTTGTTTGGCGAAAGGACTCGCCCTAATACATGTTTTGCTTATATACACTATGTATGTTGAAATTGTGTATTCTAGAAAGTACCGTATACGTATAAATTTTGGAGATGTATTTGCCATGATCATTTGTTGTATGAATATATTAAACATGGATAAAATACTTGTTTGGCGAAAGGATAGCCCTAATACATGTTTTGCTAACATATACCATGTATGTTATAATAGTGTATTCTAAGTGTTTGTGAAAATGACTGAATGAGTATAGAATTCTCATTCGTGCTCGCCATGACTAATTGTCATCGATATATGATTGTTGTATTGGCAATACCCCTTTGACGAAAGGATTTGCCCTGAATCATGCCACGACCACTATACGCTATATATGTTGAAATGTGTAGCCCAAGTGTTTGTGAAAATGTTCAAATGAATATGGAACTTGGATTCCTACTTTCCATGACTATCCGTCGTGGGTGTACGCGTGTTATGATTGGGGAAACTCCCTAGTGAAAGGATTTGGCCTAATGCCTATGTGATCAACATATGTCATGTATGTTGATGTATGTATTTTAAAGTGTTTGTTGAAATGTCTGAATGAGTAGTAGTTAGTAAATTGTAATGTTTAAGGGTGTTGAGATATGATTCTCAACTTCTTTAACTATGTGTATGACTTCTTTAGATATCTGTGTGATTAGGAATTGAATATGTACAAACTCATGCTTATGTTGTACTTCATAACATGCTAAATTGATTGTATGATTTTATCTATGTAATGCATATGTTTAAATTCATGTTTACGTTGCATGATCCATCATGGGTGATGGGGGAGTGCAGCAACGAGTGCGTGCAACAGCCCAGGTAGCCCTAAACGGATAATACCAGACTTTGATTGTATGATTTGAATCTTGATCCATTACTGCTTTATCTATCTGCAATTGATTATGTTTGGGGCTATGATTATAGTCCAGACAATCGGTAACAGAATTGAATTCGTGGCTGTGATTCATTTGCCACGTGAGATGTGTTCGACGAACCCGTGTCGTACTTTTGTTGGCGATAGTGGTTGGCCACGCGAAGTGCTTATGCGATTCATATCGTTTAACTTGTTGTGTGCTCGAGCTAGCCGAGCTCGTCAAGCAACCCGATCGGTCTTATGAATGTTCACCATGTTTGGACGCTACACAGGGTACCAAACTTACCAGTGAAATCCCTTTTAACCATATTACCTCGATTCGCTAAGACTCATGAGCCGGGCATGGTGGTATGGGACACCGTGGTCGAGCTGTCGGTCTGCGCTGGGGCCACGTGCCTCCCCGTAGTGACCAGTGAGCAACCAGACACGTGAGCCGATTATGGTGGTATGAGACACTATATTCGTGCTGTCGGCCTACAATGATAAGGTGATGGGGGAGTTGTGCAACGAATGCGAGCAACAGCCCTGACAGTCCTTTGTAGTGACCTCGAGCATACTCTGAATTGCGGTGAGGCGATGAGTTTTGTCGCAGTGTATAGAGTATGAAACTAGGCCTGTATCTGTATAGTGATGAATCGTTAAAAAGGTGATGGGGGAGGGGTGTAACCTTTGTGTGTAACAGCCCTGATAGCCTTTACAGCGGCCTAGAAAACACACCATCGTCTGAGATTAACTAGGACTGACGACCCTAGAATGGATCATGTTTGGGAATGATACAAGGGAGGTACCTTAGTTTTCCAATACTGCTGTTTGAAACAGACTAATAATTACTCGGTAATCATGCTCATCATCTCACTGCATGTGCCTGGTAGATGTGGAGCACTGAGGGATAAACGCATTCGTGAACGTAAGATGGTGTCGCATGAGGGTGGTTTGGCAAGGGCATACATCATGTCATTTCATACTTGCATTAAATAAGAGTAGTTAGAATTGTTTGATTGTCCTACTTTATCATTACTGCTTGATTGAATTGATAAAATGTTAACCTATGCTTTATTGTTCTATTGAGTTGATCACTTACTCTCACGTTACGGGACGGTGTTCCGAACACCCACCATACTTTGTCTGATTGCAGATGGCGACGCTACTCCTGAGGCGGAGCCGGACTTTTGTGACGACGAGGATGTTTTCTCATATATGCGGTTTTCGGGCAGCTTCATGTGAGTCGTGCCTTGATCGACGGGGTTACAGGGATGTTGACTAGATGGCACTACACATTTGGTATTATTTGAATTGTATTTGTAATTCTTTAACCTGGTAACCTTATCACACTCTGAAGACTTACCATAGTTTTTATATTTTATATATCTATCATAGTCTTCCGCTTAAAAATTTAACTGTCTCTGGAGTATGATATGCTGTTTTGGCTTAATCTCACTCATGTTCAATGCACTAATACAGACAATGTTCAATCATCATTCATTTTGTTGCATAAGTGATGCGTTGGAACTCGGGAGTTGAGTTTATGCTCGACTCCCGATTTTCAGGGTGTTATAGTTGGTATCAGAGCATGATTTGGATTAAACCGGACCTGTGTTATGGTCACATGATGCACTCTGACGCACTCTGACTTAGGAGGGAGCGACGGAACGTAGAAACAGTCATAGGTATCCCGACTTCACCAATTGGCGAAGTTCACTGAAAATGAACGCCGAAATCGAGTCTGTATTCAACCCTGGTCACACGGGTCAACCTTAAAACATTCCTAGGCCGTCTATTGATGATTCTAGATTACAATCCACTTCACCCCAACCTTTGAAAATCAGTAGAATATGGGATAAGCGTGATGGTGATAACTACTCCGAATCCTCGGAGCTTCTCTGGACTCCTCACGGAGACTTCTCGAGTCTACGAGAAAAGAAAGCTGAAAGTAGAAATAAATTCTAATAAATTCAAAATTGATTAATGAATGAATAACAACGAGATCACAACCCTTTAAATAGGGATACCAAGTAATGGGAAAGAAATCAGAAACAAACTATAACTTAAACTCCTAGAATTCGCGACTTACTATAAGGTCGTGATGTCTACTAGTGCACAAGGTTTTCGGCCAAAAATAGTAAGTGTCCTATTTGGCTTCACCAAACCGTTCTCCTAATTATTCTAAGCACTTTTCACGTTGGGCGCAACTCCTAAAGCCCAACGGATGAAGAGTAATCAAACTAAAACTACTATTTAAAGTAAAGACGAAATTGAAACAGGGAAATGACCATCGATCGAGGGGTTTTTCGCAATTCTGGGCTGCGCAACCAGGTATAGCGAGGTTGGTTGGCTTCATTAGCTCGTTTTACCCCAAAATCATATATTATACATTAGATAACTCATTCCAGATTGCAAGATACATCCGATTTGACCCGAAACGACTTGAAACGGAGTTGGGGGCCATACGCGTAAATCTGGGGGTGAACCAAGTGGACCCAGGGTGCATTTGGCACCTTGGGGGGATGGTGAACACTGCTCCACTACGGCGGTGCGGTGCCGGGCAAGGTGGACCGCGGTGGAACCGCGGACACCACGGTCAAGTTGGCACGCTCGGGTTGGGCCGGGTCTGGTCGTGGTCGACCTGATCCCCTGACACATTTGGTGTGTGCGAAATTTTTAGGGGGCCCCTATTTCTCTCCGGTTGGAGCCCCACTTCTCATTTCTACCCTTCCAAGCCCTCCAACTTGTTGTTTTTCTCTCTAAACTCCCTTCTAATCGTCTTATCTCCTATTTTCGACCACAACCTTTCCATATACACCATCCACAACCATCCCTACCCCTACCCTCTTCACTTTCTCTCATTTGAGCTCCTACACCCCCCCATTTGAAGCTCAAATTTGTGTAAGCTCTCTAACCCATCCATTTTCTTCCCTTTCCTTCTTCAAACCCTGCCTTTTGGGCCTTTACAATCCATGTTGAGGCTCAAGTCCGTGGAGAACCAAAAACTCCAGCCGCCGTTTCCCCTTATCCTTATTTTCCATGGCTCTATCCGAGCTTGTACGGCCACTTTCTTGGAGGCCTAATCATCCATACTATTGTCTTGTAGTTTGCATGGGTTACCGTCTTAGGGTGTTTATGTTTTCATGTTGATGGGTGTAGTTGTTGGTAGAATGTTTGAAATGTTTGAGGACGTTTAGGGCCCGTTCGGCCAAATTGCATTAGGTGAGATTAGGTGGATGGAATGGTAAAAGTAATAATAAATGTATGTGTAAGGTATGGTCCCTATATTGGGTGTATCTCATGTTTTCCAACACCATGTTTAGAATGTATGCCATTAAAAGTAAATCCCGAGTTGTCCTTTCAAATTATACTTAGAAATTCATCATCATGGGATATGGAAATCCCATCTCACCCTTTCCCACACAAGACTCATTTTCCAAGCCTATAAAATTAAATTTTTTTTATCCCACCCACCCTCGTACAAACCATGCCACTCCTAATCCTGAGGAGGGATTAGCATTGCAAGCCCATTAAATGTAACTTAAGACCACTGGCCGGGTAGTGTTGAAGTGATAAAGTCCCTTGATATACATTAACCTACCACACTCTAACAGCTTAAGCTTTTAGAGTAAATGGTTGTTTGACAAATAGGCCCTTGGAGTTTTGGACTGAGTGCGGTGCTCCTAGATTTCGAAAGTCTCGACCATATAGGAAACCCAACAAATTTATAATGTGAACCTTAGGACCCTCTTAGCTAGCATGAGCATGTGTGAAGTGCTCGAGAGTAGTTAAATTTAAGTTCGTATAACTCAATTTCATTTAGACAATGTTTGACCCTAAGTGATAAAACTCTTCTTGTATTAGAAATGATGTGAAATCATCTAGCGTATGAGCATAGACTTTGGACTACCCCTATGGATTTCCATTACTCATAAATTAAGACTAGACTACCGGTTACATTAGAGAATGCTAGAGACCGATAGATGTAGCTAGGTCAAATAAATACACCTCTTTGATCTGGGTGGCGCAGCGAAATTGTGCTCGTTGAATACGAACATTATAAAAGCCCTAGTAAGTTCTACTATGAGAAACCGTTTTAGGATGATCTGGTAAGATTTGTTTCACCATTTCCTTAGACATTGATAATAACAAGGATTCTCTTAGACTAAGACCTAAAGGGCAACCTTAGACATAGACAATTTGAGCCTTTCAACGATGGACATTTCCTACGTTTCTAGAGTGATCGGACTACGGAGTTACTGAAATATACAACTGCGAAACATTCGCGGCTTGACCCAATTGTCAATCCTGGGTGACTACTAATGGACTTACTGCTTGGCCGAGCAGAAGACTAGGATTCGGAAGGGATACGATGAGCTTTCTACCCTGGCCCGGTAGATGATCAATGTATCGGGATCAAGCCCACTATAACCGTCTCTCCGTGTTGGTCAAACAATGAAAACAACTATCTTACTCTAAATAATTGGGGATTGTCATTAAGACTCCAAATAGGTAAAAAAATAAATTGTAGCAATCCATCAGGGTATGAGAAATGGATAAAAAAATAAGTTTTAAGGGGGGTAGACTAAAATGAACTAGGATCCATCAGGATTCGGAAGGGATATGATGAACTTTCTACCCTGGCCCGGTAGATGATCAATGTATCGGGATCAAGCCCACTATAACCGTCTCTCCGTGTTGGTCAAACAATGAAAATAACTATCTTACTTTAAATAATTGGGGATTGTCGTCAAGACTCCAAATAGGTAAAGAAATAAATTGTAGCAAACCATCAGGGTATAAGAAATGGATAAAGAAATAAGTTTTAAGGGGGGTAGACTAAAATGAACCAGGCTAGTATATACCCTACGTAATAAAACATAGGCAAAGAAATAATTAAATCTTTTCTTATTACCCTTAGGCAATTTCGGAGACGAAATTTTGTTTTAAGAGGGGTAGATTGTAACATCCCGGATTTTTGCCAACCTGGGTTTAGACGTCCTTAGGCAATGGGTCGATCTTAACACCTTATTAACTCGTCAGAACTGGATCCCACAGTTTAAAATCGCTTCTTAACCCATTTCCTTCACAAATCCCACCCTTTACCACCTTGCTCTTTCAATTTTTCTAAGTACTTTCACCCTAGACACTATCTTAAACAAGCTAAGTATTATAACTTGGATTACTTCATATACAAACTACAAAGGCTCAGGTACCACCTCAGACCGAAATCACCCAGGACTAAATCCTTTAGAAATTAGGCGAGAATTACCCAGTGTTAAACTAGAGTCCCTGTGAAATTACCACCAATCACTTTAAATACGATTTGCAAGACCCAAAACTTGTAAAATCATTGACGATAGGTTACCCTAAAATTTAGGATCAATCTCATTACCCGGCTGCTCTCGGGAACATCTCGAAACTCTGTATCAGATCTGGACCGCAATTTGGAAGTCTGATTAACATGAAGTTAAGGAATTAGGACCGCTTGCTGGGCTTGACAACCATCTCGAAAATCAAATCCAGATAGTGTCCCAGCGCTATTCGCTTGAGCTCAGAGTGAAGAGTGTGAGAAATGTGAAATTAATTCAAAATAAAATATCTCAAATAGTAATCTGGCACCTCTCGCTTGCGGATCAGTTTTAAGCAACCAGACCGTGAGAATCAGACCAAATTACACCCTCGGATCAGGAGAAATTTCATACACATATCCATGTACTTGGAATTTTCGATCGAGATCCGCTGACCGTTGAACTGAAACTGGTCCGCTACGAGTGATCTGGGAATCTGACTGAAACGAAAACTTAATGGTACATAGATCCAGTGTTAGTGAACTTAAGTCCGACCTTTGGCTCAAAGAGGCCCGCCAGAAGTCCTCCGTTGAGATAAAACGGGACCACTTTGGTTATAACCTAAGCATACCTTGACCTGGAGTCTATTTTGGTGAGATTTTGGGGTTATATAAGGACCTTAAATCCTCTCTCATTCTAGCCATCTGAATTTGAGAAAAACCCTAGGAAAAGATAGAGAAAAGAGATAGAAAGTGAGAGTGAAGTGGGAGCATCTCCCTGCAATGCTTCCCTGCTGCTATACGTGTTTAACCGCCTCATTTTAATCACTTTCCCGGCGCTTCCGGCTCCGTTTCTAGGTAAGAAACCCTAACCCTAATTTGATTTGGGGCTTGGGTGGTTGTAGGTTATGAAATAGCTAACCTATGTTGTTCTATAGGTTGCTAAACTGTCGTAGATGAAAGCTTAGCAAACCTATCGACTTCGTTACGATTCTACGATAAAAGGTGCGGACTTTAGGTGTATAGGTTATGGTTTTCAACGCTTTCAATGCTAGATAATGATAGATCTGCATTCAATTGCACATGTACAAAGTGCTGTCAGTTTTCCATTTCGATTAAAGATGAAAAATATGGAATTCTACATACTCTAGGTATTTATAGAAAGTACCGTATACGTAAAAATTTTGAAAATTTGTTTGACATGATTAATTGTTGTATGAATATATTATATGTGGATAAATTATTTGTTTGGCGAAAGGACTCGCCCTAATACATGTTTTGCTTATATACACTATGTATGTTGAAATTGTGTATTCTAGAAAGTACCGTATACGTATAAATTTTGGAGATGTATTTGCAATGATCATTTGTTGTATGAATATATTAAACATGGATAAAATACTTGTTTGGCGAAAGGATAGCCCTAATACATGTTTTGCTAGCATACGCCATGTATGTTGTAATAGTGTATTCTAAGTGTTTGTGAAAATGACTGAATGAGTATAGAATTCTCATTCATGCTCGCCATGACTAATTGTCATGGATATATGATCGTTGTATTGGCAATACCCCTTTGACGAAAGGATTTGCCCTGAATCACGCCACGGCCACTATACGCTATATATGTTGAAACGTGTAACCCAAGTGTTTGTGAAAATGTTCAAATGAATATGGAACTTGGATTCCTACTTTCCATGACTATCCGTCATGGGTGTACACGTGTTATGATTAGGGCAACTCCCTAGTGAAAGGATTTGGCCTAATGCCTATGTGATCAACATATGTCATGTATGTTGATGTATGTATTTTAAAGTGTTTGTTGAAATGTCTAAATGAGTAGTAGTTAGTAAATTGTAATGTTTAAGGGTGTTGAGATATGATTCTCAACTTCTTTAACTATGTGTATGATTTCTTTAGATATCTGTGTGATTAGGAATTGAATATGTACAAACTCATGCTTATGTTGTACTTCATAACATGCTAAATTGATTGTATGATTTTATCTATGTAATGCATATGTTTAAATTCATGTTTACGTTGTATGATCTGTCATGGGTGATAGGGGAGTGGAGCAACGAGTGCGTGCAACAGCCCTGGCAGCCCTAAACGGATAATACCAGACTTTGATTGTATAATTTGAATCTTGATCCATTACTGCTTTATCTATCTGCAATTGATTGTGTTTGGGATTATGATTATAGTCCAGACAATCGGTACCAGAATTGAATTCATGGCTGTGATTCATTTGCCACGTGAGATGTGTTCGACGAACCCGAGTCGTACTTCGGTTGACGATAGTGGTTGGCCACGCGAAGTGCTTATGCGCTTCATATCGTTCAACTTGTTGTGCGCTCGAGCTAGCTGATCTCGTCAAGCAACCCGATTTGTCTTATGAATGTTCACCATGTTTGGACGCTACTGCTTGAACTAGGGTACCAAACTTACCAGTGAAATCCCTTTTAACCATGGTACCTCGATCCGCTAAGACTCATGAGCCGGGCATGGTGGTATGGGACACCGTGGTCGAGCTGTCGGCCTACGCTGGGGCCACGTGCCTCCCCGTATGACCAGTGAGCAACCAGACTCGTTAGCCGATTATGGTGGTATGAGACACTATATTCGTGCTATCGGCCTACATTGATGAGGTGATTGGGGAGTGGTGCAACGAATGCAAGTAACAGCCCTGGCAGCCCTTTGTAGTGACCTCGAGCATACTCTGAATTGCAGTGAGGTGAAGAGTTTTGCCGCAGTGTATAGAGTATGAACTAGGCCTGTATCTGTATAGTGATGAATCGTTACAAAGGTGATGGGGGAGTGGTGTAACCTTTTTGGATAACAGCCCTGACAGCCTTTGCAGCGGCCTAGAAGACACACCATCGTCTGAGATTAACTAGGACTGACAACCCTAGAATGGATCATGTTTGGGAATGATACAAGGGAGGTACCTTAGTTTCCCAATACTGCTATTTGAAACAGACTAATAATTACTCGGTAATCATGCTCATCATCGCACTGCATGTGCCTGGTAGATGTGGAGCACTGAGGGATGAACGCATTCGCGAACGTAAGATGGTGTCGCATGAGGGTGGTTTGGTAAGGGCATACATCATGTCATTTCATACTTGCATTAAATAAGAGTAGTTAGAATTGTTTGATTGTACTACTTTATCATTACTGCTTGACTAAATTGAAACATGTTAACCTATATTTTATTGTTCCACTGAGTTGATCACTCACTCCCACGTTACGGGACGGTGTTCCGAACACCCACCAGACTTTGTCTGATTGCAGATGGCGACGCTACTCCTGAGGCGGAGCCGGACTTTTGTGACGACGAGGATGTTTTCTCGTATATGCGGTTTTCGGGCGGCTTCATGTGAGTTGTGCCTTGATCGACAGGGTTACAGGGATGTTGACTAGATGAAACTACACATTGGGTATCATTTGAAATATATTTGTAATTCTTTAACCTGGTAACCTTATCACACTCTGGAGACTTACCATAGTTTTTATATTTTATATATCTATCATAGTCTTCCGCTTGCAAATTTAACTGTCTCTGGAGTATGATATGCTGTTTTGGCTTAATCTCACTCATGTTCAATGCACTAATATAGACAATGTTCAATCATCATTCATTTTGTTGTATAAGTGATGCGTTGGAACTCGGGAGTTGAGTTTATGGTCGACCCTCAATTTTCAGGGTGTTACACTATCTGCAATTGATTGTGTTTGGGGCTATGATTATAGTCCTAACAATCGGTACCACAAGTGAATTCGTGGGTGTGATTCATTTGCCTCGTGAGATGTGTTCGACGAACTCGAGTCATACTTCGGTTGGTGATATGGTTGGTCACACGATGTGCTTATGCGCTTCATATCGTTTAACTTGTTGTGCGCTTGAGCTAGTCGAGCTCGTCAAGTAACCCGATCTGTCTAATGAATGTTCACCATGTTTGGACGCTACTGCTTGAACTAGGGTAC
Source organism: Magnolia officinalis (assembly GCA_021015155.1). Classification (NCBI taxonomy): domain Eukaryota; kingdom Viridiplantae; phylum Streptophyta; class Magnoliopsida; order Magnoliales; family Magnoliaceae; genus Magnolia; species Magnolia officinalis. The sequence goes on along the minus strand of JAJHSJ010000011.1, from coordinate 28,726,714 downwards.
CAAACTTACCAGTGAAATCCCTTTTAACCATGGTACCTCGATCCGCTAAGACTCATGAGCCGGGCATGGTGGTATGGGACACCGTGGTCGAGCTGTCGGCCTACGCTGGGGCCACGTGCCTCCCCGTATGACCAGTGAGCAACCAGACTCGTTAGCCGATTATGGTGGTATGAGACACTATATTCGTGCTATCGGCCTACATTGATGAGGTGATTGGGGAGTGGTGCAACGAATGCAAGTAACAGCCCTGGCAGCCCTTTGTAGTGACCTCGAGCATACTCTGAATTGCAGTGAGGTGAAGAGTTTTGCCGCAGTGTATAGAGTATGAACTAGGCCTGTATCTGTATAGTGATGAATCGTTACAAAGGTGATGGGGGAGTGGTGTAACCTTTTTGGATAACAGCCCTGACAGCCTTTGCAGCGGCCTAGAAGACACACCATCGTCTGAGATTAACTAGGACTGACAACCCTAGAATGGATCATGTTTGGGAATGATACAAGGGAGGTACCTTAGTTTCCCAATACTGCTATTTGAAACAGACTAATAATTACTCGGTAATCATGCTCATCATCGCACTGCATGTGCCTGGTAGATGTGGAGCACTGAGGGATGAACGCATTCGCGAACGTAAGATGGTGTCGCATGAGGGTGGTTTGGTAAGGGCATACATCATGTCATTTCATACTTGCATTAAATAAGAGTAGTTAGAATTGTTTGATTGTACTACTTTATCATTACTGCTTGACTAAATTGAAACATGTTAACCTATATTTTATTGTTCCACTGAGTTGATCACTCACTCCCACGTTACGGGACGGTGTTCCGAACACCCACCAGACTTTGTCTGATTGCAGATGGCGACGCTACTCCTGAGGCGGAGCCGGACTTTTGTGACGACGAGGATGTTTTCTCGTATATGCGGTTTTCGGGCGGCTTCATGTGAGTTGTGCCTTGATCGACAGGGTTACAGGGATGTTGACTAGATGAAACTACACATTGGGTATCATTTGAAATATATTTGTAATTCTTTAACCTGGTAACCTTATCACACTCTGGAGACTTACCATAGTTTTTATATTTTATATATCTATCATAGTCTTCCGCTTGCAAATTTAACTGTCTCTGGAGTATGATATGCTGTTTTGGCTTAATCTCACTCATGTTCAATGCACTAATATAGACAATGTTCAATCATCATTCATTTTGTTGTATAAGTGATGCGTTGGAACTCGGGAGTTGAGTTTATGGTCGACCCTCAATTTTCAGGGTGTTACACTATCTGCAATTGATTGTGTTTGGGGCTATGATTATAGTCCTAACAATCGGTACCACAAGTGAATTCGTGGGTGTGATTCATTTGCCTCGTGAGATGTGTTCGACGAACTCGAGTCATACTTCGGTTGGTGATATGGTTGGTCACACGATGTGCTTATGCGCTTCATATCGTTTAACTTGTTGTGCGCTTGAGCTAGTCGAGCTCGTCAAGTAACCCGATCTGTCTAATGTATGTTCACCATGTTTGGTCGCTACTGCTTGAACATAGGATTGTTTGATTGTACTGCTTTATCATTACTGCTTGACTAAATTGATAACATGTTAACCTACGCTTTACTGTTCCACTGAGTTGATCACTCACTCCCACGTTACGGGACGGTGTTGTACACACCAACTAGATTTGTTGAGTTTCAGGTGATGGCGATGCTTATGAAGTAAAGCCGGACTACTACTATGATGTTGAGGAGGAGTTCTCCTACATGTAGCTCTCTGACAGGTCTATGAAGACCTGGTATTGCATTGACAGGGCCATGTGTTTGGGATAGAAGACATTACACTTCCACAACTGGGTATAATTTGAAATTGTACTTGTAATGAATTAACCTGGTAACATTATCACACTCTGGAGACTCACCACAGTTTATATATTTTATATATCTATCATAGTCTTCCGCTTGCAAATTTCACTGTCTCTGGAGTATGATATGTTGTTTTGGCTTAATCTCACTCATGTTCAATGCACTAATACAGACAACATTCAATCATCATTTATTTTGTTGCATAAGTGATGCGTTGGAACTCGGGAGTTGAGTTTATGCTCGACCCCCGATTTTCAGGGTGTTACAAGATAGTATCAGAGCATGATTTGGATTAAACTGGACCTGGGTTATGGTCACATGACGCACTCTGACTTACTTTGACTTAGGAGGGAGCGACGGAACGTAGAAACAGTCATAGGTATCCTGATTTCGCCAATTGGCGAAGTTCACTGAAAACGAACGCCGAAATGGAGTCTGTATTCAACCTTGGTCGCACGGGTCGACCTTAAAACATTCCTAGGCCGTCTATTAAAGAGTCTAGATCACAATCCACCTCATCTAAACCATTGAAAATTAGTAGAATACGGGATAAACGTGATGATGATAACTACTCCGAATCCTCGGAGCTTCTCTGGACTCCTCACAGAGACTTCTTGAATCCACGAGGAAAGAAAGCAGAAAATAGAAATAAATTCTAATAAATTCGAACTTGATTAATGAATGACTAACAACGAGTTTACAACCCTGTAAATAGGGATACCAATTAATGGGAAAGAAATCAAAATCGAACTACAACTAAGACTCCTAGAATTCGCGACTTACTATAAGGTCATGATGTCTACTAATGTGCAAGGTTTTCAGCCAAAAATAGTAAGTGTCCTATTTGGCTTTACCAAACCGTTCTCCTAATTATTCTTAGCTCTTTTCACAATGGGCGTAACTTTTAAAGCCCAATAGAGGAAGATTAATCAAACTAAAACTACTATTTTTAGTAAAATGAAAATTAAAACAGGGAAACGACCATCAATCGGAGGGTTTTTTCACAATTTCGGGCTGCGCACCTTGCATAGCTGGGTTGGTTGGCTTTATTAGCTCGTTCTACCCTAAATTCATATATTTTACGTCAGATAACTCATTCCGGATTGTAAGATACGTCCGATTTGTCCCAAAACTACCCGAAATGGAGCGAATCGGGGTCGGGGGGCCAAACGGCGCACTTCTAGAGGGATCCAGGGTAGGACCCAGGGTTTTTTGGGGCCTAGGGGGCATGAGGGTCTTGTCCATGGGCCCCCCCTCAAAAACTGAACCGTCGGTTGGCGAGGCCTCGCCGGAATTTGGGTAGTGCCGGGCCCGCGGCTTGGGCCGATCCTCTTTGGGGGTTGTAGGACCCCCCTGATGTGGGTCCCGTCCATTACCTCACTCCCAAACACCTACTTCCTTCACAAAGTGACCCTCCAAGCTCTCCCTTTCCTTCCAAAATTCATTTTTCTCTCTCAAACCTCCACTCTAATCGCTTAATCTGTCATTTTCGGCCATAATCCCTCCATTGCCAACATTCACAGCCATCCCTACCTTCCTACCCTCTCCGATCTCTCTCATTTGGGCCCTTGCATGCCCCATGTGAAGCTCAAAAACGTGTAAGCTCCCTACCCGTTCCATTTCTTCATTTCCTACATTTCTTTCCTTTCATTTGGGCCTTTACAACATCTGTTGAGACCCAAGTCCGTGAAGCATCAGACCTCCAGCCCTTTCCTCCATTTTCTTCACTTTTCCATGGCTCTATTCGAGGACGTTTAGGGCCCGTTCGGCCAACTACATGTTTGGTCCCTTGATAGGTGTATCCTATGTTTTCCGACACCATGTTTTGAATGTACGCAATTAAAAGTAAATTCCGAGATTTCCTTTCAACTAACACTTAGAAACTCCTCATCCTGGGATTTGGAAATCCCATCTCACGTTTTCCAACACCAGGCTCATTTTCCAAAGCCTATAGAAATAAAATTAATCCCCACCCACCCTCCTACCAACCATGCCACTCCCAATCCCGAAGTGGGATTAGCAATGCAGTCTTATCAATAGGCTCTTGGAGTTTTGGACCTAGAGCAGTGTTCCTAGATTTCGACAGGCCTGACCGTATAGGAAATCCAACAAATTTATAATGTGAACCTTAGGATCCTCTTAGTTGGAATGAGCATATGTGAAATGCTCGAGCATCAAGTAAAGACAACTCAGTTCTAATGAGACAACTTTGACCCTAAGTGATAAAACCCTTCCTTGTATTAGAAATGATGTGAAATCATCTAGCGTATGAGCATAGACTTTGGACTACACCTATGGATCTCCACTACTCCTAAATTAAGACTAGACTACTGATCACACTAGAGAATGCCAGAGAATGATAGATATAGCTAGGTCAAATCAATACGCCTCTTTGATCAAAGTGGCGCAGCGAAAGCATGGTGGACCCTACTCCACTGGCCCAGGATCGAAACTGTGCTGGTTGAATACGAATATTATAGAAGCCCTAGCAAGTACTACTATGAGAAACCGTTTTAGGGTGATCTAGTAAGATTTGATTCACCATTTCCTTTGACATAGATAATAACGAGGACTCTCTTAGACTAAGACCTGAAGGGCACCCTTAGAAATAGACAATTTGAACCTTCCTGTGGTGGGCATTCCCTAAGTTTTTAGAGTGATCGGACTACGGAGTTACTGAAATATAAACTGCGAAGCATTTGCGGCTTGATCCAATTCATAATTCTGGGTGACTACCAATGGACTCTCTGCTGACGAGCAGACGACCAGGATCTACCAGGATTCGGAAGAGATATGATGAGCTTCCTACCCTGGCCCGGTAGATGATCAATGTATCAGGATCGAGCCCACTATAACTGTCTCTCCATGTTGGTCAAACAATGAAAACATTTATCTTACTCTACATTGTTGGGAATTGTCGTCGAGACTCCAAATAGGTAAAGAAATAAATTGTAGCGAACCATCAGGGTATGAGAAATGGATAAAGAATTAAGTTTTAAGGGGGGTAGACTAAAATGAACCAGGCTTGTATATACCCTACCACGCGTAGAAACTCGAAATCAATAAGTCTTAGGCAAATGAAATAATAAAATTCTTTCCTTATTACTCTTAGGCAATTTCGGGGACGAAATTTTGTTTTAAGGGGGGTAGATTGTAATATCCCGGATTTTTGCCAACCTAGGATTGGATGTCCTTAGGCAATGGGTCTATCTTAACACCTTATTAACTTGTCAAAACTCAGTCCCAAAGGCTAAAATCGCTTGTGAACCCATTTCTTTCACAAATCCCACCCTTCACCACCTTGTTCTTTCAATTTTTTTAAGCACTTTCATCCTAGACACTATTTTAAACTAGCTAAGTAGTATAACTTGGATTACTTTATATACAAACTATAAAGGACTAAGTACCACCTCAGACCGAAATCACCCAGAACTAAATCCTTTATAAATTAGGCGAGAATTAGCCAGTGTTAAACTAAAGTACCTGTGAAATTAGCACCAACCACTTTAAATACGAATCGCAAGACCCAAAACTTGTAAAATCATTGACGTTAGGTTACCCTAAAATCTAGGATCAATCTCATTACCCGGCTACTCTCCGGAACATCTCGAAACTCCGTATCAGATCTGGACCGCACATCGGAAGTCTGATTAACACGAAGTTAAGGAATTAGGACCGCCTTACTGGGCTTGACAACCATCTCGGAAATCAAATCCAGATAGTGTCCCAGCGCTATTTGCTTGAGCTCGGAGTGAAGAGTGTGAGAAATGTGAAATTAATTTAAAATAAAATATCTCAAATAGTAATCTGACACCTCTCGCTTGTGGATCAGTTTTAAGCAACCACACCGTCAGAATCAGACCAAATTACACTCTCGGATCAGGAGAAATTTCATACACATATCCATGTACTCGGAATCTCCGATCGAGATCCGCTGACCGTTGAACTGAAACTGGTCCGCCATGCGTGATTTGAGAATCCTACTGGAACGAAAATTTAATGGAACCTAGATCCATAGTTTGTGAGCTTAAGTCCGACCTTTGGCTCAAGGAGGCCCACCAGAAGTCCTTCGTTGAGTTGAAACAGGTCTGCTTTGGTTATAACCTAAGTATACTTTGACCTGGAGTCTATTTCGATGAATTTTTAGGCTATATAAGGACCTTAAACCCTTTCTCATTGCAGCCATACGAATTTGAGAGAAACCCTAGAGAGAGAAGAGAGAAAAGAGAGAGAAAGTGTGGGAGATGTGGGAGGATCTCCCTGATGTTCTTCCCTGCTGCTATCCATGCTCCACCGCATCATTCTAATCGCTTTCCCGGCGATTCCAGCTCCGTTTCTAGGTAAGAAACCCTAACGTTAAACTGATTTGGAGTTTTGACAGTTGTAGGTTATGAAATAGCTAACCTATTCTATTCTCTAGGTTACCAAACTACCAGATATAGAAGCTTGACAAACCTATCGTATTCGTTACGATTCTACGATAAAAGGTGTGGACTTTAGATGTATAGGTTATGGTTTTCAACGCTTTTAATGTCAGATAATGATAGATTCATGATCTGCATGGAATTGCACATGTACAAAGTGCTGTCTGTTTTCCATTTCGATTAAAGATGAAAAATATGAAATTTTACATACTCTAGGTATTTGTAGAAAGTACCATATACGTATAAATTTTAGAATTGTGCTTGACATGATTAATTGTTGTATGAATATATTATATATGGATAAAATACTTATTTGGCGAAAGGACTCGCCCTAATACATGTTTGTTAATATACACTATGTATCTTGAAATAGTGTTTTCTAGAAAGTACGGTATACGTATAAATTTTGGAGATGTGTTTGCTATGATTATTTGTTGTACGAACATATTATATATGCGTAAATTACTTGTTTGGCGAAAGGACTCACCCTAATACATGTTTGCTAATATGCACTATGTATGTTGAAATAGTATATTCTAAGTGTTTGTGAAAATGACTGAATGAGTACAGAATCCTCATTCGTGCTTGCCATGACTAATTGTCATGGATATACGATTGTTGTATTGGCGATACCCCTTTGATGAAAGGATTTGCCCTGAATCACGCCACGGCCACTATATGCTATATATGTTGAAATGTGTAGCCAAGTGTTTGTGAAAATGTTCAAATGAATATGGAACTTGGATTCCTACTTTCCATGACTATCCATCGTGGGTGTACGCGTGTTATGATTGAGGCAACTCCCTAGTGAAAGGATTTGGCCTAATGCCTATGTGATCAACATATGTCATGTATGTTGATGTATGTCTTTTAAAGTGTTTGTTGAAATGTCTGAATGAGTAGTAGTTAGCAAATTGTAATGTATAAGGGTGTTGAGATATGATTCTCAACTTCTTTTAACTATGTGTGTGTTTTCCTTGGATAGTTGTGTGATTAGGAATTGAATGTGTACAAACTCATGCTTGTGTTGTTCTTCATAACATGCTCAACTGCTTTTATGATTTATTTATGTAATGCATATGTTTAAATTCATATTTACGTTGTATGATTCGTCATGGGTGATGGGGGAGTGGAGCAACGAGTGCTTGCAACAGCCCTGGTAGCCCTAAACGGATAATACCAGACTTTGATGGTATGATTTGAATCTTGATCCATTACTGCTCTATCTATCTGCAATTGATTGTGTTTGGGGCTATGATTATAGTCCAGATAATCGGTACCAGAAGTGAATTCGTGGCTGTGATTCATTTGCCATGTGAGATGTGTTCGACGAACCCGAGTCGTACTTCGGTTGACGATAGTGGTTGGCCACACGAAATGCTTATGCGCTTCATATCATTTAACTTGTTGTGCGCTCGAGCTAGCCGAGCTCGTCAAGTAACCCGATCCGTCTAATGTATGTTCACCATGTTTGGTCGCTACTACTTGAACCTAGGGTACTAAACTTACCAGTAAAATTCCTTTTAACCATGGTACCTCGATCCGCTAAGACTCATGAGCCGGGCATGGTGGTATGGGACACCGTGGTGTAGCTGTCGGCCTACGTTGGGGCCACGTGCCTCCCCTTAGTGACCAGTGAGCAACCAGACTCGTGAGGCAATTATGGTGGTATAGGACACTATATTCATGCTGTCGGCTTACATTGATAAGGTGATGGGGGAGTGGTGCAACAATTCCGTGTAATAGCCCTGACAGCCTTTTGTAGTGACCTCAAGCATACTCTGAATTGCGGTGAGGCGACAAGTTTTGCCACAGTGTATAGAGTATGAACTAGGCCTGTATCTGTATAGTGATGAACCGTTAAAAGGGTGATGGGGGAGTGGTGTAACGATTCCGTGTAACAGCCCTGGCAGCCCTTGCAGCGACTTAGAAAATACACCATCGTCTGAGATTGACTAGGACTGACGACCCTAGAATGGATCATGTTTGGGAATGATACAAGGGAGGTACCTTAGTTTCCCAATACTGCTGTTTGAAATGGACTAATAATTACTCAGTAATCATACTCATCATTGCACTGCATGTGCCTGGTAGATGTGGAGCACTGAGGGATAACGCATTCGCGAACGTAAGATGGTGTCGCATGAGGGTGGTTTGGCAAGGCATTCATCATGTCATTTCATACTTGCATTTAATAAGAGTAGTTAGGATTGTTTGATTGTACTGCTTTATCATTACTGCTTGACTGAATTGATAACATGTTAACCTATACTTTACTGTTCCACTGAGTTGATCACTCACTCCCACGTTACGGGACGTTGTTGTACACATCAACCAGATTTGTTGAGTTTCAGGTGATGGCGATGCTTATGAAGTAGAGCCGGACTACTACTATGATGTTGAGGAGGAGTTCTCCTACATGCAGCTCTCTGACAGGTCTATGAAGACCTGGTATTGCATTGACGGGGCCATGTGTTTGGGATAGAAGACATTACACTTCCACAACTGGGTATAATTTGAAATTGTACTTGTAATGAATTAACCTGGTAACATTATCACACTCTGGAGACTCACCACAGTTTACATATTTTATATATCTATCATAGTCTTCCGTTTGCAAATTTAACTATCTCTGGAGTATGATATACTGTTTTGGCTTAATCTCACTCATGTTCAATGCATTAATATAGACAACATTCAATCATCATTCATTTTGTTGCATAAGTGATGCGTTGGAACTCGGGAGTTGAGTTTATGCTCGACCCCCGATTTTTAGGGTGTTACAGTCTCGGATCGCAGACCAGGAGTCAATCTAAGGTAGGAGAGTCTTTGAATTTCTCTAACCTTATATATTCTATGGGTTCTAGCCGACTGCGGGATTCTGAGATTAATTGACTAGTGGCGACTCCAACATCCACAAATCAGTCTAATCACCCCCACCACCAAAACCATAACATCCAAACCACGTAGACACCAATTTCCATTATCTACAGAATGACGACTCCATTGGGGATATGCTAGCTCACACTAGCCGAGACCCGATTCGAAAATCAGTGGTACTTTAATCTCAAGGGCCATGATCACTGCATACAAAAAAAAATCTTTGTCTTGCACTTTCTTAGGCACATATTCGAATCATGACCACTTGATCCCGTGCGGCCATGAGCTCTCACGCTACCCATGAAGAAGAGTTGGCAGCTCAGCCAGCTCCCGAAACATCAGCACCCGCACCTACGTCGACACCCGCGCTGTTACCTCCAGTAGCTCGAATAGACCCACAAGCTAATACAATCATGCAAGAGGTGGCCCAAAATCTCCGAGCAATGCAAGAGCTACTACTTGGCCTAGTACTAAGTGCCACACCAAATACACAGGAAACCCAGCCTAGTGTATAGAACAGTTCAATCCCTCAAACTCCTTTTGCTTTTTCCCTCATTCCTCCAGCAAATCCTGTTCTCCCTCTCCCAAAAGAGTCAGCACAGGATCAACAGTAGCCTGTAAACGGGAGCAACTCTCCCCCACATCTCTACTCAACACATCACAACAATCAGGTTACAACACATGTTCCCTCTAATAGGAACCACAGACAAGAACTGGCGGATGCCCATGAAGGGGGCTAGTTTCGAGTCCAATTCACTCCCCCTAACGGGAGTAACATTCTGAAATTGGCAGATACCCCAGGCGGGAGCCATTTTCGAACATCACACCCTCCTCCGAAAGAGAGCGGCGTTCAATTCCAGCTACCTTCCGCCACCGGGAGTCCGGCGTCTTTCCAACAACCCCCCATTCTTGATCCATACGAAGAGGAAACAACACAAGCCTTATAGCAAGGGGGAAGATATCTGCAATAAGGCAAGTCAGAAATTGAGGAATTACGAGAGCAGTTACAAATGGTGCAAAATTAGCTTCAGAGACAACAAGGAGTGGATCACCCATCTACCAAGTTCAGAGATTTGTGTCCTTTCCCTGATGCCCGGGTCCCTCCAAACTTCGAGGTACCCAAATTTAAAAGGTATGACGGTAGCGGGTGCCCTACAGCACATTTAAAAGCATTTTGTGGGGAACTCAATGCGATAACAGGGAACGATGGAGCCTTGATACGACTCTTCCAGAAGTTCCTTAAAGGTGACGCTTTGGATTGGTACACCTCGCTGGACAGCCATCAAATCAGAACTTGGGAAAGACTCTTCTAGGCATTCATCGACATATTTTCGTACAATTTGAACATGGCTCCGAGAAGAGCAGATCTGGCTGCCTTGAGACAAAAGAGTGACGAATCATTGTCAGCATACGTGGGATGATGGCGGGCCATGACAGCCCAAATGAGAAACCCCATCGGCAATGAAGAATAGATATCCATGATCGTTCATTCAGAAAATTATTGCATTTCAGGATATCTGATCTCATACCCATACGTAAACTTCTCTCAGCTCATCCGAGCTAGAGAACAAGTGGAAACCGGGATCAGAGCCGGAACCATTTCCCCATGGCCACACTAGGCCCCCACAATCAGAAGAAACAAAGTTGAGAGGAAACCCGTTGGATACGGGAATGGAAACGGCATTGTTCCTGCGCAACGCACTACAGAAGTTAACAATATCGTCGCCAACACTTAAGGCAATCAGTATGCTCCGCAATCGGAGCCACAACAAGACAGACAGTACCAGCCACAATCAAATAGGCAGTACCAACCACAGTAAGCCCAATAGGAATATCAGGCACAACCGTCTCAACAACAGCAGCAACAGCCTAGGGGGAATGCGCAAGGCCCATACAAACAGACAATGTTAGGCAGGAAGTTCAACCCTTTAGCACAAACATACGGTCAAGTTCTGACAATGTTAATGCAAAAACAACTTCTAACATTGCTCTAGCCTCTACTTCCACCTAATCCTTTGCCTGCTAGTTATAATGAAAGTGAGTATTGCGCATATCACCAGGTTCCTAGTCATCTAACGGATCGCTGTTTCGCTTTGAAACATGCGGTCCAAGATTTAATCGAAAGCCAGAAGATTGCGATCACCCAGCAGGCTAACAATATGGCTCAAGCCAACATTCTCCAAAATCCCCTGCCATCACATAAAGCGGGACCCAACACATCCATCACCTCTACCGTCAACCACATCGAGGGAGGGAGACCCATGTACTCATCTCCACAACATTCCATACAAGCAATCATGCTTGATACAACAAATCGGACATGGGGATACAGACAGGCACCATTGCCCGGGCCACAGGTATTTCTTGAAGTAGCACCAACAACACAACCTCTCATATTCCTTGAAGCAGCACCAACAACGCAACCTCTTGTCCTCGAAGCGGCGCCGTCAGGTCACATCTTCATACCACACTCCCCGAGGGGCACATCCAGTCCCAACCTCGGCAAATCCAAAAAGGTCAAATTCTGAACCCCTCATTCTTCTAATAGGCCCCCCTGATCTAGCCTCGCTAACCTTGCAAGGGGCACCCCAGGTCCAAAAACCAAGTTCCCTAATGCCTCACCAACTGGCAGATGCCCAGAGGATCCCTCCCACACATCAAGTGGAGGAAGAAAACCCCATCGTCAAATCTCTCCAGGATTCGGTCACACTTCAAGAGAAATCATTAAGTCCACCGCAAATAGTTCCGGCAACAACTTCTCAGCCTCAAGAACCGATGATATACCTAGAAGGGAGGACGGTTCCCTCCTATAACATGAAGGCAGTCCCATGACATTACTCAGAATATGCCGAAGTGGGCAACAACAGAAGGTATTTTAGGAGAGACAACCAGAACCCAAAGGAAACCTAAAGAACTTTGTTGGGAGCCACCCACAAAGGCGATGCTGCTTATGACATAACAGCTCAACTCAAATCCATTCCCACACAAATATCCATCTGGGAACTCTTATGCACATCAAGATCACATCTCTCCTGATCTACCTCCTGAAATGGTGACAAGCATGATCAGACAACTCCTCGTACCATGAGCCATCACTTTCTCTGATGAGGAGTTGCCACCCGAAAGATGCAAACATGGGCGCTCATTAAATATAGTTGTCTGTTACGAGAATTTCAAAGTTCCACTTGTACTCATAGACAACGGATTAAGCCTAAACATTTACCCTTTGAGAACTGCCGAACGTTTAGGGATAAAGCCGTCTTCCTTCCGACTCAGTACTATGAGCGTTCGAGCCTTCGATAACTCCCAGAGGCAAGTCGAGGTAGAAGTCGACATTAAGATACAAATTGGATCTGACATGACATTTGTCACGTTCTAGGTCATTGACATCCCTTCCTCATTTAACCTTCTGTTAGGGCGGCCATGGCTCCATGCTGTTGGAGCCATCCCATCTACCCTCCATTAAAGGGTTAAATTCCCATCGGGCAATCGAATCATCTCAGTACTGGTAGAGCCAGAAATCATACTACCGGTGGCGGTCAATATCCTAGAAACTGATATCCCAGTGATCGATGTTCAACACGCTGAGGGTGACATACCGTATCACAGTTTCGAGTTCGAAATTGTGAACTTAATCGCCAATCCACGCCCTCTCGCTGCTGAGTATGTCATCCCCCTTGCTGAACGATTAATTTTGAACTACCGAACTGAATTCCATGAAAAAGGTATGGTAGTAAAGCCAACATGTGCCAACGTGTAGAGACAGGGATTGGGATATCAACCGACACCAGATGATCAGGCCACAAGGTCGAAAAAGAGGCAACCGTTCAAATGCACACCCATTGAGTTTGTTAAGACCGGAATAGTCTACAGTGACACGATGACTTCTCTTGAGGATCACCTCCATCAACTCAAACTCATAGAACATTCTAGCTAGGAATCCATTTAGCCGCCCATACGGTGGGATAAGATCCTCAGAACATTAAAAGCACACTCAATGTTAGGGGCAGAATCCCCGGACCCATCACATGAAGCTAGGGGCATGAAAACAGTTCCACCCATGGAGGACCCAAGACCAAAGGAGCCCCTTACAAAGGATACAGGCAAGAACGGGGAGACACTCATCTCCACCCATAGTTAAGGGGACATATCCCCGCCACCAGCTCAGCATCACAAGGGGACAGAAGCAGCCCATCCATTGGATTGATAAAAGGAAGTGGCCTTCCCTTGATTGGATAGACATCAGGATCCCGCCGCAAGGTGAATCCGAGGAGCCTGAAGAGCTCAAGCTTCTGAACGAAGAGATCGAATCAGATTCCGACTCTGAGCCTAACCCATCAGACATCATGGTCATTAAGACAGATGACCCTCAGGAACAGACAAAGTAGAACAACAGGATCAAAAGGGAGAAAGAACCAAGCTGGTCAGCCATTCCCCTGACGGTCGAATTAGCTGGTAGGCCATCCATGGATGTCGGTCCAAAAAAAAATGCCAATGTAAATAATAGTTGTTACCCCAAACTAGGACAGGATCAATCATGGTTCACAACACCGTCCTGTTTGGGACCCTTTGGCAACACAAAAAAATCAGAAAATTTTTAAAACACAAAAACATCACATATTTTAAAAAGCACATAAAAATAAAATATTCCTCAAAATCACAAAACATCAGAAAATTCTCAAAATACAAAAACAATAGAAAAATTTTCAAAAATCACCTTGCCTAACACTTCGCACACACTACCAGAGTTCAAGGTCGACTCGTACGATTTCGATCTAGAGTTAGACTTCGAACTCATGGGTTTGGATGAAGCCCTGGATGAGGGAAATGATGATACAGCTCTCGAACTCGAGGACTCTCTTGAAAGGTTCGAAACAAAGGCCAACGTTGTGGCAGATGACTTCGAAATTGTGAACTTGGGATCACCGGAACTCCCCAGAGAGGTGCACATCGGTAGATCACTGTCTCCAAAATACAAGCAGAGGATGATGAGGTTTCTGAGACCGAGGTTATCCAACTTTTCTTTCTCTTACGAGGACATGCCAGGGCTCGATGAAGATTTGATAGTACATCGCTTGCCTACTGAGCCAGACATGAAGCCTGTCAAGCAGAAGTTGTGGAGAATGAAGCCAGAATGGGCTCTAAAGGTCCGTGATGAAGTCATCAAGCAATACAACGCGATATACGTGGTAGTCTCCAACTATCCGGAATGGCTCACAAACATCATACCAGTTCCAAAAAAAGGATGACAAAGTTAGAATGTGCATCGACTTTAGGGACCACAACAAAGCGAGTCCTAAAGACGATTTCCCTTTACCTCACATCGACACACTGGTAGATAACACTGCTGCGCAAAAGATCTCTTTCATGGTCGGCTTCTCAGGCTACAATCAGATCAAGATGGCCATTGAAGACCGAGAGAAGACTTCTTTCATCACACCATGGGGAACTTTATGTTATCGGGTTATGCCTTTCGGGTTGAAGAATGCAGGAGCCACATATCAGCGAGCATTATTGCATTATTCCATGACATGATAAACAAGGAAATGGAAGTCTATGTGGACGATATGATCATTAAATCTCGCACAATCGAAGGACATTTCAAAGACCTTAAGAAGCTCTTCTATAGGCTAGATAAATTCAAGCTCCGCCTCAATCTGTAAAAGTGTGTCTTCGGTGCAACCAGAGGCAATATTTTAGGCTTCATCGTCAGCAAAGATGGTATCTGGGTAGACGAGACCAAAACGAAGGCAATCATCGAAATGCCACCGCCTAGGATCGAAAAAGAAATTCGGAATTTCCTCGGAAGGATCCAATATATCAGCCAGTTCATTGCACAACTCACTCTAGTGTGTGAGCCCATATTCAAGCTTCTACGGAAAAACTCACCAAAAGAATGGAATGACGACTGCCGAGCTGCCTTTGATTGGATCAAGAAGTACCTACTAAATCCTCTAGTGCTCATGACACTTACTCCGGGTAGACCATTACCGCTATATATCTCGGTCGCAGCGGAAGCAATTAGATGCGTCCTCGGCTAACACGACAACACAGGAAGAAAGGAGCAAGCGATCTACTACCTAAGCCGATGTTTCACAAGTTATGAAGCTAAGTATTCTAGCTTAGAGAAGACGTGTCTCGCCCTATTTGGACAACACAACATCTACGACAATACATGATCTCTCACCCAATCCTTCTGCTCGCCTGCATGGACCGGTTGAAATACTTATTCAAAAAACTAACACTAATGGGCAGGATCGCAAAATGACAACTATTGCTTTCTGATTTTGACATCACCTATGTCACTCAAAAGGTAATCAAGGGACAAGCATTGGCCGATCACCTAGTAGCACACTCTCTGCCTAATTACCAACCGCTGAAGACTTTCTTTCCTGACGAGGACATCCTCCTTATTGAGGAAGAAGAAAGAAAGGCGGGAGAGTGGACACTCTTCTTTGACGGGACTGCAAATTCGAAAGGAAACGGAGTAGGCGCCATACTCTACTCTCCTAACAACGTTCAAATTCCTATATCTAGGTGACTGGCATTCCAATGCACCAACAACGTAGCTGAATATGAAGTATGTATCGCCGATCTAAGAGAAGCCATAATCCTCAACGTGAAGAAGTTGCGAGTCTTCGGCGATTCACAATTCATTATCAATCAGATAAATGGTGATTGGAAGACCAAGGATGAAAAGCTGATCCCGTATCATGTCTACCTGGAGAATCTAACTGAGGAATTCGAAGAGATCACATTCTCTTATATGCCCTGAGCCAGGAACCAGTTTGCAGACGCTCTGACTACCCTCACATCAATGCTAGAGACCCCAAAAGGAGTTGTTGAATGGGAACTTACCATCGAACTCCAGGAGGAGCCCGCATTCTGCCTACAGATCAATGAAGCTGAAACTCCCTCGAATGATTAACTATGGTACACAGACATCAAGGAATATCTAAAACATCAGAAGTACCCGGAAGGAGCAACACCAGCTGATCGTCGCATTATCCAGCGGCTAGCAGCACAGTTCGAGATCACCAGGGGCATCCTCTACAAGTGATCCTTTAACCAAGTCCTTCTCTGCTGTGTGGATGAGACAAAAGCGGCATAAATCATGTCGAAAATCCTCGAAGGACTATGCGACCCACACATGAATGGACATATGATGGTGAAGAAGATCCTATGACTCGGCTACTATTGGTTTACGATGGAGACAGATTGTTGTAAACATGTCAGGAAATACTTCAAGTGTCAGGAGCATGTGAACCAGATCCATGCGCCTGCTTCCGAACTCTACAACCTAACAACACCATGGCCCTTCTGTATATGGAGACTTGACATCATCGGCAAGGTTAGCACTAAAGCTTCAAATGGGCATGAATATATCCTGGTGGCAATAGATTACTTCACCAAGTGGATAGAGGCAACATCATACACCACCATCGCAGCATCTCATGTGGTCAAGTTTATGAAGAACAACATCATTAGCCACTATGGGGTCCCTCAGGCCATTATCATAGACAACGAAACTCCGTTCGTCAATAAAAGGATGGGCGATTTCCTCGACAAGTTCAAGATCCAACGTCATATGTCAAGTCCTTACGGTCCTTAAATGAATGGTGGGGTCGAAGCTACGAACAAAACTATCATTCGCATACTGAAGAAAATGGTGAAGACATATCGTGACTGGTCGGAGATGCTTCCTTACGTACTCTGGGCCTATCAGAGGTCTGTACGGTTTGCTACATGCGCAACTCCATATGAGCTCACATACGGAATAGAAGCAGTGCTGCCAGTCGAAATCGAAATTCCATTACTCCGAATACTGCTGGAAATCCAAGTCAAGGAAGGTGAGTGACAACAAGCAAGGTATGATCAATTGCACCTGACAGACGAAAAATGCATGCGTGCGCTAAACCACTCCCAATGCTACTAAAGAAGGATTGCTCGGGCTTACAACAAGAGGGTTCGGAAGAGAAGTTTCAAAGTCAGCCACATGGTCATGAAGTGTATCTTACCTCTGCAGTTACAAGACCCCAGAGGAAAGTTCAAACCCTCATGGGATGGACCACTGATCATTCGAGAAGTACTCCCAGGAGGTGCTCTTTGGCTCACCAATCTGAGAGGAGAAGATCTTTCTGAGCCCATCAATGCCGATAACGTGAAAATCTATCACGGGTAACCATACCTAACCTTGTCAACGATTACAATCGCAAAGCTGTACCTATTACTTTCCCACCAAAAATAAAAAATATCTGCCATCAGAAACACCTGTCATTTCTCCCTAAAAAAAGAAAATAAAAGCACAAAAAAAAGGAAAGAAAGAAAACAAAAATAAAAAAGGGGGGAAAACAAAAAGAAAAAGAAGAAAAAGTCAGGAAATCTTAAAAAAAAGACCCAGAAAGAAAAGAAGATAAGTCTATCTCACATCCCCAAATAATTCAACCAAAAAGCAGCTTATGATTGTACTAAAAGGCAAGGACAAGAAGGTAACTAGTTGGCCGGCTATGAAGGAAGTCTCTCCGTCTCCTGCGGCACCAAAAAAGGGGGGGGGGGGGGAGTCGTGTCTAAGCAAAAAGGGGGAGGTGAAAACTCAAAAAGACGCCTCGAGTAAAAACAGCGGACATGCAGCAGACTTGGTGAAAACCTAAAAAGGCACCAAGGAAAAGAACAACATAACTGCTAAGGGGCAGGCAAGATAAAAAACCCGGGACGTAGTGAAAATCCGAGAGGACGTTACGGGCAAAATAACGAGAAGAGCCAGGCATAGTGAAAACCTAAAAGGGTGCTACGGGCAAAAATGGCTAGAAAAAAATAAAAATAAAAGTGCAGGTATAGAAGAAGCTGAGGCAGCAAACACCACAACGAGATACAAGGAAAGATCAACTTTAGATCAGTACTCTAACAAACTCGGCTCAAATCCAAAGGATGCAATCTTGGATACCCTCTCAGGGAACCGAGATCTCAAGTACACAATCCAGATTATTGCATGCGATGTGGGCTGAGCCCAAGATTCTGATGCCAATAATCCAAAGCACAAATCCAAACACAAGCAAGCACTGTCATATGTGGCACAAACAAAAATTTTCATTTCCTTAAAAGTGTTTTTACAAGTACATTGTTTTCTTTCTTCATAAAAAAATTTTAAAAAATAAATTTATGCATACGGGACAAGCAGCTGGTCAGAACCAGGGACCCCATGTAAGCTCCTATCCCTCATATATCGATAATCTTTGGCTGAGCCTCTCTATCTCCATGCGCAGGTAAAAGGCCTCATCCCTGTCTAGGCAATGTGCCGCAAGCATGCTCTCATCATACTATCATCCCATTGACAATCGACGGGCCATATCCTCACATGTATGGTGAAGGACAGAGATCTCGGAGATCAGATGAACATGCATGGCAAGTAAGAAGGATGGATCAATGAAGGGCCGCTCCTCGAAGGCCTCGAACGAATCGTCAACACATGAAGAGGATGAAGCAATATCGCCTACCATATCCTGATCAATAGCCTTGCTCGCCAAATGCCAGCCTGGAACATGACGATAAAGTGACTGCTCTGCCACCCATCGCTGGTACGACATTGTGGCCAAGGGAGGAGCCCAAGACTAGAGCACCAGAATCGTCGCATCCAAAGATCCTTGCTAGGAAATCCAGACTCGTCTATATAAAGCAGTCAAATCAGAAGGAAGAGGGGCATGCCCAAATCCAGAAAAGGCGAAGTCCGGGATATCCTGCCAGAAGCCAAACTAACGAAGGAAACGAGTGGGATTGAAAGAGTAATACTCCCGAAGACCTAACAACAGCAAAGGAGTGCGAGCTGCGCTGCAAATCAATGGTGAGTGACAAAGCCAGGAAGCCTCCCATTAATCTCCCACCCTCGCAACTGAGAGAGCATACGGCAATATAACGACTCAGTGACCTCAGCACCTGAAGGGAGACTATCAAGCAACAAGGACAACACATCGCCGCGACGAGAATTGGGCCACACAATCAGAGGGGTCATACAAAGATGCTCCCACAACCATATCTGAAGAAAAGAACGTATCGAGCTCAAATTGTAGGCAAATAACAAAGCAGAGGAAAAGAAAGAGGATGAGAGCAATGAATACCTGAAGAAATGAGCAGCAACCCCTAAGGATGCGAGTGTGTCCAAGCGAGCACTCAGTCAGCCCCAAAAAGAGCTCCGTTAGCACCACATAAATGATACTCCTACAGTACAGAACGCAGTGGAATACGTCCAATAAAACCACTGACGATGGCTGTCGCCATCCTGAGAGAAGCAGGTCATCCAAGACACAAAATATCAGGGCGTTCAAACACTGAAGTTGGCGATCAGACCCAGGGCCTCCTCGAGCACTGGAACAATGATCATATAAAAGCTCAAGAGAAAGCTCATTGGCCTGACCCTCTGCAGTAGGAAAAGTAGCTGAGAATCCAAACCAAGAGATCAGGTCAGCAGGACGAACTGGCTCAGACGAAGGTATGTAAGGCTCCCAAGTTAAAGGAAGACCAGACAAGCGTACAAACTCCTCCAGCAATGGGCCCAACTCCAGATCATTGAAGGAAAATGGGTTCAACGCTAGAACCCAATCGTACGAAGCCACACTCAACAGTCGCCAGTCTATGCGAACTCGGTGAAAGTGAAGGACCTCTCGGAAGCCCAAAGAGCCCAACTCGAAGATCTCAAACTCGGTCAAATTCTCTATCCAAAGGTGTAGTCGCTCAGAACAGGTGTCGTGTGGCTACAATCAACAGGTCTGGACAGGCACGCCCTCTGCAATCTGGAACCCAAAATTCGCAGGCGAATCATCAAAGATGGGTATCCCCTTGTCTAACAGGTCTATCTCATGGTGATGAAACAAACTAGACTCACCCATCGCATCTCATAGAGTATCCTGAAAAGTTGCAACAAGCGGGCCCGAGCCGCCAACGATCGCCACATCAGAAGCAATTTGGAAAACAGATGCCCCAGGAGCTGTGACGCCTAAAGTATCCCAGTAGCTGACTATCCCATTACTGCCCCTAAATCCACACTAAAAATCTGACCAAGGCCATCTACAAGGAGTACATCATCCACCAGATCCAAACCGCTTGAACTGCCGAAGTAGGGCCCGCCACCCATCCGGACCCGATCCATCCCATCCACACCGTCCACCATCATCATACTATCATCCACACTGCCCATAATCATTGGTCCACCAACCAAACCATTCGTCACCATCATCGTACCATCCTTACCATCAAAACCATCCACCCTCGTCAAGCCAACATCTACAAACCCTGGTGGCCCTTATGGTGTAGACCCATCAAACCCATCCAGTCCAATCGACCCATCCCCATAACCACCATCAATAAAAGGAGGATCCATGTTATAAATAACATTTATCTCTTCCAAAGGGCCCATTACTTCCCCACCAACCTCCATCAAATCCACTAATAGGTTCTCACCACCATAAATAAAGGACCCACCACCCATCTCCTCTTCATTCATGGATCCACCCCCATCATGACCAGCCATAAAGGACAAAGAAGAGGAAAAGACAAGGAAGGAAAGGACAAAGAAAGGGGACAAAAGGGAAGGAAAGGAAGGTAAAAAGAATGATCGGACGGTCAGGGTGAAGAGGGAATGTCCAGAAAGGGACTAGAGAATGTACAGAGAAGAAGAGGACTCGCTGGAAGAAAAGATGGACGAAGGTGGTAATTGGATTACCGCTAGCGGTACTCGGCATACCGTTGCAAGTATTGACGTCCCTGAATCACTGCAGCACCTGACAGAACAGGCATAACAAGCAAAAGTTAGCGGGAGGTAGTCCGACTACCGCCCGAGCCCACTTTCCAGCGAAATCAGTGCAAGGCCCACTTCAGGGGGCCTAGACAACGGAATACACATCCGAATGCCCGAAGAAGATTACAAAATGATAAAAAGAATCCAAGGAGGCGACATTAAGCAACTAAAAATTCATATATACAGAAGATTATACAATCAGTGATGCATGGTCACATGATACAGTGGAACTAATCATCATCAGGGAGGTAAGCATTTTTTTCCTCTGGCAGTAAATAACAAGGATTAGCCGATTGGCGAGAAGGGCCGGCCTCATTCCTACCACGGCGAGGCATGCTGCACAAACAAGGCTCACTAGTAAGTACCCTTCTCACCATAAGGTCAAAAGGCCTAAGCCCACTTTCAAGAGCCCACTTTCTAAGGCCCACTTTCCAAGAGCCCACTTCCAAGGCCCATTTTCAAAAGTCCAAGGCCCATTTTCAAAGGCCCAAGCCCATTCTCGAAGGCCCAAGCCCACTTTCCAAGGCTCGCTTTCAAGAGCCCACTTCCAAGGCCCATTTTCAAAGGCCCAAGCCCACTTTTCAAGAGCCCACTTTCCAGAGCCCACTTCTAAGGCCCATTTTCAAAGGCACAAGCCCACTTTCTAAAGCCCACTTTCAAGACCCATTTCCAAGTCCATCTCAAGGCCCATTTCAAAGGCCCATTTCTAAGCCCATCACAAGACCCATTCCAAACCCCATTTTGAAGGCCCATTTTTAAGACCCATTTTCAAAGACCACCATCTACACCCACATGTCCATAATTCAAGCCCATCTTCACAAATCCATTTCTAATAAATGTATCTGGCCACATCAATATCATGATATGGGGCCCACTTGAAAAATCCCATCCATACATCATCCACAAAAGTGACTAACCATCAAAATCTACACCATCAAAGCACTCAAGTGGACCCCAAATCACCCATCTAACGGTCCAGATCATTAAAGAAAGGAGAACAAAACAAAAAGATTCTTCTAAATAAGAGGTGGGGCTCCTTTCTTATCACACCCCACTCTAACAAAAAAAAAAAAAAAAAATGATGATGATAACAAAAAAAAAATCAAGCCAATTCCTTGGCCCAAAAAAAAAAAGCCAAGCCAGATTCAACGGTTGAGATCGAATCCAAATGGATCAACGATCTCGATCATGGCCCTCCCAAAGTTGAAGAGAAGATCCAAACCCATCAATAGCTCTTCCAAATAAAAATGGTGGTCCAACAAGAAGCCATTTATTAAGATTACCTGAAAATGAGGAAGGGACAAAATACAAAAAATGTAAGCCAAAAACCAATAAAAAACTCCACCAAAGAGCTTCCAGGGACCACAATGGAGTCCCTGGATGTCCAGGAGCTGATTTCAAATAAGGGAGGAGGAACCACCTTCCGGATCGGTGCACGGCTCGAACCAGCGGACAAAACAACAGACCAGCGGTAATCGGACTGCCGCCCCTGACCAAAAACACATGGGACAACGTGCTTGTTCCCCATGATAAAAAGAAGTAACTGGTCCCTCCTTTGTACCGCTGGGTAAAAACCCAAGAAAAAATAAAAAAAATAATAAACAAAAAAAGAAAAAAAATAAAAAGCAAAGATTCTCTTAATATCGCAAGAAATTCAAAATCTCGTGATAAATTGAGAATCTCGAGAAAACACTATCCGAAAATTGCTAGAAAATTGTACAAAAATATAAAAAATATATATTTAACATAAATTGCCCCATTAATTTATTAGTGGAGGTTGTCTATCAGTTCATAAAAACTGAACGATCTCGACCATCTAAGAGATTGGACGAATCTTTCAATATATATATAATGCCCCATTAATTAGTGGAGGCCACCTGTCAAAAAAAAAAAAAAAAAACAGAACGACGACGCCCACCCGCGAAATCGAACGGATATTTCCAAAAAAATCCCAAAAAATATATTTTCAAATAAAATCCCCAAGGAGTCTAGCTCTAAAGAGGATAATTTCAAACAAAAAACTGTTAGAAAATGCATGTGGCACGCAGTACACTGAGGAATCTTCCATATCTCTAGTTCCGGTCAGTGCAAACAGCTAAATAAGACTCGATCTCTCTCGGTTTCCCCAGAGGATGATTGAATCCGTACATGACACATGTATGATTGGCCCGATCTCTATATCTGGACAGTCGTACGAATGCTAGTAGAAATGATTGGATCTATCTCTGGAAAGAATAATCAAACTCAAAGTGACAATTATACATTGTAACCAAAGTATCAGATCAACAAACTGCATGGCAAAGGATTACCTGCACATACCTAGTCCTAGATGTTCGAAAAATTTGATCAAGTCCAAGTTAGCGTAGTGAGTTCCACGTAAGGCTGCACCAACGTGCAGGGCAATTAACCACTTTGAAGATCAAATGAATCGATTACTCATAGGCTGATTGCGTAGCAAAGGAACGACAGACCAAACAATACGGGAATCCTCATAAAGCCGGGACAAATGCGCAATGGCCCTTACTTTTTAGACTTATTCTCCAATGCTATCAACAATCTGACGTAAAAAGGTTGTGATTGGTGACCCGTAAAGTCGCGACAAATGCACAGGGGACAATCACAACATTTTTCTTAACCCTCGTAATATGTGCTAGTCATCTTTATTCCAGACAGTCAACTAACAACGATACAATAGTAGGCAACAGATTCAAATCACTATCCTTTCTGACCAGAAGGGTGGGTGTCCACTCACTTTGACCTTCGGTTGCGTATAACCTCAGTCAAAGAGGGGCATCTGTAGACACCCCACCCAGGTTAGAATCTTGAGAAAGCTAAGACAAATCTAAGAACGATGATCATATCCTAAACCAAACCCTAATCCCAGCTTAAACCTAAACCTAACCCAAAACCATGACCCAAACCTCAAACCTTTAAACTGCAACCAAAAACCCTAATCCAAATCGTTCAATCCACATACAGCCCCCGCCTATACCCTATACCCTGACCTGAGCCCATTACCTAAACCCCGAACCCACCTATCTGAATTCCAAAATTCTAAAAAGGGGACTATCAGACGAACCAGTGCCCAAACAAAACCACATGCTTGAGTCCGACCCGAGTCCATACCGGGCGGTAGTCCAACTATCGCCGGTAGTACTTGGAGTGCCGTCACTCGCAGCCCGGGTGTGAGTTTCTGGAGACAGCTGTCCTAGTGTCAAAAAGTCAACTCTCTCCAAAAATTACCCCTCCATCCGATCGTTTTTACCATTTTACCAACCATAAGAACCAATGGGAGAGCACCACGTGGCGTTTCTCTCCCCTCAACCACTCATAGTTTGCCACATCAGTTTTCACCCTTCCTAAACCCCATATTTACCAAAAGACCATTAGAGAAGGATATAAATAGCCCTCTCCTCTTCACATTCCACCATCCACTTCTCATTTCTAAAGCGAAGTGAGAGAGAGAGAGAGAGAGAGAGAGAGAGAGAGAGAGAGAGAGGAAGAGAGTGAGACTGAGGAGGAGCTCCCAAGCCCCCAAATCCAGACTTTTCAGCTATTCCCTTAGTCTACACCCTACCTTCCCAACCATCCTAATCTCCAAATCTAGCCCGGATTGGTCATGACTCAGTCATTGTCTTAGCCTACTCAATATCAAGCTAAAGATTCATTCATTTTGCATACAAACATTCATTATGACATCTATTCCCTTCTCAACCCCCTATTCCTCTAGATCTCTAGTGAACGTATGCTCTATGACTTGCCGTATATCGGATCCTGTCGCATTAGAAATTCCTAGTGATCTAATCCATTTTTATCTCTTTGCATAAGCATCATCACATCCGCTTTCTAGACATGCCGTTGGACGTATGCTCTGTGGCTTGCCGAAATCTTAAATCTTTTTACATCAGAAATCCATGTGTGCCTAGTCCTATTTCAACCACATCATTCATCCCTTGAGATTTCTGTATCACACCAAATAGAGATCGTATATTTGTATGGGCAAAGAGGGTGCCTAACACCTTCCCTCTTTGTAACCGAGGTCCCTTACCCACAGTCTTGGATCGCAGACTAGGATTCAATCTAAGGTAGGAGAGTCTTCGGATTTCTTTAACCTTATATATTCCGCGGGTTCTAGCCGACTGCGAGATTCTGAGATTAATTGGCTAGTGGCGACAACATCCACAAATCAGTCTAATCACCCCCACCACCAAAACCATAATATCCAAACCAGCGTAGACACCAATTTCTAGTGTCTACAAAGACTAAGTCACATGAGCCTCCAGTTCTGTTCTCATTTACACTTTGAAACCCGATTGTCCCCATGAAATATCAAGAGGTGTTGGATGTGCTTCAAAAGGTTACTGTAAATATTTCTCTGCTTGATGCCATTAGACAAATTCCATCACATGATAAATATCTCAAGGACATGTGCACTGTGAAGAGGAACTTAAACGTGCACAAGAAGGCCTTCCTCACTGAGAAAGTGAGCGCTATCATTTAGAAAAGGGTCGTTCCCAAATACAAAGACCTGTGAAGTCCCACTATTCCTTGTATTATTAGAAATTTTTAATTTGAGAATGCTTTGCTAGATTTGGATGCAAGTGTTAACTTAGGACCTTATTCGGTTTACTAATAAATGGGGTTAAGCGAGCTTAAACCTACCAAAATTACATTTCAATTCGCTGACTACTCTATTAAGGTACCAAAGGGAATTTTAGAGGACGTGTTAGTCCAAATGGAGCAATTATACTTTCCTGTGGATTTAATTGTATTAGACACTGAACCATATGTAAATGCTAGCACTCAAGTTCCCATTATTGTAGGCCACCCATTCCTAACAACTTCAAATGCAATCATCAATTGTAGGAATGGAATGATGAAATTGTCTTTGGTAACATGACCTTGGAGCTCAATATTTTCAATCTACGTAAGCAACCCATAAACAATAATGAGATCCATGAGCTGAATTTTATGGACAGTTTGATAGAGGAAGAGGAATTGGAACCTATCCTATCTAAGGAATTAATTTAAATCTTTTGGGCCTTGAAAAATTATGAATTAGAAAAAGTGCTTGCTGAAATTTGTGATGATAATAAGAGCACTACCGCCCAGGACATTGGTATATACCGATGCAGACCGCGCACTCAAATTCTGTTTATCGAGGACTTGCGACCTCTACCATCACCAACCAATGCTCCAAAGCTTGATCTAAGACCACTACCAAATGAGTTTAAGTATGTATGCTTTAGTGAAAATGAAACTGATCCTGTGGTGATCTCTTCATTTTTAGACAAGGATCAAGAGATTAAATTGTTGAATGTTCTAAGGGACCACAAAGGAGCCTTGAGTTGGACCATTTCTGACATTAAGGGTATAAGCCCTTTCATATGCACCCATCGGATCCACCTCGATGAGGATGCCAAACCAATTAGATAACCTCAAAGGCGTCTCAATCCAAATATAATGGAAGTTATAAAAAATGAGGTGATCGAATTGTTGGATGTGTGAATCATCTACCCAATATCCGATAGTGTTTGGGTGAGTCTAACCCAAGTAGTTCCAAAGAAATCCGGAATAATTATCGTGCAAAATTTTAATAATGAACTCATACCAACACGTGTCACCATAGGTTGGCGTGTTTGCATTGACTATAGAAAATTGAATACAATCACAAAGAAGGACCATTTCCCTTTACCATTCATTGATCAAGTTCTCGAGAGGGTAGCAGGTCACTCTTTTTTATATCTTCCTTGATGGATATTTTGGATATAACCAAATAGAGATAGCCTTGGAAGACCAAGAGAAAACCATGTTCACTTGTCCATTGGCACTTTTGCTTTCAAACGGATGCCATTTGGATTATGCAACGCCCCAACAACTTTTCAATGGTGTATGATAAATATTTTTTCAAATATGGTTGGAAAGTTTCTTGAGGTTTTCATGGATGACTTCTCTGTATTTGGGAGTAGTTTTGAGGAATGCCTCAACAATTTATCTCTTGTCTTATTAGGTGTGAAGAGAAGCACCTTGTCTTAAATTGGGAAAAGTGTCATTTCATGGTTCAGAAGGGAATTGTTTTAGGCCATGTTATCTCTAAAAATGGAATCGAGGGAGATCGCTCAAAACTGGACATTATTACTAATCTACCTATTCTCTGAACTGTTAGAGATATTAGATCACTTCTAGGGCAAGGACTTTAGTGCCATTATTAGACCCTTGACTAATCTTATTCAAAAGGATGTCCCATTTAAGTGGACAGATGAGTGTGCAAGTGGCTTTAATAAGATTAAATCATCCCTTACCACTACACCTATCATGCGTCCACCAGATTGGACACTTCTTTTTGAACTAATGTGCAATGCAAGTGATTATGCCATAGGAGCTGTTTTGGGCCAAAGTAAAGATAAACAGCCCTACGTTATTCACTATGCGAGTAGAACTCTAAACTCGGCCTGAGTGAACTACTCGACAACTGAAAAGGAGTTACTTGTAGTAGTTTTTTCTTTGGATAAGTTTAGATCCTACTTACTCGGATCCAAAGTGGTCACCTTCACGGACGACTCGACTTTGAAATATTTGCTATCTGAGAAGGATATAAAGATGAGACTTTTGAGATGGATCCTCCTACTCCAAGAATTTGAC
The DNA here is from genome assembly GCA_021015155.1 of Magnolia officinalis. NCBI lineage: Eukaryota > Viridiplantae > Streptophyta > Magnoliopsida > Magnoliales > Magnoliaceae > Magnolia > Magnolia officinalis. The sequence continues at coordinate 28,699,126 of JAJHSJ010000011.1, read as the reverse complement.
TTAGAGATAAAAGATAAGAAAGGAGTAGAGAACGTAGTGGCCGATCACCTTTTCAGATTGGTGTTAGATGATTCCATTGAGGAGATGCATATCCAGGATACTTTTCCTGATGAACAATTATTTGTGATCTCCAAATTGCCTTGGTATGTGGATATAATGAAGTATCTTGTGATGGGAAAAATGTCATATCATTGGAAGTCACAAGATAAGAATCGTTTTAAAACCGAGGTTAAAAAATTCTTTTGGGATGACTTGTATTTATATAAATATGGGAATGATCAAATTTTTAGACGTTGTGTCCCAAAGAATGAAGTTCAGAGTGTTATTTCCTTTTGCCACATGGAAGCATGTGGTGACAATTTTTCTACTAAAAAACCACTGCAAAAGTTCTACAGTTTGAGTTTTACTGGCCCACCATATTTAAAGACACCTACTGTAAGACCTATATCTTAGACCGTACCGTTCCGTAAGCTTCCGTGGTCCTCCCTATGCAAAATTGCACATTTTCAGTGTTACACGAACAGTCGAGTACATACTCGACTAGTCGTGGCACGACCGGTCGAGTACGTACACGACTAGTCATGAATCTCATGAATTGGGTTTTTATTTGGAGAAAAGTGATTTTTCTTCTTTTCTTTCTTCTTCTCCATCAAGCTCAACCACGACTGGTCGAACCCATCACTCTATTACTCTTCGGTTAGTGCTTCATTTTTTATTTCCTTATGGATTTAAGTTCTTTGATGATCCTTAATCTTGATTTTGCTTCTTGTTTCAAGGTTTATGGTGTTTTGAAAGTGTTTCTTCCTTAAAATCTGATTTGCTTGGAATCCTTTCATTCCTTTTTGCAAACATTTGTTTCCTTGTTCTCTTGTTGCAATGGAAGGAAGAACTAGGAAGAAAACCACTTGCGGTCCCTCTTCTTCCCGTTCCGCACCCATTATCGTGCGTCATCTTCGGCCTCTTGAAGAGGATTCCGAGAGTATGTGGGATTTCCGTCTTAGAAATATTATTGTTGAGCGTGTTGTACTTGTTGATCATATTGAACGCTTTAACATGTCCCTCTCCTTCAAGCTGTAGGATGGGAAAACATACTATGTTGGGGTGGTCCTACATACTGATCCATTGCGCAAGCTATGTATGCTTGCATTACTGAGTTCTCTCAAGATGATTTGACATTTACTGTGTCAACTAGAGAAGGTCCAATTAAGGTAGACCGTCATTTGATTTTAGCAATCATGGATATACCTGTTGTTGATGGTGGTGTACCCATATCTACTTTGCAAGCTAGACCTTATGAAAATGCTAAACAATTGATTACGAGAGTTCTCTGTAACATGAATGCAGAATGGAACGGCGGTACTGCACTCAGTTCCAAATATATGTTGCCCAGATACAGGGTCTTGCATCGGATTTTTATTTCGAATGTTTATCCTCGTTCAGGTAACAAGACTGAGTGGATCTCTTTTATGGCCCACATTATGCATTCTGTTGTAACTAACATCCATATTTGTCTTCCTTCTCTTATCTGTCATCATATTATTCAGTTTTGACTCCATCCTGGTCATAACTATATTTCTTTCGCTTATCTTATGACTGCCTTAGCTAATCATGCTTTGATAGCTATGCCTGTTGGAGAAGGTTTTATTAATCTCCGTCCTTTTAACAACTCTAATATCAACAAGATGAACCTGGACTTGGCTCCTGGTCAAGTTGATGGGAATGCTGGAGGAGATGAAGAAGCTAATGCTTTACCTCAAGAAGACGTTAATATGGATAATTTATTTGATGAACTTGAATCAGATTCTGAGGTTCACCCTGATTATCGGCCTTCTGATTTCAATGAGAGGTCGCATACTCTTGAGGAACGTGTGGCTCAGATTCGTGTAACCTAGGATTCTCAATTTTCTTATATGCACAAATATATGAGACGCATTAATAAAGGTTTACATCAAATTGATCCATCTATTCCTGCTCCCTCTTCAGGATCTGATTAGTTTCATTTTGATTTGATGGTATCTGTAATAACTTTTTTCTCACTCTTTTCCCTATGATTGCTTGGATAATGTTGTTTAAACTTTTATCTATTTAGTTCAGATACTTTGTTTTTTTTGATTTGGATGAGTAGTTATTAATTATACTTGCTCTCTTATTATCTTCCTTTATCATTAATCGCTTCCTTTGTCATGTTGTGAGAAAAAAGGGGAGAACATTGTTGAATGATATAAGGATAATGATATGATGATGAAATATGGCTACTATATATATATATATATATATATATATTTGCAGAGAGTAGTGGATTAAGGGGGAGAGTTGATTATTGTGCATCATATCATAATATGTTTGTGCAATGTGTTGTTTTAATATCTATTGCATATTGTAATTTTGGTTTTGTCACAAATTTGACAAAGGGGGAGATTGAAAGTGTTATGTTGATAAACCTTAAGTATTGTCAAATTTTGGTGTGCCAAACCAATTCAAGTTTGTATCTTGATTTGTATCAAGCTTGTGCATATGTTCACATTGAATCTTCGACGTTCGTTCTGTTCGTGCTGAATGAATCTATCTTATCTACGACGAACTTACCGAGATCTTCAAACTGGAAGAAAGTGAAGACTTTCATATATTGAGTGAAGACAAAGTTTTCAAGAACATTGCGGTTCCAGATCTGAAACCAGAAGAGTCCAAGAACTTAAGACCTAGTTGAAGATCATGTTTAGTATGTCAATTTCAAACAGTGAAGATCGCAAGAATTAAAGCTATTGAAGTGATCGATATATTAAGTGTTCATATGTTTTATCTCAAAAGGTATGATTGACCTAGATTGACCTTAGATCATGATTAGATCATTTCATACTTTCAGTCGGTCATTTTGGTCATTTTATAAGTGTAAAATTTTGTTCTTTTGACTAGCCTTAGCACTGGCTCGACCAGTCCTAGTATTTCCTCGACCAGTCTAGGATTTGTTATGAATTTTTAAAAATTTTCTATTGGTCTACGACCAGTCCTGGAAACTGCTCGACCAGTCGTGTGAATAGTATTAGACTAGTCGTGCAGTGCTCAACTCGTTTTTCAACGTGTAATCTGGACTCACATGACCAGTTGTGTGGTGTCCACGACTAGTCGAGCAGGCCACTCGACCAATCGTGGGACCCACAAGGCCAGTTGTGAAACTGAAAAATCATATCACAGCAGAATTTTTGAAAATTTGTTTGGATAAGGCTAGTCCTAGCTATCCAAAGGCCAGTCGCGCGAACCAATTTTTCACCTATAAATAGTACTCGAATTTCAGAGTTTTCTATTCAATTCTTATCATTCTTAAGCAATCACTACAAGTTTATTTTTAGTACATTCTAGGCTATTTTGTGCATATTTAAGATTCTTTAAAGTAACTCTTGTAATTTGATTTTGATTCTCTATTCCATTCTTATATTGAAAAAGGGATATCCGATTTACCCTTTCTTGAGATCAAAATTAATACAAAGCCCTAGCTGATTGATTAAAAATCATTTGGACTTAGAACCTTATACACTTGTCAGACTGAACGTTGAACATCTACGTCATCATCAAGTTGGTTCTACCGGGCTGCTTCAGAATCGTCATATAGATAAGTTTTTACTTTTTCTGTAATTCAATTCTTTTTGTTTGGTTTGTCAGATTGTTCTAGAAAATCTCCATTTGTGGTTTATCTGAGGTGATCCAGAAAACTCAAAGCGTGGGGTTTTTTAATTGTGTAAGCCCACTTGAAAGACACAATTGTGAAGGTTTTAGGTGAAACTTGAAAAACCTATTTTGATTAGTGAAGGCTAAATATCCCGAGGGAGTGGATATTAGGAGTGGAGTAGTTATGTGGTTGTTGTTTAACAGTTGATATACACACAAACGAACCACTATAATTCTTTGTGTTTGGTGGATGTGTGGTTTATTGCTTTATTTTTTATGGTTTAAGATTGTGGGATATATTTGTGGATGTGAATGTTGTAATCTTTACATTTCAGCATTGTGTGGTGAATGATGTAATAGATTAGATTCTATTTCTTTCATTCCTCTTCAGTTTAAGTTTTTGATACTCACCCACGTTCTAGTAAGGTTGTCCTGCCATAAACCATTGGTTTTTGGTGTTAGGTAATCCTTAGAACCAAGTTTGTATCAACCTCTCAATACTTGATTTTTGAGGGTGTTATTTCCTTTGGTTATTTGCATTTTATTTGGCTATCTTATTGTTTATATTCCGCTTATTAATTTTTATTTGGCATAGTCCTATTCACCCCCTCCCCTCTAGGACATATAGCTCGGCCTTTTCAACTGTCCTCTGGGCCAGTCGTGTGAACAGTTTCTGTACTTATAAATAGAGCACGATTTTCAGAGTTTTTCATTGAATTCAAGCAAAATCAAGACACCACTCTGAGAGATAAGTTAGTGATATTCTTAAGCTATTTAGTGCTCTTTTAATATTCTCTTTAATTTAGCTTTTCTGTATTTGATTTTGAGTTTTATATTCCAATCTTATTTAAAGAAGGGATTTAAGTTTTCCCCTTTCTTGGAATCAAAATTAAATCATGCAAGCCCAAGGTGATTTAATCTAAAAATCATTTAGAACTTAGAACCTTTTCATAAGTAAGTGTGGACATTGAACATCTACTTCGAATTGGTATTAAAGGAGAATATCCAGATATGTATATTTACATTTCTGTAAATTTCTTTTATGGTTTTTGAGGTTGTGCCAGGAAAAATCTCTCTTTGTTTTTTATTTGTCTGAGGTGATCCAGAAAACTCAGAGTGTGGGGTTTTTGATTTGTGTAAGCCCACTTGAAAGACACAATTGTGAAGGTTTTAGGTGAACCTTAAAAATGTATTTCATAGTGAACGCTAATATCCACTGTGTGAGGATATTGGGAGTGGAGTAGTTGTGTGGCTATTTTTTTAAACAGTTGGTGTACACACAAGCGAACCACTATAATTTCAGGTCTTATGGTAGATGATTGATTGTAGCTTTGTGTGAATGTTGTAATTTCTTTTTAAGCCTTTGTGGAGAATGTTGTAATTCTTTTTATGCAAGTGTGGGAATGCTGTAATAACTTAGTTAATTTTCTTTTCTATTTTTATTCTTTATTCCTCTGTATCAGTTTGAGATTTTGATATGCAAACCGTTCTAGGAATTAGGTTGTCCTACCATAAGCCATTGGTTTTTGGTGTAAGGTTGTCCTTAGAACAACATTTGTATCAACTTCTCAATACCTGTACACTTGAGGTTGTTATTCATTTTTGCTTTGTGGGATTATTTAGTGCTTTCTTTATTTATATCTGTTTAATTCCGTAGTTAATTTTTTAATTTAGCATAGTCATATTCACCCCCTCTTTAGGACTCTTAGCTCGGCCTTTTCAAGTGGTATCAGAGCCTAATAGGTTGCTTTAATTTTTTGGATTAATTTCCCTAGTTAATCGATCTAAGCTTTTTAAGATGTCAAATTTTGATAGCCTTTTAGTCACTAGGCCTCCACTTTTTTATGGTTCCAATTATGCCTATTGGAAAGCCAGAATGAGGATTTTTTATTTTTTATTTTTAAATCCATGGATGAGAGCATGTGGCAAGCTACAATGACCAATTAGACTCTCCTACCACTGAAGTGATTGGTACTAATGGATCTAAAACTGTAAATGTTACACCTTACTTTTCTTGGAACACTCTTCAGAAAAGTGAGAGTAGTGCCAATGCAAAGGCTTTAAATGCAATTACTTGCGCACTATCACCGGATGAATTCAAGAGAATTATATCCTGTATAATGCAAAATAAGCCTGGGATATCTTGGAAATGACACACGAGGGTACAACAATTGTCAAGAAATCTAAAGTCCAAATCCTCACAACCAAATTTGAGGAAATAAGTGTGGAAGAAAGTGAAACTTTCATGGACTTCTATACAAGATTGAATGACATTGTCAACTCTATGTGGGGTCTTGGTAATAGGATCCCAGAAAGTAAAGTCTTTACAAAGATGCTGTGCTCATTGCCTGAATGGTTCAATTCAAAGGTGACTGCGATCCAAGAACTTCGTGATACGGATAATATGAGAGTAGAAGAATTGATTGGTTCTTTACAAACCTACGAGTTAAACTTTAAATCTCCTAAAGGTAAATCCATCGCCCTTAAGTCTTCTAAATTTATTTCTTAAGAAAATTGTAATAATTCTGATTTAGAAAGTTTTGAAGATGATATGGACTTCTATACAAGATTGAATGACATTGTCAACTCTATGTGGGGTCTTGGTAATAGGATCCCAGAAAGTAAAGTCTTTACAAAGATGCTGTGCTCATTGCCTGAATGGTTCAATTCAAAGGTGACTGCGATCTAAGAACTTCGTGATACGGATAATATGAGAGTAGAAGAATTGATTGGTTCTTTACAAACCTACGAGTTAAACTTTAAATCTCCTAAAGGTAAATCCATCGCCCTTAAGTCTTCTAAATTTATTTCTTAAGAAAATTGTAATAATTCTGATTTAGAAAGTTTTGAAGATGATATGGCTCTTTTAGCTAAAACTTTTTATAAGATTTTCAAAAGTAAAAAGAGGGTTGATTTGCAAAAACCTACTAAAAAGAAAAGATGTAGATCTAAAACTTAGAAATCTTTAAAAGACAATCAATGCTACAACTGCCATGAATATGGGCATCTAACAAACAAATGTCCTAAGTAAACAAATGTCCTAAGAAGGACAAGTCTAAAAAGAAAGGTATGTTGGCTACATGGGATGATTCTTCTTGCTCTAAAGTCTCTTCTAAGTCAGAAGATTCTGAAACCGAGTCGGCTAATGATGTTAAAGCCATAATGACTCTAGCCAAGTTCACTTTTTCAGATAATGATGATTCAATCAGTGAAGAAAATCTGAATAGTGACCATGAAAATGAAGAAGATCTTCAAGATGCTTATGATGTTCTATACAAGGAAAGTTGAAAAATTGCTGTAAAACTAAAACTTCAGAAAGAAAAGTTTTCAAAACTAAAAGAAAATTTTGATAATCTAGTCTTTGAAAAATCACACATTTCAAATTGCTTTGAAAAAACTAAGTGCGACTTAGATTTCAAAACCTCCCAAGTTGAAAACTTCAAATCTGAAAATGAAAAGCTAAAACTAGAAGTCTATTCACTTTTGAGTTTGAAAGACATATGGAGGTATGCCCGTGGTGATCCTAAATTAGAAAAACTTTTATCTGGATCTAGAAAATGTGGCAATCGATCTGGATTGGGCTATGATAAAAGTATTCTTCTCCAACATAAGTATACTCCTCCTAAATTTGTTAAAGGGGAGTCTTCTAACTCAAAAGGGAAAAGTCAGAATCAAAATTATTTTTAAAATTCTAAAACTTTTCAGACTTTTAATCTCAAAAGCAATCATATCAACTATAAAAATCAAAATCGTAATCCTTTAGCTGAGAAGATTGTTGATTTACTTAAGGAGTTCTTAAAATCTAACTCAGTGAGTCGGACTTATAACAATTATAATCACAAGAAGACCAACTATACTCTTAAACACAAAACTGTAATGAAATGGGTCCCTAAGGTTACTTGTTTAATTGCCCACACCGCTTTCAAAGCTTCATGCCATTCAAAGTGATACCTAGATAGTGGTTGCTCCAGACATATGACAGGTGACAAAGGTCTGTTCACCAATCTTAAAGACATGACTGATGGTTCAGTCACATTTGGTGATGGTAGCAACTGCAAAATTGTTGGCCAAGCTACGGTTTAGCTCTTTAACCTCCCTCAACTTGAGAATGTTTTATATGTAGAAGGGTTAAAACATAATTTATTAAGCATCTCTCAAATATGCGATAATAATCATAGTGTAAAATTTACTAACCAAGGGTGTGAAATTTTAAATAAAAATGGTTATGTAATATTAACTGGTCACAAAACTTCTAAAAACTGCTACATTATTTATGATTCAAGCTCATGTAATCTATCGTGTTACATGGTCTAAACCGATGAGACCAAATTATGGCATAAACGCCTCGGACATGTACACCACCACAATTTGTATAGATTAAGCAAAAGAGAGTTGGTAAGAGGTCTACCCAAAATATAGAAGTAGACAAAATATGTGGCGAGTGCCAGATTGGTAAACAAACTAGGAGTACTCACAAAAAGGTGAACTTCAATGCCATAACTAAACCACTCGAACTTCTCCACATGGATCTCATTGGACCAACCAGAACGGAGAGTCGAGGTGGCAAGAAGTATATTATGGTAATTGTTGATGACTTTACCAAGTACACTTGGGTAGTCTTCTTAAGAAAGAAATCAGAAACTCTCGATGAAGTAAAAAGGATACTTATACATATCCAAATGGAAAAAGAATCACAAGTCCCTAAGATCCGTAGTGATCATGGTTCTGAATTCGAAAATAGCGGTTTTGAGAAATTTCGCTGCGATCAGGGAATATCACATGAATATTCTGCTCCCAAAACTCTACAATAAAATGGTATAGCTGAAAGGAAAAATAAAGTGCTTCAAGAAATGGCAAATTTAATGCTTAATAGTATGAAGTTTCCTAAAAATCTTTGGGGCGAAGACGTAAATACTGCTTGTTATATAATTAACCGCGTTTATACTAGAAAATCAAATGGTAAATCGACTTATGAAATGTGGTTTGATAAGAAGCCTACCGTCAAATACTTTCAAGTTTTTGACAGCAAGTGCTACATCTTATGTGACCGAGAAAATCTGGGTAAATTTGACACCAAAAGTGATGAGGGGATATTTTTAGGGTATGCTCTGAATAGTCGAGCATATCGGGTTCTTAACAAGAGGATTAATGTAATTCAAGAGTCCATTAATGTGGTTATAGACGATCACTTGAATACACCTGTCTCAAGTTCAGAAAATGATGAAGTTCTTTTAATTGATAAACCAAACTCTTCATCAAGTCAAAACAACACTGAACTGTGGACAGTTAAAGACCATCCTTCTAATCAAATCCTTGAAAACCCTTTCACTGGTGTGCGCACTCGTAAACAACTTGAGGATATGTGTAATTACGTGTGCTTTACATCTCAGATAGAACCGGTTAACGTAAAAGAAGCTCTTACTGACGAAAACTGGATTGTAGCAATGTAAGAAGAGCTCAATCAGTTTGTAAGAAATGATGTTTGGTACTTAGTTTCAAGACCAAAAGACAAACACATTATCGGAACAAAATGAATTTTTAAAAATAAGTCTGATGAACTTGGTAATATTATTAGAAACAAGGCTAAGCTAGTCGTATAAAGGTACACTCAAATAGAAGGCATTGATTATGATGAGACCTTTGCCCCAGTAGCTCGTCTTGAATCAATCAGACTATTTATATCCATTGCGTGCTTTAGAAAATTAAAAATATACCAAATGGATGAAAGAGTGCATTTTAAAACGGCGATTTACATGAAGAAGTGTATGTTGAACAACCGATTTTGAAGACCCTAAGTATGCTAATCATGTCTACCGTCTAAAAAAGGCACTCTATGGTTTGAAACAAGCTCCCAGGGCATGGTATGAAAAGTTGACTAAGTTTCTACTATCCCATAACTTTATAATGGGAAGTGTTGATAAGTCATTGTTTGTAAAGAAACATAATGATCACATACTAATAACACAAATCTATGTTGATGACATAATCTATGAATCTACTTGTACTAACATGACTGTTGAGTTTGAAGATCTTATGAAGTCTAAATTTGAAATGAGCATAATTGGAGAACTAAACTATTTCCTAGGGTTGTAAGTCAAACAGTTACTTAATGGTTTCTTTATCTCTCAAACCAAATATGCTCTGAACTTAGTTAAAAAGTTCAGATTTGAGAGTGGGAAAAATTTTGATACTCCAATGAGTACTACTCTAAAACTCTCTAAGGATTCAACATGTAAGAGTGTGGATCCTAAGTTGTATCGCAGTATGATAGAAAGTTTACTTTATTTAACTGTGAGCCAACCTGATATTGCATTTACCGTAGGAATTTGTGCTAGATATCAATTTGACCATAAAGAGTCACATCTGATAGTTGTTAAGCGCATTTTGCGATATGTCGCAAGTTCAACTAATCTTGGTCTCTGGTATCCACATGATACTAGTGCGCAATTAGTTGGTTACACGGATGTTGATTGGGCCGGTAACATTGATGATCGTAAATCAACCAGTTGTGGTTGTTTCTATGTCGGGAACTGTTTAGTTTTTTAGCTAAGTAAGAAACAAAGTTCTGTATCGCTCTCCACAGCTAAGGCTGAATATATTGTTGCTAGTAATGCATGTACTCAGCTTATGTGGATGAAAAGAATGCTAAGCGATTACGGAATTGCGCAAGAATCCATGGTTTTATATTGTGATAATTCAAGCGCAATTAATATCTCTAAAAATCCAATTAAGCATTCACGAACCAAGCATATTGACATTAGATATGATTATATTCGTGAATTGGTAGAAGACAAGATAATTTCCTTGAATATATTCAAACCAAGAATAAACTAGATGACATATTCACAAAAGCGCTCGACAAAAACAGGTTTGCAAAATTGAAATTTGATATTGGTATATGCAATATGAACTGATGATTTGTGTCTATTTGTATCATAATGCATATATTTTTATTTTAAAATTTTTAGAATTCAAAATTTATGTAAAATTGCAAATTTTCAGTGTTACACGACCAGTCGAGTACAAACTCGACCGGTCGTGGCTCGATTGGTCGAGTATGTACTCGACCAGTCGTGAATCTCGGGTTTGACCATTTATTTGGGAAAAATCACTTTTTTCTTCATTTGGGTCTTCTTCTCCAATGAGCCCTACCACGACCGGTCGAACCCATCTTTGATTCCTCCATGGTTAGTGCATTATTCTCGATTTTCTTTTAGATTCAAGTCCTTTGCACTTCATTTTCTTCATTTGTATGATTTATTTCATGGTTTATGATTGTTTTGGGGGTTTTCTATCAAAAAATTTGATCTAGTAGAAACCTTTCTTGCCTCTTTTGCAATCTCTTTATTCCTTGATTTCTTTATTGCAATGGAGGGTAGAACCAAGAAGAAAGGATCTCGTGGTCCCTCTTCATCTCGTTCGGCTTATATCACAGTGCACTACCTTCGGTGGCCCGAGGAAGATCCCGAGTTTGTGCGAGATATTCACTTGCGTAATGTGATAGTAGAACAGACTATTAATCCTGATCGTTTTGCACCGTTTGATGTTATTCCTCTCCTTCAGTCTGTAGGATGGGATAATATATTACATTGGGGTGGACCTGCATACCGCTCCATTGTGTAGGTTATGTATGCTTGCATTAGTGACTTCTCTTCTGAGAATCTGACACTTAAAATTACAACCAGAGAAGGTCCAGTTGATGTGGACCGTCATCTTATTTATGGGTTAATGGATATACCTGTTAATGATGATGGTATTCCAATTAGTTCTCTTGGAAAAAACCTTCTGAATCTGAGAAGCGAATGCTCACTAGACATTTATATAATATGGATGCGGAATGGAGTACTGGGAATGTGCTCGCTTCCAAGTTTATGTTACCCAGATACAGAATTCTTCATAAGATTTTTATTTCAAATGTTTATCCTCGATTTAGGAACAAAACTGAGCTTATTACATTCATGGTTCGTATTCTTCATTCTATCATTTCTGGAGTCCCTGTGTGTCTTCTTTCTCTTATTTTTTATATCATGATTCAGTTCTGTCTCCACCCAGGTCACAGTGACATACCCGTATGACTATTTTACCCACCCATAGTTTAGTGGCTATGCTTGTTGGAGAAGCTCCCATTCATCATCTACCCCTTCAACAACTCTAACATTAACGAGATGAATTTGAAGTCGGCCCTAGGCCAAGTTGATGTGAGTGCTAGTGGAGCTATGGAAGCAAATGAAGAGGAATGTGATTTGCCTCCAGTTGATGTCAATATGGATGACCTCTTTGATGAAATTGAATCTGATTATGCTGGTCATCCTGATTATCAGCCATCTGATTATGATGCTCTTTTGTGCTCACTTGAGGAGAAGGTTGAAGGTATGCATGTGTCCCAATAAATGGAATTTAAATATATGCGTAAATATCTTAGGCGCATTAACAAGGGACTTCATCAAATTGATCCTACCATACTTGCTCCTTCTTCTGGTTTAGATTAGCTTTGAATATCTGATATGTAATAACTTTTGGACTTGAATTTCTCATGTTTTTATGTACTTGGACATGTTTTCTTTTTATTTGTGGACATGTTTAATTGGTTATCTTTCCCATATCTTATCTCTATGTTATCTTAACCTTACCTCTTTCATTTATATTTTCTTTCCTTTGTCATATTGTGACAAAAAGGGGGAGAATTTATTCTGACATGAATGAATGTTGAATTGTGAAGAATGTGGTTAGGTGATAGGAGGTAGCAATTTTTTCAATTCAATTCTCCTCTTAGATTTTATTCAGTAAGGTATTAAGGGGGAGTTTTGATGAATATTGATTTGACCGGGTTGTAACTAGTGCATGATTCTTTAACCAGGTTGTAATTGGTGCTTGATTTTTTATTGTGCATATTATGTTTAACTTATTTTATATATTTTGTTTTGTCATGAATTTGACAAAGGAGGAGATTGTAAATGTTATTCTATCTAGTTCCTATGATTGTCAAATTTTATAGTGCCGAAACCTCTTAGAATCTGTATCTTGTGTAACTCATCTTCATATTCAAGATCATGAAATTCATGTACAAGAACAAAGGTCTTTACCTCAAGAACTTCAAGTGCAAGAATAAAAGATTCAAGTACATCATCATGTGCTAAATCAAGCTTTTAAAGCTTCAACTATGTCAAGACGAAGTGCTTTGCTTTGGAACTCAAAGCTCAAGGTGAAATACCAGTCACAAGTACTTCAAAGTTCAAGCTTCAAAGTATGTCAAGATATCAAACTTCATGTACTTCAAGATCAACTATCAATTGAAGCGAATGATGATTCAATGTTCCAATATCACTTAAAAGGTATGAATGACCCTAGATTGACCATAGGTTAGGTCATATTGATTGCATACTTATGTTGGGTCACTATATATGTGTATAGGCTTTTTCTCGACTAGTCTTAGCCTATTTTCGACTAGTCCTAGTACTAGCTCGACCAGTCCATGGTTTGTTACTAATTTTTGGGATTTTTTATTGGACCCTCGACCAGTCCTGGAGACTGCTCGACCAGTCGAGTGAACAGTGCTCGACCAGTCGAGCAGGCTCGACTTAAAGTCCAGCAACCAAATTGGGTCCCACATGACCAGTTGAGAACAGGGTTCGACTGGTCATGCAAGCCACTCGACCAGTCGTGGAACGGTCTTATCTTATCGCACCCGTTTTTTTAAAAAAATTTTGTTTGTCCTTCGACCAGTCGAGCTGTCCTCTGGGCCAGTCGAGTGAACAGTTTCTGCACTTATAAATAGGGCACGATTTTCAGAGTTTTTCATTGAATTCAAGCAAAATCAAGATACGACTCTGAGAGATAAGTTAGTGATATTCTTAAGCTATTTAGTGCTCATTTAATATTCTCTTTAATTTAGCTTTTTTGTATTTGATTTTGAGTTATATATTCCTATCTTATTTGAAGAAGGGATTTAAGTTTTCCCCTTTCTTGGAATCAAAATCAAATCAAGCAAGCCTAAGGTGATTTAATCTAAAAATCATTTAGAACGTAGAACATTTTCATAAGTGAGTGTGGACATTAAACATCTACGTTGAACATCTACTTCGAATTGGTTCTACCGGGCTTCATCAAAGGAGAATATCCAGATAAGTATATTTACATTTCTGTAAATTTCTTTTATGGTTTTTGAGGTTGTGCCATGAAAAATCTCTCTTTCCTTTTGGTTTGTCTGAGGTGATCCAGAAAACTCAGTGTTGGGTTTTTGAATTGTGTAAGCCCACTTGAAAGAAACAATTGTGAAGGTTTTAGGTGAACCTTGAAAAACCTATTTCATAGTGAACACCAATATCCACTGTGTGAGGATATTGGGAGTGGAGTAGTTGTGTGGCTGTTTTTCTAAACGGTTGGTGTACACACAAACGAACCACTATAATTTCAGGTCTTATGGTGGATGATTGATTGTGGCTTTGTGTGAATGTTGTAATTTCTTTTTAAGCTTTTGTAGAGAATGTTGTAATCCTTTTTATGCAAGTGTTGGAATGTTGTAATAGTTTAGTTAATTTTCTTTTCTATTTTTATTCTTTATTCCTCTGTATCGGTTTGAGATTTTGATACACAGACCGTTCTAGGAATCAGGTTGTCCTATCATAGGCCATTGGTTTTTGGTATAAGGTTGTCCTTAGAACAACATTTGTATCAACCTCTCAATACTTGTACATTTGAGGTTGTTAATCATTTATGCTTTGTGGGATTGTTTAGTGCTTTCTTTATTTATATCTGTTTAATTCCGCAGTTAATTTTTTAATTTGGCATAGTCCTATTCACCCCCCCCCCCCCTAGGACTCTTAGCTCGGCCTTTTCAAGTTCTATCTTCTGATTCAATTACTATCCATATTTGGTTCTAGTTTATGAATTTCATGCTACATGTATAAAATTGTTTGGCATTACTGGTTCTCATATGCATTGCATCTTTGCTTTGGGAAGCGTTTTTTCTTTTTAACACTAGACTATAAGTGAGTATATGTTCGTACTAATTTTGTCAACAATCATTTTGCTTGTGTTACTTGAATTCTATCATTGGTATCTAATATTAGGAGTCTTTATAGATTGAAGTGTTAAACTATTGCAAAGTAGTGAGTGATTCTAATTTAATAGTTTTGCACTTAAAGTGCAGGGATAGAAGGAGTAGAAGGTGGTACATCTTCCCGTCTTGATGATTCTGTTGGAAGGTATGAAATTGCTTTATTGTGCTTGGGCATCATGCACAGTCATTTTAGGCATTCTATTCAAGCTTTAGAGGTAATAAGGCGAGAATTTTCTCTATTGATCTTATTTTCTTTTATTTCATCCATTGTTTTTGGTTCATTTAGTTTCACACACAACTATTTTTCTTGATATTGTTCAAGCCCTAATTGAAGTGGTTCGGATTTCTCAACTGGTAATTTTAGTGCTGTCAACCTTTGTTATACCATCACACTATATTCTAACAAACTCGGTAGTGCAGTTTTTTCTGTTATTTAAGGTTGAACTGTAATACATGCTCTGACTTTGGATTAGGTAGGGCTAAAACTATTCTCTCTCACTCCTCAGTTTAGGTTTCATGTCCTATAACTTATTTTAGTCTAGATTTTTGTCCTAAAACTTATGTTAACAGCTTTTCTCTCTCTCTCTCTATGTATCTATCAACAAAGATATATTTTCTGGATGTAGTCACCAGAACCTTCTAGCCAAGGTGTTGCTCCTGCTGAATATATTACATTTTTGGTTAAGGTGTTCTGTTTTTTCATTTTTCATTTTTCAATTGTAATTAAATTGTTCTTAGCCTTTCCTTCTCCATCATCCTTCAGCTATTGAGCATCCTTAGTGGCATATATATTTTGAGTTTTTGCTGGCTTTTGATATAAATTGGTATAAATGTGTTCACTTGGTCATCATATTTGTAGTGTAAGAGTTCCTATCATACATTTTAGTGTTATAAGTCTTAGGCTCCATTTGGTCATCACATCAATCTTTATGAATATAAATTTTTTCACAAACCAAATCGAGATTAAGCCCCTTTTTAACTTCGCGAATGCAACTTCTTGCATTGTCGGTCTCAAGCCCGGGTAAAGGAGGAGGGAGAAGGACGTAGTGAGCTTAAGGCCTTTCTGAAACTTGCTATTCATCTCGCCTTGGCACTAAAAGGTAAGTTGGCTTCTCCTTGTTGCTTGCATTCTTAATACTGCTGTCCCTTAAAACATACTACAGACCAAACATGACAAATGAGTAATCATCAATTAATTCAATCATCTCACAGCATATGCATGTAGGGAAAAACAAATGAAAGCCTGTTGATACCTCCTGGGGTATTAATGTTGTAAACTTTTTTGTCCTTGTTTATTTCAAGAAGAACCTCTCAAACATGACCCACTTCATGCTCACGGATCCTTTAGATACCTGTTTCAATTCAATAATGGTGTATGACATTATATCTACCTCCAGTTGTTTATATCTCTACTGGCTATCTCTCCTAGCTCTGCTGATATATGGAGGTTGGATGTACTGTCGGATGGCTATATCTCCTAGCTCTGCTGACATATGGAGTGTTGGATGTACTGTTATCAAGATGGCTATAGGAAAACCTCCCTAGAGCCAGCAGTACAAAGAGGTACACTTTAAAAAAAAAAAAAAAAACTTATTTTCATTTGTTTAATTTCATTTCCTTTCATCGACTCTTCATGGCATTTGGATTTTTCATATTAACTTTCAATGTTTTTTCCAGGTTGCTGCTTTGTTCTATATTGGGACAACAAAGTCACATCCTCCCATCCCTGAGCATCTCTCGTTGGAGGCTAAGGATTTTCTTTTGAAATGTTTACAAGAGTAAATACAAACTTTTTTTTTCCTTTTCATTTTCATTCTTTTTCTACCCTGTGTTTTGGATAGAGTGCTGGTTGAGTGTATTCATTGCTTTTGATGGAAAAATCATTTACGATGTTGTCATTAACAACCCACACATCGGATTATTTATTTTTTAAATACAAAATCAATCCAGTAAGGGCCTGTTTGGTAGACACCTAAAATGAGACCATCTCATTTTCATCAGTTTGCAATTATGTGTTAAGAGCCTTAGAGATCCAAATTTGGCAAGGATTAAAATAATCTTAATAACCAACAGTCATGATCTCTAAGGGTGAAACTAACAACACATTTTGGCAGTGAACCAAGCTTGAGGCCATCTGCTTCCGAATTACTACAGGTGAGATTGCGAGCTTTAAAAAAAAAAAAAAAAAAAAATCTTCCTTGTAGAGCTTTAGAGTGATAAGCAGTGACTAATTATCCAATCTCAAATTCAATCGAGTTGCAGCTTTCCTTTTTTATTGTTGAATAGCCGAATCACATAATAATAATTTAGAGTTTTTTGCCTATTAATTTTGTAACCAGATGCAGCATCCCTTTGTCACTGGAGAATATAAGGATCCTCATCCAATATTTCGCTCCTCTTCTCTAGTCAGTGTCACTATTTCTAGTTACTTTTGTTGTGTTGGCAAATGACAATTGATTGTGGTGTCCAAGTTTTCTTTTACTGAGCTCAAATTCTTACTTTCATCAGGAACATTTTGCACATAAATTGCCACCGTCTAGGTCAGAATTGGAGAACCTGTAAGTGTGCATCTTTTGATGTTTTGGTACAAAGTTGGAAAACTTACTGGATTGACTCAAGCACAACCCGTTTACTGGTTTTTTGAGTGCACTGATCCATATAAGGACATTAGTATGTTGTGCACAGGCTGCATTATGTTTCACTTCTACCATAAATGCTAGTAGATAATTTTCCCAATTTCAGTATTCAACTTGGTAACTACATTTGTTGTGAAATCTTTTACAATTAAATGTAGGCTAGATAGCACCTATCTCTTTGGATTTCCCACATTTTTCAGAAGTCCCAAAAAATGCTCTGAGGTTCTCTTTTACAGCAATGAAAACGGGCGTATGTCTTTTGTTCGGCAATTAGAGCCAGACTGGCATGTTGCTACAAATCTTGATATAGTCTCTCAGCTAGTTGTATGTCTCTAGTGTGGCCCATCAATTTTATTTTACTTCATCATGCATCCTTATGCATATCTTGTTAACTTCTAACTTTCTGCAATATGTGCTGCCACATCAGCGGTTCATCAGATTCCAACTTCACATTTGGCCCATTAGTTCCAACAATGTGGCGTCTAACGTGTTTAGTTCGATAAGTCTAAAGCAATACTTTCATGCTTGGATCAATACTGAAGAACGATTTCAAGTTTTCACGGTCGGTAGATGTTTGTAACTGAACTTAACTTGAAAGGCAACTACTCTTTATGCCGCCCGATTTTGTTCAATATTAATTTTAAATTGTATATAATATTCTTTGGTTTTTAAATATAAAAATAAATGTACAGCTTTTATTGGCCATTTGGAAATAATGAAAAATACCGTTCTTAAAATCTGACCTTGGCAACATTAAGAACGGTTTAAAATCGTTCCTAAAATTTTGTTCGTAAGATTTGAAAATCGTTCCTAAGAGTCTGTTCTTAAAATTTGAAACGGTACTTGATACGATATTGAACCGTTCTAGCTTTTTTTTGCGATGCCTCTTTTAGGAACGGTTTAAAACCATTCCTAAGGGATTTAGGAACGATTTAAAGCCATTCCTAAATGACGTTTTTGGTGTAGTGTGTCATTATGTAGATAAGCTGCACAATTAGCGTCCATCAAAATAACAGTCACTTTAGGTTTTTCATGCCCATATTTCATCAATTGGATAGACAAGCGGGTTAGACTGGATGACTGCAACAATTACAAAATCAGTCATATTCTGCATAACAGGTGAGCATTTGTAGGTTTTGAATTTAAAGTGCAGATTATTTCATATCAAGCAAAAGGCAAAAAAAGCCACTAAAACCTACACATTCAAATCTATATGTGTTCTCATCATGGAGAAGAACACGAGCATTTTCATGATAAACTAAATCGACAAATCTGTCAGGTCGCCGTGATTTTTCATATGCATACAACTGAAGAAGCTTATTGTCCAGCTCATCGGATACAACTGCTTGAAGCTAAAACAAAAATTCACAAAACACATATATCAATTCACAGATAAGCACATTCTACCCAAAATAATAATAATAATAATAATAATAATAAAAGAAGATATTATTAATAAGGAAATTACCTGTTTGACAAGTTTATATATCAACTTATCCAACGTGAATAGCACATAGGATTGAGTTCCAATAATAGCACGACAATCATCTTCATACTTTTTATTGTCAGCAGAATGATTAAGTAAACTGTACAGTGCGCTCAAAAATCTATACCTCACAAAAAAAATAAAGGCATCCTAAATTGAAGCATATGAGCATTTCTAAATTTGAAAGGACTATATGTGTGAAGCAAATACCTGGCATACGGATCAGGAGGGCTTGTATCTTTTAGAGTTCTCCATTTTCTTTCAGTAGATGATGAATTCATCTTGGCTGAGAGCATTGTCTCATACAAAGTCTACAACAAAAGATTCTAACTAATGAAACCACATGACATGTACAAAAAACTAATACACACAAACATAGAAAACTTTAACACATGCATATTAACAAGCTTATCTTTAATCGTCATCACCATCACGGCCTAGACCCAGTTATTTGGGGTTCAACTTTAATGATTTGCTAGCCAAAAGTTAGATGCCCTGCTACCCACATATCATCAACTCTCCATTACTCAGGCTTGGTGTTCACAACCCCAAGTGCAGGGTCGCGATGTAGTAATAACTCGGTGAGACCGAGGTCGAATCCACAGGGAATGGGGAACACAGTCTAGAAATATTCTAAGTCTAACTTAGTTGGTCTGAGTTTTTACTCCAGCGAGATAAAAAGAGGTTCTGAAAATAGTAAAGATAAAAAACTAAGGATCTAGGAATCCACCTATAGCAATTTCAATATTAATATACTTGATTCAATGATAACTCACTTGTAATTGAAGTCCTTCCTATCCAATCGGATGATAGAACAGTTAGAACAGAATCTGAACTTTTCATTGACCTATCCCCACATGAAGGAGTGCCTTTGACCACAAGAATTAATTGACGCAAGATAAGAGTGGGTAGACAGACTTGAAGTCCTTAATGAACATCATACAGAACATTTAGAACATATGGAGAGAGCATATTGCTAGAAACTTCACATGAATATACATTGATACTCAGGATGTTGTGAAGTACTTTAAAAGTTGAGTCCAGATACATGGAGGAAAGGAAGTTTCTCTTGTTTCTGGGTATTGTCGATTTATTACACAAGGCTCGGGTTACTTCTCCCCAAACACCTAGATAATTTGGAGAGCGTTCAGTTGTGGGGATACGAGTAACTTCAAGACCCAGGAGGCGACCCAGCATCACTGGAGTGATTTGCTTGGTTATGTTCATAAAAGTGATGTTGATGGATGGATGATCATCATGAATAGTGTGACAGGAATCCAGAAACTGATGGATGAGATCATATTAAACCTCCCCTCCTAAATTGAGTATATTGTTCCATCCAATAATCCCTAGAAATAAGTCAACCCCATAGGGTTCTATGTAGGAGGTTTTGACAATTTGTTCAAACATGATCTCTTTTTCCTAAGACATTTCTTTAGAAGGAGAGGTAAGGAAGATAAGCCTTCGCTTGGAGGTCTCTCCTTTTGTAGGGGCCTTCCCTTTATCTTTTACCATGATGCTCTCTCTCAACTGAGATAAATGTTCAATAAGTAGGTTGTCAGCTCATATTTCTCCATTCCCATAAAAATTTTTAACCCAAAAGGAAAATTAAAAAAAAAAAAGAATCTTAAGGAAGAATGAGGGTTAAGATAGAGAAAGTTACCAATACAAGGATTTGATTGAAGGAATTTGACCAAGAAACACCCACCCACCATCCACCAGAGAGTAGGAAGGGAAGAAGAGGCGGCCGAGCGAAAAATATTGAAAAAATGAGGTTTTTCTGTGCACGCCCGATATTTATACCGTCGGGATTCTTCGATGTCATCGAAAGTGTTTTGATGACATTGAAATTTAAATTTCGATGACATCGAGTAGGTTTTCGATGACATCGAATCTGATCTAACAATACAGTTACAGTATGCACCTCGATGTCGTCGAAGTGCATTCAATGATGATGACATCGAGAATCTCATCGAACAAATAAGGTCCTAATACCGAACTTGACAAATTAGGCCACACAGGCCAAGGTCACATAGGCTAAGGTCCTAACATTGAACCTGATAATTTAGTCCACACAGGCCAAGGTCCTAATCCCAAACCTAAGATTTATGCCCTACACAAGAGCAAAGGTCCTACTCCTAGACCTAACACGTATTCTCCCGTCGGAGGCCTACACAAGGACTTGAGTTGGTTTTTCCTTTGGCTAACCAACAACCTAAGTCCTACACAAGGACTACAGATTTAGGTCACACAGGCCAAGGTCCTATGAAAGAACCTTGGTGAGTTTAAAAACAGACTCTTACACTTCAACTTACACAAGGTTGGAGCACAAACTTGGACTCTTACAATTGACAACTTGCCAGATTAAGCCCCTTTTGATGTGTCTCTTGGGTTGCTTGATCTCCACTCTCCCATGCTTCAATCAGCTACCCAATGCTGCTCCGATCATGTTGCCGCTACTTGGCCAAGGCTTCAGCTCCACGATCAATCTCCTTGTATTTGATGCTTCTTCAAGGTGACTGTAACACCCCCACACTTTTCAGTACTTGAGTGCTACCATGGAGTTTAAATTAGTTTACACATGTGTTTCCTATCTTACATTGCCTGTTATACTCCAGTGATTCACGATCTATCTATCATATCCATTTGATTTATACTGGGACAACCCACAACAAATTTTTAAGAGTTAAGTTCAATTTGCCCTGAATCCTTAATGACCTCTCAAGCATCCGAAATTGAGCTAGGACAATCCAAATCAAACCCCAAGACCCTTAGGACCATTGGAAGAAATCTCCATCCTCAAATTAAATGATCCATCCATTAATTTTAAAGATGGACCATCGCATCTTAGTGGAATCAATGCCAAACCTCGAAAGGCTTAATTATGGAAATCCGATCATGAAGAAATTTTACATAATAATTTCATTAAACAATTGAACCATACATCGCCAGTTTTAAGACCCAACTCAGCAAATCCAACATTCATCAGGTCCACAACTATATGTGACGTTATATAATACTAACTACAAGAAATCCCACCTTTAGCGACGAAAATTTTCGTCGCTAAAAGCCAAATTTTCGTAGTTAAAAAGTTTTAGCGACGAAAATTTTTGTCGCTAAATTCGTCGCCAAAAGACCGTGGCAACAGGTTTTTATCGACGAAAAATTTTAATTGTCGGCAAAGGCAAGCTTTTTAGTGATGAAAATTTTCATCGCTAAAAGTTACTTTTACCGACGAATTTTTTCGTCGCTAAAAAACTTTTACAAAACTTTTAGCGACGATAGTTTTTGTCACTGAAAACAATTACAAAACTTTTAGCGATGAATATTTTTGTCGTTAAAAAATAAATGTTAAATTTAGCGACGATAGTTTTTGTCGCTAAAAATAATTACAAAACTTTTAGCGATGAACATTTTCATCGCTAAAAAATAAATGTTAAACTTTTAGCGATGATGGTGTTCATCGCTAAATATAATTACAAAACTTTTAGCGACGAACATTTTTGTCGCTAAAAAATAAATTTTAAACGTTTAGCGACGATAGTATTCGTCGCTAAAAATAATTGCAAAACTTTTAGCAACTAAGATTTTCGTCGATAAAAAATACGTAAAAAACTTTTAGCGACGAAAATTTTCGTAAGTAAAAGTCTCTTTTTTAAAAAAAAAAAAGAAAATATATATATTCTAGCACAAAATTCCATACAAAATTCTTGAAATACACCTGTTACAATATATTTCATCATATTCATCTTGATATACACCTGTTATATAATATATTTCATCATATTCACATGCACATCCATCTAAACCCAAACTAATAAATCTATCTAAACATAAACTACATTCATCTAAACACAAACAATCTTATCCACATTACATTCATTCACGCATAAATACATATAAGCTTAACATCATAAACAAAAATACAAAAAATCACAAAGATGAAGGCAGAGGTTTAGGTTTAGGTTATAAGTATAGGTTTTAGGATTTGAGAATAAGTTTAGGTTAAGGTTATAAGTTTAGGTTAAAGTTATAAGTATACGTTTAGGTTATGGGTTAAGGTTTAGGTTTAGGTTATAAGTATAGGTTTTGAAATTTGAGAATAGGTTTAGGTTAAGGTTATAAGTTTAGGTTAAGGTTGTAAGTATAGGTTAAGGTTTAGGTTTAAGTTATAAGTATAGGTTTTGCGATTTGAGAATAGGTTTAGGTTATAAGTATATTTTTTGAGATTTAAGAATAGGTTTAGGTTAAGGTTATAGGTTTACGGATTTGAGAATACATTTAGGTTTTAGGTTTAGGTTTAGGTTATAGATTTAGGTTATAGGTTTAGGTTTAGGTTATAGGTTATAGCTTTAGGGAATTGAGAATAGGTTAAGGTTTAGGTATAACAAATCGGGTTCGGGATCGGGTTTGGGTTTTGGTTTTCAAGGTTTAGGTTTAGGTTAGGGAGTTGAGATTAGGATTAGGTGTAGGTTTAGGTTTAAGGATTTGAGAATACGTTAAGGTTTAGGTTTAGGAAATTGGGTTCGGGTTGTAGGTTTAGGTTTAGGTTAGGTTATAGGTTA
Organism: Magnolia officinalis; assembly: GCA_021015155.1. NCBI lineage: Eukaryota > Viridiplantae > Streptophyta > Magnoliopsida > Magnoliales > Magnoliaceae > Magnolia > Magnolia officinalis. Next base: position 28,675,717 of record JAJHSJ010000011.1, on the reverse strand, counting down.
AGGTTTAGGAAATTGAGTTTAGGTTATAGGTTTAGGTTATAAGTTAAGGTTATAGGTTAAGGTTTAGGTTATAGGTTAAGTTTTAGGTTTAGGTTAAGGTTATAGGTTTAGGTTTAGGTTATAGGTTTTGGGATTTGAGAATAGGTTTAGGTTAAGGTTATAAGTTTAGGTTTAGAAAATCGGGTTCGAGTTAAGGGATCGGGTTTAGGTTTCGGTTTTCATGTTTATGTTTAGGTTTAGGTTAGGGAGTTTAGATTATGATTAGATGTAAGTTTAGGTTTAGGGATTTGAGAATATGTTGAGGTTTAGGTTTAGGAAATCTGGTTCGGGTTCAAGATCAGGTTTACGTTTGGGTTTTAGGTTTAGATTTAGGCTATAGGTTTAGGTTATAGGTTATAAGTGTAGGTTTAGGTTAGGGAGCTTAGATTAGGATTAGATGTAGGTTTAGGTTTAGGGATTTGAGAATACGTTGAGGTTTAGGTTTAGGAAATCTGGTTCGGGTTCAAGATCGGGTTTACTTTTGGGTTTAGGTTTAGATTTAGGCTATAGGTTTAGGTTATAGGTTATAAGTGTAGGTTTAGGTTTAGGTTTTAGGTTTAAGTTATAGGCTATAGGTTTAGGTTAAGGTTTAGGTTTATGTTATATGTCATGCCCCAAACCAAAAAATCGGATTCACAGGAATCCTGATCGTCGAACCCGGTGCCGATAGCCTCTGTAGTACCCCATTCTCAGCTCCTAGCGTCCATATGCCAGGTTCCGATCCTGGGGTCCTACAAGGAGGATTTTCCAACATACATTTATCTCGTAAGAAGCATAACCATAAGTTTACCCAAATTACAAGGCAACATCATCATCACATATCCACTAATATAATCATCTGAATACAGTGTTGAAAGGGAAATACATATGTAAAATCAAAGCTCTAGAAGTCAGCTACATACTCCAAGTTCCATGCTGTTGCAACCTAACATCACCTGCACGCATCTATCGTGCATAAGCTTATAGAAAGCTTAGAGGGTGGTGTAAGTGTGTGAACAATGTAAGTGCCAAGTATTCGATATAATGCCATAATCATACAATATCGGAAATACTGGTAAGATCATGAATCATACGATATCAGAGTAAGCGGAAATACTGACAAGTCCATGAGTCAAACAATATCAGAGTATGCAATACAGATCAGCTATGCCAATGAGGAGTCATAAAGAGCCAAATATCAAATGTCGAGGATGCAATGTAATATACAATTATTGACGAGTTCACGTATAGTGTCAGACGTACCTAGACCATATAAATGCAGAAACACAGTAACCCAAAATGCCATATGCCACGAATGTAATGCAATATGAGGTGCGAATGGAATGACCATGCTGGAGTGTGAAGTCGGGATGATAGTACGTAGTATCGCAGGCTACGGGATCAACCACAAGGGACTTCTATCCAAACCAATCCCATACCAAAATTTGGATAGTCAAACTTAATGTGGTAAACTCCTGATCTCAGGTTAGTCGCGCGCCTCAACCGAAATCCTGGCCATTGCAAAGGCACACGTAAGAAATAGTTACCATCAGCTCGAGTGGATAGTGAATGAATGAATGAATATGTAACTGCTGCCTAATATGTCTACATATCAGTACGGTTCATCTCTAGGATCATCACCGGGGTCTATAACACTCTACGCCAGCTTACCGCCCCTATCTGAGCACACAACTAGGTAAGTGGAAGAGACCTCACTATCCGCCTGCCAATATCGGGCCCAGCTCGTCGATAGCGGACCCATTCCTCAAGCTGGTCAAACTCAACCTAGACATTACCCCCTCACTCAGGCGGGTAAGATCACACCCCTTCCAACCGACCACGACATAGTGGGAGATGTGGCCAACTGGTATACGGCCCTCATGTGCTCATATATATATCCACTCGGTCTCGACGTTGGGGAGTCTTCTGGTACCAAGAGGGTTTAGGGATTTTCACCCCAGGTCATTTATGGCAACCCGATACTAGAACAGATTTCCGGTGTCCCATCTGGCCATCCACGATATGCCTGTGGAGGTTACAGCCCTGATGTCGCTAGGCGTACAGTAATCACAACACACAATGCAAGATGTATGAGTCATACAATCTAGTCATGCATCAATCCTGCACATACCATGAGCTCATGTGAGATAAACCTCCTCCTATCAGGGAGTCTCATAACAACCTGCCCAATGACATATGCAATGGCCAACCACATCTTATAACATGCAGATGATGCGTATGGGCATGTATCATGATGCTATGTTGTCACATACTCATAATCGATATCAATAACCGGCATCGACAATCGACCTCGACAATGTGAACATTTAACCAACATTGCCCTCAAGGAATGACCCACATATAGCCTAACATATAGTGGACCCATGACCTCACACAAGGGCTGAATATACAACACCATGGGTCACTCAAGAGTTTAATACACATTATGATGGGCCTTTCACATGGGCCTAACATACATCACAATGGGCTCCATCGCTTGGCCCTCAAATGCATCACAATGGGCCTCATCACATAGGCCTCATATACATCACATTGGGCCTTAAACACGAGCTAAATACACATCACAACGGGCCTCAAATACGAGCCGCATATACATCACATTGGGCCTTGACAATTGGAATCGGCAATCATCCACGACAATCGGCCATAATAATTGGCCTCGATAGATAATCGGTCTCGATAATCGGATTCGGCAATTGGCTATGACAATCAGAATCAGCAATCGGCCACAATTGATAAGCAGTCAACCGGCCACGACAATCAGGGTCAGAAATCGGCCACGACAATCGACCACGATAGATAATCGGTCTCGATAATCGGATTTGGCAGCTGGCCATGATAATCGGAATCGTCAATCGACAATCGGCCACGATAATCAGAATCGATGATCAGCATCAACAATTGGCACCGACAATCAGCATCGATAATCGGCACTGATCATTAGCATATAAACAAGGTGGAATCCAAAGATGAACAGCTGATCAATCATAATATAAAGATCAGCCCTCTGCCGTGGTTATATCAAATCCGATAGCACGAAACCATCCGTCTAAGGCGAATGGGGCCCACTTATCTCGGTTAACTCACAAGAGAATTATGAGAATGAGCCTAACAAGGCCTAAGGGTAGGTCACAATGTTGACATCCAACCATCATTGCCCATCAATGTGGACATCTAACCAACATTATTCCCAAGGCGTGACCTACATACAGAGCCAAAACATATAATGAGCTCGTGGCCTCATATAAGGGCCATAAACACATTGAGTGGGATGCATCGCATAGGCCTCGAATACATCACATTGGGCCTCGCCCACGTGCCTCAAATACATCACATTAGGTCTTACCCATGGGCATGAAATACATCACATTAGGCCTTGCCCACGGGCCTCGAATACATCACATTAGACCTCGTCCACATTACAGTCGGCCCACATAAGGCCTCACATACATCTTATTGGACCTCATATAAATCAAATGGGTCAATCAAATGGGCTGATCAAATGGACTGATTCAAATGGGTCGAATCAAATGAGTCAGTCAAATGGGTCGATTCAAACGGGCCAATTCAGATGGGCCGAATCAATGAGCCGGATCAAATGTGCCAATTCATATGGGCCGAATCAAATGAGTCAATCAAATTGGACGAATCAAATGGGCCGAATTAAATGAGTCAATCAAATGGGCCGAATCAAATGAGTCAATCAAATCGGCTGAATCAAATGGGCCGATTCAGATGGGCCGAATCAATGGGCTGGATCAAATGGGCCGATTCAAATGGGTCGAGCCGAATAGACCGAGTTGAATGGGCCGAGTCGAGTAAGCTGAATTAAATGGCCGAGTCGAGTAGGCCGAGTCAAATGGCCGAGTCGAATAGGCCGAGTCAAATGGTCGAGTTGAATAGGCCGAGTCAAAGGGCCGAGTCGAATAGGCCGAGTCGAGTAGGCCGAGTCGAATGGGCTTAATACACAACACTATGGCCTCTACCCATGGGCTCCAAATACATCACAATGGGCCTCAAACCCATGAGCCCCGAATACGTGGTATTAGGCTGTCACGCCCCAAACCCAGAAATCGGATTCGCAGGAATCACGATCGCTGAATTCGGTGCCGACAGCCTCCGTAGTACCCCATTCTCAGCTCCTAGCGCCCATATGCCAGATTCCGATCCTGGGATCTACAAGGAGAAATTTTTTTATTTAACTCGTAATAAGCATAACCAGAAGATTACCCAATTCACAAAGGCAACATCATCATCACATATCCACTAATATAATCAGTTGAGTACAATGCTGAAAGGGAAAATACATAATATCGAAAATCAAGCTCCAGAAGACTGTTGTACGCTCCGAGCTCGACACTGCTGCAACCTAACATTACCTGCACGCATCTATCGTGCATAAGCTTATAGAAAGCTTAGAGGGTGGTGTAAGTGTGTGCACAAGGTAAGTGTCAAGTATTCAATATAATGTCATCATCATACAATACCGAAATTATAGGTAATCCATAAATCGTACATTATCGGAATAAGCAGAAATACTGACAAGATCATGAATTATCAGAGTGCACAGAAATACTGACAAGATCATAAATCATACGATAACAGAATAAGCGAAAATACGGACAATTCCATGAATCAATCAATATCAGAATACACAATACAGAGCAGCTATGCAAATGAGGAGTCATAAAGAGCCAAATATCAAATGTCGAAGATGCAATGCAATATACAAATCCTGCTTAGTCTGTCTAGGCCATATAAGTACAGAAACATAGCAACCCAAAATGTTATATGCCTGTAGATGTAATGCAATATGCGATGAGAATGAAATGACCATGCTGGAGTGTGAAGTCGGGATGATAGTACGTAGTATTGCAGGCTACGGGGTCCACCACAAGGGACTTCTATCCAAATCAGTCTCATACCTAAATTTAGATAGTCAGACTCAACGTGGTAAACTCCTGATCTCAGGTTAGTCGTGCGCGCAACCGAAATCCTTGCCATAATGAAGGTACACAACAATTAGTTGCGCACCACTAGCCCGAGTGGATAGTGAATAAATGAATGAATGAGCATGCAACTCCTACTCAATAAGTCCACATATCAGTACGGTTCCTCTCTTGGATCATCACCGGGGTTTAGTACACTCCAAATGGCACTACCGCTCTCCCAGCCGCACAGTCCAAGTGAGCGTAAGAAACCTCATTATCCGCCCTGCTAATAGTCTGCCAATACCTATCCGGCACGTCGATAGCGGACCTATTTCTCGAGCTGGTCAGACTCAGCTTAGCAATGCCCCCTATGCTCGGGCGGGTAAGGCCACACCCCCTCTCAACCGACCACGACACAGTGGGAGATGCGGCCTCCTGGTATTCGGCACTCGGGCGCTATGTATCCACTTGGTCTCGACGTTGGGGCGTCTCCTGGCCACGGAGGTTTAGAAATTTTCACCCAAGGACATCTATGGCGCCCGTATGCTAGAACCAAATATTTTCGGTGTCCCCTCTAGCCATCCACGATATGCCTGTGGAGGCTACAACCCTCATGTCGCTAAGGCGTATAAAAATCACAATGCAAGATGCATGAGTCATACAATCCAAACATGCATCAATCCTGTGCATACCGTGCGCTCATGTGAAATAACCTCCGCCTATCAGGGAGTCTCATAATAACACACTCAATGATATATGCAATGATCAACCACATCTCATAACAAATATGCAGATGATGCGTATGGGCATGTATCATGATGCTATGATATCACATACTCATAATCAGTATCAATAACCGGCATCAACAATCTGCCTCGATCGATAATCGGTCAATCGGCCACGATAAGCAGAATTGACAATCAGCCACGTCAATCGATAATCGGCCTCGATCGGCAATCAGTCAATCGGCCACGACAAGCAGAGTCAGCAATCAACCACGTCAATCGATAATCGACCACGATTGGTAATCGGTCACAATAATCGACCTCGATCGATAATCGGTCAATCGGCCGTGACAAACAGAATCGACAATCGGCCAGGTCAATCGATAATCGGCCACGATCGGTAATCAGTCACGATAATCGGCCTCGATCGGTAATCGGTCAATCGGCCACGACAAGAATCGGCAATCGGCCACGTCAATCGACAATCGGCCACGATCGGTAATCAGTCATGATAATCGGCCTCGATCGGTAATCGGTCAATCTGCCACGACAAGAATCGGCAATCGGCCACGTCAATTGACAATCGGCCACGATCGGTAATCAGTCATGATAATCGGCATTGGCCTAACAAAGGGCTTAAGGGAAGGTCACAATGTGGACATCCAACCATCATTGTTCATCAATGTAGACATCTAACTAACATTGCCCCAATGAATGACCCACATAGAGCTAAACATATCGTGGGTCCATGGCCTCACACAAAGGCCTAATATATATCACAATGAGCCTCATACAAGGGCTACATACACATTATTATGGGCCTCATCACATGGGCCTCAATCACAACAAGTGGACCACATTAATGGGCCGCACCAATGGACCTCATATACACCACAGGTGGGCCCTGCTCATGGGCCAAAAAAATACAAACAGGTGAGCCCCACACATGGGTCTCAAATAAATAACATGTGGGCCCTATACATGGGCCTCGTATGCATCAAATGGGCCTTGAATATACATCATGATGGGCCTCATAGATGTGTCATACTAATGGGCCTCAAGTGGGCTTGGACCACACCAAAATCCTTTCAATAGTTGCAGGCGTAACATGTGTTCACTGCACACTATCATTTTATGGGGTACACGGCCCACCAGCGATGATCAGCACGGTCTAAACATTGCCTAGGTAAATTAGCACCATCCGAACATCGTCGATGTAAATCAGCGTCGTCCAAACCTTGTCTAGCACCGTCCAGCACAATCTGAACGGTGTGGATTACAAAACATACAACATGGTGCGTCCCACGCATACAGTCCAGGGACGGACGGTATAGATATAAAACATATACATCACAGTGGGGGCTATACCATCTGGACAGATGGCGAGGTGGATATACAATTCGTACACCAAGGTGGTTCCATGCACGTAGCCCACCTTACTTATATATATTATAATATAACATAATACAATATATCATTTATAATATAATATAATATATATAAGTTACAAGAAACCACCGTCCAGACGCCTGAATGCTCTGAACAGTGGAGATTTCATGCGAATTAAAATGATGGGTCCACACGTGTGGCCTACCACATATCATAATAATATACATTATATTAATATATAACATATATATGTATATATATGTGTGTCTATATGATACATGTCCATACTCACCGTCCAGATGCATCTGGACGATGCAAACATCATGTTTAAGGGTGGGTCCCACGTGGACGGACTGGATGAAAACATGCACATCAAGGTGGTACCCACCGTCTAATGGACGGTGGGATGAAACACATACTCCCTTACGACCCTGCTGTGCAAGTACAGCAGCTATATAGCTAGTGCAACGTACACTAACCAGTCCGTTCCACATAGGTGGGTCCAACGTGGGGCCCACCAAAACGTTTTATTTCCATTCAATCTGTTTACAAGTCACAAACACGTGGATTAAGAAGAAAAACAAATTTCATATATATCCAAAACTTCCTGGACCCAAGGAGGGTTTCAATGGTAAACGTTCAACTTCCCACTGATTTTTGGTGGTGTGGACCACCTAAGTTCTGTGTACGGATGATTTTTAGGGTGACCCATTCTCTAAAGGAGACCCATCAAATACATGGTGAAGATGTACAAAATACATCAATGTGGGACCATGTGGTGGGGTCCACCGTTACTCCAGCGTCCAGCAGCTGACGCTGGTTGCTGCGTCTGACAGCAACAGCGTCGATGCTGTTTACGTTTTTATTTTTTTTATTTTATTTTTTTATTTTTATATCACAGGTGGGCCGCACATCATGGTGATCTGGTCCGCCTGCTGGATTCTATGGCCTGGGATGCATCTAATGAGTCCAATTTGGATACCTTCTATGCACAGAAACATCACAACGGCCCCTATCAGATTTTTAACAAACTACACATTGTTTCTTATGACATGGCCCACAAGGCCTCGTCATCGCCACAAAATAGAGGAGATGGGGAGAGAGAAAGATGTGTAGAGGGGAGGGACCCCGCCATTGTGGGCCCTCCCTACACCCAATACAAGGCATACATCAAGTGGGTCCCACCATAAGTGAGCCCTACAACAAAAATCACGATTTAAGGTTAAGAACACCCACCTTTGATCTTCTTGAACTTTTTCTCCCATCAATGCATGCCAGAGATCTAATGGATGCACTTCAACGGTTGAGATCGACTTAGGATGGTGGAGATGGGAGATAGGAAGGTGGGCCACACTTGCTCTCCATGGAAGCCATGGAAGTTGGGTGCTCTCATGGGGTTGCTTGAGAGAAAATGAGAGAAATGAGAGAGAGAGAGAGAGAGAGAGAGAGAGAGAGAGAGAGAGAGAAATGATGTGAGTGATGGAGTGATAGGAAGAGGGATGGGTGAAGTGATAGAAAAGTTGACTTTGGAGTACTTTTGTAAGAGAGAGGTAAGGTTAGGGTATGGGTTGCTTGTACTTGACTTTGATTGATGAATTGATGTGATTGATGGGACATTCTCTTGAGATTTGCAATGCGCGGCGTTTTCCTCAAACTGAACGCGGGCCGACATCTTCTAGCCTGGGTATCGGGTCGGTGCGTGAGTCGTGGCATTGGAACCGTGGCGACGGCGCGGTCGCCAAGGTATAGGTTTCGGTTCGAGCCGACTTTGGCATGCAAGTCTCGTCTTAGGATCGTGCGCAACGTTAGCTTTAGGTCGAGAATTGCCAGAATTCGACCGGAAGAATCACGGAAGCCTTTGGAACAGTACGGACTAGGATACGGGTCTTACAGCTCTCCCCTCCAAATAAAAAATTTTGTCCTCGAAATTTATAGAACGAACCAGGGAAAAGGAAAAATTATAAAGTATATGCGCCAAGGCTCAATCAATCTACAAAAGGATGAAGATAGCGCTATCTAATCTCAACCTCGCCCTCCCAAGACGCATCATCAACTTTACGGTGACCCTACTAATCTTCGGATCCCGGATTAGAAATGATCGTAAACGGAATACCATGCAACCTCTCTATTTCAACGATAGGGAGCTATATCAGAAAGTCTCTAAGTTATTCGAACTCGGGGATCTAACCATTATAGGTTCTCAACAATCATAGAGTGAAGGGTAGCTATTAGTAGACATGTGATGTTATCTTCAGGTATTCCCAAGTTATGCTCTGATACCAACTTCTGTCATGCCCCAAACCCAAAAATCGGATTCGCAGGAATCACGATCGCTGAATTCGGTGCCGACAGCCTCCGTAGTACCCCATTCTCGGCTCCTAGCGCCCATACGCCAGATTCTGATCCTGGGATCCTGCAAGGAGGATTTTTTTTTTTATTTAACTCGTAATAAGCATAACCACAAGATTACCCAATTCACAAAGGCAACATCATCATCACATATCCACTAATATAATCAGTTGAGTACAATGCTGAAAGGGAAAATACATAATATCGAAAATCAAGCTCCAGAAGACTGTTGTACGCTCCAAGCTCGGCACTGCTGCAACCTAACATTACCTGCACGCATCTATCGTGCATAAGCTTATAGAAATCTTAGAGGGTGGTGTAAGTGTGTGCACAAGGTAAGTGTCAAGTATTCAATATAATGTCATCATCATACAATACCGAAATTACAGGTAATCCATAAATTGTACATTATCGGAATAAGTAGAAATACAGACAAGATCATGAATTATCAGAGTGCACAGAAATACTGACAAGATCATAAATCATACGATAAAGGAATAAGCAGAAATACGGACAATTTCATGAGTCAATCAATATCAGAATACACAATATAGAGCAGCTATGCAAATGAGGAGTCATAAAGAGCCAAATATCAGATGCCGAAGATGCAATGCAATATACAAATCCTGCTAAGTCTGTCTAGGCCATATAAGTACAGAAACATAACAACCCAAAATGTTATATGCTTGTAGATGTAATGCAATATGCGATGAGAATGAAATGACCATGTTGGAGCGTGCAGCCGAGCTTTTGGAGTTTTTGTCATTTTCAGTATCTTGTATTTCCTTTTATACACCTTGTACTTAAAGTTTTTGGTCATAGTGGATTTTGTGATGGTGTTCTTGTGGTTATTGTTCATGGGTTATGCTTGTGGTTATGCTCATTACGAATCAAATTGATTATTAAAAATCCTCCTTGTAGCATCCCAGGATCGGAACCTGGCGTATGGGCGCTGGGAGCCGAGAATGGGGTTCTACGGAGGTTGTCGGCGCCGGATTCGATGATCGGAAATTTTGTGAGCCCGATTTCCGAGTTTGGGGCGTGACATAGGCCTCCCAAATATAACAAGTAGGCTACACAACATGGGCTGCACCATTCATCCATTTATAAATATCATTTTAAAACATTATCCAAATAATGAATCAAATCAAAAAATCATCTGGACCATACCACAAATGGTAGTGGTGTTAATAATTTCCATGGTTGAATTTCTAGTGGGCCCACCATAGTGTTTATTTTCCCATCTAGTCTGTTCCCAAGGTCCCAAAGAGCCAGATTTAGAGGAAAAACAAATATCATATTAGTCCAAAACTCGGTAACCCAAAATGGGATTTCAATGGTAGACGGTTAAATCCACTGTTTGTTGTAGTGTGGTCCAATTGATAACTAGGTCTGCCTTATTTTTAGTCCCAAGCCTTGAGGCAAGTTAGCCAAAAGGATGGACGGTTCACATAAATCAGTGGGGTCCACATAGGTGACCCATCACGTCAGATGGATGGGCAGTAGGGATACGACGTGTGCATCATGGTGGGGCCATGCTGCACCCAGCACGTTACCAAGGTGGGCCCCACGTCCACACACAGATGGACGGTAGGGATACAACATATGTATCATGGTGGCGGCACAAAGCTCCTACCCGTCCCAACACGATGGGTGGACAGTTCGGATATTAGGCCAGCTGCACCGTCCAACAACTGGACGGTGCAGATAACCCCATACATCATGGTATGGTCCACATAGTGGCCCACAGTAACGTATATCATATAATATATTATAATATAATATAAAATCATATAATATAATATAACATATTATATTATATATAATATAACATGGCATATAAAGAAAGCCACCGTCTAGAATCTGGACGCTCTGGACGGTGCTGATCTAACGCCCAATCCATGGTGGGTCCACACGTGATTTGGATGGACGGTTTGGATGGATGAAACCATCAGTGTGGGGTCCCCATGAACGTCAGGTGCATGGACGGTCTGGATCACCAGACCCATTCACTTGCTGACGTCATCAGTTAGGCCCACCGTCCCTGATAGTGGACGGTGAGGATGAAGGCATACATCATGGTGGGTCCCACGTGGGGCCCACATGATATAATATTATATTACTAAATAATATATATATATATATATATATATATATATATATATATATATATATATATATATATATATATACACCACCGTCCAGCGTTTCTGCAGTTGCACACGTGTGATGAGTGGGACCCACGGGACTTCGACAACAGCAGCAGGTGCTGGCCGTCCAGCAGATTGACGGCCCAGCTGCAACATGGGAACGAGGTGGGTCCACATGTGTGGGACCCACCAGCAGTGTTAGATCAAGTAGACATTTGTGTTTTCCCTTCATCTAGGAGCACTGGAGGCTAGACGTGCCAGCCTCAGCAACTGGCCCCAATCAGATCGGGCCCACTGATGGACGGCCTGGCCTAGTAGGACACAAACATCACGGTTGGGTCCGCACGTCCTCTGATGGACGACTGTCAACCTGAGATTTGAATCTGCTTCAATGGAGGGATGGCGTGGAGACATAAATTGTGATGGGTCCTCATGGCTGTGAAGCGTGGATCAAGTGGGCCACACACCAACACACAAGGAGAGAGAGAAAGAGAGGAAAATCAGATGGTGGAGGGACCCCGCCACTATGGTCCCCTCTTTACAATACATACATCAAGATGGGTCCCACCATGTGGGCCTTCTAATCATTCAAAATCATAACAAAAATCACCCACCATTCGATCTTCTTGGTCCGATGGAATCCCTAGCTCCTCGACTTCGACTTTGACGGAGGATGATGAAGAATGAAGGGTGGAGATGAGAGATGGGGAGGTGGGAAGCGGGCCACACAAAGCCCTCTCATGGAGCTCTCATGCCTTGGACAGTTGGGTTGCTTGGAGAGAGAGAGAGAGAGAGAGAGAGAGAGAGAGAGAGAGAGAGAGAGAGAGAGGTTGTAAGAGAGAGAGATGAGTGAGTGATGTAAGAGTTGACTTTGGGGATGGGTAGTTGTACTTGGGGATGGGTGTGAGTGATGTGTACTTGATTAATGTAATTGATTGATTGAAGTGATGTGATTGATGAGACATTCTCTTGGGATTTGCAACGCGCGACGTTTTCCTCGAACTGAATGCGGGCCCACATCTCCTAGGCTGAATATCGTCTCGGCACGTAATACACGGCGTTGGAAACGCGGCGACGGCGCTGTCACAGGGGTACAAGTTTTTGGTTGAGCCGACTTCGGTATGCAAGACTCGACTTAGGATCACAAGCAAACGTTGGATACGGGTAGAGGGTTGCCGGATTTCGACTGAGAGGACCACGGAAGCCTATGGAACAGTACAGTCTAGAACACGGGTCTTACAAATCTCCCCTCCTAATAAAAAATTTCTCCTCGAAATTTAAACACGAAACAACCAATACAGAGTTCACAAGGGTGAGAAATCCCATCGCTAGAGTTATAATAAGAACACAACATTCTGACTTCATTAAACACCCAAGAGATAGGGATACCGGCCACGAACCTCAGCATCGCTTTCCAAAAATGCCTCATCAGTACTACAATGATTCTACTGAACCTCGGATCCTGGATCAGAAACGATCGAAACTGGAATACTATGCAACCTCACAATCTCGACGGTAGGGAGCTATATTAGAAAATTTCTAAGTTATTCGAACTCGGGGATCTAATCGCTTTAAGTTCTCAACAATCATATAATATAGGGTAGGATATGTGATATTATCCCTAGGTATTCCTAAGTTATGCTCTGATACGAACTTCTGTCACACCCCAAACCTAGAAATCGGATTCACAGGAATCCCGATCACCAAATCCGGTGCCGACAGCCTCCGTATTACCCCATTCTCAGCTCCCAGTGCCCATATGTCAGGTTTCGATCCTAAGGTCGTATATGGAGGATTTTTCAACGTACATTTATCTCGTAAGAAACATAACCATAAGTTTACCCAAATCACAAGGCAACATCATCATCACATATCCACTAATATAATCATCTGAATACAGTGCTGAAAAATACATATATAAAATCAGAGCTCCGGAAGTCAGCTACATACTCCAAGCTCCACGCTGCTGCAACCTAATATCACCTACACGCATCTATCGTGCATAAGCTTATAGAAAAGTTAGAGGGTGGTGTAAGTGTAACATCCCGGATTTTTGTCAACCTGGAATTAGATGTCCTTAGGGAATGAGTCTATCCTAACACCTTAGTAACTTGTCAGAACTCAATCTCAAAGTCTACAATCGCTTTTGAACCCATTTCCTTCACAAATCTCACCTTTCACCACCTTGTTCTTTCAATTTTTCTAAGTACTTTCACATTAGACACTATCTTAAAGTTTAGGTGATGAAGAACAATACTTAAACTAAACATTATTGTAAATAGTAAATACATAAATAAGATGGGCTTTTAACCATTACCCTTATGGAATCTCACAAAATGAATAGGTTATTTGAAACATCAGCCTCTCCTGCCCTAGGACCTTCTTCTGTTATAATTAGGGCATGTTTTAGTTAAGTATTAATAACTTGGGTCACTTTATATACAAACTACAAAGGCCCAGGTACCACCTCAGATAGAAATCTTACAGGACTAAGTACCACCTCAGATAGAAATCATACATGACTAAATCCTTTAGAAATTAGGCGAGAATTAGCTAGTGCTAAACTAGAGTGCCTGTGAAATTAGCACTAATCACTTTAAATACGATCTGCAAGACTCAAAACTTGTAGAATCATTGACGCTAGGTTACCGTAAAATTTAGGATTAATCTCATTACCCAGTTGCTCTCGGGAGCATCACGAAACTCTGTATCAGATCTAGACCGCACGTCGGAAGTCCGATTAACGCGAAGTTAAACAGTTAGGACTGCCTTGCTGGGCTTGACAACCATCTCGGAAATTAAATCCAGATAGTGTCCTAGTGCTATTCGCTTGAGCTCGGAGTGAAGAGTGTGAGAAACGTGAAATTAATTAGAAATAAAGTTCAATTTTAAGTAATCTGAGACTTGTCGCTTATGAGCCAAATATAAGCAATCAGACCGTCGGAATCTGACCCAAATATACCCTCGGATCAGGAGAAATTTCATATACATGGCAGTGTACTTGTGGCCCTGATTGAGTCTCAGTGACCGTTGAACTGAAACTGGTCCGCCACGGGCGATTTGTAAATCCAATTGGACCGAAAACTTAACTCGACCTAGATCCAAGGTCAGTGAGCTTAGGTTCGACCTTGGCTCAAGGGGGGCTTCTAGAAGTGCTCCGTTGAGACGGAACTGTCCGTATTTGGACATAACCTAAGTATACCTTGGCCCTAGGTCTAATTTAGTGAGTTTTGGGCCTATATAAGGACCTTAAACCCTCACTCTCTCATCCCATACGAATTTGAGAAAAACCTAGGAGAGAGAAGAGAGAAAAGAGAGAGAAAGTGTGAGAGAAGTGAGAGATTCTTCCTAATGCTCTACCCTGCTATCCTACGTGATTAATCATCACGATCTAATCGCTTTTCCGGCGATTTCGGCTTCTTTCGTAGGTAAGAAAACCTAACCCTAAGCCGTTTTAGAGTTTCTAAGTATGTAGGTGATGGAATAGCTGACCTGTTTCATGATTCAGGTTGTCGTTGTGCCGTAGACAAAGGCGTTGGCTTCAAACTGGTTTCGGTTCAAGTTTACCGATAAAAGGTGCGACCTTTAGACGTATAGGTTATGGTTTTCAACGCTTTCAATGTCAAATAATGATAGATTCATGATCTGAATGCTATTGCACATGTACAAAGTGCTTTCTGTTTCATTTTTCGGTTATACGTTAACTATGTTGAATATACTGTATTCCTCGTATTTGTAGAAAACACCGTATACGTATGAAATACGGACTTGTGCTTGCCATGATTAATTGTTGTCTAGGTATGCTAGATACATGTGTATCAACTTCTGGGTGAATGGATTAGCCTAACACCTGTTATATTAACATACGTCATGTATGTATTAGTTGTAGCCTAAGTGTTTGCAGAAATGTTCAAATGAATATGGAACTATTATTTACACTTGCTAGGACTATTGGTCGTGAATGCATGATCGTGGTTCATGTGGCAATCCTTTGTGAAAGGATTCGCTACGACTCGTGTTTTAACTAGTATATTATAGGTATGTTAGAATGTGTATTATAAGTGTTTGTGAAAATGCTTGTATAGGTATGTACTTAATCTAGTAGTGTCTTGTGTAGGTGTTGAGATAGGATTCTCAACTACCTTAGTGATGTGTATGATTTCCTTCATGTAAGTTGTTTAGTTTAATCACTTACTAGTTTATGAAATGTATGTGTTTGGATTTTCTATTTGCATTGTGTTTTATAACATGCTTGTTAATATGTTTGAATTACTTGTTTATTTAACTCAGCTCTGACTACTTCACATGTTTAAGTTGTATTCCATAAAAGCCGTGAAGGGTGATGGGGGAGTGGTGTAACAATTCCGTGCAACAGCCCTGACAGCCCTAAGCGGACAATATCGGACTTTTGATTGTATGATTTGAAATCTTGATTCATTACTGCTTTAACCGTCTTTTAGGATATTTTGTTGCAATGGAATGAGATTGGGGCTATTGTATAGTCCAGACAATCGGTAACGGGAGTGAATTCGTGACTGAGATTCCTTCGCCACGTGAGATGTGTTCGACGACCCCGAGTCGTACTTCGGTTGGCGATAGTGGTTGGCCACGCGAAGGGCTTATGCACTTCATATCGTCCAACTTGTCGTGCGCTCGAGCTAGCCGAGCTCGTCAAGTAACCTGATTGTCTAATATATGTTCACTATGTTTGAACGCTACTGCTTGAACCTAAGGTACCAAACTTACCAGTGGAATCCCGTTAACCTTGGTACCTCGATCTGCTAAGACTCATGAGCCGGGCATGGTGGTATGGGACACCGTGGTCGAGCTGTCGGTCTACGCTGGGGCGATGTGCCTCCCCGTAATGACCAGTGAGTAACCCAGACTCGTGAGCTGAATATGGTGGTATGAGATACTGTATTCGAGCTGTCGGCCTACACTGTTTTAATGGGTGATGGGGGAGTGGTGTAACGATTCCGTGTAACAGCCCTAACAGCCCTGACCGTACCCGGTGTAGTGACCTCGAACATACTTTGAATCTGCGGAGCGGCGACGAGCCTTCCTGTAGTAAACAGAGTATAAACTAGGCCTGTATTGATAAGGTGATGGGGGAGTGGTGCAACGATTCCGTGTAACAGCCCTGACAGCCCTTGCAGCGACCTAAAACCACACTATCGTATGAGATTATCTAGTATTGATGACCCTAGAATGAATCATTGTTTGGGAATGATACAAGGGAGGTACCTTAGTTTCCCAATACTGCTGAATGAAAAGGACTAATAACAACTCGGCAATCATGCTCATACCATAGCACTGCATGTGCCTGGAAGATGGGGAGCACTGAGGAATGAAAGCATGCCGCGGACGTAAGATGGTGTCACACGAGGGAGTATGTTGGCGAGGGCATGCATCATGACAGCATTTCATACTTGCATTAATAAGAGTATTTAGGAGTGTTTGATTATACTGCTTTATCATTACTGCTTGACTGAATTGATAACATGTTAACCTATGCTTTATTGTTCCATTGAGTTGATTACTCACTCCCACGTTACGGGACGGTGTTTCGAATACCCACCAGACTTTGTCTGATTGCAGATGACGACGCTACTCTTGAGGTGGAGCCGAACTTTTGTGACGACGAGGATGCTTTCTTGTATATACTGTTTTCTGGCGGCTTCATGTGAGCCATGTCTTGATCGACGGGGTTACAGGAATGTTGACTAGAGGACCTTACACATTTGGTATATTTTGGAATTGTTCTTGTAATTTATTAACCTGGTAATGTTATCACACTCTGGAGACTCACCACAATTTATATATTTTATATTTTATATATCTATCACAATCTTCCGCTTGCAATTTAACTGTCTTCTGAGTATGATATGCTGTTTTGGTATAATCCCATTCATGTTTCAATGCTCTCATCATAATCATCATCATCTGTATTGCATAAGTGAGGCGTTGGAACTCGGGAGTTGAGTTTTGCTTGACCCCCGATTTTCAGGGCATTACAGTAAGTGTGTGGATAATGTAAGTGCCAAGTATTCGATATAATGCCATAATCATACAATATCGGAAATACTGGTAAGATCATGAATCATACGATATCAGAATAAGCGGAAATACTGATAAGTCCATGAGTCAAAAATATCAGAGTACGCAATACAGATCAGCTATGCCAATGAGGAGTCATAAAGAGCCAAATATCAAATGCCGAAGATGCAATGTAATATACAATTCCTGACGAGTTCACGAATAGCGTCAGCCGTACCTAGACCATATAAATGTAGAAACACAGTAACCCAAAATGTTATATGCCACAGATGTAATGCAATATACAGTGCGAATGGAATGACCATGCTGGAGTGTGAAGTCGGGATGATAGTACGTAGTATCACAGGCTAAGGGATCTACCACAAGGGACTTCTATCCAAACCAGTCCCATACCTAAATTCGGATAGTCAGACTCAATGTGGTAAACTCCTGATCTCAGGTTAGTCACGCGCCCCAACCAAAATCTTGGCTATTGCAAAGGCACACGTAAGAAATAGTTGCGCACCATCAGCCCAAGTGGATAGTGAATGAATGAATGAATATGCAACTGCTGCCCAATTAGTCCACATATCAGTACAGTTCATCTCTGGGATCATCACCGGGGTCTATTACACTCTACGCCAGCTCGCTGTCCCTATCTGAGTACACAATTGGGTAAGTGGAAGAGACCTCACTATCCGCCTGCCACTATCGGGCCCGCTCGTCGATAGTGGATCCATTCCTCAAGCTGGTCAAACTCAACCTAGACATTGCTCCCTCACTTAGGCGTGTAAGGTCACACCCCCTCCAACCGACCACGACATAGTGGGAGACGTGGCCTACTGGTATACGACCCTCATGTGCTCATATATATATCCACTCGGTCTCGACGTTGGGGTGTCCACTAGTACCAAGAAGGTTTAGGAATTTTCACCCCAGACCATCTATGGTAGCTCGATGCTAAAACAAATTTTCGGTGTCCCATCTAGCCATCCACGATATGCCTATAGTGGCTACGACCCTAATGTTGTTAGGGCGTACAGTAATCACAACACACAATGCAAGATGCATGACTGGAGATCCAGTCATGCATCAATCCTGCGCATACCGTGTGCTCATGTGAGATAAACCTCCGCCTATCAGGGAGTCTCATAACAACCTCCTCAATGACATATGCAATGGCCGATCACATTTCATAACAAACATGCAAATGATGCGTATGGGCATGTATCAT
Organism: Magnolia officinalis; assembly: GCA_021015155.1. NCBI lineage: Eukaryota > Viridiplantae > Streptophyta > Magnoliopsida > Magnoliales > Magnoliaceae > Magnolia > Magnolia officinalis. The sequence continues at coordinate 28,656,864 of JAJHSJ010000011.1, read as the reverse complement.
GATGCTATGTTGTCATATACTCATAATCAATATCAATAACCGGCATCGACAATCGACCTCGACAATGCGGACATTTAACCAACATTGCCCTCAAGGAATGACCCACATATAGCCTAACATATAGTGGACCCATGGCCTCACACAAGGGCCGAATATACAACACCATGGGCCTCACTCAAGAGTTTAATACACATTATGATGGGCCTTTCACATGGGCCTAACATACATCACAATGGGCTCCATCGCCTGGCCCTCAAATGCATTACAATGGGCCTCATCACATAGGCCTTATATACATCACATTGGGCCTTAAACACAGGCTGAATACACATCACAACGGGCCTCAAATACGAGCCACATATACATCACACTGGGCCTCGACAATCGGAATCGGCAATCGTCCACGACAATCAGAGTCGACAATCGGCCACTATAATTGGCCTCGATAGATAATCGGTCTCGATAATCAGATTCGACAATCGACCATGACAATTGGAATCATCAATCGACCGTGATAATCGGCCTCGATCGATAAGCGTAAATCGGCCACAACAATCAAGGTTGGCAATCGGCCACGACAATCGACCACAATAATTGACCTTGATAGATAATCGGATTCGACAACCGGCCTTGACAATCGGAATCATCAATCGGCCACGATAATCAGAATCGATGATCAGCATCGACAATCGGCACCGACAATCAGCATCGATAATCGGCACCGATCATTAGCATATAAACAAGGTGGAATCCATAGATGAACAGCCGATCAATCATAATATAAAGATCGGCCCTCGGCCGTGGTTATATCAAATCCGATAGCAAAAAACCATCCGTCTAGGGTGAATGGGGCTCACTTATCTCGGCTAACCCACAAGAGAATTATAGAATGAGCCTAACAAGGCCTAAGGGAAGGTCACAATGTAGACATCCAACCATCATTGCCCATCAATGTGGACATCTAACCAACATTGTTGCCAAGGAGTGGCCACATACTGAGCCAAAACATATAATGAGCTCGTGGCCTCATATAAGGGCCATATACATATTGAGTGGGCCACATCACATGGGCCTCGAATACATCATAATGGGCCTCGCTCATGGGCCTCGAATACATCACATTGGGCCTCACCCACGGGCCTCAAATACATCACATTAGGCCTTGCTCACGGGCCTCGAATACATCACATTGGGCCTTGCCCACAGGCCTCGAATACATCACATTGGGCCTCGCCCACGGGCCTCACATACGTCTTATTGGACCTCATATAAATCAAATGGGTCGATCAAATGGGCTGATCAAATGAGCTGATTCAAATGGGTCGAATCAAATGAGTAAATCAGATGGGCCGAATCAAATGGGCCAATTCAGATGGGCCGAATCAAGGAGCCGGATCAAATGTGCCGATTCAAATGAGCCGAATCAAATGAGTCAATCAAATGGGCCAAATTAAAAGGGCCGAATCAAATGAATCAATCAAATTGGCCGAATCAAATGAGTCAATCAAATGGGCCGAATCGAATGGGCCGATTCAGATGGGCTGAATCAATGGGTCGGATTAAATGGGCCAAGTCGAATGGGCCGAGTCGAGTAAGCCGAGTCAAATGGCCGAGTCGAATAGGCCGAGTCAAATGGCCGAGTCGAATGGGCCTAATACACAACACTATGACCTCTACCCATGGGCTCCAAATACATCACAGTGGGCCTCAAACCCATGAGCCCCGAATACGTGATATTAGGCCTCCCAAATATAACAAGTAGGCCACACAACTTAGGCCGCACCATTCATCCATCTATAAATATCATTTTAAAGCATTATCCAGACAATGAATCAAATCAAAAGATCATCTGGACCATACCACAAATGGCAGTGGTGTTAATAATTTCCATGGTTGAATTTCTAGTGGGCCCACCATAGTGTTTATTTTCCCATCCAGTCTGTTCCCAAGGTCCCAAAGACCTGGATTTAGAGGAAAAACAAATATCATATTAGTCCAAAAACTCCATAACCCAAAACGGGATTTCAATGGTAGACGGTCAAACCCACTGTTTGTTGTAGTGTGGTCCAATTGATAACTAGATCTGCCTTATTTTTAGTCCTAAGCCTTGAGGCAAGTTAGCCACAAGGATGGACGGTTCACATAAATCAGTGGGGTCCACATATGCGACCCATCATGTCAGATGGATGGGCGGTAGGGATACGACATGTGCATCATGGTGGGGCCGTGCTGCACCCAGCATGTTACCAAGGTGGGCCCACGTCCACACACAGATGGATGGTAGGGATACAACATATGCATCATGGTGGCTGCACAAAGCTCCTGCCTGTCCCAGCGAGATGGGTGGACGGTTTGGATATTAGGCCAGCTGCACCGTCCAGCAACTAGATGGTGCAGATAACCCCATACATCATGGTATGGTCCACGGAGTGGCCCACAGTAACGTATATCATATAATATATTTAATATAATATAAAATCATATAATATAATATAACATGGCATATAAAGAAAGCCACCATCTAGAGTCTGGACGCTCTGGACGGTGCTGATCTTAAGCCCAATCCATGGTGGGTCCACACGTGATTGGGATGGATGGCTTGGATGGAAGAAACCATCAGTGTGGGGTCCATATGAACGTCAGGTGCATGGACGGTCTGGATCACCAGACCCATTCACTTGATGACGTCATCAGTTAGGGCCCACCGTCCCTGGTAGTGGACGGTGAGGATGAAGGTATACATCATGGTGGGTTCCACGTGGGGCCCATATGATATAATATTATATTACTAAATAATATATATATATATATATATATATATATATATATATATATATATATATATATATATATACACCACCGTCCAGCGTCAGAAACGCTGGACGGACGGCCTGCAGTTGCACACGTGTGATGAATGGGACCCACGGGACTTCGACAATAGTAGCAGGTGTTGGCCGTCCAACAGATGGACGACCCAGCTGCAACATGGGCACGAGCTGGGTCCACACGTGTGGGACCCACCAGCAGTGTTAGATCAAGCAGACATTTGTGTTTTTCCTTCATCCAGGAGCACTGGAGGCTAGACGTGCACTGGGCCCCAATCAGATCAGGCCCACTGATGGACGGTCTGGCCTGGTACAACACAAACATCAAGGTGGGGTCCGCACGTCCCCTGATGGACGGCTGTCCACCTGTGATTTGATTCGCTTCAATGGATGGATGGCGTGGAGACACAAATCGTGATGGGTACTATGGCTGTGAAGCGTGGATCAAGTGGGCCACACACCAACACACAAGGATAGAGAGAAAGAGAGAGGAAAATCGGATGGTGGAGGGACCCCGCCACTATGGGCCGCTCTTTATAATGCATACATCAAGATAGGTCCCACCATATGTGGGCCTTCTAATCATTCAAAATCATACCAAAAATCACCCACCATTCGATCTTCTTGGTCCAGTGGAATCCCTAGCTCCTTGGCTTCGACTTTGACAGAGGATGATGAAGAATGAAGGGTGGAGATGAGAGATAGGGAGGTGGGAAGCAGGCCACACAAAGCCCTCTCATGGAGCTCTCATGCCTTGGACGGTTGGGTTGCTTGGAGAAGAGAGAGAGAGAGGTTGTAAGAGAGAAAGATGGGTGAGTGATGGAGGAGTTGACTTTGGAGATGGGTAGTTGTACTTGGGGATGAGTGTGAGTGATGGGAGTGATATGTACTTGATTGATTGATGTGACATTTGATGTGATTGATGGGACATTCTCTTGGGATTTGCAACGGGTGACGTTTTCCTCGAATTTAACGTGGGCCCACATCTCCTAGCCTGGGAATCGTCTCAGTGCGTAATACGCAGCGTTGGAATCACGACGGCGACGACGGGTTGTAGGGGTACAAGTTTCGGGTCGAGCCGACTTCAGTATGTAGGACTCGACTTAGGATCGCGTGCAAACGTCGGATATAGGTCGAGGGTTACCGGATTTCGACTGGGAGGACCGCGGAAGCCAACGGAACAGTACAGGCTAGAACATGGGTCTTACATTATAGGTTTTGGGATTTGAGAATAGGTCTAGGTTATAAGTATAGGTTTAGGTTGTAAGTATAGGTTTAGGTTAAGGTTATAGGTTTAGGTTAAGGTTAAGGTTATAGGTTTAGGTTAAGGTTATAGGTTTAAGTTAGGTTGTAAGTTAAGGTTTAGGAAATTGAGTTTAGGTTATAGGTTTAAGTTATAGGTTAAGGTTTAGGTTTAGGTTTAGGTTATAAATTTTGGGATTTGAGAATAGGTTTAGGTTATGGTTATAAGTTTAGGTTTAGGAAATCGGGTTCGGGTTTGTGATCGGGTTTAGGTTTGAGTTTTTAAGTTTAGGTTAGGGAGTTGAGATTAGGATTAGGTGTAGGTTTAAGTTTAGGTTTAGGGATTTGAGAATATGTTAAGGTTTAGGTTTAGGAAATCGGGTTCGGGTTATAAGTTTAAGTTTTAGTTAGGTTATAGGTTAAGGTTTAGGAAATTGAGTTTAGGTTATAGGTTTAGGTTTAGGTTTAGGTTTTAGGTTTTGGGATTTAAGAATAGGTTTAGGTTAAGGTTATAAGTTTAGGTTTAGGAAATCGGGTTCAAGTTCGGGTTTAGGTCTGAGTTTTCAAGTTTAGGTTTAGGTTTAGGTTAGGGAGTTGAGATTTGGATTAGTGTAGGTTTAAGTTTAGGGATTTGAGAATACGTTAAGGTTTAGGTTTAGGAAATCGGGTTCGGGTTATAGCTTTAGGTTTAGGTTAGGTTATAGGTTAAGGTTTAAGAAATTGAGTTTAGGTTATAGGTTTAGTTTATAAGTTAAGGTTATAGGTTAAGGTTTAGGTTATAGGTTAAGTTTTAGGTTTAGGTTAAAGTTATAGGTTATAGGTTTTGGATTTGAGAATAGGTTTATGTTATAAGTATAGGTTTAGGTTAGGTTGTAGGTAAGAGTTTAGGGAATTGAGTTTTGGTTATAGGTTTTAGGTTTAGGTTATAGGTTTTGGGATTTGAGAATAGGTTTAGGTTATAAGTGTAGGTTTAGGTTAGGTTGTAGGTTAGAGTTTAGGGAATTGAGTTTAGGTTATAGGTTTAGGTTATAGGTTATAGGTTATAGGTTTAGGTTGTAGTTATAGGTTTTGAGATTTGAGAATATGTTTAGGTTATAGGTTAAGGGTGTGGTCCCTGCAAATAAAAATATAAATACGGCCTGTCCAAATGGTCAGGCCAGTCTAATGCTGTCCATAGGAAATGGACAGCTTCATTATGGTTATAACAGCGGTTCCCACCTTGTTGGGACTCCCACTTAACATCCAGATAGCTCTGACGCACATCTGGGTCTGCTCCAACAAATTCGAGCAAATACATAAACACGGCCTGTCCAAATGGCCAAGCCACTCCAATGTTGTCCATAGGAAATAGACAGCTTCATCATGGTCAAAACAGTGGTTCCCACCTTCCGGGGACCCCCGCTCAACATTTGGAAGCTCCAACGCACATCCGAGTCTGCTCATTTAAATAAAATGGATTATCAAGATCATTTAAATAAAATCTGGTCCAATCAACAATCTGATATGGAGGATTCTGTTAGCATTATTGATGACACCTATAACCTTGTTTAAATCCAGGTTGCAATCTGTGGCCACTGATGCTATTTGTCTTTCTATGAAGTTGGTGACGATTTGTAATATCCTGGATTTTTGCCAACCTGGAATTAGACGTTCTTAGGCAATGGGTCGATCCTAATACCTTATTAATTTGTCAGAACTTAATCCCACAGTCTAAAAATCACTTTTTAACCCTTTTCCTTCACAAATCTCACATTTCACTACCTTATCCTTCAAAAGTAACTAAGTGCTAAACTAGATTAGCTACGAAATCCGCTTGATCCACTTTAAATACGATCTGCAAGACCCAAAACTTGTAGAATCATTGACGCTAGGTTACCCTAAAATCTAAGATCAATCTCATTACCCGGCTGCTCTCGGGAGCATCACGAAACTCCATATCAGATCTGGACCGCACATCGAAAGTCCGATTAACGCAAAGTTAAACGGTTAGGACCGCCTTGCTGGGTTTAACAACCATCTCGGAAATCAAATTCAGCTAATGTCCCGGGGCTATTCGCTTGAGCCCGGAGTGAAGAGTGTGAGAAAGGTGAAAATATTTAGAAATAAAATATAAATTTAAGTAATCCGAGACTTGTCGCTTGCGGGCTTGATATAAGCAATTAGACCGTCGAAATCTGACCTAAATACATGCTCGGATCAGGAGAAATTTCATACACATGGCAGTGTACTTATGGCCCTGATCAAGTCTCAGTGACCGTTGAACTGAAACTGGTCCACCACGGGCGATCTGTAAATCCGATCGGATCGAAAACGTAACTCGACCTAGATTCAATGTCTGTGAGCTTAAGTCCGACCTTTGGTTCAAGGGGAGCTTTCAGAAGTGCTCCATTAAGACGGAACAGTCTCCCTTTGGACATGACTTAAGTATACCTTAGCCCTGAGTCTAATTTGGTGAGTTCTGGACCTATATAAGGACCTTAAACCCTCACTCTCTCATTCCATACGAATTTGAGAAAAACCTAGGAGAGAGAAGGGAGAAAAGAGAGAGAAAGTGTGAGAGAAGTGGGAGATTCTTCCTGCCGTTCTACCCTATCGATCTATATGCTTAACCATCATTTTCTAATCGCTTTCCCGGCAATTCCGGCTTCGTTTCTAGGTAAGAAAACCCTAACTCTAACCTGTTTTAGGGTTTGAATTGATTCAAGTATCAAAATAGCTAACGTATCCCGTGCTATAGGTTGTCGTTGTGCCGTAGACAAAGGCGTTGGGTTCAAACTGGTTTCGGTTCAAGTTTACCGACATAAGGTGCGGACTTTAGGTGTATAGGTTATGATTTTCAATGCTTTCAATGTCAGATAATGATAGATTTATGATTTGCATGCAATTGCACATGTACAAAGTGCTGTCCGTTTCGTTTTTCAGTTTTACGTTAGCTATGTTGAATTTATTGTATTCTTCGTATTTGTAGAAAATACCGTATACGTATGAAATACGGATTTGTGCTTAACATGATTATTTGTCGTGACTATATGCTTGTATATATGCGACAACTCCTTAGCGAAAGGACTTGCCCTAAATCACGTCATGGTCACTATACGCTGTATATGTTAAAATGTGTAGCCCAAGTGTTTGTGGAAATGACTGAATGAATATGGAACTTGGATTCTTGCTTACCATGACTATCCGTCGTGGGTGCACGCGTCTTATAATTGGGGCAACTCCCTAGTGAAAGGATTTGGCCTAATACCTATGTGATCAACATATGTCATGTATGTTGATGTATGTAGTCTAAAGTGTTTGTTGAAATATCTGAATGAGTAGTAGTTAGTAATTTGTAATGTAAAAGGGTGTTGAGATATGATTCTCAACTCCTTTAACTATGTGTATGATTTCTTTAGATATCTGTGTAATTAGGAATTGAATATGTACACACTCATGCTTATGTTGTATTTCAAAACATGCTCAACTGATTGTACGATTTTATCTATGTCATGCATATGGTTAAATTCATGTTTAAGTTGTATTCCATAAAGGCCGTGAAGGGTGATGGGGGAGTGGTGTAACGATTTCGTGTAACAGCCCTGGTAGCCCTAAGCGGTCCATATCAGAATTTGATTGTGGTTTGAAATGTTGATCCATTACTGCTTTAACTATCTGTAATTGAATGTGATTGGGGCTATTGTATAGTCTAGGCAATCGGTAACGAGATTGAATTCGTGGCTGAGATTCATTCGCCACGTGAGATGTGTTCGACGAACCCGAGTCGTACTTCGGTTGGCGATAGTGGTTGGCCATGCGAAGTGCTTATGCACTTCATGTCGTTCAACTTGTCGTGCGCTCGAGCTAGCCGAGCTCGTCAAGTAACCCGATCTGTCCAATGTATGTTCACCATGTTTGGACGCTACAGTTTGAACCTAAGGTACCAAACTTACCAGTGCAACCCCGTTAACCTTGGTACCTCGATCCGTTAAGACTCATGAGTCGGGCATGGTGGTATGGGACACCATGGTCGAGTTGTCGGCCTACGCTGGGGCCACGAGCCTCCCCATAGTGACTATTGAGCAACCAGACTCGTGAGCCGAATATGGTGGTATGAGATACTGTATTCGAGCTGTCGGCCTATACTGCTTTGATGGGTGATGGGGG